>CM033391.1:47330092-48551653 GCA_019426215.1 Buddleja alternifolia
TTCAAGGGCTGACTCCGTCGTCATCTCAACAACGAAGTCTGCTATTATCTGCGCTTTCACCGCCGCCCGACTTCTATACTCAATGTTGAATTCTCCTAACTTAATGGCCCATTTTACGAGTCTTCCTGAAACATCGGGCTTCGCCAACACCTGCTTCAGTGGCTTGTTCGTTAGTACTACAATGTGATGGGACTGAAAGTATGGTCTTAACTTACGAGCGGAAGTTACTAGAGCAAGTGCCCATTTTTCAATCTCCAAATAATTCAATTCGGCCCCTTGAATCAGCTTACTGACGTAATATACTGGTTTGTGTTCGTTTTTGACCTGTCGGACCAAAACTACACTAATGGCTGCTAAAGAAATAGCCAAGTACAAGAATAGAGGCTCCCTGAAGACAGGTTTTGTTGGGGGGGGGGGGGGGGAGACTAAGTATTCTTTAAGCTCTTGGAAAGCTTTTTCACATTCTTCTGTCCATGTAAAGTTTTTTACCTTTCGTAGAATTTTGAAAAATTGAAGTCCTTTATCAGCCGATTTAGATATAAATCTATTCATGCTTGCCATTCTCCCCGTCAGTTTTTGTACGTCCTTCACACTTGGGGGGGATTTCATATTTAAAATGGCCTCAATTTTTTCAGGATTGGCCTCAATACCTCATTCGGTTACCATATACCCCCAAAATTTTCCTCCTCGAACTCCAAAGGTACACTTATTAGGGTTTAATTTCATTCCATATCGTTTCATTATTTCAAAAGATTTCATCAAGTGACTTAAATGGTCCGATTCGTCCACAGATTTGACGAGCATATCGTCAATGTAGACTTCCATGGTATTTCCTATCTCGTTCTGAAATATCGAATTGACCAATCGTTGATATGTGGCTCTGAAGTTCCAAAGTCCAAACGGCATCACATTATAACAATATACACCTCATGCCGTGACGAAGGAGGTTTTCTCCCTATCTTCTTCTGCCATCATAATTTGATTGAAACCTTGATAGGCGCCCATCATGCTTAACAACGCACAACCTGCAGTTGAATCTACTAATAAATCAATACGAGGCAAAGGATAAGAATCCCGAGGGCAAACTTTGTTTAGATCAATGAAATCAATACACATGCGCCACTTGTTTTCGACTTTAGGTACAAGAACTACATTTGCTAGCCATTCAGTAAATTGAATTTCATTTATATAGCCTACTTCTAGTAGCTTCTTCACTTCTTCTTCAATAATGGCGTCTCTGTCAGGGCCGAAATTTCTTCGTTTTTGACGAACTGGTTTTGTCTCTAGGTCAACATTCAAACGATGCACTATTACCCCGGGATCAATGCCTTGGAAGTCGGCAATTTTCCACACAAAAATATCAGTGTTAGCTTTGAGAAATTTTATCAGTTTTGATTCCATCGTAGGACTCAACTGCCTCCCAATTCTCGTAGTTTTCTCTGCATCACCTTCAAAAAGTTGAACTGTCTTGTGTTCCACAGGCTGCACCCTCATATCCTCCTTCTTCTACTTCTTATCCAACTGCTTCATCAATATAGCGGCATCCTCATCAATGACATTTACCCTCGTAACCTCTCTCTTCCTCTTCTTGCTTGATTTTGGCACTAACGAGGTAGTGTAACAATCTCGAGCTTCCAACTGATTGCCCCTCACTTCACCTATACCATCCCTGGTTTTAAACTTCATTTTCAGGTGAGGAGTCGATACTATATCCCCAAATATATTTAACATCGGCCTACCCACAATCATGTTATAAGCAAAAGGGGTATCTACAACTAAAAACGTTACGCGCAATGTCCTCTTCTTCGGAGCCGACCCCAACGATACATCAAGTTCAATTGAACCTTTCGGCATAATCTATGACCCGGTGAGCCCCATTAAGGGGGTATTCACTGTTCACAGAGTTACCTTTCCCAGGTCCATCTTTTGTAGCACATCCCAAAAAATTATATCTGCTGAGCTACCGGTATCAACCAACACCTTGTGTACAGCAAAATTTGTGACATCCATCATTATCACCATCGGATCATTATGGGGAATAATCATGCCCTCGTAATCTCTATCATCAAAATCTATTGGTTGGTCGTGATTCTGTACAGAGAAGACCCTCGTAGGCTCCTGATGATAGTGATTGCCATGCATTTCCCTCTTATGCTTTTTTCTTGAGCTGGACGAATCGCCGCTAGCTGGCCCTCCCGCGATAGTGTGTATCTCTGCCCTGGCCACATTGGTAAGCTCTTTACGTTGATCTCCCTGACGACTGTTATCATTCTCCCTCTTGTCATCATTTCGTCGATAATTGTCATTTCGACGATATTCATCATTTCGAGGCCGATCATACGAGCGATTGTCATGGACCCGATGGTCATATCGACTTTCATTCCCTCTATATTGAAACTGATTTGGTGACCGACTGCGTGATCGTCTCACCTCTTTAGCGCGGTTGGCATCTGGGGCTCTTACTTCCGCAAGAGTACGATCAATGAAGTCGTTCAGAACACCATCTTTTATTAGACGTTCATGTTCATCTTTCAACTGGTAGCACTCTTCTGTATCGTGACCTTTGTCCTTGTGAAATTGACAATATTTGTCTGGATTTGCTCTGGATTTTGATTTCATTGGCTTTAGCCATCGAATCGCATTCATGTGCTGCATTGCCAGTAACACTCTTCCTCTTGATGCTTTCAAGGGGGTGTACTGTTCGTATTTTGCGTATCGAGGGGGTCGTTCGTGGTTCTTTTCAGACCTCGACCCTTCCTGCCGATAGCTATTATCTTTTCGATCTCTTCGATCGTTTACGGGCTTGCAAGCCTCGGAATCTTTTGATAGATTCATCTCTTCCTCGTTGATGCATTGTTCTTCCAACTGCATCAATTCTTCTTGATCTTTTGGTGCGCGTCGAGCTAAGGCGGACGCCAAAGTACCTTTTTTCAAATCCAACAAAAGAAACGTTACAATAAGATCATGAGTTAACTCAGGTATTTCTAAAATTTCCTGATTAAACCTATGAACAAAATCCCTCAAACTCTCACTAGGACCCTGCTTGAATCCCATCATGGAAGACACATATTTCCTGGCCTTCTTGTTGGCTGCAAAATGATTCTCAAATCTCTTAATGAGCTGCTCATAGGATACTATCGAACCGGGTTGCTGACTCGTGAACCAATCTTGAGCCCGCCCGACCAGGGTCGTCACAAAGACCCTTGCATTAATCGCATTCGACTGATGATATAATGACATCAACAATTCAAAGGTCATCAAATGCGGCCCCGGAGCATCTGTCCCATCATAAGTAGGCAAGAGAGGAGCTTTGAACGAACTTGGATCTTCATCCAACATTATACTCTCACAAAACGGCGAATTTCTAGCCATCAGTGCTGAAACCGGCCTACTTTTCGGTCGAAGAGCCTCGGGTTTACGATTTACCCTACCAAGATTTTCATACATATCATCAATTTCAGCCCTTGACAAAACTGGTCTTTCTTCCTGCACAGGCTATTTTCCTCGTCGGACTTCCAAATGCACATCGTCCCTACTGTTGGCCTCCTCATCAGACTGTGCCTCCACTTCTCTCCTTTTCTTATGCTCTGGGTTCATCCCCTCTTGTTCTTGAAACAGCTTCCTAGGCACCAAGGGTACCACAGGAGCCTTCTGAACATTCGGAGTTACCGGTCCCGACGCCATCAGACGACTCAAAACTTCATCCACCTTTTTCTGCACCATCTTGTCCAACTCTCCTTTTGTTATCATCATCTTCTCATCACCATGACCGCCACTGCTCCTCCTTGGCACCGAGGATACAGAATCTTCGATGCGAACTCGCTTCTCCTTCTGACCATCTCCCTCCATTTCTAAAGCTGACTTCAGTGACCCTCAAGTAGTTTCCCACAGACGGCGCCAAACTGATCTAGCACGGATTTTACCCCACACTATTTCAGTCAAGATGACCTCGAATACGTACCAAATAACACGTTCTCTAGATTATAGACTGCGCTCGGATGATATCGAGCTGCCTACGTACCTTTTCAGGATCAAGTCTAAATGTAGTTCAAGTAAAGATGTCGGATTCGTTATGGTTCGTATGTCCAAGAACTCTCTTATTTGTATTCTAGGATCGAACTCTCAAGTCTCTGAATAACCCAAGCAATACGTTAGATGGTTCGTAATATTTATTGCTCCAATTATCCGTTCCCTGTAACTTCATAAATGACGGTATTTATAAAGTTCCCGTTCTGCACTGTAGAGTGAATGACTGATGAGACATCTTGCCTGCGGATCCCTTACACGTGTGTTTGATGGGTGGCACAGATTCGATCTTCATCGCGTCCGGCCATGGACCGACCCTACACGAATAATAATAACACGCGGATCTTGGAGTGTAATGCAAATAATATTATTTTAGGGACCAGACCTGAAACCCACCTCGTATCCTCGTATACGAGGCACAGTATGAGCCTAACAACCCTAGACATTTAATGAATACGAGATAACGAAGATTAAATCTTCGAGATTGGTATTTTGGTATATCAACCCACACATATACAAATATACACACATATATATATATATAGGGAGAGAAAGAGAAGAGGCTTACGGTCGTGGTGGTGGTGGTGGCGGCGCAGGTATGTGGTAGTGATGGCGGCGGCGGCGGCGGTGCCTGGCTTTTAGGAGGGGATCGAGAGAGAGACTGAGAGTAGTGAGAGAGAGGCTGAAATGGGTTTTAAATTTTGAGAGTGAGAGAATTAGGGGGACGACCGGGTTACCTAGCTAAAAACCCGACCGCCTATGACAGCGGTTCGGGTACCAACCGCTGTCACATGATTTTTTTAATTTTTTTTTGAACTGTGGTTCAATTGAACCGCTGTCATAGCCCGGCACTATGACAGCGGTTCGGGGCGAAACCCTGTCTTTTTTTTTTAATTTTTTTTTCTGAAAAATTTATGACAGCGGTTTGTGGCGAACCGCTGTCATAGGTCCGAACCAAATAGCTCTATGATAGCGGTTTTGCAAAACCCCTGTCATAGGTACGCTGTAATAGTGTATTTTTGTAGTAGTGAATTTTATATATTTGTCGTACATAGAAGTATATGTAATAGGAGATACAACATCATTTGTAATAAAGGATCCGGGCTGCCAAGACTGTAGTTATCTTTAATTTATGAGAAATTACTAAAACAATTTAAATAAAGTTTTATAGTCAAATAAGGAACTGATTCTTTGTTTTTTTCCTTTTCAACTTTTAAAAATCATACCAACTTGTCCTTTGAAAATAAAATTCCCAATAACTAAATCGAGGTAACACCTTCAACATATTTTATATAAATTAATTTAGGCCAAATTATTTTCTTATATTATTAATAAATTATATGTATATATTGAGATATTTTAATCATGAGTAAACCTCTATAAATGTGAATTATGTCCTAATACCTCCTCACAATTTCTATCAAACCTAGTACACTACATTTACATATTACAATCTATTCTCTTCAATAATGATACTTATAACACTATGTATAACTCTACCAATTATTTTGATTTATTACCTATTCCACAAAAACAAGAAGGTGGTAATTAAAACCTACTTCCATCTGGTCCACCAGGGCTGCCTTTGATTGGAAACTTGCACCAATCCCCATGTATATCTATGGAAACTATCCAAGAAATATGGTCCAATGATACACATAAAATTTGGTTCTGTGCCAGTACTTGTGGTTTGTTCAGCAAAATCAGCAAAACAAGTCCTGAAAATCCAGGACTTAGCATTTTGCAGCAGGCCAAAATTTTTTGCGCAGCAGAAGATATCTTACAACTGCATGGACATGGTTTTTTCACCATACAATGATTATTGGAGGGAAGTGAGAAAAATCACAAATATTCATCTTTTTAGCCTTAAAAAGGTCCAATCTTTTGGTCCCGTTAGGGAAGAAGAAGTGTATCGTATGATTAAAAAGATAACGCGGTTGGAATCATGTTCTGGTGATCCGGCTGTCAATTTGAGTGAAATTGTGATGAATTTTGCCAGCTCTATAATATGTAGAGTTGCTTTTGGTAAGAGATATGAAGAAGAAGGGTCCGAAATGCGAAGATTTGGTGAACTTACGAAAACGGCTCAGGCGTTATTGACCACTTTCTTTGTATCTGATTATTTTCCTTTGTTTAGTTGGGTGGATAAGCTATCTGGATTGATGAATCGTCTCTATACGACTTTCAAAGATTTGGATTCTTTCTATCAGGAAGTGATTGACGAGCATCTTGATCGTAACATGATGAAAGGGACGGATGTGGAGGATGATGATATTCTTGATGTACTGATTCGACTTAAAGAGGATAAGTCATGTTCCGTTGACTTCCAATGGGATCACATTAAGGCATTGCTAACGGTAATATTGCTTCTTTCAATTAGTATACTAGTAGTGGGTAAATTGTTAACTCAGTTACCCTTGTTGGGAGACTCACTCACCAAGTAAGGTGTGCGACCAGGATTGACCAACAGATTAGTCCGGCAATATCCGGAATACTGTGGTAGGCAATAAAAAAAAGTGGGTAAATTGTACTTTTTTTGGTCTCATATCTTTCCCCGATTTCTGATTTAGTCACATTCATTATGAAATTATGAAATTACGTCACATAACTTATAAATTTTCTCACATTAAAAATACAAGCGTCCATCCTTTTTTAAAAAAATATAGATAACAAAAATTTTCACATTTAATTTGGTCTCGTACCAAACTTTCATCCAAAATTTGACCACCAAACCTCCTGCTCCGTGTTAGGTTTCATATTTTACATATTTTCATCATGATTTACCTCACATTTATCTTTATTTTATGCCTTGTAGTTAGTCTTTTTCTTTATTTTTAGCCCAATTTACGTATTTTGATTTCTAAGTCGTTTCAATGTTTTTGTAGGCATATAAATGATTGTTTTGATGAGTTAAAGGAGTATTTTTACGTGAATAACGAAGGCTAACCAAGAGGAAGTGAAGAAATGCATTTGAAAGGCCAAACGAGAATGTTTCGTTGAAGAAAAATGAAGAGAAAAATTTCTGCACAGGCAACTGCACAACTGTGCAGATATTCTGCACAGCTGTGCAGCTGCGGATTTTTATATTTTTGTGGGCCGATTTTTTGACTTGGATGGGCATAATTTATGTATCTAAGACTCCTTTTTAGTAAAAGAAAGTGGCAAAAACATTTTATAGGCTAGAGTGAGGTGGGAGAATAATTCATTCTTGCAAAAAAAGTAGATCTTGAAGACTTTTAGAGAGAGAAAATAGATCTTAGAGAGTTCTTGGAGAAGAGTTCTTGGAGAAAAGCTTCATCTTCTCAAGTTGTATTCTTCCAATCCTCCATTGTTGAACATGAGTAACTTTATGTTTATGCAATTTATTTCTTGTTTTTCTTTAATTATGTATAGCTAAATTATTTTCTAGGGTTTAAGATGTAGTCTTGTGTATTGATTTGGATTATTGATGATTGATGGATGTGATTTCTTGTTTGGTTTATCTATTAATGAGTGTTTAATGCTTGTAATTGATTGATCACCAATTGCATGATTTAAGATAAATTAAGAAGTACCGGGAGGTGAATTAATTTATTGGTTCGAATTTAATAGACATGTGTAAATTGCTTAATAGGGATATTGGTAATTTTGCATGAGACTAGTTAAACAATATTCATAGAACTTAATGGATTCATCTAAATTAGTTTTTGATCATGGGAGTGACGTTAATTAATTTAGGTGGGTACTCATGAAGATCTCGGGAGAGTATTCGTGTATTTAAGGAAATTGGGTCTTTAATTTAAATAAGAATGATAATCCATTAAAAGTCAATAATCCATAGAAATACCTTGATGAAATCTTAATCCCTAGGCCTTTCGTTAATTGATTATTCGTTTTAATCATATCTGTTTTAGTTATTTACAATTAAATCATTTTCTTGTTAAATTTCTGCTTTTAATTAGTTAAAATCTCAAATCTTTGATAATCGATAGTCTAAATAATAAGATAAACTTTGTTTGGTACTTGATAACCTTCCCTGTGGAGACGATCTTACTTTCACTATATTATTTGTTCGATCTCGTGTTGTTACGGACGGTTAACACTCCGTTAACTCTTTTGACCTTATTCGTGCGTGAAAAGGAAAACCGTATAATATTGCATAGAATTCGTGTATGAGTGTCTTTCACGCACAAATTCTCCAAAAAAAATTGGTCAAAAATGTTAACTAACAGAACAAGGGCGTTTGACTGTTAAATTCTAAACGGAAATTTTAATTGGAACTTAATCTAAAACATTTTGAAAGTCATCTTACTAAATTGAAAATCAGGAAAAGATATGAGACAAAAGATACAATTTTCAAGTATAATAATATATGTAATGAAAGCGTGACATATTATTGATGAACATTTTATTATCTTATTGCTCTTTGTATAGGATATATTTATAGCTGGAACTGACACGACAGCAGCCACACCCGTCTGGGCGATGACAGCTCTAATGAAGGCACCAAATGTAATGGAGAAACTTCAAGCAGAAATCAGACAGGTAATTGGAGAAAAAGGTAAAGTAGAAGAAGATGACTTGCAAAAACTTCCTTATCTAAAGGCAGTAATAAGTGAAACTTTAAGGTTGTACCCTCCAGTTCCATTGCTAGTGCCAAGAGAAACAATACAAAACTCCATTTTAGAGGGCTATGAAATTCAACCTAAAACATTGGTTTATGTTAATGCATGGGCCGTCGCAAGAGATCCCGAGTATTGGGAAAATCCAGAGGAGTTCTTCCAAGAGAGATTCTTGAACAACAATATTCATGACGTTAAAGGCCAAGATTTTGGGGTGATTCCGTTTGGTTCAGGACGAAGAATTTGCCTGGAATGTTTATGGGACTCGCAAATGTTGAGCTTACGATTGCGAATTTGCTCTACTCTTTTGATTGGGAATTGCCAAATGGGATTAAGGCACAAGATATTGATCTTGATTGTCTTCCTGGAGTCACAATGCATAAAAAGAAAGCACTTTACCTCGTACCTAAGACTTACGCTATTTAAAATGGGTAGTGTTCTTGAATAAATGTATTATTGGGGACTCATAATCGTGTTACACGATTTGTAAAATATGCGTTTGATTTAATCCAAATCCGGGGACTTAAGTTTCTCAATCAGGAGTGACTCGACCCGCTCCACGGGTATAATGATGAACGAATCTAGACTCCAAATTTGTAAGTGTAAAGGAACGTACTTCTCAGTTTATACACTCGTTAATAATGAATATACGAGGCTAATTCTGGAGAGAATATTCTAGAAATTCCAACCTCCAATAAATGTAATGAGGGAGGGTATTTATAGTGCACACTCTGTACCAATGGTTGTTGGGCATTCATAGGATGCTAACAGGTGGCACCAATGAATGGTGGATGACTCGTATTTGTGGGGTCGGGTCAACGAACGACCCGACCCGATACTGTTACTTAGCGCGGACCTAGTCTAGCAATTCGGTTATTGGGCCTTTGTTGGGCCTGGGTTCCTTATTCACTTCCTATTGGGCTTTATCCTCTATTTTACTATATCATTAAGTCCCCACTTCTTCAGTCTGAAGAATTAGGCGTGTAACGACTTGAATTCATGCTGAGGAAGTAGTGGTTTAGTTACGACTTGAACATATGCCTCCTCGTACTCGTTTTCATAACCATTATCAGTGGGTGTTCTAACTCAATTATATTTCCTTTTATATTTTCTGTTTTTATCATAAATAATAATTTTATCATTAATTTACCTATATTAATAGGAGTCATTATTACCCAAGAGACGTGTCTTTTCTGGCAACAGACGTGTCTTTTCTGGCAATTAATGTCTCTTTATATCGAGAGACGTGTAGCCCAGTTAACGCTCAGTCGTCGCATCTTCTGGCCTCAACAGTCGTGTCATTTAATATCATTAGTTACCGTTCATTCGAAGCGTCGCTTTATTTTAACCGTTGGATGTAATCAATCCAGACCGTCGTATCTCCTACTCTCATCTCCCTATAAATAGTCCTCCAGGGTTTTTCACTTTTTACTTTCATCTTTACCTTTTAGAGAGAGAATTTTGTAGTGGGAGATTTTTACAGAAAGATTACGATCGTCTAGCTGAACGAGTGGTCTTCAGTTCGTACATCCTCCAAAAACTTCCAACTCGTAGGTACTCTTTGTTTTTTATTTTCTTTCTTGTTATGATGGCTCGTACTCGTTCATCCGCGTCTGTTAACAACAATGAAATCCTCAGTTCTTCTGATGAAGAGGCTGGGTCGGATGCTCTAGACCAATTGGTCGAAGGTTATGCTCCGATGGGCGATGTCCCTGAGTCGTCTAATAGAAATCAAAATCCTGAGTCGTCTCGAAGAGACGAAGGTGCAGAGCCCCTAGTAGATTTAGAGGGGCCCGCTGACATTAACACCCACATAACCTGGCTTAATCAAGTGTCAACTGTTAGGTCTACCAGGGAGAACGAGTTGAGGGTCAAGTATTATATTCCCGCGAATTATATAATTCGTTTTCCTGGACCTTCGGATCGTATGCATAAGCCACCAATAGGTTTTCGTACATTTCACCTTGCACACCTTACTTCGGGAGTTAGGTTCCCCTTCCACTCGTGTATTAATGACATTTTGTTAAATTACGGATTGAGTCCAACACAACTTTTGCCCAACTCGTATAGGCATATAGTTCTCTTTATAGTTTTAATGACCGTTTATGGGCATCCGGCTAGCTTAGCTAATTTTCATAGAATGTTTTTTCCTAATCGTTGTAAGATAGCAACCCAGCGCGGTTTCTTTTATTTTTCACCCCGTCAAGATGCCATTTTCCAAGATCGTACTCGTGACTCGTTTGGGTCATGGAAGGACAAATACATCTTTATTTCCCTTCCCAAGGGCGACAGTTGGCTCGTTCCAAGACAATGGGGCATTAGAGAACGAGAATTAGAGATAGGAAACCCAACTTGAGGGCGGGGGTTTTTAGAAGAACTAGTGTCATTCCCTTTTGTTACTGAGAAGCTCATGCGCGAGTCTATGCTCGTTTCCTGTGGGGTGAGCTCAGCACCCCTCCCCAGAGTTACTGATATTGGTGAGCCTTGTTTCTTTTTATTTAAAGTGTTTTTCACATATTGAATATAAAAATGATCCTTTTTTGCAGGAATGGCTACTCGCAAAGCTCGTTTGGATGCTCTTCGTGACGAGGAAGAATCATCTGCGGCCGAGGGTTCACTCGGCCAAGCGCCACCAGTCCAGCCGCCTCCCACACAAACTTCTTCGGTTCGTTCACCGAATACCGGCCGACAACAATCCCTGAGGATCATTAGCCCCAGCACCAGAACCGACTCTCAAACTAGGAAGATTATCCCTTCAACCCGCGTCGAGATCAACCTAGAAGATTAAGACAAAGATCCTGAGGGTCCAAGGGTGGAGTCGTTCATCGCTCCCGTAAGTCAACGCCCTCCTTTGGCCAAACGACGTAGGGAGACAACCTCCTCTGAGGAGGATATCGTTCTCTCTGGCACACGACCCACTACCGCTCGCCTGGTAGAGCGATTGGAGGCCCTTAATCTCAAAGACTACCAAGAATACGAGGTGCCCAATAGGTGCGAGGAGAATGCGAGTGGAGATCCGATTGTCCTAGTTTGGCGAATCTATCCTCAGAGCTCCATATTGGCCTGTTCCCAAGGGATGAATGTAGCCCTAGAGATGTATCGCAACATGCATCTTCCCTGTGATAAGGCTATATTGATTAAGCAGTCTTATACTGCTGTTGAAAGAATGGGTGCTTCCCATCTAATGAAGGTAATACTTGATTTCCATTCTTTTAATTTAAGCCTCGTTTCTCTTTGATTCTTCGTGAAATGATGATATTCTGCGAACATTCTTGTAGGCCTCGGCTTGTTTGCACGACTTGGCTTTAAGCTACGCCGGGTTTAAAGAAGACCTAAGGTTGGAAAGGGCGAAATTCACGAAGTACATAGCCGATACGGTAGCTGAAAAGAACTCGTTTTCAACAGTGAAGAACGAGTTGCTGAAGACCAGTCGTTGATTGACTGGCGAGCGGGTCAATCACCAGGATGCGGTGAAGGCCTTAGAGATCGAAATTGCTCATCTTGAAAGTGAGAAGACGAGAATTGAGACTCGTCTGGATGACATGACGAAGGAAAAGGATGATGCATACGAGCTTTGTCGGATCGAGGGGAAACACGAATATCTCGCCTCCCAAGAAAATGCTGATGCGCTGGTGGTGAGTTGTTTTGGAGGGGCTCGTGATTTCATGAAGTCTACCCTTTTCGACCCTATGCTCCTTTCTAGGACGCTGAAAGATGAGAAGGATGGCTTCTTCAAGTGCATTGATTATGGAAACCTTCTCAACGCCTTCAAGTCTGACTTTGACATTCAGTGTCTTAAAGAGTGTTATAAACGCAAGCTTCTCCGGGACTCATTTTCAGTCGAAGACGAGGAGTTCGAACCCATTGAGTTTCCCGAATTTGCCGAATTGGCCCCTTGGTATAAACCTCCAACTCATCAAGCCTAGTCGTCGACCCAAGGAAGTGGAAACCCTCTAGGTTAAAGTCGTTTTGGCGAGTGTGCCGTTTCCGTTTGTTTTCGTTTTTATGTTATTTTGTTTCCTTTCCTGGACTCGTATGTTGAAAATTTATCTATTTATGTCCGTTTGTTTCGAATACAATTATGAGATGATCTGCCCCTTTTTATTTCTGACTAATCATCAGTTACACATTAGACTCGTCGACATTCGAGTACAATCATGAAATAGCATCTTTAAAATACATCCGTATACTCGTTTTGACATTCGAGTGCCATAATGAAATAACATCTTTTAAATACATCCTTATGTTCGTTTCATGGATCATTTACATATTAGACTTGTTGACATTCGAGTACAATCATGTGCAATCATAAATAAACTGCCCTTATGCATAGAACCTTCTCAAGTTGTCAACATGCCACGGCCGAGGCAACTCTTCCCCTTGAAAATCTTGTAATCTGTATGTCATCCCCTTCGTTATCTTTGTAATCTTATACGGACCATCCCAATTTGCTTCCAATTTTTTTACGTGTTTCAAGACTTCTACTCGTCTCAACACCAAGTCTCCCACTTGAAAGGACCTCATTCTGACTCTCTTGTTGTATGCTCTCGCCATGGTATTTTTCTGTCTCAATATGCTTGCATACGCTCGTTTTCTCACTTCATCAATAACATCCAATTCAAACTCCCGATCACACCGATTTATCTCCGGGTTGTAGGCTACTACCCTATGAGTCATCATACCAATCTCCTCTGTGATGACCGCCTCTGATCCATATACAAGGCAAAATGGTGTTTTCCCCGTACACGATCTAGGAGTCGTTCGATACGCCCACAAGACTCCGGGAAGTTCGTCCGCCGAAGCAAATCTCATGCCATCGAGTCTAGTCTTCAAGTGTTGCAACAGTATCCTATTAGCAACCTTCGTCAGGCCATTTGCTTGTGGATGTCCCACAGACGTAAAATTTTGCTGAATCTTCAATTCTTTGCACCACGATACCATAGATTTTCCATTGAACTGCGTTCCATTATAAGAAATTAAGATTCTTGGAATACCGAACCTGTAGATGATATTCTTCCACACAAAATCAATAACAGTTTCTTCTGTAATTCGAGATACTGCTTCAGCTTCAATCCATTTCGTGAAGTGCTCCACGACCACTATAATGAATTTCTTTTGATTCTTGACTGGCGGGAACGGACCGAGTATGTTGATGCCCCATTGATCAAATGGATATGCGATTTTTATCACTTCCATGGGCCTCCCTGGTTGATGTATTTCATTAGAGTGCAATTGGCACTGTTTGCACCGTTTTACAAATTCCTGTGCGTCTTTAACAAGAGTTGGCCAAAAGTATCCCTGTCGCGTGATTTTTTGAGCCAATGACCGTCCGGCCGAATGATTTCCACAACTTTCTCCATGTATCTCTCTCAAGACGTACTCAGCTTCATCTGGGTCGAGACAACGAAGTAAGGGTCCAGCATTTGATCTTTTGTACAACTCGTCATTAAGAATAGTAAAACGAGCCGCCCTGCCACAAAGTCTACGAGCCTCCAATCTATCCTCCGGTAATGATCCTCGCAATAGGTATTCTATGATTGGCCTCCTCCAACTAGTGTCTTCCTCTAGACTTGTGATCAGAACCTGGGGTTCTAGTTCCGAATGATCTGAAATGAGTAACGAAACGGACCGACTGATTGACCCCACGATCTGATTTGCAAACTTGGCTAACGCATCCGCCCTTTAATTTTCATCCCTTGGTATTTGACACAATTCAATCTGATCAAATTCCATCATTAGTCATTTCGTTTTCTGCAGATAATCCACCATAGTTTTTTCCCTTGCCTCGTAGGTTCTTGATACCTGTCGTGCTACTAACTGTGAATCAGTGAATATCTTCATGTTTATGATATTCAGGGTCTTTGCCATTTTCAAACCCGCAATCAATGCTTCATACTCTGCTTCGTTATTCGTGACATCGAAGTTTAGTTTTATTGCAAACTCCAAGTCGTTTCCTTCAGGAGAGCGAAACCATACTCCGACTCCTCCTCGTCTCGTCATCGATGATCCATCTACGTGTAACGACCAAGGGAGCGTATCTATAGATGAAATCGAAGCCACCACATCGGGGTTTACCGTCATCTCCACCAGAAAATCTTCCATCACTTGGGCTTTGGTCGAAGTAAGATTCTTGTATTCAATACTAAACTCACCTAACTCGATGGCCCATTTTATAAGTCTCCCCGACACATCAGGTTGCAAGTGCTTGCTTCAAAGGTTGATCTGTTAGTACAATTATATGATGAGACTGAAAATACGGTCTGAGCTTCCTGGCTGCAGTCATTAGCGCAAGTGCCCATTTTTCAATTTCTAAATAATTTAACTCAGCCCCTTGTATCAACTTGCTAACATAATACATAGGACGATGGTCACTTTCGACTTCCCGTAAGAGTACAGCACTAAGGGCTACTAGCGAAATTGCTAGGTACAAGAACTGTGGTTCTCCCAACATTGGTTTTGTTAATAAAGGTGGAGACGACAAGTAAGTTTTTAAATCCTTAAAGGCATCCTCGCACTCGTTTGTCCATTCGAAGCGTTTTACATTCCTTAAAATTTTGAAGAAGTGTAGGCCTTTATCTGCCGAACGAGAAATGAAACGATTCAAGCTAGCCATTCTTCCTATTAACTTTTGTACATCTTTCACACTCGTTGGAGATTGCATGTTCAAAATTGCTTCAATTTTTTCAGGATTAGCCTCGATTCCTCATTGGGTGACCATGTAACCTAGAAACTTTCCACCTCGTACCCCGAAGGTACACTTATTTGGGTTTACCTTCATGCCGTACTCTTTCATGATTGCGAACGACTTCTTGAGATGTGCCAAATGGTCATTCTCGTTAACACTTTTCACAAGCATATCATCCACATAAACTTCCATCGTTTTCCCTATTTCATCTTCAAACATCATATTAACGAGTCGTTGGTAAGTTGCCCCCGAGTTTCTTAAACCGAATGGCATGACATTGTAACAATAAACTCCTATCGCTGTAACGAATATAGTCTTCTCTCGATCCTCTTCTGCCATCATTATTTGATTAAAACCTTGGTAAGCATCCATCATGCTCAAAAGAGCACAACCTGCAGTAGAGTCTACAAGTAAGTCTATACGAGGCAGGGGGTAAGGATCACGAGGGCAAACTTTATTCAAATCAGTGAAATCAGTACACATTCGCCATTTTCCTCCCGATTTGGGTACAAGGACTACATTAGCGAGCCAATCCATGAACTGGATCTCGTTTACATATCCTACATCTAGGAGTTTTTTTACTTCTTCTTCAATTATCAAGTCTCTGTCCGGACCAAAATTCCTTCTCTTCTGCCTCACAGGTCGTGCCTCCTGGTCAACATTGAGTCGATGAACGATAACTGCAGGGTCGATACCTTTGAAGTCCGCAGCTTTCCATGCGAACATATCAGAGTTGTTCCTCAAAAAGTTCACCAGCTTCATTTCTACTTCAGGATCCATCTCTCCTCCAATCTGTGTCGTTTTGTCCGGGTTTCCTGGTATAAGTTCAATTGATTTGTGGACCATGGGTTCGACTCGTGCATCAACTCGCTTCTGTCTTTTTTCCAAACTCTCAATCAGAATCTTTGCTTCTTCATCTAATACTTCAATTCTGCTACCTTCGCCCTTTCTCTTCTTTGACGAATTCACCTTTAATGAAGTCGTGTAGCACTGTCGAGCTTCCAGTTGGTTCCCACGCACTTCACCAATACCATTGTTTGTTTTGAACTTCATGTTCAAGTGTGGAGTCGAAACAATAGCTCCAAATGTATTCAACATGGGTCGCCCCACAATCATATTGTACGCAAAGGGTACATCCACAACTAAAAAGGTAATTCGGTTCATCTTTGACCTCGATCCCACCCCCAACGACACATCTAGCTCAATTGACCCTTTAGGCATAATTGAAGATCCTGTAAAACCAACCAAGGGAGTACTTACACTTCGCAGCCGAGTTCCATCCAGCTCCATCTTTTTCAAAACGTCCCAAAAGATAATATCTGCAGAACTCCCCGTATCCACCAAAACCTTATGCACCACAAAATTGGCCACATCCATTGAAATCACCATAAGGTCGTTATGAGGACCGTGTATTCCGTCGTAATCACTGTCATCAAAGCTAATCACTTCGTTCCTCGAACTCGATCCTCCAGTAAGTGAAAGAATCCTGCCAGGTTCGCCACGGTAGTAGCTCGAACGACTCTCCCTCACATATCTTTTCCTTGCGTTATAGGAGTCCCCATCTGTAGGTCCTCCTGCTATCATGTGTATCTCTCGACGACTACCTTTTTTAGGTGCCTCCAGCACTTCAACTCTTCTCTCGTTTGTACGAGGACCGCTATTATGGTGATAAACGTCACTATGCTCGTGATTACGAGAACCGTCATTACGGTGATAGTCATTGTTTCGCTTGTGATTACGAGAATCGTCATTACGGTGATAGTCATTTATCTCGTAATTACGAGGACCGTCATTGCGGCGATTGTGATCTTGCTCGTTATAACGAGGGTTGCCTCTTGGGCGTTCATTGTTCGGGCGATAATTATCGCTTCTGTGATCTTCATTTCTGGGCTGCTCGTAATTACGAGTCTGACGATCCCTTTCAATTGACGTTTCATGGGATCGTTCTCGTGAACGACTGTGCGATCGGTAGTGTTCATTTGTACGAGTGGCCTCTAGGACTCTTACTTCTGCCAAAGTCCGATCAATAAAATCGTTCAACACCCCAGATTTGATAAGTCGTTCAATTTCATCCTTCAACTGAAAACACTCTTCAGTGTCGTGTCCATGGTCTTTATGGAATTCACAGTATCTATCCATGTTCTTTTTCACACCACTTCTCATTGGCTTGGGTCTTTGAATTTGACTTGTTCGTAAGGCAGCAACTAGAATTCTCGTACGAGTCGAGTTCAACGGGGTGTAATGTTCAAATTTTGGTCTACGGGGTCGATCATGATCTCTCCTCGACCCCGTTCCCTCATAACATTCGATTTCATGCTTTTCTTTACGACCTTGTGGGTCATTCACAGCTTGCAAATTATCCGAGTCTTTCAACTCGTTCATTTCTTCCTCATTAATATATTCTCCCACCAATTCCATTAATTCCTTATGGGATCATTGAGGGCGGCGAGAAAGTGCATCATTAAAGTTTCTGTTGGTCCCAAGTGGTATACGAAAGGGTCTAGAAGGGGGGGGGTTGAATAGACCCTGAAGTCTTTTTCGGCTTCAAAAATTTTGTATCACTTTGAAGTATTTGAACGCTCGGGAAGCTTTAGGCGCTGGGTGCGGCGCTTGAGAGATAATGACTTAAGCGCTGGTTTCAGGCGCTTGGGAAAAGTTAACTTAGACTTGGTGATTTCAACGCTTACCAAAGTAGGGCAGAGTTTAGTCACTAAATCAGGGTTAGCACAGCGGAAGTATTTTATAGCTTAGCGTTCGATTTGTTAATTAAAAGTAGTCGCTTAGTTGTTTTAAAACTTGATCAAAGAATATGCAATATGAATAGTAAAGCAATATAAAGCAGTAAATAGCACAAGATATTG
Organism: Buddleja alternifolia; assembly: GCA_019426215.1. Taxonomy (NCBI): domain Eukaryota; kingdom Viridiplantae; phylum Streptophyta; class Magnoliopsida; order Lamiales; family Scrophulariaceae; genus Buddleja; species Buddleja alternifolia. The sequence continues at coordinate 47,348,266 of CM033391.1, forward strand.
TAAGGTTCACTGGGTGATGTAATCCCAGCTACGTCCTTCTCTCCTTTTATCAGGGAGGTTTTCCACTATGATGATTATCGAAGGGTCACACAGAGACTTCTACAAAATAGAGGGAGATTGGATATGATCTCGGAACTCCTTGGTCACACAGATTTCAACTCCACTAAAGACCTTCTATCCCCTTGCTTCTTTCACTCAGAAATGGTGCAAGTTACGCTTGATCTCGGAACTCCTTGGTCACACAGATTTCAGCTCCAATAGAGATCTTCTTCCACAAGCTTCTTTTACACAAAAATATTGCTTGTAAGTCAACAAGTTTTCTCACTCAGATGAAAGGTGTTGATGATTTTTGGTCACGGGTTTGTTTGTTTTTGGAAAGTTCAAACAACTTGGAGATATCTCAATAGTAGTGTAAGTTCTTCTTAAAAAGAGGTTTGAGATATGGGTGACTGTCTAGGAATGTATTTGAGAAAGCTTAAAGGGTTTCGGCTCTGGAGTGTATAAGCTTTTTCTCAAAAAAATTCAGCAACGTTTTGGACCCTTTTTTCTTATTTTTACGTCCAGATGTTTTTCTATATCTATGTTCTTTTTTTGTCCCTTTTGCTGAAAAGGTTATTTATATATTGTTATGAGATTTTGTCCGTTGGACACGATTGGAATCTCGTTTCCCTAAACATTCCATGAGTTCTGACAATCCTAACTTTGGGTGTATTTAATTGGTTAGGCATGGTCTTGGTTTCATAAATCTGACAGTCTCGGTCAAAGATATGGCTTGCCCATAAGTTGTAGTGCTTATATTTTAATAGCACTTATCCGACTTTTGATGCATCTTGTCTTATTTCCGTTTGGGAATAATTTTCGTTGATTCATGCATCTTTGATAACTTGGATTTGAATCTTCAGGTTACGCTTGGAGAACTAGGCGCTTGAGCCTTTGGAGTTTAGGCTTTTTGAAAGTAGCCTTCTTTGTTAATCAGAGGCTTGAGAAAGGTGACAATCTTTGCCCGATTTTTAGACGCTTGTCCTTTCACTTTATCTTTGATAGACTCACTCAGAATTCTATCATTGACTTAGTGTTAAGTACTTGGTCTAAGGTCCATAACAAATCTTGAGCGCTGAGTTCGTAACCTGGGATAGTCTTTTAGCGTTTGACGGACGCTTGAGACTAATCTTTATCTTTACTGTTTCTTCAGACGCTTGATCTTCAACTTCATCACTTGGTAGACTCATACAGAATTCTTCTAGTGATTTAGTATCATATTCTTAGTCTAAACTCTATAAAGATAAAAATACAAGCCTAGTATAAAGACACGAGCTTTCAGGCGCTTATACATTTGTTCTACGAAAGCCTTTATACTTTACATTTCTTGGGTCTAACATGGAATCCTAATTGTCATCATCAAAACATCTAACATGAAATTCCTAACAGTTTCCCTTCTTTAAACCTCTCATTAAGAAGCTTAGCATTAATTCATTATTAAGTTTCGGAAGGTCCATAACTTCTTGATTGAAGCGGTGTATGAATTCACGCAAAGACTCGGTCGAGCCTTGTTTCAGTCCCATGATGACAGATATAGATTTCTTCGTCCTTTTGTTACTAGCAAAATGATTTTCAAACTTATATTTTAATCGTGAGTCCGACTCTATGGAACCGGGGGCCAGACTCATGAACCAGTCTTGCGCCCGACCCACAAGAGTCGTGGTAAATATTCTTGCATTAATCGCATCCGATTGTCCCTACAAAGACATCAACAACTCGTAAGACGTAATATGGGGTCTTGGATCGCCCGTTCCATCAACTTTTACAAAATTTGGCAACCGGAAGAGACTGTTTGGAACTTCCTTCATGATCTCAGCAATAAAAGGAAAATTGTGGGCCATCAGTGTGGGAGCTAGCCTCGTCTGCACTGGAGCTGCAACCTTTTCCATCCTCGTATGTCTATCCTCCTCATAATGCACAGCTCGTCGCGGTGCTCCCGGCGACTCCATTGCACGAGTTTTTCCTCTCCCCTCTACATACTCCTGACGAATACTCACCACATCATCATCGTCTAACGACTCTCCTTCTTGCTCTCCATCTCGATTCCCCTCCTGACAAAATAAACTTCTTTTTGCGGAAGGATCTGCACGTGGTTCTCCTACATTCGGAGTACGAGTAAGGTATCTCTGCATCTCCCCCTTCGCATATTACTTCATCTTCCTATCCAGTTCTCCCTTCGTCATCTTACAACAGCACTCGTTCCTTCCTCCATAGGCGGATCCGTGTTCAATTCCTCATCTTCCCGAACCAAACGACTCTTCATGTTGCCAGCCTCAATTCTCATTGCCAATGAGTCTCAGCAACCTCAAAGTAAAGTCCCCACAGACGGCGCCAACTGATTTAACCCAAATCCGGGGACTTAAGTTTCTCAGTCAGGAGTGACTCGACCCGCTCCACGGGTATAATGATGAACGAATCTAGACTCCAAATTTGTAAGTGTAAAGGAACGTACTTCTCAGTTTATACACTCGTTAATAATGAATATACGAGGCTAATTTTGGAGAGAATATTCTAGAGATTCCAACCCCCAATAAATGTTATGAGGGGGGTATTTATAGTGCACACTCTGTACCAATGGTTGTTGGGCATTCATAGGATGCTAACAGGTGGCACCAATGAATGGTGGATGACTCGTATTTGTGGGGTCGGGTCAACGAACGACCCGACCCGATACTGTTACTTAGCGCGGACCTAGTCTAGCAATTAGGTTTTTGGGCCTCTGTTGGGCCTGGGTTCCTTATTCACTTTCTATTGGGCTTTATCCTCTATTTTACTATATCAGCGTTGAATAAATGTTTTTTTCTAAAATATGTAAGATATTGATCATTATCTTCTAATCGTGTTGATTTTTATGCAATAACTAATGGTTTTAAGTTTTCCGTTCAAATCTTATTTCCAAAAATTATATATTTAGTCATGTAAAAATTACGTGACGCAACACACATTTTAAGGAGTGCCCTAGGGTGAAGGCGAACAACACGAGTATCCATTTATGGAATTACATGTATAACTTACCTTTTACCTCTCCCATGCATTATAAATTTCATTACACAAACTATGGCTTCAATAATTGATAAATCACCGTTACACATCATTTCATTTATAATCTTCATAATTTTTTTGCTACCCTTACCATTACCTTCTCATTCCTCAGATTCCGATCCCTTGCAAGATTTCTGTGTAGCCGATATGAACGCCACAATATTAGGCGACGGCTTTCCCTGCAAACCGGCCTCATCGGTAACTTCACACGACTTTTTCTTCGACGGCCTTAAAAACGAAGGAAACGCGAAAAATTCCTTAGGCAGTAGTGTAACAAAAGGCAATGTGATGGCATTTCCAGGGCTAAACACGCAAGGGATATCTATGAATCGAATTGATATCGATATCGGAGGGATTAATCCTCCACATTCGCACCCTCGCGCCGCAGAGATAGGAGTCGTAATCCAGGGCCACGTGAAGGTCGGATTGATAACAACTGAGAATTTGGAATATTCCAGACTTATGCTTCCAGGACAAATATATGTTGTTCCAAGGGGGCTTGTACATTTCCAATTGAATGTTGGACAAGATAAAGCATTTATTGTTAGTGCTTTTAATAGTCATATGCCAAGGACATACGTGGATGGAGTGGATCTGTTTTGTGCAAAGCCTTTTGTTCCTTATGATGTTTTGACCAAAACTTTTCATTCTGATCAAAGTGTTCTTGATAATATCTATAAAGCTTTTCCTGATTCAAAATGTTCTTCATTTTCCTCTGTAGGTTAAGGATTTTGTTTTCATGGAATTTTGTTCTTCGGGAATCTTCCCTGTAAATTAATTATGTTAGAATATATATTATAAAAGAGAAAATTTCATTTTATTTATATTTTGTTGATTATGGATAGGTTTGTGCAAATATTTCCGTAAATTACTTTATAGTTGCGTAAGTTATTTTCAGAAGGTCAACATATATCATTGTTGGAAAATAACATATTTTTGATTATTTCAAAAATAAGAAAAATGGAAAGTGTTTAATTTAATTGCTTAAGTAATGGGATTTGATGAAATTAATTAAGCTAATTTCTTGAAATCAATTAGCCGTTTGATATCTCTACAAATTGGTTCTGTCATTTATACTTCCATGAATTATGCTTTGGTCATGTGAAAATATGTGTACAAATACTCCATCATCTCTTTCATTGTAGAGAACAACAGAGAAAAAAGATTCCTTTGACAGTGAAGAAAACGCCTTAAATTTCCTATCAATACATTGAGAGTTGTTCTACTAAAATCTCATCAACTCGTGTGCACGTGTGGTGGGATAGGACGTTGAATCCTGGGGGTAGACCGTCAGTGGCCTATTGCACCGAGTCATTGACTCCGAGGGGCGAAAATCTACCTTTTAGGACAGTGCTTTGCACGCCTCGGTCCTAATCGATAAGTTTTCCTTTTCACTTTCAATTACTTTATCATATTTACATTTTGAATTTAAGTGTATCGATGTTGTATTGATGTGATTTATGTTTTATATATCCAACAATCATTACATATATCTATCTATCTATTCTATTATAAAACTATGGGTGGTTTCTTGAAACTTTTGATATACCTAATATATTCCTATATGATTCACCTTTTCATTTTTCAATGGCAAAAGAGTCAAATAAAAAATAAAAAATAAAAATTGTATATATGTACAACAATAAGGTGTGTAATTATATTAGAACTCTACAATGAAAGTAGATATAAATAATATTTAGATATATATTTAAAGGATATTCAATCACTTATCCTTGAAACATGACGAATCTTTGCATGTCTATATTCAATTCTTTTCGGTGAACATATGTTATGTGTTCAAAAAACAATTCTCATTACCTGATGCCAATTGAAACAACCAACAATATCGAGCATAATATAAAAATACGTACAAGTAATCTTTAAGCAATTTTAAAATAAATTATGAACGCATACCATATCAACCTCAATTTATTTATTTATTTAATTTAATTATTGTTACTATTTATAAAAGTATGAGTAGTTTTTTAAAACTTTTGATGGACCTAATATATCCCTATGTAATTCATCTTTTTAATTGCAAAAGAATCAAATAATAAATAATAAAAATAAGTTGAATATATATAATAAAGTGTATAATTACATTAGGACTCTATAATAAAAGTATATATGTAGCATAAGGGCTCTACAAGATAATTGTATATAGAGGACTCTACAAAGGAATTATATATAGACAATAATCAAATGTAATTTTATATAAAGCGCTATAATTTATTCATAAAAAGATTTATAAAAGAAAGCTGAATTTGCCTTTTCTTTTCTTCTTCAAATTCCTAAAAAATAGAAAATAAATCTGACAATAAAAAAAAATCCAAAAAACCCCCAACAAAAATAATAAAAAAAATACACCAAAAAGGTTAAAGTGTGGCGACGCTAGGTTGAGACATGATCTAGAAGGACTATTGGTGGCTAGAGGGTAGAGACGCGATGGTGGCATCTTAATTCCGAGTGGGTGCGTAGGCAACGATTGATACAATTTGAGCAGGGAGAGATTTGGGTGGAATTTTATGATCACGATGTTAGGTCCTAGGAAAGTTGTATTTAGTGCCAGGGGCGGGACGGTGGAGGCGTGTTGCAGAAAGGGGGTCAGGGATTTGGTTTGTTACAGCCTAAAAGAAGAAGAGGGAAGGGAAAGAAAAAAGGAAAACTAAAAAGATAAATAGGAAAAAACATATTTAAGACCAATGGGACTTTGCAAGTTTTTCATAACTTTGGGGGTCTTTTGCAATTTTCATAAGTTGACTAATAATTTTCGTCATTTTTTTTACACCCAAGACTAAATGTGCAATAATATTTCATCCCATGGTACTAAATGTGAAAGCCACGTAAAGTTTAGGACCAATGGTGCGCACATAGCTATTTTGTGGGACTAAAAATGCAATTTTCTCTTTGTTATTAGATTTTTTTGAAAATCTGAACTTTTTTTTTTTTTCCGAAAGGGGGGGATACCCAACAATTCATAAACTAACCCGACAAATCCGGGTTAATAGTCACAAAACGAGGCCAAGTAATGCCTGCTCTATCATTGTCTAGTAGGTGATAGATATGTGAGTGTGGTACATTCGTGTGGTGCATGTGGGTGTGAATGCCCATTTTAGCTAGAGCATCAGCTACTTGATTTGCTTCCCGCCAAATCATTTGAAACGAGACATCCCAGTCTCTACCTTGCACACTACGAATGCGAGAGATCACATCAAAATGGTGATGCTCCATGGAGGCGTCCATAATGCTATTAAGTGCAACGCGACAGTCTGATTCAACGATTAACTTCTTTGTCCCTGTGGCCCACGCCATCTCTAGTCCCAATAGAATGGCACGCACCTCAGCCTCCAATGACGAACACGGGTCAATGCGACCACTGAACCCCCTTAACCATGTTCCATGCTCGTCCCGAAGAGTACCCCCGACCCCTGCCTGGCCAGTTTCGGTTACCGCTGCATCCACATTCAGTTTAGTATAACCAAATGTCGGTTTTTTCCAGCCCGTGTGTACCTGTAGGTGCATCACGTCCAGATCAAAGTTAAGGGAATGAATGGTACCGTCAATTCTTTTGTGTAACACATCTAGTTCCCCCATAGGAACTGTATCTCGGACTCCATGCGTCACCTCATTCCGAACCTGCCAAATAAAAGACAAAGTCTCAGTGAAGGCTATATCCCATTTTTCACACCAGTCATACCTGTTCAACTTGTGAGATAAATTCCAGTCGAGTCAGTCTTCTACTGAACCTGAAAAGAAAACATTATGACAATCAGGATGAACAAGTTGTAACCGAAATTTTCTGGCCCACTGACAATCCCGAATAGCATGTAAAGGAGTATCCGAGGTAAGCCCACAAATAGGGCACCCATCCGAAGACACAATTCCCCGCGCCTTTAGCACCGATCGAGTAATTACTTTGTTATGTCGGAGTAACCAAAGGAACATTCGACGTCGGTGTGCCCCGAGGACTTTCCAGAGTTTCAGCCACTGTTTGGAATTCTCCATTCGCACGTGACCTTCTAGAGCTTCGTAAGCACTTTTACAACTATACTTCCCATCAGGGGAGAATCTCCACCGTGGCATATCTTTCTGCCCCGATCCCGTTGCCAAATCTATACCCTGTAATTGAGTCTTAACCGTGCTGGGTAACCCCTGTAGACCGTCCCAATCCCATCCAACCCCCGGAATCCAATACTGAGCAACAGTCCGAGACAAGTCCTCAGATGGAATCGGTTGTTGACAGTGAATAGCTAACGAGTCCTCCCCTAGCCAGACATCTTCCCAAAATCTGACCCGAGTCCCATCTCCCACGATCCACCGAGTACCCAATTGAAGTAGAGGAAAAGTCGACTGAATACTCCGCCAAGTGGGCGAGGTCGCGTTTCTCGCTCGAGCACGCTGCCTCAGAACATATTTGTGTTTAAACACTTGAATCCACAAGCTATCGTCATCTCGAAGTAGCTGCCATCCCAACTTCCCGAGGAGGGCTAGGTTCGTGGTTCGGGTCTTTCTCAACCCCAATCCTACTCGGATTTTGGGTGTACAAACCGTATCCCATTTCACCTGGTGCAATTTATGTTCTAAGTCCGAGCCCCCCCACAAGAATTTCCGGTTCGCTTTATCAATCGCATCGCAAATACCTAGTGGAATTCTCATTGTTTGCATGTGGTATGATGCCAGAGTTTCAGTTACCGATTTAATCAAGGTCACACGTCCAGCTAGCGATAAGTGTTTTCGTTTCCAGCCCTGTAATCAATTTTTTACTCGATCCACCAAAAAACCATAATCTCGCCTAAGTAACCGTCCGTGTTGCAGAGGAACACCGAGGTACCTCCCCAAATTTTCGGTACAGCCAAGACTCATGTTATTAGTGATCCGACGCTTGAGTTCCATTGATATATTTTTCGAAAGGAACAACTTTGATTTGTGGATGTTTACAGCCTGCCCTGAGAGATTACAATAGTATTTCAACGTATCCATTACCGAACTCGTATACTGTACTGTAGCCTCCCCAAAAAGAAGTAAATCATCAGCAAACATCAAGTGGGAGATACATGGTCCATGTCGTGACGTTGGTACCGGTCTCCATTTCCTCTCCCGAACTGCGACGTCAATTAGGCAACCTAGCTTCTGTACACAAAAAACAAAGAGATAAGGTGATAGGGAATCCCCTTGTCTTAGTCCTCGCTTAGGATCAAGCCACTCTGTTGCCTCACCATTCCAAAGCAGGGATAGTTTGGCTCGGGTGGTACAATCCATAATAAACGAGATCCAAGCCGCAGGGAAGCCAATTTCCCGTAACACGTTTTCGAGAAAACTCCAATTAATACGGTCGTAAGCTTTCTCGAAATCAATCTTGGCTATGAAAAAACCTTTCTTTCCTTTTAATCGATTTAAATCATGCAAAATTTCCTGAGTAATTAACACATTATCGATTGTTTGCCTGCCCGGTATAAAACTACTTTGAGACCGTGGAATAAGCTCATCTATAAACTCTTTAATGCGATTAGCCAATGTTTTGGTAACAATTTTAAGGCTTACATTCGTAAGACTAATTGGACAAAATTGCGAAAGACGTGTTGGGTTCTTATCTTTTGGAATTAAAATAATGCGAGATTTATTAAGAGTGGGATCAAGGCTACCTGACTGAAGGGCTTTCCGAACCAGCTGAAAAATATCCTCCCCGACTATATCCCAACATCGCTGATAGAACATAGGTTGTATTCCATCCGGACCCGGTGCTTTAGATGGACTCATATCCCATAGTGCCTGTTTTACTTCTTTTTTGGTAACCGGCCGAAGTAGTATCTCCGTATGCTGCCCCTGTAGTGTCGGGAACCCCGACGTATTGGTATAGGTGCACACGGGTTCGCCCACATCATATAGTTCCTTATAGTACTCGATTGCCATGTTCTTAAGCTCAATCGGATCAGTTTCCACACTCCCATCCTCCCGTTCCAGGGTCTTCACTTTAGATTTTCCTTGTCGACGCACGGCCAAAAGGTGAAAAAAGTGTGTATTCATATCCCCCGCTCTAAGCCATTGAGCCCTAGCTTTTTGTTTCTAAAAGAGTTCTTCTTGACGTAGAGTATCAAAATACTGACCTTGAAGTTTATTTTCTAGCTTTCTGAGGGAGTACCTAAAGTTCCGACCCTGTGCTCTTTGTATCCCAGCAATACGGGCCACAAGCTGTTGTTTCCGCTTGAATATGTTGCCAAAGGTGTCATGATTCCATGCATGCATAGCTGTCCGAGTATGTTGAATTTGCTCATGCATCCCATCTTCTCGTCTAGCATGCCAGTTCTGATCAACCATTTCCCGGAAACTCGGATGAGTAAACCATGCCTGAACCCGAAAGTACTCCAAACTAGTCCCTACCCGTGTATGCTCAGAGAGAGTGAGCATTAATAGTGCATGGTCCGACCCTATTCTAGGTAAGTGCCGAACTGTGGCCTGAGAGAAGGATAGCCGCCAAGTATCGTTACACATGGCCCGATCTAACCTTTCTTGTAATGGCGACCTCCCTCCTTTAGCCCACGTGAAAGGTGAGCCAACAAACTTAAGATCAATAATCTCACATTTATCAACACATTCCAAAAATTTACGGCATTTATGCATGTCGACTGGAGCACCACCCGTTTTCTCTGATTGCGTCGTGACTACATTCATGTCCCCCGCAATAACCCATGGGCCGTGTATGTGGGGTTTCATATGAACAATGTGTTCCCAAAGATGATTCCGTGACTCCACCTGCGGACTGGCATATACTGCCGTTAAAACCCAAGCCCTATCCCTATCTCGGCGAATAACGGAGGTGATACTCTGCTCATTAGCTTCAGCAATTTCGATATCAACCTCCTGAGAATTCCAGAATAACCATATACCCCCGGCAAAGCCCCTTGCTTCTACTTTTTCGACTTTATCAAACCTACTAAACATGAGTATCTTCTGTGCATTATGGCCTGGAATGCGTGGCTCCACAAGAACCAATATTATCGGCTTATGCCGAGTCAAAACTTCTCTGAGCGAATTCAAAAATTCAGGCTTCGCTGCACCCCTGCAATTCCAAAAAATCGACGTCATTTAATAACACAGAGGGAGAAGTTCAAGAGAACATAACTTATACCTGGGAGGGGGCTTAACAAACCCCCTTATCCGTGGTCATGTCCACATCGCTAACACCATCTCGTCGAGATCCTGTTACTGCAACGTCTCCATAGCCCATACCGCCACTAAGAACAGCACATCGTGACATATCAACTTCTTCCACTGACTCAGTATCAGAACTAATAATGCCATCCTCTGGATACTCCGGCGGTCTTGTATGCCCAAAACAGGAGCTAGTTTCCAACATGCCCGCTGTACCCTGTACACCCCCTCCAAATTGCCCCGACGGCGGCTGAGATATATCAACACCGGCATCAGTCATATCATGGTCCCGCTCGACGGTAGAATAGATGGAGTTATTACGAATGGTATATGTAGCACCAATCGTGATCAGGGTTATCTTTTCCCTATCCACTAACTGTTCCGAGTGCTCCGGAGGTATTTCTCTATCCACTCTTCTCCAAACCTTAGTGCCCGAAGCTTGGTTTCTCCCCTCCACTGGCTTAACCGGTGCCACTTCATCAGAATCAACGTGCTCTTCCAACTCATACAACGCTGCAAACCGTGACCCACCCGTTGCCGTCTTGGTATTATTGTTTGGTTTATTGCCATGCACATGAGTAGGTGCCATCGTATTTAAAGCATCACCCTTCGGTCCACCCGTATTCCTAGTCTCCCTGTTATCCCTATTCGGTCCAGCTGTATGTGCATGAGCCCCCGCGCCGAACTGGAAAAAAGAGGGTTCCTGGGCTGACTCCCGACTTATCTCCTTACGCTGGCCGCGTCGTCTCGTCCGAGGGGGCACGATATTCCACGGTCCAACAGTAGTGGGTATAGCGCACGTTTCTCCCTCCTTCGGTGCTGTTCCGGCCTTGTCCTTTTGGTTATGTGAACCACAAGTCTCTTTCCGATGTCCCACTGACCCACATTCAAAACAAATTAAAGACAACCCTTCATACTCAACCACTCTTAATTTCTTGTTTACCTTAATAACCGGAATGATTGGTTTATCCAAATCGAGTTCAACGCAAACTCGAGCATAAAGTCCCCGTAAAGTCTCTTCCGTATGCTTATCAATGCCCCGCACCTTACCAATCAACCCGCCCATGCCTTTGAGGTGTGTATCATTAAAGTAGTGTATCGGCAAGTCCGGGAAACGTATCCAAACCGTAGTGTTAGATATCTTCTCCTTCTGTGGGTTAAAAGTCGGGCTCCATTTACGCACCGTTAAGTAGTGTCCCAGAATCATCCACGGGCCATCCCGAAGCACCCTATCGTACTCCGCCTTAATTCTGAACCTGACGAGATAGAATTCATTACCTATATCTACTGGATTGACGTCGTATGGGAGTTTCCAAATGGCTTTCATACGCTGTTTAAGAATCGTGTATCCCACCTTCCGACCGAGAACCTTCACCACAAGGGCCCTACGATACGGCATCGCCATCTTCCGTAGGTCTTCTTCCGGAATCGTGTAACTCGGTACCGATTCATCCGCTTCATCCTCACTTAGGTCTGCTCCATCGAAGAAGTCTTCTTCCTCTTCCCCGGTGTAGTACCCCGGAGTTACTGTTTGCCGGTTCCATGCTTGGCGGAGGTTACCCGTTTTCCACGAATTGTTCGGTTGTTTCTCCTTCTCCGTGTTTTCCATCGGACTGGTGTCTGCCATTGCTGTGTGTGTCTCTGTCCCTTCCTTAGTTGTCGGAACAGCTCCTCCTGCCGGAGCGTGGTGTGCCATCCTGATGCCCGAATTTGGGTTCCGGTGTTCTCCCTCATCAGCGCCTAACAGATTGCGTTTCAGCTTTTTAGTGTTGCGATTGGGGGTCACCACCAGTGGTGGTGGTGTATCGACGTCCGCCTCCCCCATGCACGGAGGCGACGCAATGGCAACCGGTAAAAGCCGACGCCGATAACGGCTCTTTGGTGCCGACAAGGCGTGCCCAAAGCACGCTGCCAGAAATAAAGAGAAAGAAAACAAAAACTTTCGGCCACTTTTGTTAAAGCATGCTCTCCACTAAGGCTAGAGAGAGAAATTTCGTTCTTGCCCTAGGAATTCGCTTAAAATCTGAACTTCAAAGTTGATATTTTATTCATTGTTAATATAATTTCATTATGGAACACATATTTTCATGTTATAGATTGTTTGAAAATGTGTACTTCCAAATTGATGTTTATTAATATATAATTAGTACACTTTCATTATGGATTACACAGATTAATTATTGACTTACTAATTTTTACACAAAGTTGGATCAATACAAATAATTTACTTATAATAATCAATTTTTAATAGAATGGATATATTTAGAGTGTCTTAGTTTTGATCATTTTTGGCATCTAATATATTAATTTAACCACTACTTTAAAAATATTTATTTTATTATATCAAAAAGAGAATTAAAAATAAATAATTTTGACAATTCACTGTTTTTTAAATTATGTATTACATATAAAGAAAATAAAACTTCATATATGACTTGATTAATTGCCAATGTACAAGTCAAAAAACAATTCTAATTATTATTATTTTTTTGGTAAAAAATATTTTCGACCTCAACCTATGTCGTTGAGAGAACTTTAGTCCGCAATTTATTATTTTTGACACCCGACTACCCAACTGTTCTCAACTGCGATATTTCAGTCCATTTAACTATCACCGGCAGAATTTTTTGGAATATTCCGTCCGATCTGTTGTCTTTTTTGGTTGTAATAAATCTCAAATACTTTTGATGATGACAACCATATATTCCCTCCACAAATTACTTTCCTTGTGTATCAAGATTGCTTGATCTCTCCAGCAAGTTAGGATCCTACATAAGGGAAGTACAATCATATCTTTCCTTAATAGCCTTTTATTTTATTCCTTATTTTATCCATCACATGTCTTAATATAGGCTTAGACTATGTCTTATGATTTGTTCTGATATCTAGCCTTACCTTTCTCAACGCTTGACTTATTCTCTTTTGTTTGGTAAGAAGCCGTTTGTGCCTGTGTTTGGAAGGAACCGTTTTGCACTTACTTATTCCATTTCCTTATCATGCTTTCTGCTCTCTCTATATATACGCATCATATCACTTCAGTCATTCTAGAAAATTCTGAAGCATTCTAAGCAATACACTTATTTTGTGTAATTCTTCTTGTTAGGTAAATCTTCTGTTCCAGTGAGGAAGAGGAAGTACTAGTAGTTGCTTCGAGTTCCACTGATCAAACACGAGTGATTGGGGAGGAGTCTCTCTTGTAATCCATAGTAGAGTAGTTGTGTGGAAATTCCATCTGGTTCCACACTTGGTCTCTAGGTTCTTTTAAGCGTTCGCAACCCTCCATATCGAGTGTGTTTGTTATATCTTTTAGATAACATTATTTGTTTTCTAGTGTCCGTTTGGATTTTGTTTCTGGAACTTATATGTTCCATTCTTCCTCATTCAATAAAAGAAGTATTATTCATTTTATTATTTTTGGTACTTTGTTAAGTTCCCTTGGAAAATTTTTAAATTCCTAATTCACCCCCCTCTTAGGCAATTCTTGAGTTTACGTTTGGCATCAGAGCCAGGTGGCTCAATTCTAAGGGTTTAACCACCCGAGTTGGATGATCCACATGGCCGCCTCCATTGTCGATACATATACAGAGGGGCAATCACATTCTCGCCCACCACTTTTCGACGGATCTAATTGTGCAGTCTGGAAGGACCGAATGAAGAAGTATGCCATCCCAATAGATTTCAAACTATGGAGAATTATTGTGAAAGGTCCAACTATTCCTACTAAGACAATCAACATAAGAAATTTTCCCAAGGAGTGGGATAACTATGATGACAAGGATGAAAAGGCCGCCCTACAAATAAACGCTAAGGCTAAAAACATCCTAGCTTGCTGTCATGCCCCGACAGTCTGAAGTATTTTGAGATGACCGGGACGTGTCATCTTGCTAAGAGACAAGAGTTTAAAAGCTATTTGAGTATTCTGGAAAAGTGTAGAAGATTCTAAAAAGGTCTAGAAGGCTCCGGAAAGTTCTAGAATACTCTAGAACAATCTAGATACTAGTAGAAAGTTCCATAATTGTGTAGAACCGTATAAAATGTTCTAGTTGATTCTAGATGATAGTAGAAGCATCTAGAAAGTGGTAGTGATGTGTGGACATTTCTAGAATTATGTGGATATGTTAGGAAGTTTCTATGGATTAGTATAAATAGGAGTGGTGATGTCATTTGTAAGCAACCAAGTGTAGAATCAAGTCTTGTGAGTCATTGAGGGTAATAGTGTAGTATTCTCTCAAGTTCTACTCTTGTGTTCTTCCTCCCAAAATTCTTACTCTCTATTGCCAAATTCGCTTTTCACACACGAGCACGTGGGTGATTGTCGAGGCTGACTTAGCACAATCTCGCAAGAGGCGGATTGAAGGGCTAAGTGTCGCACGAGACGTTAGTATCGAGGCTAAGTCCGTGACAGGTGGTATCAGAGCCCGGTTGGGCTTGGGGCATTTCGTGTTGTGAAAGGTTAGTGCTATGGCAATCGACGAGGTTGTCGGAGTATGTGGAAAACGGTTCGGCAGGGAGGCCGACTGGGTTCCCATGAGGGGGACAGAACAAGTTGTGAGGGGCTTAGACATAAGGCGATCTAAGTTCCTTGAGGGATACGAGGCTAGGAGGCAAGCGTACTTTGCCAAGAAACAAGCTTTCGTGCCAAAGAAGTGGTGCATTTTGTGTAAGGAACCTCACTATATCCGAGAGTGTCCAAGGATTACGAAGTACTCATCGCTTGGGCAAGAGAAATGTGAGGAAACTGCATACACAGAAGTCAACGAAGAGCTGGTAAAAAGAGAAATCATGGAGAAATCGAGCGAAATAATAAAAGAGGTACAGACGAAACTTCCATATAGAGAAGAATCGAGTACCAATACAAGAACTATGGAACCTTACGAGAAGGCTCCACTTAAAGTTGAACAACATCGAGGGCGAGTGAAGGGCATTAGGAAGGCCCAACCTTCGAAGATAAAGGACAAAACCAAGGGGCACCATCCTTTTGAGCACGATGACGGACGATGGTCAATCCTTCCAAATTACTTTGACAATGAGAGGCGACGAGGGCGTCGCCGAAATGGGTGGGGGAGAATGTCACTCCCCGACAGTCTGAAGTATTTTGAGATGACCGGGACGTGTCATCTTGCTAAGAGACAAGAGTTTAAAAGCTATTTGAGTATTCTGGAAAAGTGTAGAAGATTCTAAAAAGGTCTAGAAGGCTCCGGAAAGTTCTAGAATACTCTAGAACAATCTAGATACTAGTAGAAAGTTCCATAATTGTGTAGAATTGATTCTAGATGATAGTAGAAGCATCTAGAAAGTGGTAGTGATGCGTGGACATTTCTAGAATTATGTGGATATGTTAGGAAGTTTCTATGGATTAGTATAAATAGGAGTGGTGATGTCATTTGTAAGCAACCAAGTGTAGAATCAAGTCTTGTGAGTCATTGAGGGTAATAGTGTAGTATTCTCTCAAGTTCTACTCTTGTGTTCTTCCTCCCAAAATTCTTACTCTCTATTGCCAAATTCGCTTTTCACACACGAGCACGTGGGTGATTGTCGAGGCTGACTTAGCACAATCTCGCAAGAGGCGGATTGAAGGGCTAAGTGCCGCACGGGACGTTAGTATCGAGGCTAAGTCCGTGACATTGCGCTCTCACCAAAGATGAGTACAACCGCGTCAGTACTTGTACTTCAGCCAAACAAAAGTGGGATATGCTACAAGTCACCTATGAAGGTACCAGTCAAGTGAGACAAGAAAGGGTTGCTCTATTAGTTCATCAATACGAGATGTTCCAGATGAAATCCAATGAAACCATCAGTTAGATGTATACTCGGTTTATGCAAGTCATAAATCCTATGTTTGGGCTTGAAAAAAGTTATTTCAGAAAATGAGCACATCAAAAAGATACTAAGATCTCTCCCGAAGGAATAGACTCCCAAAGTCACTGCCATACATGAAGTAAAAGATTTAAATATTATGACTAAGGGATAGCTCATTGGATCTCTCACTTCACATGAAATGACTTTAATGTCCAAAAAGAGGAAAGCTCAGCCTCAAAAACTCAAAAAACTATTGGTTTTACCGACATCTTGGAACCAGAAGAAATGAGCGATGAACAGTTTAGCGAGGAACTTGCCATGGTCATAAGACACCTGCAAACTCTTAAGCAAAGTCGAAAGTTCCAATGCAATCCCAGAAATATTTTTTAACAAAAGGACCTGCAGAAGAACAACAAGATTGTATGCCATGAATATTTTGAACTAGGTCATATTCGACCAGATTGTCCGAAACTGAAGAAGTTCTAGAGAAATCATGGAGGTTCCAAACAACATGCCTTATCCTCCCCTTTGGGTGAATCTGAATCTAAGAACTTCGATGATGAAGATTACTGTCTAATGGTCAACAAACATGTATCTCCAAAATCCAAATTGAATTAAATTCCAAGGATGATTTTGATGAAAGCCTAGCCATGCATGATATCATTAAGGATTATGAAAATCTAATTGATAACTTGATTTACAAAAACAAACTTCTTCAAGAAAGTCTTATAAAAATCCTTCGTGATAAAGACAAATTGGATCTTTGCATTAAAAATCTCACTGAAGATAAACTCTATCTTGAAAAAGAAAAAAATATCTCACTCAAGAAAACATTTCAGTTTGGAACTAGATGCAAGATCTTAAAAGGACTATTAAAGCAAAGATATCATGCACTCTCTTCATCAAAATTTCTCACAAGATATTGCTCAATGCTCCGATACAAAAAGTCATCAATGGCAAAATCATAATGAAAGAAAACCTTATGGAAAGTTCCAAAAGAAAATTTGTCATACATGTGGTAAAACTAGTCATATCTCTCGACAATGCTTTGTAAAATGAGATATTGGTACTAAACTTGTTTGAGTTCCAAAACTCCATTATGCTAACCTTGCAGGACCCAATGAGAAGTGGGTACCTAAGAAATTGTAGCAATTAATGCAGGATTCGCCTCGAAACCAGATCCATAAAAACAAGTGGTACTTAGATAGTGGATGTTCCAGGCATATGACTGGAGACACATCAAAATTTGTCTCCCTAAACGATTTCGCAGGTGGAAAAGTCTCTTTTGCTGACAATACAAAAGGAAACATTGTACGTAAGGGATCCATTGGTAAGAATGGATCCACCATTATTGAGGAAGTATGTTTGGTAGAAAGTTTGAAACATAACTTTCTTAGTCTCAATCAATTCTGCGACAAGGGTTACCAAGTTCAATTTTATCCAACTCTCTGTTCTATTATGAAAAATGATACATTAGTTTTCAATGCTTTTCGTCATGGAAACATTTATTGTATAAATCTTGATGAGCTCACCCAACAAAATGTTAAGTGTCTGATAGCTGTAGATGATGGTACTTGGATTTGACACCGAAGAATGGGGCATGCTAACATGGAGTTTCTCACCCATCTATCTAAGAAAGATCTAGTCAGAGGCATCCCCAAGATTCCATTTATCAAGAACAATAATTGTGACGCATGTCAAAAAGGGAAGCAAGTCAAGAGCTCCTTCAAACCAAAGCATGATATTTCTACAGCCTACCCTTTGGAACTTCTCCATTTGGACCTTTTTGAACCAATGAAAACCACAACCGTGGCTGGTAAGAAATATGCTTTCGTAATTATAGATGACTACACTCGGTTTACTTGGGTACTTTTTCTAGCTCACAAAAATGAAGCTTTGGATTCCTTTATTCCCTTCACTAAACGTTTGCAAAATGAAAAAGGAATTTCCATCAAATGCATTTGTAGTGATCACGGTACCGAATTTGAGGAAAATAATTTTACAACATTCTGTGAAGAAAATGGATATAATCATAACTTCTCCTCCCTTAAAACCCCTAAACAAAATGGGGTAGTGGAAAGAAAAAACCGTGTTTTACAAGAAATGGCTAGAACCATGCTCCATGAATATGACTTGCCCACTTTCTTTTGGGGAGAAGCTATTAATACTGCCTGTTATGTTTCAAATAGAGTTTTCCTAAGACCTTTAATTAGAAAAACTCCTTTTGAATTATGGTACGACAAAATCCCAAATATATCCTATTTTCGTGTCTTTGGATGCAAATGCTTCATTTTGAATAATAGGGACTATCTCACAAAATTTGATTCCAAGGCTGATGAAGGAATCTTCATGGGTTATTCCACTTGCAATAAATCTTATCGTGTTTACAATAAAGGCAAAAGAACCATTCAGGAATCTATGCATGTTAACTTTGATGAAACTAACCCTTCCACAACCAAAGAATCTTTGAGCTCGGAACCTGCAGGAATAACTGGAACTTCCAACTATGAAAATTTTGTTCCTCCTCCGAAAGATCCGGATGTACCAAGTACAAAAGTCAACATCAACATTAATTCTGATGATGAAGAAGTGTTGGAAGATCCAACAACTGTTGGAACCTAGGTTGCATGGATACGGATACGCGGATACGGACACGGCGACACGGATTTTCAAAAATTTTAGGATACGACACGGCAAGGATACGGCTATATATAATAATTAATAATATATTTTATATATATGCATATATTATATATATATAAACATTTAAACACAATAGAAAATCACTAAATGTTTTTTAGGCATTTTATCAAACACTTAGAAGTAGAATGTATTTTTATAATTTTCACACAAAATATTTACACTAAACTCTTAAAATGTTTAAATACCTGATATGATGCACTTGTAGCAAAAAAATCAGTGTAATCGAGCCAAAATCGATCCAAAGTATGAAGAAGCAAGATGAAAAAAAACTAGGGCGTTTTGTTCTTTTGCTTGTGCGCCTGCAGCTGCTGCTTCAAAATTACAAAAAAGGACTTTTTGGCAAATATAGATTCAAAAATCATGGCCACGTTCAAAACCACTCAAATTCAAGAACACATTTTCCCTTTCTCTTCCACAAGACCACAACACATAATCAAAAATCCCAAAACTCTATTTTGCCTCTGTTGCTGCTCGTCCCTTTTAGTTTTAATTAGGTAAGTTTCATATTTATAATTTAGGCCCCTCAATGTTTTGAAAATAATAAAAAAGACCCCGTCGTATCCTAAACGTGTCGGACACGCGTGTAACCGTGTCCGACACCGTATCCCTTTATTTTCTTTTTACACGTGGCGTGTCAGATACGTATCGGAGCCGTATCCGAGGCGTATCCGTGTTTCCCAAGTATCCGACACTTCATTTCGTGAATTTTAGGATTATCCGTGCATCATAGGTTGCAACTACTAGACAAGGAAAATTCAAGCATGCTTCAAGTCATCCAACAAATATCATCCTAGGAAATCCAAATGCTGGAATCACCACTAGATCCAGCCTGAAGCAGGATGGGACCAATATTCCAAACACTGTTAGTTGTGCTTTTCTATCTCTTACAGAACCAAAAAAATGTTGATGAAACATTAAAAGATAATTCTTGGATAAAGACTATGGAGGAAGAGCTTGCTCAATTCGAAAAGAATCAAGTTTGGACATTGGTAAAAAGACCCACTGATCATTTAGTTATTGGTACCAAATGGGTCTTCAGAATCGAACTTGAAAAAAATGGTAAGGTGACTCGGAACAAAGCTAGACTGGTAGCTAAAGGCTACAATCAGGAAGAAAGTATAGACTACGATGAAACATACTCTCCGGTAACTAGACTTGAGTCCATTCGCATGTTACTTGCCTTTGCTGTTTTTAAGAATATTCACTCTTTTTCAAATGGAAGTCAAAAGTGCCTTTTTGAATGAAGAGGTATATGTTGAACAACCTCCTGGTTTCACAAATAACTCTTTTCCAAAACATGTTTTCAAGTTATCAAAAGCTCTTTATGGGTTAAAACAGGCTCCTTAGGCCTGGTACGAAAGATTGAGTAAATTTCGTGTTAACAAAGGTTTTTCCATTAGAATTGTTGATACCACTATGTTTATAAAGTACCACAAAAATAGTCTCTTATTGGTTCTAATATACGTGGATGACATCATTTTTGGTGCAACTAACAATAGTTGTGTGAAAGTTTCTTGAAAGATATGCAGCAAGAATCTGAGATGAGCTTAATGGGAGAACTGAATTATTTTCTCGGCCTTCAAGTAAAACAAACTTTAGCTGGGACTTTCATTTCTCAAGAAATATACACAAAAGAGCTCCTTCGGAAGTTCCAAATGGATGAGTGCAATCCAGTATCAACTCCAATATGCACTTCCACAAAACTTGATAAGGATGAATCTAGAAAGTCCATCGATGAGACACTTTCGAGGTATAATTGGTAGTTTATTCTATTTAACTGCTAGTCATCCAGGCATTATGTTTGCTACATGTCTAAGTGCTCGGTTCCAATCTGAACTTAAGGAGTCTCATCTTATTGCTGTCAAGCGCAAATTGAAATATTTAAAAGGAACAGTTGGCTATGGCCTTTGGTATCCTGTCACTACCAGCTTTGATCTCATCGGATATTTTGATACTGACTACGCTGGTTGTAAGGTTAACTGCAAAAGTACCAGTGGAACTTGTCAAATCCTTGGTAAAAGTTTAGTGGCCTGGTATAGCAAAAGGCAAAATGTCGTAGCGCTTTCAACCACTGAGGAGGAGTATATGGCTCTTGGTAATTGATGCGCTCAGTTTTTAAGCATGAAACAATCTTTGCAAGACTACAATCTCCACTTCGATCATATTCCCATTTTTTGTGACAATACTAGTGCGATCATCATCACTAAAATTCCAGTGCAACACCCTCGTACCAAACATATTAAAGTAAAACATCATTTCATCCGTGATCATATTAAAAAGGTGATGTTACTATAAATTTTGTTAGTACCAATTTGCAATTACCTGATATCTTTACTAAAGCTCTTAGCTTTGATAGATTCTCGGATTTGAGATCTAAACTTGGTGTTATGGAACTTCCTAAGTTTGCACATACTTGAAATTTTGGCTCCTAACTGCTTTCTGATGATGAAAGGGGAGAGAATCGGTCTCATGATGGCCCTTAATATAAGTCTGAGTTGTATTGTGATCAACGATTTTATTCTTCTTCGCAATCATTATTTAGACAGGGGGAGGATCATCTATTCAAGGGGGGCTTTTGGTAAGATCATTCCAATCAATATCCTATTTATCCGAATAAGGTATCTTATTACTTGTCATCATCAAAAAGGGGGAGATTGTTGACCTTTTTGGCTGTAATAAATCTCGAATGCTTTTGATGATGACAAACATATATTCTCTCCACTAATTACTTTCCTTGTGTATGCAGATTGCATGATCTCTCTAGCAAGTTAGGATCCTACATAAGGGAAGTACAATCATATCTTTCCTTAATAGCCTTTTATTTTATTCCTTATTTTATCCATCACATGTCTTAATATAGGCTTAGATTATGTCTTATGATTTATTCTGATATCTAGCCTTACCTTTCTCAACGCTTGACTTATTCTCTTTTGTTTGGTAAGAAGCCGTTTGTGCCTATGTTTAGAAGAAACCGTTTTGCACTTAGTCTCTTTCCTTATCATGCTTTCTGCTCTCTCTATATATACGCATCATATCACTTCAGTCATTCTAGAGAATTCTGAAGCATTCTAAGAAATACACTTATTTCGTGTAATTCTTCTTGTTAGTTAAATCTTCTGTTCCAGTGAGGAAGAAGAAGTACTAGTCGCTGCTTCGAATTCCACTGATCAAACACAAGTGATTGGGGAGGAGTCTAGAGTCGAGTCTATCTTGTAATCCATATTAGAGTAGTTGTGTGGAAATTTCATGCATCTAGTTCCACACTTAATCTTTAGGATCTTTTGAGGGTTCTCAATCCTCCATATCGAGTGTGTTTGTTATATATTTTAGATAATATTATTTGTTTTCTAATGTCCGTTTGGATTTTGTTTCTAGAACTTATATGTTCCATTCTTCCTCATTCAATAAAAGAAGTATTATTCAGTTTATTATTTTTGGTACTTGTTAAGTTCCGCTGTCAAATTTTTAAATTCCTAATTCCCCCCCCCCCCCCCAAGGCAATTCTTGAGTTACAAAATCAAGACATATCGATGACAAGCACGTGTACTAGGGATAAAATGAACTTACGTATCTTTCTATTTATAATAAATATTATATACTTTAATTTTAAGATGTTAAAGTTCTCTACTTTTGTTTGCAATTTCAAGTTGTTATTTGTTAACGAAGCTCTAGTCATATCCAAATAAATGCTATTTCTACTAGTGATGATTCATTTGTAATGGATTAATTATCTTATCAATTTTATAGTTTTTAATTAGAAGAGCTAAAATTAAGGTTAAACTCGATCGGGGCCTAGACTACATGAAATATGTCTTAAAATTGTTTTTTATTATTTCAAATTACTACTCACTCTCTAGATTATTTCAAATTCCTTATATAAATTAATTTATAGCAACAAATGCTCAGATTTCACATATAGCAAATGAAATTCATGTCAACCTTTCTCACTCTTTTTCTTCATTTTTAGGGAAAATTATTAAAAAAACCCTAAAATAAATATTTATATTCAGAAAACCCATGAAAATATTTCTTAATCTCAAAAACTCATTCGACAAACTTTTCATTTTGAAAAACCCAAAAAATTATATTAACAACTTTTTGGACTAAATTGCGTACCCTTCAACTCTTAAGTTAATAAATGATTAATTAATTTTTTTAACAAAATCTCTTTGTTTTAAATTTTTCAAATTGATAAATTATATAATATAAATTTTATTTTTTGATATAAAATACTTTAAATATTCTTATATAATTTATTTTTACTTTAACATGGTAATATCTAAAAAATACCATTTTTAAATTTCAAGAAAGATTAAAAATCCAAAAATTTGAAAATAAAATTATAATTAATATCAATTATCATATAAAAGTTCTGTATAAATAAATGTCTATACAAAAGGTACAATTGATTAATTTTTAAATTAGAAGGTTAACGAAATTTAAATCCATAAATTTTTTAACCCTAAAGCTGAGTTTTTTTGAATGAAAAGTTTATGGAATGGGTTTTTATAAAAAATTATTTTGAGTTTTTAGTATTATTATTATTATTATTATTCTCAGAAAGCTTCTAGCAAATTTTATTATATATTTTACGTTAAATAACATATATTGTGGTGATATTAAAGATTGACCTATAAATTTAGATTTGTATTATTTGTGTATTAATAATTACAACCATCAACTAAACACGAAAAAGGATATTTATCTGAAGAACTTTCATCAGAAGAACTTAATCGATAAATAAAGTTTAAAAAAAAAGAAAAAACATGATAAGTATATCACATAATGTATTTTTTTCGTTTTATATTTTTCCTTTTATTTAGCATTGAAACAACTGGAATTGATCTTTCAATTTTTTAATTATGAACTCATCTTTTGACCCCTAGACGTACTACACTGTACATAATTGGATAGATATATGATATAAAATAACATACATTGGCAACTATGCAGAAATTAGGGAAAATATCACTTTTGGTCCCATAGGAGTTTTGGGCCAAAACCCTTTTAGTCCCATACGATTTTTTTCACACATTTGGTCCCATTGGACTCAAAATGTGATACTTTTGGTCCTAACCGAATGTTTTTGGACATAAAATACCAACGTGAAACACACACTCTATTAGAACGAGTGGAATATAAAATAAAAATTCTAAATTAAATTCATTTTTGGTCCCCAACCGTCAAAATCACTTACCATTTTCCGTCAATTTCATAACTTTTGCGACCAAAAGTGTCACATTTTGAGTCTAATGAGATCAAAAGTGTCAAAAAATATCCTATGAGACTAAAAGTGTTTTGGCCGAACTCCTGTGGGATCAAAAATGAATTTTGCCCACAGAAATTAAGTCAAGTTTAATTATTTGAAATCTTCGCTAATGATGAAAAATATTTTGAAAAATTGTATTCGAATAGGTAGCAAAATAATTAAATTTCGGAGAGAGAAAAAGAAATGTTAGTGAGAGAATGGAAATAAGCTTATAAATTGGTGAGATAACTAGAAATTTGATAACAATCGGGAAATCAATCTACACATCAAAGATAGCGAAGAGGTGCAATTTATTTTATAAATAGTATAGATATAGATGCTAAAAAAGTGTCGAACGCACGAGTCCCCGAGGACGAAGGCGAACAACAAGAATATCCGTATATCGAACAACATGTATGACTTAATTTTACCTGTCCCATGCATTGTTGCTCCAAAACTTTCATTACATAAAATATGGCTTCTATGATTGATCAATCACCATTACATATCATTCTAATAATCTTCTTAATTTTTTTGCTACCTTTACCAATGCCTTCTCATTCTGCAGAATCCGACCCGTTGGGTGATTTCTGCATAGGAGACACAAACGGCCCGATATCGGGAAACAGCTTTCCATGCAAGTTGGCCTCAAAAGCAATTCCTCAAGACTTTTTCTACGAAAAGCTTAACTTAGAGGCGAACACGAACAATATATTAGGAAGCAATGTAACAAAGGCAAATGTAATGGTATTTCCAGGGCTAAACACTCTAGGAATATCTATGAATCGTATTGATATCGCGTCTTGGGGGGTTAATCCGCCTCATTATCACCCTCGGGCCGCTGAATCAGGCATGGTAATCAAGGGACAAGTGATGGTGGGATTGATAACAACTGGGAATAATGTGCAATATTCAAAAGTTTTGGGTGTTGGAGAAATTTATGTTGTTCCAAAGGGAGTTGTGCATTTTCAGAAAAATGTTGGACAAGAGAAAGCTTTAATTTATGCTGCTTTTAACAGTCATTTGGCACGGACTGTTTTGGCTGGAGTAAATCTATTTTGTTCAAGGCCTTATGTAGACTATGAAGTTATGACTAGAGCTTTCCAAGTTGATAAGACTGTTATTGATAAAATCAAGAACTCATTTGGTTATCCACAATGTAATTCATTTATCCAGTTTGTTGGTTAAGAATTTTTTTTACACCAAAATGACAAGGAAAATAGAGTATATGTGAATATTTGTAGTTATAATTATGTTCATTGTAATGTAATAATTATATGGTTGGATTTGTTAAAATCATTTTAAGAAAGATTACATTTGCTTCGATGTACATGCTAGGCTTTACTTAGATACCAAAACTTAGATCTCTATATATTTTTTTTGGTAGGAGTATATACGTGGATCTTAATTATATATAGTACCAAACTGCAATTGTTTCTCGTTTTTTGCTACCAGCATTAATTAACTACTTAACGACAAATGACGTCACGTGCCACTAACATGGTGTTTACATTGTTGCTGACATTTTCCATAATTTTTTATTTTCTCACTTTTGGTACACTACCGAGGCACCTAAATATCTAGAACATTTGGAAACTTTTGGAAAAATTGCAAAATATATTGTCAAATGCTTGAAAATAGAGAAACATATCTCAGACAGTAAAATGATCCGAATATCATATATTTTGATGGAAATTGAATAAATAGGAGAAAATATAAAAGATGTGGGCAAATCATGAAATTGCAGAAGAATACATTAGAACGAATTGACTTATAAATATCGTCCAGAAAACAGAAATGCTAGCCCTCGGAGGGCAAATGACCAAAATCCCATGAAATTTTAGGAAAAGCTAGCTGATCAAATAGGAGAAAATATTTAAAAAAAAATGTCATTAAAATACAAGAAATCCTTCGAATTCTTATAAACACTAAGAAATGTTGGAAGAAAGAAAAATATCGCTGGAGGGCGATATGACTAGAGAACCCTTCTTCGGATGTATATTGGCTGCAGATGGATAAAGAAGATGCCAATTCGATACAATTCGAGAAAATACAAAATATGGAAGAGTATGTTAGATTAGAGAAAATCTTGTGGGGAACTTGTATTACTCAGTAACATATTTATAGATATACATGTGCTTGGTAAACAAAAAACTCTAATTATAAACAAGAAAAAGATAAATACAAGGAAACATAAATTAATATAAATACTAGAAAGATATTATATAATCCAACACTCCCCCACAGTCGAAACGTAAGAGTTTTGAACGTTGAGACTGGACCAAAGAAATCCGGTCATAGAGAATTTGAGAAGAAGACGGAGACAAAGATAAAAGGTGCGGCGGAAGCGAGAGATCGAGAGACCATGACTCGAAGCCATGGCTCTGATACCATGTTAGATTAGAGAAAAACCTCGTAGAAAACTTGTATTACTTAATAACATATTTATAGAGATATATGTGTTTGGTAAACAAAAAACCCTAACTATAAACAAGAAAAAGATAAATATAAGGAAACATAAGAAAACCTAAATTAACATAAATATTAGAAAAATATGGAAAGATATTATATAATGTAACAGAGTAGATTACTCGGCTTTTGATTTGGATTTGAGCTTTGTTGATCATTGAGAGGAGTTATGATGTCGATATAAGATTTCATGGCAAAACGCACCCCTCGTCTATCACTCTCCGGCATAGGGCGGGAGGAATAATATGTTACCAAACATATAATAATAATAATAATAATAATAATAATAATAATAATAATAATAATAATAATAATAATAATAATAATAATAATAAAAACTACAAATATGATTCTGTATTTTAATTTTCATATTATTTTTTATATCTTTAACGAAGAATTCAGGTTATCAAACTGAAAAAACACAATATTAATATGATTAACCAAACCGATTAATTTGGTATAAGGTATTTTTGATTATTACCATCACATGTCCGGTTCTGTTCTTACAGATCATGAACATCCCTTATCCACTTTGTTGGAGGAAAAGCAAACACAAAAAATGACAGAGAAAAAAAAATTAATAATCTCATACTAATCGATCCACGTCAGAAACCAGCAACATGAAAAGAAGAAAACCAAATGACCATTTCGTCAGTGAAGAAGCAGTCTTGAAATTTCATTAATGAGCCCTTCTGCAGGTGATTATCACAATCGTCTTCTTCGTCTTCGTCTTCGTCCATGCAAAACCTGCAAACTGGACATGTCTTCACAATATCAGGCATAGCCAGCCATCTCTCTATACAAACCCTGTGAAATTCATGCAGGCACGGCAGCGTCCACTTGTCAGAATCCCCGCCGTTCAAACTCAACAGGCATACCGCACACTCAGTTTCTGCTGATGATGATGCCTTTGTAGTTGGGGCGAAGAAAGTAGTGAGGAGAGAAGAGATAATGCTTTTGAAAGCCATTTGAGAATTGAAGTAATTATGAATAATAAGGAATAATTAAGCATTGATTGATTTTTGTTAATTATTTTGGTATTAGTAGAAGGATGGATAGGGGGATTAATTGATCGATGCAAGTTGGAGCTGCATGTAATATTGTATAGCTAGGCTTAGGCTAGTAAAATGTCACTTTGTTTGATCAGCTATTTTGCGTGGTTTGAAAGTGAAATGGTTGTTGTTGAGATAAGAAAATAAATTAATAACTTGGAAGACTTTGAGTGTTGAACATAAATTGGTTGCACCAAATATTGGGACGAAGTACTCTAGCTTACTATTTGTAGTTGCTCTCCAATTCTTTTGTTAGCTGTGGTATCATATATCAGATATCAACCCTTAATATGACGTGGTATTTATGATCGATGCACGGACATAAGACGACACTAAGACGCAACGTGAATATTCTTAAAAACGAAAAAATTGCATTATTAGTTCCACAAAATAGGTCATATTGCAATATGGGCACATTGTTTACAAATTAAGTTGCAAAATTAGTCACATATACAGGGGTATAGGACGTATGTTTTTACTTTTTAGTCCCAGTTGTTAAAAAATGGTCGGATTGTTAGTCTGGCCACATCATGTCTTCAATGCGGTCACTACTTAATTTGCATAAATTTTATAGAAGCCCCCTTATTGTGTAAAAACTTTCAAAAAGAACTCATTTTTTGGTCAACATTTGAGGTTTATGGTTGTACAAGTCGAGGGGTATTTATGCAATTTGCATAATCTATGCTAAACCCTTAAAGGTGTTTGCATGTCACTTGTGAAATTACATCTATTTTTTTAATGGTTGGGACCAAAAAAAAAAATACATATTTATAGTACTATATTTGCCACTCTGAAAACAATGAGACTAAAACCGCAATAGACCAATATTGTAAATCTTCCTCTTAAAATTTCCGAACATTATAGGATTTAAATATCAATATATATATATATATATACATATCTATTAAAGAATGTGTAATTAAGATAAGAGAAAAATGAATTTAGATGAGATATTACTATTTCCTCAAGCAGTTTTAGCCCTTCTAAGTTAATATTTCTCTAACTCCTAACCCTTGCAAAGTATAGAAGAGTTTCAAAGTGTCATCTAGATTTTGTACATTATATGTGTCATAAACTTTATAGCTTAGGCAGAAATATTTTTTCAAATAGTTTTAGCAAGGTACTTTTAGAGTAAACAAGGTGCCTTACACGCCGTTAATTGTGTTAGAAGCGTGTCGTATGTGTCAAACACGGCACGTGATGATTTTAAGAGTGTCAGTGCTTTATAATATGAAACCAACCGCACTCAAACATATTTCACAAGGAGAGTGTATTTCATTCATTTGTTATCAGAATTAAAAGAAGTAATATTCATAAAAAATAAAAATAAAAAACGCAATATTCAATATATATGAGTCGGACATTGCATCTATTAAAATTAAACCTTTTTTTTTCTTGGTGCACCAGAAAAAGATCTTGATTGAAATAGTACAGTAACAACCATAGGATGACATATCTTTTTCAGACAAGCAATTTCGACCCATTCCATCTACTTGCAGAATTAACTCTTGAAGGTTGAAACATTTTACCTACAGAAATATAATTGCTTGCATAAAACCACCAATATTGTTGTAAATTTCAATGTAAGCAAATCCAATTATCGATAAAATGTAGAGCAATGTCAATAGAATATATTCTTTATATGACAGCATGGTCACTTTCAAAGTGGGAAGAGAAAAGGTTAATTTACATCTTCGCACCTCAGATTAACACTTTTTTTTTTTTTTGGCACAATGCACCAATAAAATACTATAAAATTAATAGTTTAAACTTTAACCTTAAATATATTAGAATTAGTTTGCAAAATTCACCTGGATTATGGGCCCTGCTTCTTATTGGAAAATGAGTTGACCGAGATTAAGGGGATTAAATGGTCAGTTTCCGGCCCCATTTCCATATAGATGATTCACATGCTTTGACCGTGTATCTCAATGGGTAGCTTAATTTATTTATTTTTGCTCATGAGGGGAACGTTCAAGCTAGCCACGCGAATCAAGTTTGTAATTGTAATTATAGATCGATGATATAGAAGCTGACCATTTTACGCCCCTCAAACTCGATCAACGATCATTTCGTCCCATGGAGATATGATCTCCGGCAATTTCCGAGAAGACACAGGATCGAACGAGTCGGGTCGAGCCAAATAATTTATTGTTCGAACTTGTTTGAATTGTTATTAGGCTTCAAAATTTGTGTTTAAGTTTGGTTTGATTATTAGTCGAACAGAGTTTAAACGAGCTTTAATCGATATTTTTGTGGGTAAAATCCATTTTAGTTACTGAGTTTTACCTTTTGTTTCAAATTAGTCATCGAGTTTTTAGTTTCCTCAATTTAGTCCCTCCGATCAATCCCTAACATCAATTTCCAGTAATTAAAGGGCATTCTCGAACTTTTACCCTCTAATAATTAATATAAAATATGTATTATCCATTTTGGCTTAAACTCATTTTAGTACTCAAACTTTATCCTAAATGTCGAATTAGTCAATTTTTAGTTTGCATCAATATAGTCCAAACGGTCAATATCCAAAAAGCAAAGTCGATCAAGATTACATTTATTGAAATCATATAAGTTATTCGGCTACTAAAGTTTACACTGACATTACATACCTTAACCCAAATTTGGAGAATTCGTGGAACAATAATACTTACAAGGAGTGTTTTAAAAGGCGAAGGCATGGAGCGGGGCATTTTATGTCCCACAAGGCGGAGCGTAAGCCCCGAGGCACGGAGCGTATGCTCCTCAAATTTTGCTTTTTTAGTATTAAAAAAATATAATATAATGTTAAGAATTAATTTAAATTAGCAAAACATTATAAAATTGAAGGATAAAATTAAGTAAAAAAATAAGATAGAGAAAGTTAATAATAATAATATATTAAACCATGCAAACTAAAAGTCCAAGCTCAACTCTTGCAAAATACAATCAAGATAGACAAATAATTGTTTCAAATTCTAGTGTTACGCAAAATAAAGATTTAAAATAATAGTTAACGAGCACTAATTTACTCAATCACTATCAAAAGTCTCATCATTAAAATCATTATCTTCATCTTCGGCTCTCAAAACTCGAGCATTAAGCTGTGTTGCTCTTGTAGCTTATTTTTTTTTTAGTATTTGATTTAATTGAATAAGTGGGTCATGGGTTTTTACTAAAAGAATAAAACATGCAAAAAGTTTAAGTGGGTTTTAGATTGGAAATTGGAAAAAAATCAATTTAGGCCTAAAATCATATCATATGGATATGAAATACATTTGGCGTATGCCCAAGGACTAGGCGCATTTTCGCCCGGGCCGTACGCCCCAACTGATTGGGCGTACGCCCATGAGGGGTTACGCCCCCCCTCATATTGCCCCGAGCGTTTTAGCAACGCCTCAGGCGCGCCCCGAGACTACCTTTTGAAACACTGCTTACAAGAAGATTAGAATCAAAATTGTTTGCTATTTCACTAGTTTCACAAAGCGATACTAGACATGCAACCATGATTATGGTGTATTAAACTTGAGGGAATTCATTCAAGATTACTTAATTACTTAAAGCTTTGATTAGTCATAATAATTGAATTGTAGGAATCATGATAGAGTTGAGACTTAAGAGCCTATTATTATCTTGTTTTGAACTTAAATTGGTCATATAAATTTAGATAAGTTCATTTTTTGGTAGAATAAATTAGGGGTGATAACAACAACCCATCCGAACTTTTGCGTTTTACAGTCTTTTATATAAAAAAATTTGTTTACACTTTCTTTTCTGAACTACGTATATGGTTTTTTACAAAATTTTATATTCTGGCATTTTTCAGTGGAATATTCGTCGAGATTCCATCACATTCATGTTAAGATTATGCCCTCAGATGGCATAGAGGATAGAATGATAGGACATCTATCTTGTAATTAACTTATTTCGATATTATTAATAAAGGCATTATTTAGTTTTCACTTAAATCTTATTTGCATTTATAAGTAGTGTAAAACGTTTTGTCCATGTTTTCATTGGGATCCCTCTACTTCCTATGGGATAGGAAGAGTGGCACTAGAGAGATCGACCTTAATTACTAAAAACAAGTTCGCAAGTAAAATGAAGTCTTTAATAGATAAATAAAGACTTAGAACACTTGTACAATCTTATCTCTGACATGGGAGTGTCAGTCTAATACAATGGGATGGTAAGAGCTTAAGATTGTAGGCACATCAATAGAACTGATATGCTTGAATACGACTTGCATCGGTTCTGTCACATGGGTTTTCACCCTGTGACTGTCAATGATAGAATTGATTATGCGTAATAGGTGTAAGTGAACCTTTGACCTGAAACATCATGCTGAAGATGCATTTGTGAGTCAAGTATTTCATTAGAATAGTTAGACCCAATTCACTCGTTGGTGGGGTCAACCTCGAAATGGGGCTTGATGGGCAAATGGTAGCCATAGCTGATATCTAAATGGGATTTGTTCTCTCAGAAGTGAGTGAGAAAGTACCCTATTTGATTATAGATAAATAGAGATCAAAGTCTTTGGCCATATCAAAAAGAGACGATTGTGCTAGGCACTAAATCGATCTCAATGATCTCGTATTATTATAATTGTTAGGAATTTCATGTTAGATATTTTGATGATGACAAGATAGAATTTTATGTTAGACCCCAAAATATAATGTAAGTTTATATTTCATAGATCAATTGTATAAGCGTTTGAAAGTATGTAATTTTGTTAGGCTTGTAATTTTTATCCTTGTAGATTTTAGACTAAGTATTAGATACCGAATCGCTAATAGAATTCTAGGTGAGTCTATTAGAGATAAAGATGAAGGTCAGTGTCTGAAGTCAAATGAAGATGAAGATTCGGTCTTAGCGTCTGCCAAACGTTAAAGGACTATTTCAGGATTTATGAATCAAGCGCTCAATGCACTATAGCGATCAATATCAAATTCACCTGAAATAAATTCTCAAGTCATGAAGGACTTAAATGCAATTATTCAACGGACATTTATTTCCAACTGGAAATAAATTCAAATGTATTAAATGCCTGATAAGTGCATTAAATGTGATAAGCCAATATGACTTTTGGACAAGCCACCTTTTGACTAGACTGTCAGAATTTCAAAAGTTATAGCTGCTCCCGTCCAATCGGAACCAGCAGGATTTCAAGAATGTCAGAGAAAAGGTATAATCACGTACTCACATGTGTCCAATGGACATAATTCCAAGAAATTACCTATAAATACCTCATTTCCAGCAAACCCTAAAGTGATGACAGAGAATAGATATATACGTACATGCACAAGAAAACTTTGTTGAGAAAAAGCTTAGAAACTCCATAGCCAAAATCTTTCAAGCTTTTACATACATTCCATACAGTCACAAATATCTCAAACATCTTCCAAAAAAGAAACCTAAACTCTTACTGAGATATTCCAAGTTGTTTGATCTTTCCAAAAACAAACAAACCCTTGTGATAAACCCTCAACCTTTCATCTGAGTGAGAAAGTAGTTGAAACCACTTACATGCAGTATTTCTGAGTGAGAGAAGCTTGTAGAAAAAGATCTTTATTAGTGCTGAAATTTGTGTGATCAAGGAGCCTGAGATCATTTCCACCTTTTTACTATCTTGTAGAAGATTCTGTGTGATTCTTTGATAATCATCTTAGTAAATTCCCTCCAAGTGAAAAAGGAGAAGAAGGACATAGCTGGGATTACATCACCCAGTGAACCTTATATATCTTGTGTCATTTATTTTTACTATTGTCTTATTTTATATTATATCATTTATTTTGTAAAAGACAAACTAAGCTAATCTGATAAGCGACTATTTAATTAAAACGAACGCTAAAGCTTTAAAAGTCATTTCCGCTATGCTAACCCTAATTAAGCGATCTAAGCGTTCCCCTACTTTGGTAAATTGCCGAAATCACTAAGTCTAGGTTATCTTTACTGTAGCGCCTGACCTAAGCGCTCAGCTTACTAAGCGTTCTAACCTTTAAAAGTGATACGAAATTTTTGAAGTCGAAAAAGATTTCAGGGTCTATTCAACCCCCCCCCCCCCTTCTAGACCCTTTCGTATGTCACTTGGGACCACCAAGTGGTATCAGAGCGGTTGAAATAGAAACCTAAGTGTTTCCGAGCGTAACTGCTTGTTTAGATCCATTTTTCTAAAACTTAGTCGCTTTAAAACTCTCTCTCAAAACATCTCATTATGGCTTTTAACAAAATGCCTAAGTTGGTAGAGTCAAACTATGATTCTTGGAAACTTAGAGCATTCGCATATTTATGCTCTTGCGATAATGAAATGTGTGATGTAATTTCAGATGGCCCCATTAAGATCATGAAAGTAATAACTCGAGCACCTGGAGCTGATGAATCCACTCTAGATGGATAAAACCCAACTTAGAATGGATGCCAGATGATCGGAAAAGAGCGAATCTAGATAATGTTGGATGAAGTGCACTTTACTCAGCGTTAGGAGACAATGATGCATTATTCAACAAGATCAAGCAATGTAAGACTTCCAAAGAAATATGAGATAAGTTGGCTATAGTGTGTGAAGGTTCAGCACAGATGAAGGGGAACAAGCTCTCCATAGCCATGCAAAGATTTGAGCATTTCAAGATACAGACCAACGAGATGCTAGAATAGTTGGACGCAAGGTTTACTTTGCTCATTACAGAGTTAGCATCATTAAACAAAGAGTTGACCAACAAGGAAATGGTCAATAAAATTTTTAGAAGTCTTCCAAGCAAGTATTTGATTAAGACTGTTGCTATGAGAGAATCACAGACCTTAGAGACTCTTACTCAAGAACATGTGTTTTCAGAATTAAAGGTATTTGAGTTCGAATTAGGTGAAGTCAGCGACACATCGACTTCAGCGACTGAATCAGAAGCATTAATCGCTACCACCAAAAGTAAGGGTAAAGCGATTAGTCAGGTGAAAGTGATAGAATCAAATGAAGAAAAGAAGATGGCTTTATTGATTAAGAAATTCAAGAAATTTCTAAGATATGAAAAGAGAAATCCTATTGGACAAAATTCATTTCAAACTCCTCCCCCAGCACCAGCGCTTCAGTATCAAGCGCCCGTTTATTCGGCACCTCAACCAGTAGCTCCAGTTCCCTATCAAACACCTATAACTCTTACTCAGAATTTCTCAGCGCCAGTTGTTTCAAAGCGATTAACCACTGAACAGAAAATGAAACTAATTTGTGTTATAATTGCAGGAAACCAGGGCACTTCCAAGTAAATTGCCCTTATCCAAATGTGTCTAAGCCCACAAGGCAAGACTATGCGGATATAAATCAATTCAGGAGCAACCTTCATCAACAAGGATTGCTAGCGGAATCTGAACCATTCTCCGCACCTGAAGAGGATTTGGAATCATCAGATGAAAGTAGTGATGATGAGCCAACAAGCGACTCAGCGTTGATTTGTCTTATGGCAAGAGATGATGAAGCGTCTGACGATTCACTACCAGAGGTAAACACCGAATTATCTCATCCTCTTTCTTATGATAAATTACTTGACAAAGTTAATGAATATTATAAATATTGTCAAGATGCCACCAAAATATATCAAAATCACTTCGCTATTATTTCATCGCTCACAAGTGACAAAGTAACGCTCAAAGCAGAGTTGCAAGTTCAGCAACAATGCATTATGAAGAACCAATCGCTTGAAAGTGAGATTACTCAATTGAAAAGCTATCTTGATATAATAGTCAAGAGAGAAGCTGAGATGATAGCTAAACTTGCTAAATCAGAACAGCTCGTCTCATCATTGTCTAAAGTATCAAGAAAGCTAGACAATGTGAGTGAGGTAACAAGAATATTTAGTGAAAAGACAAGTTTAGGATACAATAAATTTGGTAATCAGGCAAAGAAATCTAATGTTACGGCAAACAACAAAGGAAAGGGTGTTTTCTTTGTTGAGAAAGGTTCACAGAGTCAAACGCTAAATGAACCAAGCGACAATGGTACGAGGCCAAATGAGAAAGCCAAAGCTGACTCAGGCAAGGGAAATGATTCAAAAAGACGGGTTCATCCAAATGCTCAAAAGGTTAAGGATAAATCTGACCACTGTGAATCAAGCACTAAGCGTCCAGCACCAAAAGTACAGCCCAAGCCAGCGCCAAGGAAATACCAGCATCAATATCCAAGGCAGTCAAGATCATATTATCGATACTATGATAATTATGATTATAATTATGACTATGATTATGATAACTATTATAATCGAGGATATAATTACTCACCCAAAAAGCACACACAACACAATGTGAAACCCAAGAAGGCCAGTATTCCTACAATGAAGACTAGGCAAATATGGGTTCCTAAAGCTTTAATTCAACTCAAAGCTACTAACAATGAAGGACCCAAGACAACATGGGTACCTAAGAAGAATTAGAACTATCCTTTAATTGCAGGTACCTAGAGCCAACACCGATACTTCAGTTTGGTACTTCGATAGTGGGTCATCAAGGCATATGACTGGATCAAAAGATCTCTTGGTCAACTATCGTGCAACAAATGGTCCTCAAGTTATAATCAGTGATAACTCCAAAGGTAAAACCAAAGGTATAAGTATCATGCATAGGGGGAACATCATGATTAGTGATTTATATTATGTTGAGGGTCTTAAGCATAATCTGTTAAGCATTAGTCAATTTTGTGATAAAGGCTTTGACGTAAAATTTTCAAGTGACTACTGCTATGTTAACGACGCTAAGACTAAGTCTACTAAATTAAGAGGAAAAAGAACAAACAATGTGTATTTAGTAGATTGGGATTCTACAATTGATAACAACTCCATATGCTTTGTTGCTAAAAGTCAAAATGAATTGGGTTGGTTATGGCATAGAAAAATGAATCACATCAACTTTAAGGCAACTTCTCAGTTAATATCGCTAAATTTAGTAAAGGGATTACCTGAGGGTTCCTTTCAAAAGAATCGCTTATGTGATGCATGTCAAATGGGGAAACACGTTAAATCATCGTTTAAGAAGAAACCATGCCTATCTACTTCTAGAGTTCTTGAACTATTACATCTAGATTTGTTTGGTCCTATTCAAATCATGAGTGTTAGTGGTAAAAAGTACTCGCTAGTAATAGTTGATGATTTCTCTCTATACATGGGTAGAATTCCTAGCGACCAAAGATGAAACTAGTGTCAAGCTCACATCGCTAATTCGTCAATTGCAAACTTATAAAGATCTCAAAGTGACAAGAATTAGAAGCGATAGATGAACTGAATTTACTAACCAATTTGTTGAGAGATTTTTCATAGATTTTGGAATACTTCATGAGTATTCTGCCCCTAGAAAACCTCAACAGAATGGAGTAGCCGAGTGACAAAACAGAACGCTTAAAGAAGCAGGTAGGACGATGCTCGCAGAGTCCAAACTGCCTCAAAGGTTTTAGGCCGAAGCTATCAATACCGCTTGCTACACTCAGAACCGATGTATGATCAACAAGCAATATGAGAAAACTCCATATGAGTTGTGGAAGGGACGTAAGCCTAAAGTTTCATATTTTCATGTATTTGGTTCAAAAAATTTCATTCATAACAATGGATCTCAAAGCCTAAAGACATTTGATCCTAAAGCGGATGAGGGAATCTTTCTAGGCTATGCCAAAAATGGAAAGAGTTTTCGCATTCTAAATAAGATCAAATTGAAGGTTGAAGAATCCATCCATGTTGTGTTTGATGATGCTAACCAAGAATCGAGTAAGGTTAATCCTAATGATGTAGGAATTGAAGATCTTGCCCAACAAACGTCACAAATCAATCTTGGTGATGATAGTGATGATGATGAGGATGATGAGATCTTTGTGCCTATTCCTAAAGTTACTCGTGAGGTTACAAAAACTGATATTGTCAGAATCGCTTATGGTCATGAAGAGAATGATCATCAAGAGCAAATTAGAGTTGTGAATGAAGCAGCGACTGCGCAGGAGATAAATGAGGGTGAAGCGATTGATAATCAAGAGTCTCTCAACCCGTTCCAACCAGACCGTAAATGGCTTAGAGACCATCCACCAGAGTTAGTAATTGGAGATATTGAAGCACCTGTTAAAACTAGATCAGCTACAATCAATGAGGCCATGTTCGCAAGTTTCTTATCTCAAATGGAACCAAAAAAAAGTGGATGAAGCACTCAGTGATTCAAGTTGGGTAAAAGCAATGCAAGAAGAGCTTAACCAATTTGAGAGAAGCAAAGTTTAGACGCTAGTGCCAAGACCAACTCACCAAGGAGTTATTAGAACTAGATGGGTTTTTAGGAACAAGATGGATGGAGATGGCACTGTTATAAGAAACAAAGCCAGATTAGTCACTCAAGGTTATTGTCAAGAAGAGGGTATTGATTTTGATGAGACGTATGCCCCAGTAGCCCGTCTTGAAGCGATTAGGATGTTCCTAGCGTTTGCCGCTTTCAACAAATTCACAGTATACCAAATGGACGTAAAGAGTGCATTCCTGAATGGTAAACTCCAAGAAGAATTTTATGTGGAGCAACCTCCAGGATTCATCAACAACCATGGCAAAAGTATGGTCTACAAATTGGATAAGGCACTTTATGGCCTTAAACAAGCACCAAGAGCATGGTATGACACTCTATCTATCTTCCTTATAGGTAAAGGTTTTTCAAAAGACAGCATTGATACAACGTTATTTAAAATTACCCATAATGAAAATATTCTCTTAGTCCAAATCTATATTGATGATATTATATTTGGTTCTACTAACAAGCGATTGTGTGAGAAATTTTTGAAAATGATGCAAGATCAATTTGAAATGAGCATGATGGGTGAATTAACTTTCTTCTTAGGATTACAAGTTAAACAACTCCCTAATGGCATATTTATAAACCAAGCTAAATATACAAGAGATATGATTAAGAAATTTGGTATAGAAAATGCATCATCTTCCAAAATTCCAATGAGTCAAACGCTTAAGTTAGATAAAGATGAAAGTGGAAAGAAAATTGATATCACTAACTATAGAGGTATCATTGGATCACTTCTTTATCTTACCGCTAGTATACCTGATATTATGTTTTCGGTATGCATGTGTGCACGCTTTCAAGCTGATCCTAGAGAATCACACTTAAGTGCTACCAAAAGAATCCTTAAATACCTAAAAGGCACACAAAATGTGGGCTTATGGTATCCAAGGGACTCTCCTTTTGAACTAATTGGTTATTCAGATGCAGATTTTGCAGGATGTAAAATAGATAGAAAAAGTATTAGTGGTACATGTCAATTTCTAGGTGATAGACTAATTTCGTGGCATAGTAAGAAACAACAATCCATAGCGACTTCTACTGCTGAAGCAGAGTACGTAGCCACTGGAAGCTGTTGTGCACAAATCCTTTGGATGAGACAACAACTTAGAGATTATGGAACAATCCTAGGTCCTACCCCAATCCATTGTGATAACCAAAGCACTTTAGCTATGACCCAAAATCCAGTTCTTCATTCTAGAACTAAACACATTGACATTCGATACCATTTCTTGTTTGACCATGTTCAAAAGAAAGATATCTCCATGCACTTCATTGGAACCGACAAGCAATTGGCAGATATCTTCACCAAAGCGCTCAATGAACAACGTTTTCTCACTTTGAGAAGTGAATTAGCACCAGACGCTGATGCACCTCCATCTTCAGAGATTCCCATTGAAGTAGATGTTGATTTGGCAATTGTTGTAGATATAGCTAAAGAAGTAGCTCAAGTCCTTCTTGACGCTGAAACATCTCCAATCAGTAAAGCGACTCTATGCGCTTAGCGAGCGATAGAAGTGGCCCCTATTCCAACAGAAGAAATTGCCTTTGTTCCTACTCCAACTGGCTCTCCTCCTCGTGTCATCAATTTCTTTCCTCGCGG
Source organism: Buddleja alternifolia (assembly GCA_019426215.1). Classification (NCBI taxonomy): domain Eukaryota; kingdom Viridiplantae; phylum Streptophyta; class Magnoliopsida; order Lamiales; family Scrophulariaceae; genus Buddleja; species Buddleja alternifolia. The sequence continues at coordinate 47,387,639 of CM033391.1, forward strand.
ATATTCTGCCGAAATTGAATTTTATTATGCCGCTAGAGAACGGGACACCAGGACCCTTGCTGAATCAGAAATCAACTTTCACAACACTCTTCATAGGACTGATGTTTCCAATTCTGACAAGTTTGAATTCTTCGAGCGTTTCGCCAACCTAGGTCTCTACAATCTTGAGCGACTCCAATCTCGACTTGAGTATATTCGTCGACCAGCATTCAACATGACTGAATTTGACGAGAATCATTTTAACTTCACTGGCCATTCTGAAGAGTCCTTTTATCCTTTGCGCCAGAATAAGATCGTCATCAAGAACCCCACATGGGTGACTGGTCAAAGAATCCAGACGAAGAAATTCTCAACAGGATTGGATACTCAGTTTTTCCCAAAGTTGTTCGTTTGCCTCAAAACGCTCTATCCCCTAAACCTCTCAGACTGTGGAAAGGAAAAGGATCGATTGTTGGTGAGCGTCCAAATCTAGTTACCTCGTGGATAGAAGATGAAGCCCGAGAATACCTTGCAAGATTATGGGCTGAGGATTACGATGAAGAAACTGAACGCTTTGAGAAATTCCTTGCTGCCAGAAAAGAACCGAAGAAAGCTGACAAGCTTGGCAGGCGATGGATGATGGATACAGCCAGATGGGCTGAAGAGTTCGCTTTACACTTCTATACTCTTGAAGAACTTGTGAGATATCCATTCTTATTTGAATTTGGAATCGAATACAGACGCCGAGGGTTTGCTACCTTTTTACTTTAACAGCGTCAGCATATTGCCGAAACTATTAGCGATCTGCCAGGCTACAGGCAACCTATTGAGCGCTACATCCGTCAACAGCTAGCCTTATTCAGTCAAAGCAGACGATATGTGTATCACCCTCGTCAAGCGTTTGTTCAGCGCATCTTTCCAAATTTAAACGAAGAAGCATCCACCAGTAAACAACCGCTTCTTCCAGGACAAAGTAAAATTCGTGTCAATATTGCAGATGAGCACGCTGAGTTTGCTGAATTCCACCGAGACAGAAGAGCTGTGATAGAAAACTCACAAGCGCTGGATATCACTTTCAATCACTATTCAGGGTTAAGCAACTTCCGAGGATACAATCTTCACCCTGTGCTCTTTTGTCAACAGAACATTCAAGTGACCAAGATGATATTACTGATCAGGCCAGTGGACCAAGAAGCAGCTCAAGCGCTAATGCCATTTATTTTGGACTTCTACAACTCTTATACCTCAGGAGTTAATCTGCCAGAAGGAGTGCAACTTGCACTAAGCAATGAAGAGCGCGCAGACGCCATATTCTTTATTCCGTAGACCAACCTGATAAGTCCAAGGCATGTGATGGAAGCGATTGGCCCACTCTGGGCCATTGCTATAGAAGATCCTTCTCCTTCCGTCCAGATTGCTGAAATAGAAGATTATCCTACTGTGGATGCCGCTCCCGAAGCCTTTTTGCCAATCTTTCTACCGCCCCAGTAGTCGAGCCCCCTTCAGCGATTGCAGATCCATCCATAGATCAAGCGATAGACGAGGTTCATGCTGAAATAGCCACATCGCCTGAAGAGCCTATTATACGAGACAAATCTAAAGGCAAAGCTCCAACAGTCTCCAGCTCTCACGGACCTCAGCGTTCTTCTTCCGATTCATCAAATTCAGACTCTGACAGTGATCCAGAAGCTAAAGATTTTAGAAAAGCAGTTCGACATTCTCTCAGCGATATAAAGGGCTTATGTTCTCGATTGGAAGAGCGAAGTAATTCCATGCTTAATCAAGTAGAAACAGTTCTCAAAGTTGATATGCGCAATGTCAATAAGCTTACAATCTCCATGATGAACTCTATCGCTCCCCACCTCAAAGAACTCTACGACGATTTCAACAGAACGCTTGGCCACAATGCTTCAGCTGATACTGAGCGTCACAATTCCTCCAATCTTGTCTCTCAAAGTATCGCTGAACAGATTGCTCTCTTGATAGATGAAGTCAAGCTACTCCGCCAGGACATCGCTGACTTAAAGACCCCTCTTGATGATGCCAAGAAAGGGGGAAATGAGAAAGAAAAGCATCAATTATCCAGAGCTCTAAAAGAATCAATCTCCAAAACCGATAACAAGCACTGGCGTTCTATGTTCGATGAAATAGCATGCATAGAGAAAATGCTAACTAAGAAGCGCAAGCCAAGATATTATCAAGGCAGGCACAAACTTCCTGACTTAGACATCGAATTCTTAAAAAGTATGGGTTTTCATCCATATGCCAGACCTGGAAATCCATCAATGATCGAAGACAAGACATTTACCATGACTTGATCCGAGAGCTTAGAATCCCTCCGAGGGATTGGGTGGAAAGGGTTTTAGGGCTAAAGAAGAGTGCTAAACAGAAAAGACATGATTTTGACGAAGTACAGTACACTACCATGTTAGACATTGATCGACTATTGCTGGACTTGGCAAATGAAATATATCAAGAAGAAGAAATGTCCAAGCGACAAAGAAGATGATGACTCATTTCCTCTTCTTATCTTTATATATGTTATTGTTATTTTAAATTCTTTACTCAGCACAATCATCTGTATACCTTGCTTTGAAATTATATGAATGAATGATTGAACGCTGAAACACCTTGTTGAGGCTAATCTAACAGCAAACTAACCTATCTAACTTTCTAACGCTAACTTACTCATTTGGGTTTTTCTTTGAACTCTTAATCTATAAAAAAGCTATAAGAGTTAAAGGTCTTCACATCATCAAAAAAGGGGAAATTGTTAGGAATTTCATGTTAGATGTTTTGATGATGACAAGATAGGATTTTATGTTAGACCCCAAAATATAATGTAAGTTTATATTTCATAGATCAATTGTATAAGCGTTTGAAAGTATGTAATTTTGTTAGGCTTGTAATTTTTATCCTTGTAGATTTTAGACTAAGTATTAGATACCGAATCGCTAATAGAATTCTAGGTGAGTCTATTAGAGATGAAATTGAAGATCAGCGTCTGAAGTCAAATGAAGATGAAGATTCGTTCTTAGCGTCTGTCAAATGCTAAAGGACTATTTCAGGATTTATGAATCAAGCGCTCGATGCACTATAGCGATCAATATCAAATTCACCTGAAATAAATTCTTAAGTCATGAAGGACTTAAATGCAATCATTCAATGAACATTTATTTCCAACGGGAAATAAATTCAAATGTATTAAATGCCTGATAAGTGCATTAAATGTGATAAGCCAATATGACTTTTGGACAAGCCAGCTGTTGACTAGACTGTCAGAATTTCAAAAGTTATAGCTGCTCCAGTCCAATCGGAACCAGCAGAATTTCAGGAATGTCAGAGAAAAGGTATAATCACGCACTCACATGTGTCCAATGGACATAATTCCAAGAAATTACCTATAAATACCTCATTTCCAGCAAACCCTAAAGTGATGACAGAGAAGAGATATATACGTACATGCACAAGAAAACTTTGCTGAGAAAAAGCTTAGAAACTCCATAGCTAAAATCTTTCAAACTTTTACATACATTCCATACAGTCACAAATATCTCAAACATCTTCCAAAGAAGAAACCTAAACTCTTATTGAGATATTCCAAGTTGTTTGATCTTTCCAAAAACAAACAAACCCTTGTGATAAACCCTCAACCTTTCATCTGAGTGAGAAAGTAGTTGAAACCACTTACATGCAGTATTTCTGAGTGAGAGAAGCTTGTAGAAGAAGATCTTTATTGGTGCTGAAATCTGCGTGATCAAGGAGCCCGAGATCATTTTCACCTTTTTACTATCTTGTAAAAGATTCTGTGTGATTCTTTGATAATCATCTTAGTAAATTCCCTCCAAGTGAAAAAGGAGAAGAAGGACGTAGCTGGGATTACATCACCCAGTGAACCTTATATATCTTGTGTCATTTATTTTCATTATTGTCTTATTTTATATTATATCATTTATTTTGTAAAAGACAAACTAAGCTAATATGATAAGCAACTATTTAATTAAACGAACGCTAAAGCTTTAAAAATCATTTCCGCTGTGCTAACCCTGATTAAGCGATCTAAGTGTTACCCTACTTTGGTAAATTGCCAAAATCACTAAGTCTAAGTTATCTTTACTGTAGCGCCTGACCCAAGTGCTCAGTTTCCTAAGCGTTCTAACCTTTAAAAGTGATAAGAAATTTTTGAAGTCGAAAAAGACTTCAGGGTCTATTAAACCTCCCCCCCCCCTTCTAGACCCTTTTGTATGCCACTTGGGACCACCAATAATTAATTCATATGGTCAAGTCCAGTGAGTTTGACATAGCCATGACTCTCACTTGACTGATGTACACGAACAAAGGGTTTATACTTATACGGTATTTACGAATGGAAGGTTGTGGAAATGATCCAATCATTCAATATCGTTTGGGCTACGAAGTACGCCACGTGACTAGCTAGGTGTTACCCACTTCCTTTGGTTTTCTCTCATTGCCAAACGAAACGAACCTAAAGAGTCGCACTAAAGAATTGATAAAGAAAAATAAAAAAAGAGTTTCTATTTTTCTTGTAGGAGTTTTAATTTATTGGATAAATTAAATAATTAATTATTCATTAGATGAAATAATTAATTATAAGGGTAAGATTAATTATTAATTAATTTCCTATGGAAATATATTAATGAATTAATTTATCTAATTAATTTGATTATTTAGTTTATTTATTTATTTATTGGATATAATAAATTATTAATTGAACAAGAAATTAATTAAAAAAAAACAATTCCCGGACTTAAAGAAAGCGTCCATATGGATGCCTACTAGGTCATATTGGGCGTCCAAGGTGATGCCCAATTTACTAGGGCTCTTTTGTTTTGTCTTGTTCAATACGTCATGATGTATATAAAGACTCTTTGACCTAGAACAAGTGTATGACTTTCATAACTCTCCTAGAAAGAAAGAAGAAAAATCCTCCTCCCTCTCTCTAATACTAGCCGTCGCCCCCTTAGAGAATTAGTGGAAATTTTTCGTCAATCAATCTATGCGTGATAATTTAGAGACAGCGTAAGTTCGTTGTTCGGATCAAATTCAAAAAATTCAAGAATTGAAGATTATACGTGGATTGAAGAAATCAAGAATTCATCTATTTCAGTTTCAAGTGAAGAATAAGATTTTTCAACCACTTCGCTTCAACGGGTAAATATTTATTCGTTAAGCGGAATTGTCAATTTGAATATGCGATCATTGAAATCAAAGTTTGGGTTTGTAAATTAAAATTTGGAAATTCTTCCGTTGCGTTTATATGATTTTTCGCGAAACCCAACAATTCATCGCATGTAACCCTTTTAAGAATATAAATAAAATTTTATGGCCCTTGTCATTCACTATTTTAACTCTTTAAAGTTGAAATGACATTTTGAATAATCCAAATGAACCACGAGAAAATATCGTTTCAATCTGATAAATTTTTTTTTTTTTTGATAATTAACTGATAAAATATTATTTAATGAAAAAAAGAATCTCCAAGAAATGATACGCATCTCATTAGTGCTCATTAAAATATTTAGACCAAACCCATTAATTTGGTAGCAAAATATAGGTAAAATGAATCTTATCAAGTGAAAAGAAAGACAGAAGAGAAAGGGGAAAAAAAATCCTTTTTTGCGAATTTTTTTTGGGAAAATTAGTACAACTTTCAAATCTTCCAAATTTAGTTCAAAGTTCAAAGTAAGTTCTAGCTTTTTTATGTGCAGCATGCACTATAATTTAAGAAATTCTAGCCCGTTATCGACTCGCCCAAAGTCATGTGTATTTTTTAAAATAACTTACCAATTATATGTCAAGTGTAATACACTCTTCTTGTGAAATACACTTAAGTGCGATCAAGCCGAATTTGAGCTAGAATTTTCCGTATAATTTGGTCGCGAAAATAAATGATGTAAGATACTTGCGCAAACCATGATGAATTGAATTAGGGCCCATTATTATTCGAATAGGACATAGAAATATTCATTTACAGGTAAGCAAGTCTTGGAACTTCACTGGTGTTCAAATAGAAAAATCTTAGAAACTTCACTCTCTTTTAAAAATGCGCTAGAAAACAACCCTAGCCCTATAGCCGTCGCTAAACGACCAAAAGTTTGTCATTTTCATCTAATGAGCCACATCAAGGAGCAGGTACATAGAAAATTCACCTTCCACTACTAAGCTGACTCCTACATTTCAATTCTATTGCTCTACGCCTCTACCAACTCCTACTTTATGTCTAATATAAGGAAAATTATACATGAACCCCCTTACTTACGTGTAGTTACCAAGATTCCCCTTCAATTATTCGAAATTATAAACACACACTCTCAAGGAGGTTACTTATAAGGTTTACTGAAGTAAAATTATAAGAATTATTAAATACATAAGAGGTGTAATTTGTAAAAAAATTCTTAACATGAGGGGTTGTCTTGTAATTTCTAAAAAATGATGGGGAGTTTGGGCAATTACACAATAAGTGGGAGGTATGTGTTTAGTTTTCCTATTATACTTGAAGAACAAATAACATATATTCTCGACACTGTATTAAAACCGTATTATACCATTTCTAACCGTATCACTCTCCCACTTCTATAATGGTAGTACCGGGTTTGATCTCAACTTGACCCAAACATCCCAAGATAAAGAAGAAATTAACAGATGAGAAAAAAAAGTTCAATTTCGATAATAAAACACTCTTAAAGCCATAATAACTTGTAAGCCAAAATTTGTATTAAATAAACTGTTATATTAAATATCTTTTCTTATTTTATTTTTTTTAAGGAACGATTACAACATCATAATACATCGGTTGCAAGAGAATTTATTACAAATAAGCATTATAAGCAAATACAATCATAAGCTACAAACTATTACAAACAAACTACTATTACAAGTAGAGAGAAAACCTACATGCATCCAGTGGGAGTCGAACCTAAGGTCTCAACCTTAACCAACTAGACTAAGCATCATTGGCTAAATATCTTTTCTTATTTATATAGATTGTAATCCCTTGTTTTTATGCTTACCAAAAAAAAAAAAAAAAAACCTTGTTTATAGGCTAGAGTATATTATTTACTTATTTATAGTGTAAGTTACAATATCAATACACTCTTTTGTAACTCTATTTATTCAACATATAATGAGAATTAATCGCTAAGGGGAATCTCACAATCCAGCATAAACTACAAAAACAGAACCTGCTCCCCCTACTTTCAAATTTTGATCAACCTATTCTATATTCTATTAAAATACTGCAGAAATCGAACCAAACCATATATACCCCTACTTTCACTTGTCTTGATCTACCTACTGTTCATGCTATATAAGTGAGATGGCTCAAGAAGTATATCATGTCTTTAATAGCCAGGAAATCAAATAAGCAAAATCCATCAAATGATGAATCCGATGAGAAGTATGCCGGAGACGTGGGGCACCGTCGGGTCGGCTCTCCTTACCTTCATCTTTTTCCAGGACATGATCCGGCGATACTGCCCCCGAGAGCTCCGGAGGTACTTGGAGAAATGGAGCATTAAGGTTTCTGGATTCTTGAATCCATATATTTCGATTTCCATTCATGAGTACTTAGGCAACCATCTCAAGCCCCATGAAGCCTACCCCATAGTTGAAGCTTATCTAAGTGTCAATTCATCCAAAGATGCCAAAAGACTCAAAGCTGAGATGGGAAAAGATAATGGCAATAAGCTAATGTTGAGCATGGATGAATACCAGAAAACAACTGATGAGTTTAATGGAGTTAAAGTTTCGTGGATTAGTGGAAAATCTTCGCCACCTCCACGACCCATGCTTTCTTACTTCCCCGACCCGGACAAAAAGTATTACAAGCTCAAGTTCCATAGACAGTACAAGGAGATGATAACGGGTTCCTATTTGGAGCACGTTATGAAAACGGGTAAAGAGATCCAAGCAAGAAATAAACAGAGGAAGCTCTACACGAATGGCCATAACAAATCGTGTTGGAGCCATATTGTGTTTGAGCATCCGGCAACGTTCAACACTCTTGCAATGGATTCAACGAAAAAGGAAGAAATAATCGAGGATTTATTGACTTTTAGCAAGAGTAAAGATTTCTATGCAAGAATTGGAAAGGCTTGGAAAAGGGGTTATTTACTATACGGTCCTCCTGGAACTGGGAAATCGACAATGATTGCTGCTATGGCGAATTTACTTGATTATGATGTTTATGATCTTGAGCTTACTTCGGTGAAGGATAATACGGAACTAAGAAGGCTTTTAACAGAGACGACTAGCAAATCTATCGTTGTGATAGAGGACATAGATTGCTCCCTGGACTTGACAGGTCAAAGGAAGAAGAACAAAAACAAGAAAACTACAGACGAGAGCGAAAAACGCAAGAAAGATACCAAGGAAGAGAGTGTCAGCAAAGTTACACTCTCGGGATTGCTGAATTTCATAGACGGTCTGTGGTCTGCCTGTGCAGGAGAAAGACTTATTGTTTTCACAACAAACTATGTAAATAAGCTTGATCCTGCTCTGACAAGAAGGGGTCGAATGGATAAACATATCGAGCTTTCTTACTGCAAATATGAGGGATTTAAGGTACTTGCAAAGAATTACCTCGAGATTGAAGCGCCACATCCTCTGTTTCCAAAAGTTGAGGCATTGATTGAGGAAGTTGAGATCACACCAGCTGATGTTGCAGAAAGCCTCATGCCGAAATCTGCAAAAGACGGTCCAGCGAAATGTCTTCTAAATCTCATTCACACTCTTGAGAAATGCAAAGAACTTAAAGACAGAAACCAACAGGATAGAGTTGAGTTTTTAGAAATAAAATGATGTGAAATTAGTTAAATGTGGCTCGTGCAACGTGATATTAAGCAGAGCCCACGAAACTAGAGAGCTTATTACTTCAATTTATCCATCATTGTCCATCTAGAAATCTTTCGTTACAAATATCAGTTAGAAGGTTATTGTATAATAACTTTTAAATCAAGAAAATGTCTATTCTTAAACCTTCAACTTCTTCTTGATCTAAGTTCTTTCTTTCTTTCTTTGGGTGGATCAGTTTGCTTTTAATCATCCATCTCAGGATGCTCATGCTCAGTAGTCTGATTTACCTGCATTTCCTGCTTATTGATGATCTCCTATGAATCTTGACTATCCGTTTAGAAATCTGCATTATAACTTGCATTAGACTGCTCACCTAATGCATTTGACTTCTCGGCTTTCATTGATTCAGAATCTGATTCAGACATTTCATACAGCCTATAATTGAAACCGTTTCTTGTTTCCCTTTTACTTCGTCTAAGGCCTGACTGGAGCTCATCAAGTGACCTCAATTTAGTTTCCCTCCTAGTTCGCCCTGGCAATGCTATCGTTATGGGATGGTTGTTTCTTCCTGATATAAGAGCAAATGGATAAAAAGACAAAATAATGATGTACAGATACATATGCGATGAAACGAATATGACACAATACGAAAACAGATTCCTAACCGCAAGCGCTCGCTTTTAGGAATATATGTGCGTCGTAGTATTAGAATAGTGTCCAACGAGGCAATTGTATTATCATAAGAGATTTCCTGATCCATATCCATCACATTATGACCACAGCATATAAATCTATCAGCTTCATATTCAAAACACTCTAGTGTTAACTAAAATTGCTCCAACAGAACATCTTTTACAACATGTTATACAAAACTAACAAAAAAAGGCAAGCATAAAACTGATATAAATATTCAAGTATATAGTTTTTCTAACACGTCGTTTTGCAGGCATATGCAATATTCTTTTATAAAGCCTAGCATTGGAGCTCTTTCTTATCGGAGGGGTTATGATTTGAACACATTTTCATATCGGTGGGGTTATATTTTGAACACATTATGATGTGCCTTAGTCTGGTATTGATGTTTTCCAACGTGCCACAACAATGTTGGGATATTATCCGAGGATATAAAACAAATGCATTACAGGACGCTAGCTATAAAATTCAAAAAGATAGTAAAATTGTAGAAATTGGAAATAACATAAGCTTCCCGCTAATTATTACATTGTAAAAAGAAATAGTCGTAATGAAAAGGAGCCTATTAATAATTATATTATCTAGAGGTGGCAAACGGGTGGCTTGGATCGGGTCCAACTGGATGGGTTCCAAAATGGACTGATTTAAAACTATGCGTTTAATATGAGTTGGTTCCCAATTGAATTGGGTTTGGTTTTGTCTGGATCCTATATAAGGAACCATAATGGACCCAGTATGGACCTACAGTGGAGCCAAACAAAACCAAGAGCCAAATGGTTTCTACCGAGAACAGAAATGGCAAAGTGAACCGATCTTTGGTGAAGTAAACCCATAAATTCAATTTTTGGCAGTTGATTATTGCACCAAGGATTCTTTAATCATCAATCTGTTTTTTCTTTCTTTCACAACAATTTAATTAATATTATTATTTTAATCATTTACACATCTTAATTCTCGTTTCTTTGTTAATGACCACCCTACTCAAGTTACAAAATTATGATAGATCATTACAGATATTATTGCTCATATAAGATAATTCTTATTTTAATTTGAATCCAGAAAAAACAAATGGAATTTAGCATATCTATGCATCATGTTTTATATAATAATTATCCATCTCTTTAAATTTTAGAATTTTGAATTATTAAATGCAACATTTATACTATATTTTAATTAGAAATTATTTTCTTGGACCTCGACATAGGAGAAAACTAATTTATTTTATATAAAAAATTATAAGGATTACTTTTAGTAGACTAGGGTCGTTCTTGTCCGTTTATTGAATTCGAAATGAAGGTTGAGTGATTTTATCATAATGTGGAGTGTCATTATAAACTTTCGAAAAAAAAATTATATACATATATATACACCCCAAACAAAATATGATTACCTATGATGCACGGACACGGGACACAGCGATACGGACATAACACAACACGGACACGGGACACGGTATTTTAAAAAAAATTAAGACACGACACAGCTTCGACACGACTGTCAAATATATATATATACACACACACACATAAATTAGATATTGATTTTAATTTCAACATACTTTGCTAGAAAGGTAAACTATGAAATGTTGTTTACTTGTTTATTATTAATTTTATAATTCTTTCTTCTTAGTAAATCTCAATATGTTTGAATAAATTAAAAAACATATCAACAATAACTCAATAAATCAATACAAATGCAAAACAAAAATATAAACTGCCACAAGTTACAATGGAATTATAAATACAATCTCTTTTTTAAATATCAAAATATCAAATGCTCAAAAAAATCTTGTTCATTTTAGGCAAAGATAGTCCCTAATTAGCATAGTAATTTCGAAATAATGTAGGTTTCAATTTGGGGATTTAGAGTTTTGAATTTGTGAAAGAGGAGTCAAAGATTAAGAAGTTGAACCATGTGATGGTAGCTAGGAGTTGGGAACCCTTCTACGACAGCAGTAAAGAAGATTACGATGGCCTTCCTCCGGTGAAGAAGACGGTGACAATGACGGGCTTGGAGTTGAAAATTGAAAGACGCTTTAGACTTGAAACAGAAACACATTAGGCGTGTGCTGAAACAGAATTAGAATTAGGATTTTTAAACTTTTTTTTTTTTTACAATTTGAACCCCACACTTTTTAAATTCTTAGAAAAACTGTCAATTAGTCCCCACCGTGTCGGACACGCATCTGGTCGTGTCCGACATGGTGTCTAGATTCCTATTTTTATCTTTTTAACTATGGGCATGGATTAGCCATGTCTAACACGTGTCGTGTCCAACACGCGCCCGACACCGCCCGGTGATAATTTTCGAAGTGTCCGTACTTTATAGATGATTACTAATCCATACAAGAAAAGCTCAAAACTACTGGAATTAAAAATGGATTTTTAAAGTTTTTACTGTGCATTAGATGAATTCTCACTTCTTTCTTTTGGATAATAATCATTAGTAGTACAGTAGAAGACATTGCTTTTGTATTTTACGTATGCAATTTTTTCAAAGCTATTCCTTCTTAATCCCCACCACATTCAATACATAACTATAAACTTTGTTATAGATTGGGTCGGACCCAAGATAGAACTAAGTTGAAATCAACTTGGACCCAAAATGAATCCAAGTTGAACCCAACCCAATGGAACCCATTAAGAACCAATGCAACCCAAGACTAAAAATTTAAGGAACCAACCCAACCCAAAACAACTTCGATTGGGTTGGAACCATGGATCCAAAACCATTATGCCCCCTTTTTATATCACAAGTTTTCATTCTATATGTAATACTAGATCAACTACATCATACCATAAAGCATGTTTTAAGCGAAACAACATTAGAGATGCCCAATATTGTCCGATTTTATCATCGATACAGATGATAAATTCATTGTATCAGCGATATTATAGGCGATACATGTAAACTCAAAAAGTACTAGACATCGTGTGATATTATCTGATCGGCAAAGATCGATACCGATACATATCGGCCGATAATTTGAACCATGCACTCTGACTTCATATTGAATGACCACCTCATAAAAACTTACACTATTATAGTTGAGACTTGAGAGATATTTAATACTTAATATCTCTACGACAAGAGTACAAACAAAGTCTTGCTCGCGTTAAATTACGTTTATGGGATACGGCTTCACCATCTTTAAATTGTTTAGCACATTATTGAGTGTTAACTCTTATTGAGTGTTATGCAACACACATGCTTTTTGCTAGTGAACAAAAAAGAGTAAAAGAACTAGATTCTCATCGTGAAAATAGACAAAAATGTCATAATTTAGAGCTCTTGTGCAACTTGTTGGATCAAAAATAGAGCGTTTATATCCAACTGTCAATAATTGATATCTCGTCACAACTTGTTGGTTTGAGGTGGGTGTGACATGGAAAAAGATAATGATAAAACAAAGAAAAAGAAAAAAAAGTGCAGATTTTACATAATGTTGGTAGTTCTTCTGAACTTTACTCAAATTTAGTAAGGCATGTGACCAAATTAATAGTTTTTTTAAAAAATGAATACATCTTATGAGACTAATTTTGCTAATTTGTAAACAATGAATACTTAAAATTGCAAGAGAACCCATTCAACGAGACCAGTACTGCTTTATATGTATAATAATTGACTCATTTAGTACATTATCAACGTCAAACTTCATGATCTTTCCAAGCAAAGATTTCTTGTTTTGTGCGAGATTATTATAAAAAGGAGGGTGGTGGTGGTTGGTGTGTGTGTGTATATATATATATATATGCTTATCTCTATTTCTTGAAACTTTTGATATACCTAATATATTCCTATCTAAATCACTTTTTTAATGGCAAAAGAGTCAAATAATAAATAATAATATATATTAACAACAATTAGTTATATTATTTTATTAGAACTCTACAATGAAAATACAAATAGATGTTGAATTGCATTAGGCCACTTTATTTTATTTTAAATTTAAATTTAAATAGACTAACGTAGCCTCTTCATCCAATCCAAAAACATGTCAAAAAGAAAAAGACAAAAGTATAAGCTCACGGAAAAGAAAACGTAATTGATTTCTAAAGCTCTCAAAAGCTTATTAATAATAAATAAAATATACAAAAACAAAGAAATATAAGTTGATATTTACTATATATTAGATACTATGATGCACGGACACTCCGAAAAATCAATCCGTGCAGTGCCGGACACACGGTGGACACGGACACGGTACGGACATGGCTATGGGACGTGTCGGTCACGGCAAAAGTGTGTCCAGAATTTAAAATAAATAAATAAAATTCGGACACGGCACGGACACTTCGAGGCTATTTTTTGCATTTATTTTATATTTTTAATATAAATGTATTTATATATATATATATGTGTGTGTGTGTGTGTGTGTAATTATATATAGATGAAGCTTTATAGTTTACAGAAACATTGTTATTAATAAATTGTTATTTTGTGTAAAAATAGGTTGCTCATATACAAATAGTGAATATATATATATATATAGGTTGTTATTAATAAGTTGTTGAATTGTTAATTATTGTCTAATAGGTGTTTGGTTACTCATAAGTTTATAGCATATTATATATATATATATATATATAAAAAAAAAATATGGGCAGATGTGTCCGAGCTGTGTCCATGTTCTAATTTTTTAAAAATTGACTGTCCTGTGTCCATGTCGTGCAGTGTCTGTGTCTACGTGTCCGTGTCCGTGCAATATAGATTAGATACTACAAGAAGCAGAACAATTACCTAACAGCAATAATTACCATCAAGTTCAATGCCCCACAAAAAAAGTAAGAAGAGAGTGAACACAAATTACAACTAATTTTTAAATTTTTTGTTCTTTCGCCTCTAACCAACCGTGAAATTAAGGATTTCAAGGATTAGGCAACTATTTTTCTTTCATCGCACTTTCTATGAGAAATGATATAGAGATAGTGGTTGTCTAACGAGAGACTATGGAATAATAAGATTTTGGCTGGGGCGAGTCACATATTGGACCTTTACAGCTTGGTTTCTAATTTAAGAAGTGAATTCTTTGTCTTTCTTTGATCATCTTTATATTAATTAACATATTCGATGAATTTAAAAACTAGATGTTAATTCTTCATGCCCAAGTTAGACAATACAAAAAAGTTATGATTATATTTTTGTAGAAGAATTAGATGAAATATGGTCATCTTTTCAGACACTGAATGTAGCATACTTTGATTTTTAAATAGTCCCTTTGCTACAATTTCTCAACATCTACTGCGTGTGACAAAATACAGATTAATTAAGCACTTCACCACAATTCAAATATTATATCAATAGTGCATGCATGAACGAGAAAACACTTCATAGCAAAAAAAAAAAAAAAAAAACAGCTACTTTTAGCATAAGTAATTTATCACAACTTTAATAAGTTTTGTGAAACTCAGCTCTAGAAATAAGAATTCATGAATTAAAAAGATAAGGTTTGGATTTCTCAAAACAATATATATATATATATATATATATATATAAAATAAAAGCAAAATAAATAGAGAATATAAATAAATATTGATGTGGCATCCTTTGGTTTGCAAGGTCGATTTATCCAACTAATCAAGCTCTACGCTTCTCTTGAGAATTATGTTTCGTCGACAGTCATCCTTATCAAAGACAACAAGAGGTAAAATTTTATGTAGTCATGAAATTTTTAATGATTTATATTCTGAAATATGATACTGTTAAATTACTCCAAAAGTAGGAATGATACTCCTATATAAATCATATTGTATATGTTATTGTGGCAGATGTCTACCGACAGAGGAATCTTGATAAAATAAAAAGAAAATACACATGTTAAAATGCTACAAAGAGACGGGATTGTATCAATAAAGTTCATGAACGTATGAAAATAAGAAAATCAATGAAAAATTTCCTTCTTAGAGCTCAAATGAGCCCGTCTGTATTAGAAGGCTAGTAATTTCAAAGTTACCCATGAAAATTGATACACGAAATGAAGTTATTTCCCATTATTATATAGTAAAATATTTGTACTTTGTTTTAGATTCAATACATTATGATCCTACTTGCTCATAATTGCATGAATTGGCCAAAATGCCAAATTGCATTTATTGTGGAGCTATAAGACTTGAATATGGACCTTCGGGATTTTGTTGTGATAATGGAAAAATCAAGCTTGCACCCATCGAAGTTTCTAATGAATTATATGAATTGTTTACTTCTCAATCAGATGAGGGCATTGAATTTCCGAAAAATATTTGTGCATTCAATAGGTGTAAAATTAGATAAGGAGCATGCATCTGCGAGACAGGGGGTTTACACATTTCGAGCACAAGGGCTTGTCTATCATGATTTCCAGGATTAATTCCTAATGAAAATGGACCAGGGTATTTCCAGTTCTATTTCATTGAAACTGAAAATGAAGTTGAGAACAAAATAAGAATACTTAAAAATTCATTATGTGAATCAACTCTGAAACAACTTATCAAAACTCTGGAAATAAACTCGTACTCAAAAATCTTCAAAAGATTAAAGGATTATTCTTCTATGGACGATGTTTAATTGCATATAGCAAAAGATGTGAAATTAGATAAGAGTGTATAGTGCTCCAACTGCAGATCAAGTTGCCGCCATATAGCTTGAAGGAAATAATGATAATATAACATTTGAAAGAGATATTGTAGTTCATGCACATTCAGGTCATTTGAGCGATGATGCTGCGACAATTGCAACATAATTAAAAAATAAGTGCACAGAAAAAACGATGGGAAGAAAAGAAGAAGATAAAGTGCGTGCAATCAAAATCTAACAAGAAAAACTATAGATGGCATGTGCATCTACATTAGTATTTATTTAATTTAATTATAGTTTATCATTTCAATTTCCAACGACTTCAGTTTTCTGAAATGTTTTATGTCTTTAATGTTAATAAACATTGTTTTTCACTTATGTATGTCTTTAGTATTAATTTAATACATTTATTTATAATTCTTACTTATACAATAATACTTTATTTATTAAATTAATAATTTTAAGTCATAATGATTGTTGTATGTGTGTGTATATACACACACATACTTATTTATATATATTTTTGATATATTTTTTATAAAACAATATATTTTACATAAATAGTTGATCTCTATCCATATCTATGAATAGGATTCATTGAATTCAATAAATGTGTAACTATTTAACTAAGAACATAGATTTCTGTATATTTGATTCAATGGTTGTTAGATCAAGGGTAAAATAGTCCTTTATAACTTATTAGCGAAAAATTTATAAACGGTCACAGTAAACGCGAGTGGCATGTGATGGGGGCTAAAATGTATCTTTATTTTTGTCTTAAAGGGGTTTAGTGATATTTTCTTTACAAAAGGATAAGTTTCTAATTCGATATATCACATGCCGTGTATTTATCCGCATTTTTATGTGAAGATACATATGTGTAGCATGCGCTGGTTCCATTACGAAAATAAATGATGTAAGACAATTACGCAAACCATGATTTAACAGAAGCCACTATCAGAATAGGACATAAAGTTCTCATTTCCAGGTAAGCAAATCTTGGAACTTTTGCTATTGTTCAAAAACAAAATCTCGAAACTCCACTTTGCTTTGAAAATGCACTAGAAAACAACCCTAGCCTTATGAGCCGTCAATAAATGACCAAAAGTTCACACTTTCATAATAGTCATGAACATATTCTTTATTCTCATTAAGAGTCATCTAATGAGCCACATCAAGGAGCAGGTACATAGAAACTTCACCCTCCACTACTAAGATGACTACTTTCAATTCTCTTGCTCTACCTACTCCTATTTTATATTCAATAGTTGGAAAAAAAACTCATATATTCTCGACACGTCGTATTGAAACTGTATTATACCCATGGTCTTCAATTTCCTTCGAAATCTCAAAATTTCGACCGAAATTTCGGATTTCCTGAGGTCTCGAAGCGAAATCGAACCTTCGATCCACTTTTGCAGAATATCTATCGATATTTTCGATATTTTCCGAAATCTCAAATTCTTAATAAAATTACTTTGTTAAATATCTACCAAAATTTCTTGAAATTTTCGAATCTCGAATTTTTAATAAAATTACTTTGTTAAATATCTACCGAAATTTTGACCAAACCCAAAATATTTCGAAATTTAAAATAATATTTAATTATTTATTTTTAAATAAGAATGAGTCCAAATTATTGTGGTTGTCTATAAATGATGTACTGTATGCTGCAAATTATTCAATTTCTGATACAAAATATTTTGTTTTAATGAAGTTCCTAGGAGAGTTGGTTGTCTATAAATGATGTATCGTATGCTGCAAATTATTCAATTTCTGATACAAAATATTTTGTTTTAATGAAATTCCTAGGAGATTTGGTTATTACTTTACTCTCAAATCACATTTATTTTATATTTTTCGTCACAGATTTAGTCATACTACTTGACAAAATTTACTATACATACATTATATATACAATATTATTTATGTAAAAGATGCATAATTATGATATTTAAAGTTACACAAAGTTTCATTGTAAATTTCCAAATATTTCTATAAATTTCCATGATTTCTTTAAAATCAAAATCGAAATTTTGAATATCTCCGAAATTTCCTTCGAAATTTCCATAAAACGACACCAATACTGAAATTTAATACCTTGATTATACCATAACTAAAAATATCACTCTCCCACTTCTATATGGTCCAATAGAAAAAAAGTTCAATTTTGGATTTTAAAACACTCTTAAAGCCATAATAACTTGTAAGACACAATTTGTATTAAATAAAGTGTTAGATTAAATATCTTTTCTTATTTTTGTAGATTGTAATTTCTTGTTTATAGGATAGAGTATTATCTTATTTCCTCGTTTACAGTGTATGTTACGATATCAATAGATTCTTTTGTGACTCAATTTATTTAACACATAACGAGAATCAGGCGAAATACACGATCCTACATAAACTACAAAAAACCGAACCTGCACTCCCACCTTCAAATTTTGATCAACCTACACTTTATTCTATTAAAATACTGCAGAAACCGAACCAAACCATATACACCCCTGCTTTCACTTATGTTGATATACCTACTCTTCATGCTATATAAGTGAGATGGCTCAAGAAGTATATCATGTCTTTAATAGCCAGGAAATCAAATAAGCGAAATCCATCAAATAATGAATCCAATGGCCTTCCTCCGGTGAAGAAGACGGTGACAATGACGGGCTTGAAGTTGAAAATTGAAAGACGCTTTAGACTTGAAACAGAAACACATTAGGCGTGTGCTGAAACAGAATTATAATTAGGATTTTTAAACTTTTTTTTTTTACAATTTGAACCCCACACTTTTTAAATTCTTAGAAAACTATCAATTAGTCCCCACCGTGTTGGACACGCATCTGGTCGTGTCCGACATGGTGTCCAGATTCCTATTTTTATCTTTTTAACTATGGACATGGATTAGCCATGTCTAACACGTGTCGTGTCCAACACGCGCCCGACACCGCCCGGTGATAATTTTCGGAGTGTCCGTACTTTATAGATGATTACTAATCCATACAAGAAAAGCTCAAAACTACTGGAATTAAAAATGGATTTTTAAAGTTTTTACTGTGCATTAGATGAATTCTCAATTCTTTCTTTTGGATAATAATCATTAGTAGTACAATAGAAGACATTGCTTTTGTATTTTACGTATGCAATTTTTTCAAAGCTATTCCTTCTTAATCCCCACCACATTCAATACATAACTATAAACTTTGTTATAGATTGGGTCGGACCCAAGATAGAACTAAGTTGAAATCAACTTGGACCCAAAATGAATCCAAGCTGAACCCAACCCAATGGAACCCATTAAGAACCAACGCAACCCAAGACTAAAAATTTAAGGAACCAACCCAACCCAAAACAACTTCGATTGGGTTGGAACCATGGATCCAAAACCATTATGCCCCCTTTTTATATCACAAGTTTTCATTCTATATGTAATACTAGATCAACTACATCATATCATAAAGCATGTTTTAAGCGAAACAACATTAGAGATGCCCAATATTGTCCGATTTTATCGTCAATACAGATGATAAATTCATTGTATCAGCGATATTATAGGTGATACATGTAAACTCAAAAAGTACTAGACATCGTGTGATATTATCTGATCGGCAAAGATCGATACTGATACATATCGGCCGATAATTTGAACCATGCACTCTGACTTCATATTGAATGACCACCTCATAAAAACTTACACTATTATAGTTGAGACTTGAGAGATATTTAATACTTAATATCTCTACGACAAGAGTACAAACAAAGTCTTGCTCGCGTTAAATTACGTTTATGGGATACGGCTTCACCATCTTTAAATTGTTTAGCACATTATTGAGTGTTAACTCTTATTGAGTGTTATGCAACGCACATGCTTTTTGCTAGTGAACAAAAAAGAGTAAAAGAACTAGATTCTCATCGTGAAAATAGACAAAAATGTCATAATTTAGAGTTGTGCAACTTGTTGGATCAAAAATAGAGCGTATATATCCAACTGTCAATAATTGATATCTCGTCACAACTTGTTGGTTTGAGGTGGGTGTGACATGGAAAAAGATAATGATAAAACAAAGAAAAAGAAAAAAAAAGTGCAGATTTTACATAATGTTGGTAGTTCTTCTGAACTTTACTCAAATTTAGTAAGACATGTGACCAAACTAATAGTTTTTTTAAAAAATGAATACGTCTTATGGGACTAATTTTGCTAATTTGTAAACAATGAATACTTAAAATTGCAAGAGAACCCATTCAACGAGACCAGTACTGCTTTATATGTATAATAATTGACTCATTTAGTACATTATCAACGTCAAACTTCATGATCTTTCCAAGCAAAGATTTCTTGTTTTGTGCGAGATTATTATAAAAAGGAGGGTGGTGGTGGTTGTTGTGTGTGTGTGTGTGTATATATATATATATGCTTATCTATATCTCTATCTCTATCTATCTATATCTATATTTATACTATTATAAAAGTATGGGTGATTTCTTGAAACTTTTAATATACCTAATATATTCCTATCTAAATCACTTTTTTAATGGCAAAAGAGTCAAATAATAAATAATAATATATATTAACAACAATTAGTTATATTATTTTATTAGAACTCTGATAAGTGCAATATTTATATATTTTATTACCTCTATCTTTAGCATTTTATTGTGATTATATGGCCATTGGAACTGATTTTATCTCATTTTGTGATTTGGGCAAGAGTTGAAGTGCAAAATATCAATTTCAATCAAAATGACAGATTTGGCGATGTTTCGGAAATATTAATATATCTGGAGATACAGACATTAGTTTCTATTGAAATTTATCTAGTTGGAAAGCTAAGACAAAGGCCTATATTTCTTATGAAGAAGTCCAGACCCAGTTCGGAAGTTAAAGGGCTCGAAAATGTTGAAGAATTTAATGAAGATTTCTGTTCTGGACTGGACTGGAATGCGCAGCTTTGGTGAAAAATTCATAACTAGAGTTATGTGTCTTGGATTCAGTCAAGGCCAATTGGAAATGAAAGCTAACACATAAAGCTACAACTGTCTAGAAGGAGTCAAAGTCAGATTCGATGAATTAGAGGTGACAAATCAGAATGTAAAGGGAAGAATATATTCTCCATGCTTTGATGTTAAAGAGAAGAATATATTCTCCATGCTTTGATGTTAAAGGGAAGAATATATTCTCCATGCTTTGATGTTAAAGGGAAGAATATATTCTCCATGTCTTGATAAAGGAAGAGAGAATATATTCTCTCTATGATTATGTCATCTTTTCATTGCCTATATATATGTCTTGCAAGAGTTGAAGAAGGACAACAAAAACAAGAAGAAAACAAAGAGAAGAGAGTTAGAAAAATAGTATTTTCAAGTTTTATGCTTACAATTATGAGTAGCTAAGTTTTTCTTTTGATTCAAGGGAGTTCATTTTGATTCACATGTTGTGAGACACGGAGCTTCATCTATCTATCTACGGTTTGATTATCTTTTGTTTCTTATTCTTAATGTTCATGCTTGTTTAGATAATAATCTAAGGTGCACATTAGTTGATTATCTATTACAATCTATTGCTAACAAATCTTCATAATCCGTAATTGTTATGTTTGATTTGTGCATGTAGCAATTAGGTTTTCATGATTAGGATCCCAATTTTCGTTGATAACCTAAGGGAAACATTAGAGTAAATTAAATAGTTGGCGCTTGCTTAAACTATTGTTTATCCTTAGTCGCTTCTAATTCGTTATGCTATTATTAACATGATTAGGATTGCTTAATACCGAGTCAGTTGATAATAAGAATTTAACCGGGTGCTGGGCTTTGGTTAATGATATGCGGAAGTTAATAGGGATATAAATAGCTGGTTATTTATGTTCTTGGCTAAGTAATCAAAGAATAGATAGTATTTTAGGTGTCTATGATCAACTTGAATTGAAGAACGAACTATCCTTGAATCGATGTTTTACATTTATTGAACTTCCTATTTAATTTCTGTCATTATTAATTCATCAAACAAACCTCCCCATTGAATATTATTTTGATCAACCAATCTCTAGGGTTCGACCTGGACTTACGAGTACTACAAATTCTTGTGAGAACAGTAATTATATTTTGGTGCATTCGACACGTACCAAAATTTGGCGCCGTTGCCGGGGATTGGTTTTCGGTCAAAATCTTATTTTATTCTAATTATTATTGTAATATATATAGGCTGTTAGATTTATATATTTCTTAGTTTTAAGTTTTATTGACTAGTTTGTGCATTGAAAAAAAAAACACTGTTTTTCGAATTCGGCCACGAACTCTATATCAATTTTGAAGGAAACGTCGTTGTAAAAACAACTCAGCATACTTTAGTATGCTGAGCACCAGCCTCTCGGGCCCAAATTCCATCATTTACTAGTTGTTTTTTTGCGTTTTTGTGTTTTCAGTCGGTTTTTAAGTTTTATTTTTATTTGTTTTCGATATTTCTATACTTTACCTTGTTAGTTTTTGTGTTTTATGACCTCTAAGAGCCAAGAAATTGATCCAGAGATTGAAAGAACGTTCCACAGATTAAGAAAAGAGGCTAAACGGGCAATTGAAGAGCAAAACTCAATACCGAAAGAGTCAATCCCTTCTCCAAAGGGAAGCACCGAATCTCTGCACCTGTTTTCAAGTGATTCAGACGAAGAGGAAGTCATGGCAGCCAACAATAGGACTCTAAAGGAGTTGGCTGCTCCAAATTTTAATCAACAACCTTTATGCATTGAATACGCTACTTTAGATGTTGCTTTTGAATTGAAATCTGGATTGATTCACTTATTACCTAAATTTCGTGGTCTTGCAGGAGAGGATCCAAATAAACATCTGAAGGAGTTCCATGTTGTTTGTTCAAGCATGAGACCAACTGGAGTGTCCGAGGAGCAGATTAAATTGAGAGCTTTTCCATTCTCCTTAGCTGATGATGCAAAGGATTGGCTCTATTATTTACCATCGTGGACGATAACAACATGGAATGAAGTGAAGAGGCTGTTTTTGGAAAAGTACTTCCCAGCTTCAAGGGCTGCCAACATAAGAAAAGAAATTTGTGGCATAAGGCAGTACAATGAAGAGTCATTGATAAGAGGTGTTTTTACGTGTTTTTAAGACCGTAATTCTTATGATTTGGATTCACTTATTGCTTAAATCATGTCACATTTGCATTTAATAGGTGTGTTAAGTGAATACAGGTAATAAATGAGAATACATGAAGAAAAGGGAAGAAAAACGATGTACAAAACAAGTTCAAGCATGTTTTTCAACACCGAGGCGGTTTATACATCTCCTACCACATTTGAGCGATAATTTCGTACATTTCGAGACTGACTTAGACAAAGTTTCCTTCTACAAAGTTTTAGATGTATGTCTTAGCTTCAAATGGGAACTTGAAACATCCAAATCGGAGGTCTATAAAGATAATTGTGAAGGAAATACGATTGCTGCGCCGAACAGAGAAGTACATGTGTCAGGATACGCCCCAGCGCCCTACTAGTCATGCCTAGGCATGGATAGTCCGAATGTTACTCCTTTTTCAGCCTAAATTCCAGCCTTATATGATGGGTAAGAATCACTTTTGGCCATAATTCAGCACATGTGTTGAGGGGTTGTCATAAGTGTGTTTCTTGGTAGATTTACTTTATGGGCGCCAAATCAGAAACAACCTCCATGTTGAAACGTAATTTAGGTACACTTAGAGACCGAATTGGACAAAATGCCCTTCTGCAAAGTTGTAGATCTATGTGTTATCAGAACATGGGGACTTGAATCATCCAATTTGGAGATCTGTGAAGAAGTTTATGAGGAAAATACTAAGACTGCGCTGGAAAGCAAGAAAATGGCAGCATGCATGTGTTTTGTTGAAGTTTTCACATGGTTATGCTTGGTGGAATTCTTAATGGCCGAAAGTTCAGCATTTTTTAGCTGGTTGGAATCTTAAAAGCCAAATTTTAAGCATCACCTTAGGTGGAATTCTCATTGGGGAACTTTAATGGGAATTCTTAATGCATACTTTAGTGGAATTTTGGCTATAAAAGGAGGGGGAACCCATACTCTTCATCATTCACTATCAATTTTAGATTCTTGGAGGAGAGGAGGAGGAGGAATCGGTCCTCAAGCTTCATTCATCACCATTCTTCATCATTCTAAGAGGAGAAAGCTAGGAATTGAAGCTCCAATCAAGGGGTCATCATCTATCACATTAGAGGGAGTTTTTATAGCCTTTTCATTTCATTCATGTCTATGAACATGTGTATTTATTCATTATTGTTTTTCATAATATCTATCATGAACTAAATTCATAAGACTAAGGTCATGTAAGGTCAAATTGTGATATATGCTTATAATAGATGATTGTTGAGGTTATACTTATATTGTTATGTGATGTGAATTTGTGTTTTTACCTATCTTGCATATACTTGATCACTATATGTTAGAATCTTATGCCTAGGTTGATATTTCGGGAGAAAATTAACTTAGGGTGCAAGAAATTCACATCATGACCCGCAACTAATGAGGAATTGCCCTAGACATAGGTAAAGATTCCCGGGTGAAGTTGTTCGATTCTAATCGAGTGAACTCTAGTACGTTAATGCATGTTTAGTGGTTAGATTTCCGGATAGGAATATTTGGGAAATCACGATCTAAGCATAGGAGTTTATACGCGAGACATCGGTTATTCTCTACCCTCGGAGCTCTCACCATAACAATATAAGTGTAATCCTTCAACAAGAACCTTTATAAGTATATTTGATCAATTTGAACCAAGAATGTGCCTTAGTCTCCCTTTATAATTGGTTTTAAATCACTTGCTCATCTTTGTTCTTGTTCTTTACAAATTTTATTTGAATTTATTCTTACTTTGTTTATTCACTTCATTACAAATCTTAAACTAGAATTCAAGTCCTTGAGGTTCGACAATCCGGACTTACAATCCATTTATTACTACACACGACTAGTGCACTTGCTATCATAGCACGTTAGCTTTTAGCGTGTCAAGTTTTTGGCGCCGTTGCCGGGGACTTGTTCATTTTAGTTTTTGATTTTTCGTTTAAATTTTCATAATTCTTAGTTTTTCGTTTAATTCTAACCTTTCTTTTATTTTATTATTCTAATTTTGTTTTTTGTGTTTAATTGTTAGGTGTAATTTGTGGTGCATGACTCGCTCTTCTAACGAGCCTCTATACAATTTTGAGCCGGAGATAGAGCGTGTTCTTCGATCTAGTAGACGCGCTCGAGAAATGGCCGACAATCTAAATCCAAATGGGAATTTTCCCAACATAAATCTCCCAAAAAACAGGAAATGGTTGCAAAATCTATTCCAAGCTATGCAACCGGTACCTCCTCAAAGACTTCCATCGGTCCAGGAAAGTCTACCTCCAAGGGTCCACACTATATCGGGGCCCGTAGTCTTTCCAAATTTCTTTGCACCAAATTATCACATTCCGTCACACATCTTTAGCATGGTGCAAAGCGAACCCTTCTATGGAGAGCCCCATGAATCACCTCATGAGCATTTGGAGACTTTAGACGATACTCTCATGACTACCCAATTTCATCCACGGGATCTCGATGCAATTCGTCTAAGAGTCTTCCACTTCTCATTAAAGGAAAGGGCGACCATGTGGTACAAATCTCTACCACCCCAATCCATCACAACATGGGGACAATTGGTCGATGCCTTTTTGAGCAAA
The DNA here is from genome assembly GCA_019426215.1 of Buddleja alternifolia. Classification (NCBI taxonomy): domain Eukaryota; kingdom Viridiplantae; phylum Streptophyta; class Magnoliopsida; order Lamiales; family Scrophulariaceae; genus Buddleja; species Buddleja alternifolia. The sequence goes on from CM033391.1 coordinate 47,413,375, forward strand.
TTCTTTCCACCCTCCAAAATCAATGAGCTAAGGAGCAACATTAAGGAGTTTAAGCAGGGGAATCATGAGTCCTTAGCCGAGGCATGGGCTAGATATAAAAACATGCTCCGAAAATGTCCGGATCACAACCTAAGATTGAGCGAGCAAGTATTACGATTCCATGATGGAGTCCGTTCGCGCATCCGAAATAGGCTCAATGCCGGCGCCGGTGGTGATCTCCTTGGGCTCGATTGCCAAAATGTGTGGGACAAGATTGAGCAATTAGCCCGGGAAGATGAACTCTATCCCGATGATGAAGAAATCACACCCACTAAAAAGATTGCTTGTGTTCAAGAGTTGGGCGAAGAAGTTGCTTTGGAAACAATGGTTGGCAATGTAAACTATGTTGGAAATGCCAATCGACCTCAATTGAACTTCCATGGCCCGAAAATTTTCCAAGGAGACCCAATCCGGGACAAAATGCCCATCCCGGCGTCTATCAAGCACCAAGGCCCCCATTCAACAATAACCAAGCTCAAAGGCAAGGTAATCCTCATGTACAAAGGCAAGTTAGGCCTCCTACAACCGATGAACGTCTTGATGAGGAAATAAAGAAATCGGATTCAGCAATCAACGAACTCCGTACTATGATGAAGGATTTAATGATGGATATGAAGGATTTGAAGACACAAATGGGTCAAATGGCAAAGACAATCAGCGAGAGAGCCCCGGGAACTTTACCAAGTGACACGGAAAAGAACCCGAAAGAGCAATGCTATGGAATTACCTTGAGAAGTGGCGAACAGGTAAAAGGTGATAATGTTCGCACTGATGCGCCCGAGGGCCCATCCATCCACGCCCAGGCGCCCTTGTCGCTGCGCCAAGGCACCGATTGTCACGCCCAAGCGCCACATTCTGTATCCTCCACAGCTGGCCCTTCAACTCCAACGCATCATCCCATCGAGGTTCGTCTTCCATTTCCAAATGCACAAAAAACGAAAAGGAAGGATATGGATCAGATTTTCCGTAGGATTGTGGCGACTCTTTGTGAGGACCCGGGGAGGTTCACCATTCCGTGCACCATTGGCCCTCTTACTTTTGAAAAGGTTATTTGCGATACGGGAGCAAGTATCAATCTCCTCCCGTATTCTCTCTTCAAGAAGTTGGGCCTTGGAAATCCCAAACTGACATCAATGAGCCTCCAACTCGCCGATGGATCAATTAAGAGACCAAAGGGGATAATAGAAGATGTTATTGTACAAGTTGACAAATTCTTTTTCCGGGTTGACTTTGTGGTCCTTGATATGGAGGAAGATGTTGAGATGCCCTTGATTCTAGGAAGACCTTTCCTAGTCACTAGCAATGCCAAGATCGACATGGGAAAAGGTAAGTTATCATTGAGGGTAGGAGATGTAAAAGTGATATTTGATGCTTCTAATAACAGGAAACCATCTATGGATGATCTTACTTGTTCCAATATCGATGTTATTAACCCTTCTCTTGATGAGAAATGTGCAAATGGCAAGGCTAAGGGCACACTCGAGTTGGAGGATGAGATTCCCTATGATAAACACAACAAAGAGGGAAAAGAAGATTTATGCATGATATACATTCCACCCCATCGCCGTGCTCGTAAGATTGAAAAGACTCATCCAATACAAAGGGCTTATTGCAAAATCCCGCAATATGAGTGGAAGCAAGTAGACCATGGAGCTAAAAGGAGGCATGACAAGGATTTGGTCGTGTTAAATGGACCACCTATTTGAGCCTCAAAGAGCACAAAGTCGAGCTACCGACTCTAAACTAGCGCTTCTTGGGAGGCAACCCAAGTTTGTAAGTTTTCTTTTCTTTTTGCTTTCGTATTTGTTTTGTTTAGTTTGTTTCTTTTTATTGTGTTCAAGCATGCACTTTGGGCATGTATGTTTTTCTTATGCTTGATGGTTTAAAAAGTTGAAGTGTTAGATATGATGTACATTTGGACCCCACCTTTAGAGATTCTTATTTTACTCGATAAGAGGAGAAACTTTGTAAGGATGCATTGGAAGCTTAAGGATGTTCTTCAATATCCTTGGTTGTAAGTGTTCTTTTATCTTTGTGTATGCCTGTTGTAACAACATTGGGGACAATGTTGGATTTAAGTTTGGGGGTAGAAGAGTATCTATTTTGAATATTGAAAATGCAATCCTAATTTTTAACTTGAATTTGGGGAAAGTTTGTTTGATATCATGTTTATATGCTTCTTTGTTGAGAAAATCAAGCATGAAAATTTTTTAGTCCTTCCAATTGATGCATTGAAATTGATTTACTTGGAAAAATGACATGAATTCTTGAAATAATCTGAATTTAATGGAATATATATATATCTTTGAAATTGCTCGTGGAGACCTTAGACTAGAATTGATTCTTTAGATGATTCACAATGCACTTAAATCGAAGGTAGAGGAATTGAGAGGATAACCATCTTGAGACACTTAAGGAATTATTCCCAGAAATATTAACTTAGATTTCTCATAAGGTTATAAGTTGAGTAGTAATTTTATATGCTAACAATGAATTGAAAAGGTTGAATTTTGGTATGACCAAAAGTGGTCAGGCTAATACGTACCGGAGGTGAAAAGTTTCATGCCTATATACTGTACTATTATGCTAATTTGAGCCATGCTCAAGCCAAAAGAAGTGACTTGTTTAAAAGATCTAATTTTATTTCGTGGCCTTTGATACTCAAGTGATTAAATCCTTAGGAGTGTCTCTACACTTAATGCCCCAAAACTATCTAGTTTGGGAGTCATTGGTCTAAAACTTGTTACATGGGTGTCATAGAAAGCCTAATGGAATAAAACATTGCACATGATCTAGCCTTAATGAAGTTTAATGGAAATTCCATATGAATTGAATGTTGAATATTTGAGATAATGAAATTTAAATGGCTATGAGATTTTCTATAATTCTTGTGCCTTGTGTTTGATCAAAAGTTGATAGATATGGGATTAATGTCCAAAATTTGGTAAGGATGCCTCTCGACTATAATACCCTAGATTTATTTTTCACTATACCCTAGGGAGTCATTTCAAGTATTGGTGTCACATGAGCAAAAGTAGTTGATATGTATATATATATTTGTAAACTTTAAAAGGTTGATTTTATGCTATTCATTCTTGTTGATCATATTGAGATGTGTTGATTCGGTTGGGATTGAAAATTTGCTAGATTTTGTGGGTATATCTTATGCAAACCCTCACGAGACTATAACTCGTCCTTTGAGGTAACTCAAAGGTTTAAAGGCTTGTTGCACCCGCTAAGTGCAATCGTTTACTCCACGAAAGTGAGTTAGTTAGTTGTTTTGTTTTCTCCCATTGACTGATGTTGGTCTTACCTTATGGCTCTTATTGCTCGAGGTCGAGCAATTGATAAGTTTGGGGGTGTTGATAAGAGGTGTTTTTACGTGTTTTTAAGACCGTAATTCTTATGATTTGGATTCACTTATTGCTTAAATCATGTCACATTTGCATTTAATAGGTGTGTTAAGTGAATACAGGTAATAAATGAGAATACATGAAGAAAAGGGAAGAAAAACGATGTACAAAACAAGTTCAAGCATGTTTTTCAACACCGAGGCGGTTTATACATCTCCTACCACATTCGAGCGATAATTTCGTACATTTCGAGACTGACTTAGACACAGTTTCCTTCTACAAAGTTTTAGATGTATGTCTTAGCTTCAAATGGGAACTTGAAACATCCAAATCGGAGGTCTATAGAGATAATTGTGAAGGAAATACGATTGTTGCGCCGAACAGAGAAGTACATGTGCCAGGATACGCCCCAGCGCCCTCCTAGTCATGCCTAGGCATGGATAGTCCGAATGTTACTCCTTTTTCAGCCTAAATTCCAGCCTTATATGATGGGTAAGAATCACTTTTGGCCATAATTCAGCACATGTGTTGAGGGGTTGTCATAAGTGTGTTTCTTGGTAGATTTACTTTATGGGCGCCAAATCAGAAACAACCTCCATGTTGAAACGTAATTTAGGTATACTTAGAGACCGAATTGGACAAAATGTCCTTCTGTAAAGTTGTAGATATATGTGTTATCTGAACATGGGGACTTGAATCATCCAATTTGGAGATCTGTGGAGAAGTTTATGAGGAAAATACTAAGACTGCGCTGGAAAGCAAGAAAATGGCAGCATGCATGTGTTTTGTTGAATTTTCACATGGTTATGCTTGGTGGAATTCTTAATGGCCGAAAGTTCAGCATTTTTTAGCTGGTTGGAATCTTAAAAGCTAAACTTTAAGCATCACCTTAGGTGGAATTCTCATTGGGGAACTTTAATGGGAATTCTTAATGCATACTTTAGTGGAATTTTGGCTATAAAAGGAGGGGGAACCCATACTCTTCATCATTCACTATCAATTTCAGATTCTTGGAGGAGAGGAGGAGGAGGAATCGGTCCTCAAGCTTCATTCATCACCATTCTTCACCATTCTAAGAGGAGAAAGCTAGGAATTGAAGCTCCAATCAAGGGGCTATCATCTATCACATTAGAGGGAGTTTTTATAGCCTTTTCATTTCATTCATGTCTATGAACATGTGTATTTATTCATTATTGTTTTTCATAATATCTATCATGAACTAAATTCATAAGACTAAGGCCATGTAAGGTCAAATTGTGATATATGCTTATAATAGATGATTGTTGAGGTTATACTTATATTGTTATGTGATGTGAATTTGTGTTTTTACCTATCTTGCATATACTTGATCACTATATGTTAGAATCTTATGCCTAGGTTGATATTTCGGGAGAAAATTAACTTAGGGTGCAAGAAATTCACATCATGACCCGCAACTAATGAGGAATTGCCCTAGACATAGGTAAAGATTCCCGGGTGAAGTTGTTCGATTCTAATCGAGTGAACTCTAGTACGTTAATGCATGTTTAGTGGTTAGATTTCCGGATAGGAATATTTGGGAAATCACGATCTAAGCATAGGAGTTTATACGCGAGACATCGGTTATTCTCTACCCTCGGAGCTCTCACCATAACAATATAAGTGTAATCCTTCAACAAGAACCTTTATAAGTATATTTGATCAATTTGAACCTAGCATGTGCCTTAGTCTCCCTTTATAATTGGTTTTAAATCACTTGCTCATCTTTGTTCTTGTTCTTTACAAATTTTATTTGAATTTATTCTTACTTTGTTTATTCACTTCATTACAAATCTTAAACTAGAATTCAAGTCCTTGAGGTTCGACAATCCGGACTTACAATCCATTTATTACTACACACGACTAGTGCACTTGCTATCATAGCACGTTAGCTTTTAGCGTGTCAGTCATTATACGAATACTGGGAGCGTTTTAAGAAGTTGTGTGCAAGCTGCCCCCACCACCAAATAAGTGAGCAATTGTTAATTCAATATTTTTATGAAGGCTTACTGTATATGGACAAGAACATGATTGATGCAGCGAGTGGAGGAGCGTTAGTAGATAAAACCCCCACAGCTGCCAGAAATTTTATTTCCAATATGGCGGCAAATTCACAGCAATTTGGCATGAGGTTGGACCACACACCTAAAGCAGTTAATGAGGTAAGTACATCTAACCTTGAGCATCAAATTTCTGAGTTAACGTCATTAGTTCGTCAGATGGCGGTAGGAAATATGCAAGTAGCGAAGGTATGTGGTATTTGTTCAGTTACAGGACACCCAACTGATGCGTGTCCAACATTGCAAGAAGAAACGAACCAGCAAGCCAATGCCATTGGAGGATTCCCAGGTCAGCAACAAAGAAAGTACGATCCTTATTCCAATTCATACAATCCAGGCTGGCGAGATCACCCCAATCTCAGTTATGGAAATCAAGTTGGACAAAATCGTTATCAAAATTCTTTCCAGCCTCGACAGCAACATCAAACGAATCAATCTTCAAATTCAGGTATGGCTTTAGATGAAATTGTTAAAGCTCTCGCTAACAATACCCAACAATTTCAACAGGAAACAAGAAACAGCATCCAAAATTTAGAGAAACAGATAAGTCAGTTAGCAACTTCGATGAGCAAGATGGAAGCTCAAGGTTCGGGCAAATTACCCTCCCAAACAATCATAAATCCTAGAGAGAATGCCAGTGTAGTAACTTTGCGCAGTGGAAAAGAAATTCAGAGCCCAACTCAAAGTGTGCCGGAAGAAGAAAAACCCATAGAAGCTAAAATTAGTCTCGAAGCTCCTAAGGTAAGTTTTCCTTCAAACATGCATAATTCCACTAACACTGTTCCTATTTCCATCCCCTTTCCGAGCAGGTTAAGTAAATCCAAGAAACAAAATGAAGAGAAGGAGATATTGGAGACATTCAGAAAGGTAGCAGTAAACATTCCACTGCTTGATGCTATTAGTCAGATTCCGAGATATGCAAAATTCCTTAAGGAACTATGCACCACGAAGAGGAAGCTACGAGGAGACGAAAAGATTAAAGTGGATGAAAATGTGTCTGCAATAATCCAGCGAAAACTGCCACCTAAGTGTAAGGATCCAGGTACGTTTACTATCCCTTGTGTGATTGGTAATAATAGATTTGAACGTGCCATGTTAGATTTAGGTGCATCAATTAACGTCATGCCTTATTCAATTTATGCATCTCTTAATTTGGGTCCCTTGAAACAAACTGGTGTTATTATACAATTGGTGGATCGATCTAATGCATACCCCGAGGGGGTGCTTGAGGATGTGTTAGTGCAGGTGAATGAATTAATCTTTCCAGCTGATTTTTACGTTCTGAATATGGAAGATAATGGATCCCCAAATCCAGCCCCGATCCTCCTAGGACGCCCCTTCCTCAAAACAGCAAGAACAAAGATTGATGCTCATGATGGCACTTTATCAATGGAGTTCGATGGGCAGATTGTCAAATTTAGTATATTCGAATCCATGAGGTATCCCCCTGATGTGAATTCAGTTTATTCTATTGATATTATTGATGTGTTAGCCCAGGAGGTTTTTGAGAAAAATCAAGTGGATGCATTGGAAGTAGTACTCAGTCATGGTTTATGGCAATTCGGGGAACATCTGAATTTTAGTGATGAAGTTGAAGAGATGATTATGGCTTTGCAGTCCTTACCACCAGCCCCTAGCAGGTATAATGTGTCAAAAATTGAGTTATCATTTAATCACACAAAATTGTTGCCATCTGTGTTGCAGGCACCAAGTTTAGAACTTAAGCCCTTACCCGAGCATTTGAAGTATGTGTACTTAGGGGAAACCGAGACCTTGCCAGTAATAATTGCAAAGAATCTGACTACGGTGCAAGAGGAAAGACTCGTTAGGATGCTTCGAGATCATAAGACAGCAATTGGATGGACTATAGCAGACATCAAGGGAATTAGTCCTTCCATGTGCATGCACCGGATTTTGTTAGAGGATGACTCAAAACCAAGCAGAGAGGCTCAAAGGAGGTTGAATCCATTGATGATGGATGTAGTAAAGAAAGAAATCCTGAAGTTGTTGGATGCAGGAGTTATTTACCCAATTTCAGACAGCAAGTGGGTCAGTCCTGTTCAGGTTGTACCAAAAAAATCTGGATTGACGGTAGTGCAGAACCAGAATAATGAGCTAGTTCCTACGAGGATTCAAAATGGGTAGCGTGTTTGCATTGATTACCGCAAGCTGAATGCAGCAACGAGAAAGGACCATTTTCCTTTACCTTTTATTGATCAAATGCTTGAACGATTAGCCGGTAAATCTCATTATTGTTTTCTTGATGGTTACTCAGGTTATAACCTGATTGTGATTGCTCCTGAAAACCAAGAGAAAACCACATTCACGTGTCCGTTTGGAACATTTGCTTATCGGAGGATGCCGTTTGGACTTTGCAATGCACCAGCCACTTTTCAGCGTTGCATGATAAATATTTTCTCCGATTTAATCGAAAAGTACATTGAAGTTTTTATGGACGATTTTACTGTGCATGGGGATTCATTTGATTCTTGTCTTGAAAATTTATCTATTGTGCTTGATCGTTGCATTGACACAAACCTTGTTTTGAATTTTGAAAAATGTCATTTTATGGTAGAACAAGGGATTGTATTAGGACATGTTATTTCATGTAGGGGTATTAAGGTAGATAAAGCTAAGGTAGATTTAATTGTGAACTTACCCTACCCCACATGTGTGAGGGATGTGCGATCTTTCCTTGGCCATGCAGGTTTTTATCGTAGATTCATCAAGGATTTTTCGAAGATTGCATTGCCTCTATCCAAGTTGCTACAACAAGATGTGATTTTCGAATTCACCCAAGACTGCAAGGATGCTTTTGATAAACTGAAATCAGCGTTAACCACTGCACCTTTGATGCAGCCACCAGATTGGTCTCTTCCATTCGAAATAATGTGTGATGCGAGTAATTATGCAATGGGAGCAGTTTTAGGACAACGAGTTGGCAAACAACCTCATGTGATCCATTATGCTTCCCGAACCCTTAACGCGGCTCAGTGCAATTATTCAACTACTGAAAAAGAACTTTTGTCTATTGTTTTTGCTTTAGATAAATTTCGTTCTTATCTACTTGGATCTAAAGTGATTGTATTTTCTGATCATGCAGCTTTAAGACATCTTTTGGCGAAGAAAGAATCAAAACCGAGGTTAATGAGATGGATTCTTCTTCTTCAAGAATTTGATTTGGAGATTAAAGATAAAAAGGGGGCTGAAAATTTGGTGGCAGATCATTTGAGTCGATTAGTGCGAAAAGAAAATCTGGTGCCACTACAAGAATTCTTTCCGGATGAGCAATTGTTTGCTCTGCAAGGTATGGTTCCTTGGTATGCTGATTTAGTGAATTATTTAGTTTCTAGAACTTTACCTGGTGATTTGAGTAGAGCTAAGAAAGATAAAATTAAGAGTGAGGCAAAATATTATGTGTGGGATGATCCATACTTGTGGAAGTTTTGTTCCGATCAAATTATTAGGAGATGTGTGCCTGATTCTGAATTAGAGTCTGTCTTGAAATTTTGTCATGCTTATGCGTGTGGTGGTCATTTTGGACCTAAGAGAACTGCAAGAAAAGTGTTAGATAGTGGTTTCTATTGGCCTACTTTATTCCGTGATGCTTATGTCATGTGTAAAAATTGTGAACAATGTCAAAGAACGGGGAATTTAAGTCATAGGAATGAAATGCTTCAAACGCCCATACTTGTTTGTGAGATTTTTTATATATGGGGTATTGATTTTATGGGACCTTTTCCTTCCTCCTTTGGTTTTGTTTATATCTTACTTGCGGTTGATTATGTTTCGAAGTGGGTGGAAGCTAAAGCCACCCAAACTGATGATTCTAAAGCTGTTGTAGGTTTTCTCAAGTCTAACATTTTTAGTAGGTTTGGCATACCAAAAGCGTTGATAAGTGATCAGGGGTCCCATTTTTGTAACCGAGCTGTGGACACTTTACTAAAAAAATATGGGGTGTTTCATAAGACATCCACACCTTATCACCCTCAGACAAATGGGCAAACCGAGGTGTCCAATCGAGAAGTCAAGTCCATCTTGGAAAAAACTGTAAATCCTAATCGAAAAGATTGGAGTCTTCGACTTGAAGATGCATTATGGGCATACCGAACAGCCTATAAAACACCTATTGGGATGTCTCCATATAGGTTAGTCTTTGGTAAATCGTGTCATCTTCCGGTAGAATTGGAACATAAAGCGTTTTGGGCTGTAAAGAGTTGCAATTTAGATAGAGATCAAGCTGGTATACATAGGAAGTTGCAACTACAAGAGTTAGAGGAGATTCGCCTTGATGCTTATGAGAATTCCCGAATTTACAAGGAGAAGACCAAGTGGTTTCATGACAAGATGATCTCTAGGAAAGAATTTGTGATTGGACAAAAAGTGTTGCTTTACAACTCAAGACTCAAATTAATGCCTGGTAAGTTACGTTCTCATTGGGTTGGACCTTTTGTTGTGATTAATGTATTTTCTTATGGTGCAGTAGAGATTCAAAGCTTAGAAACTAACAAGTTGTTCAAGGTAAATGGACATAGACTTAAACCTTTCTATGAAGGTTTCCAAGAGCATACAATTGAAGAATTTTCATTGATCAATCCAACTTACTTGGATTAAAAGGCTGCAAAGTCGAGCCAATGACTTTAAAAAAAGGCGCTGCTTGGGAGGCAACCCAAGAGTGGCTGAACGACCACCATCAGATTTGCTTTCTTTTTCCCTATCTCTTTTAATTTCGTTTGTTCATTTTTTTTTTTTTCATTCTGTGTTGCATTGAGGACAATGCAGATTTTAAGTGTGGGGGAAATGGTTAGTTATTTGTTTTATGAGTTAAAAAAAAAAATTCTTTATTGTGCAGCCAAGTAAGGTAGTGAAAAATTATTTTCCTTCATCAGTGGTTGATTGAAAAATAAACTAGATTCAATAGAGAAGTTAAGTAGTGTTTAAATTGTTATGATTGTTGAAGTACAGGCTTTTAGAGAAATTCGTGTGAATTCGTAATTTAGCATAACTTTGTATGTGACTTTTGACTTGCTGAAATCCCTTCAAATTCCTCAAGGTTAATCTGGTTGATAGTGACTTAAAATAATAATGGATGAAATTCCTCGGTGTAAAGCTTGAGGCGTAAATTGCATAATGTTGAAGATATAGTATAGCGCCTGGGATTATCTACACTGAAGGGATTAAGCCTGAGGAGTTTTCAAGCTTGGTAACCTAAGACTATCTAGTCTGGGATCTATCGGCCCAAACCTGCTACTATGTTGGAAATCTAATAGGGCTATTCAAAGTATGTCCAGAATGAAATGATCCGCTTGTTGAGTAACCGGGTGCATTCATGAGTAATGTTTGTATTCGCGTCAAAAGACAAGTGTGTGCTTAATAATAAAATGTTGCTCGTTTTGATTTATTATTTATGATAGAGGAAATATAAAGGGATGATGTTAAGTTAGATGTTGCATTAATAGTATTACGGCTACGAAATTAAGTGAATTCTTGAGAAGTTTGTGTGAATGCAAGAGTAATGGTGGAGACATGATAGACCTTTCTATCGAATTTTGTTACAAATTGATGTTTGGAAAGAAAATTTCATGAACTTGCTTGTTTGTACATTGAGAGATTGATTTTGTGGGTATATCTTCTGCAAACCCTCACGAGACTAAACTCGTCCACTAGGGGTAACCTAGGGGTTTAAAGGCTTGTTGCATATGCTAAATGCAACCGTGTTACCTACGAAAGTGGTTGGCTTTAGTTTTAGTTTTTTTTTTTTTTCTAGTTTCTCTTTATCTTTGCCCGAGGACGTGCAAGAGCTAAGTGTGGGGGAATTTGATAAGTGCAATATTTATATATTTTATTACCTCTATCTTTAGCATTTTATTGTGATTATATGGCCATTGGAACTGATTTTATCTCATTTTGTGATTTGGGCAAGAGTTGAAGTGCAAAATATCAATTTCAATCAAAATGACAGATTTGGCGATGTTTCGGAAATATTAATATATCTGGAGATACAGACATTATTTTCTATTGAATTTTATCTAGTTGGAAAGCTAAGACAAAGGCCTATATTTCTTATGAAGAAGTCCAGACCCAGTTCGGAAGTTAAAGGGCTCGAAAATGTTGAAGAATTTAATGAAGATTTCTGTTCTGGACTGGACTGGAATGCGCAGCTTTGGTGAAAAATTCATAACTAGAGTTATGTGTCTTGGATTCAGTCAAGGCCAATTGTAAATGAAAGCTAACACATAAAGCTACAAATGTCTAGAAGGAGTCAAAGTCAGATTCGATGAATTAGAGGTGACAAATCAGAATGTAAAGGGAAGAATATATTCTCCATGCTTTGATGTTAAAGAGAAGAATATATTCTCCATGCTTTGATGTTAAAGGGAAGAATATATTCTCCATGCTTTGATGTTAAAGGGAAGAATATATTCTCCATGTCTTGATAAAGGAAGAGAGAATATATTCTCTCTATGATTATGTCATCTTTTCATTGCCTATATATATGTCTTGCAAGAGTTGAAGAAGAACAACAAAAACAAGAAGAAAACAAAGAGAAGAGAGTTAGAAAAATAGTATTTTCAAGTTTTATGCTTACAATTATGAGTAGCTAAGTTTTTCTTTCGATTCAAGGGAGTTCATTTTGATTCACATGTTGTGAGACACGGAGCTTCATCTATCTATCTACGGTTTGATTATCTTTTGTTTCTTATTCTTAATGTTCATGCTTGTTTAGATAATAATCTAAGGTGCACATTAGTTGATTATCTATTACAATCTATTGCTAACAAATCTTCATAATCCGTAATTGTTATGTTTGATTTGTGCATGTAGCAATTAGGTTTTCATGATTAGGATCCCAATTTTCGTTGATAACCTAAGGGAAACATTAGAGTAAATTAAATAGTTGGCGCTTGCTTAAACTATTGTTTATCCTTAGTCGCTTCTAATTCGTTATGCTATTATTAACATGATTAGGATTGCTTAATACCGAGTCAGTTGATAATAAGAATTTAACCGGGTGCTGGGCTTTGGTTAATGATATACGGAAGTTAATAGGGATATAAATAGCTGGTTATTTATGTTCTTGGCTAAGTAATCAAAGAATAGATAGTATTTTAGGTGTCTATGATCAACTTGAATTGAAGAACGAACTATCCTTGAATCGATGTTTTACATTTATTGAACTTCCTATTTAATTTCTGTCATTATTAATTCATCAAACAAACCTCCCCATTGAATATTATTTTGATCAACCAATCTCTAGGGTTCGACCCGGACTTACGAGTACTACAAATTCTTGTGAGAACAGTAATTATATTTTGGTGCATTCGACACGTACCAAACTCTACAATGAAAATACAAATAGATGTTAAATTGCATTAGGCCACTTTATTTTATTTTAATTTTAAATTTAAATAGACTAACGTAGCCTCTTCATCCAATCCAAAAGCATGTCAAAAAGAAAAAGACAAAAGTATAAGCTCACGGAAAAGAAAACGTAATTGATTTCTAAAGCTCTCAAAAGCTTATTAATAATAAATAAAATATACAAAAACAAAGAATTATAAGTTAATATTTACTATATATTAGATACTATGTGCACGGACACTCCGAAAAATCAACCCGTGCAGTGCCGGACACACGGTGGACACGGACACGATACGGACATGGCTATGGGACGTGTCGGACACGGCAAAAGTGTGTCCAGAATTTAAAATAAATAAATAAAATTCGGACACGGCACGGACACTTCGAGGCTATTTTTTGCATTTATTTTATATTTTTAATATAAATGTATTTATATATATATATGTGTAATTATATATAGATGAAGCTTTATAGTTTACAGAAACATTGTTATTAATAAATTGTTATTTTGTGTAAAAATAAGTTGCTCATATACAAATAGTGAATATATATATATATATAGGTTGTTATTAATAAGTTGTTGAATTGTTAATTATTGTCTAATAGGTGTTCGGTTACTCATAAGTTTATAACATATTATATATATATATATATATATATAAAATATGGGCAGATGTGTCCGAGCTGTGTCCATGTCCTAATTTTTTAAAAATTAACTGTCCTGTGTCCATGTCGTGCAGTGTCCGTGTCCGTGTAACATAGATTAGATACTACAAGAAGCAGAACAATTACCTAACAGCAATAATTACCATCAAGTTCAATGCCCCACAAAAAAAGGAAGAAGAGAGTGAACACAAATTACAACTAATTTTTAAATTTTTTGTTCTTTCGCCTCTAACCAACCGTGAAATTAAGGATTTCAAGTATTAGGCAACTATTTTTCTTTCATCTACGGGTGAATTCTTTGTCTTTCTTTGATCATCTTCATATTAATTAACATATTCGATGAATTTAAAGACTAGATGTTAATTGTTCATGCCCAAGTTAGACAATACAAAAAAGTTATGATTATATTTTTGTAGAAGAATTAGATGAAATATGGTCATCTTTTCAGACACTGAATGTAGCATACTTTGATTTTTAAATAGTCCCTTTGCTACAATTTCTCAACATCTACTGCCTGTGACAAAATACAGATTAATTAAGCACTTCACCACAATTCAAATATTATATCAATAGTGTATGCATGAACGAGAAAACACTTCATAGCAAAAAAAAAAAAAAAAACAGCTACTTTTAGCATAAGTAATTTATCACAACTTTAATAAGTTTTGTGAAACTCAGCTCTAGAAATAAGAATTCATGAATTAAAAAGATAAGGTTTGGATTTCTCAAAACAATATATATATATATATATATATATAAAAAATAAAAGCAAAATAAATAGAGAATATAAATAAATATTGATGTGGCATCCTTTGGTTTGCAAGGTCGATTTATCCAACTAATCAAGCTCTACGCTTCTCTTGAGAATTATGTTTCGTCGACAGTCATCCTTATCAAAGACAACAAGAGGTAAAATTTTATGTAGTCATGAAATTTTTAATGATTTATATTCTGAAATATGATACTGTTAAATTACTCCAAAAGTAGGAATGATACTCCTATATAAATCATATTGTATATGTTATTGTGGCAGATGTCTACCGACAGAGGAATCTTGATAAAATAAAAAGAAAATACACATGTTAAAATGCTACAAAGAGACGGGATTGTATCAATAAAGTTCATGAACGTATGAAAATAAGAAAATCAATGAAAAATTTCCTTCTTAGAGCTCAAATGAGCCCGTCTGTATTAGAAGGCTAGTAATTTCAAAGTTACCCATGAAAATTGATACACTAAATGAAGTTATTTCCCATTATTATATAGTAAAATATTTGTACTTTGTTTTAGATTCAATACATTATGATCCTACTTGCTCATAATTGCATGAATTGGCCAAAATGCCAAATTGCATTTATTGTGGAGCTATAAAACTTGAGTATGGACCTTCGGGATTTTGTTGTGATAATGGAAAAATCAAGCTCACACCCATCGAAGTTTCTAATGAATTATATGAATTGTTTACTTCTCAATCAGATGAGGGCATTGAATTTCCGAAAAATATTCATGCATTCAATAGGTGTAAAATTAGATAAGGAGCATGCATCTGCGAGACAGGGGGTTTACACATTTCGAGCACAAGGGCTTGTCTATCATGATTTCCAGGATTAATTCCTAATGAAAATGGACCAGGGTATTTCCAGTTCCATTTCATTGAAACTGAAAATGAAGTTGAGAACAAAATAAGAATACTTAAAAATTCATTATGTGAATCAACTCTGAAAAAACTTATCAAAACTCTGGAAATAAACTCGTACTCAAAAATCTTCAAAAGATTAAAGGATTATTCTTCTATGGACGATGTTTAATTGCATATAGCAAAAGATGTGAAATTAGATAAGAGTGTATAGTGCTCCAACTACAGATCAAGTTGCCGCCATATAGCTTGAAGGAAATAATGCTAATATAACATTTGAAAGAGATATTGTAGTTCATGCACATTCAGGTCATTGACACAAAATAGAAAATTATCATAGATGTTATGACCCGTTGCAGTATCCACTTCTTTTTCCAAAGGGTGACCCAGGATGAAATCAAAATATAAAAAATGTTATTGCCAAAAAACCAAATCATCCAAGTATTATTGGTCGTGTTCAACCAACTTTTTCAATGGATAAAGAACAAGGTACATTTAGTCTTAATAACTATACTTTCATTCTTCTTTCTGCTGATGAACAACTTGTAGCCTTAATAACTATACTCCAATAGCATCCACTGAAACAAAAGGAAAATCAACATCCCCATCAAACTATAGTGACCTATCGAAAAATGGAACTACATTTCAAGATGAAGACAAATCACATGACCATGAGACTAGAAATGACAAAGTGCTTTAGAACATGGAGAAATATATAAGAAGAGGATAATAAGATTACTGCATAATTCCTCAAAGAAAGTGACAATGAGGATAAACATGCTACAGATGCTTTAGCGAATGGAGAAATCAAAAAAGACGGATCATAAAAAAGACAGGAAAAGGCTACATAGATGATACATGTGCTTTCGAAAATGCAGAAACCAAAAAAAGGCGAGTAATCAAGAAGAAACAAGAAAACTATATAGATCTTGAAAATTTGAGCGATGATGCTGCGACAATTGCAACATAATTAAAAAATAAGTGCACAGAAAAAACCATGGGAAGAAAAGAAGAAGATAAAGTGCGTGCAATCAAAATCTAACAAGAAAAACTATAGATGGCATGTGCATCTACATTAGTATTTATTTAATTTAATTATAGTTTATCATTTCAATTTCCAACGACTTCAGTTTTCTGAAATGTTTTATGTCTTTAATGTTAATAAACATTGTTTTTCACTTATGTATGTCTTTAGTATTAATTTAATACATTTATTTATAATTCTTACTTATACAATAATACTTTATTTATTAAATTAATAATTTTAAGTCATAATGGTTGTTGTATGTGTGTGTATATACACACACATACTTATTTATATATATTTTTGATATATTTTTTATAAAACAATATATTTTACATAAATAGTTGATCTCTATCCAGATCTATGAATAGGATTCATTGAATTCAATAAATGTGTAACTATTTAACTAAGAACATAGATTTCTGTATATTTGATTCAATGGTTGTTAGATCAAGGGTAAAATAGTCCTTTATTACTTATTAGCGAAAAATTTATAAACGGTCACAGTAAACGCGAGTGGCATGTGATGGGGGCTAAAATGTATCTTTATTTTTGTCTTAAAGGGGTTTAGTGATATTTTCTTTACAAAAGGATAAGTTTCTAATTCGATATATCACATGCCGTGTATTTATCCGCATTTTTATGTGAAGATACATATGTGTAGCATGCGCTGGTTCCATTACGAAAATAAATGATGTAAGACACTTACGCAAACCATGATTTAACAGAAGCCACTATCAGAATAGGACATAAAGTACTCATTTACAGGTAAGCAAATCTTGGAACTTTTGCTATTATTCAAAAACAAAATCTCGAAACTCCACTTTGCTTTGAAAATGCACTAGAAAACAACCCTAGCCTTATGAGCCGTCAATAAATGACCAAAAGTTTTCACTTTCATAATAGTCATGAACATATTCTTTATCCTCATTAAGAGTCATCTAATGAGAGCCACATCAAGGGGCAGATACATAGAAACTTCACCCTCCACTACTAAGATGACTACTTTCAATTCTCTTGCTCTACCTACTCCTATTTTATATTCAATAGTTGGAAAAAAAACTCATATATTCTCGACACGTCGTATTGAAACTGTATTATACTCATGGTCTTCAATTTCCTTCGAAATCTTGAAATTTTGACTGAAATTTCGGATTTCCTGAGGTCTCGAAGCGAAATCGAAC
Source organism: Buddleja alternifolia (assembly GCA_019426215.1). Lineage (NCBI taxonomy): Eukaryota > Viridiplantae > Streptophyta > Magnoliopsida > Lamiales > Scrophulariaceae > Buddleja > Buddleja alternifolia. Next base: position 47,430,717 of record CM033391.1, read on the forward strand.
CTTTGATCCACTTTTGCAGAATATCTATCGATATTTTCGATATTTTCCGAAATCTCAAATTCTTAATAAAATTACTTTGTTAAATATCTACCAAAATTTCTTGAAATTTTCGAATCTCGAATTTTTAATAAAATTACTTTGTTAAATATCTACCGAAATTTTGAACAAACCCAAAATATTTCGAAATTTAAAATAATATTTAATTATTTATTTTTAAATAAGAATGAGTCCAAATTATTGTGGTTGTCTATAAATGATGTACTGTATGCTGCAAATTATTCAATTTCTGATACAAAATATTTTGTTTTAATGAAGTTCCTAGGAGATTTGGTTGTCTATAAATGATGTACCGTATGCTGCAAATTATTCAATTTCTGATACAAAATATTTTGTTTTAATGAAGTTCCTAGGAGATTTGGTTGTCTATAAATGATGTATCGTATGCTGCAAATTATTCAATTTCTGATACAAAATATTTTGTTTTAATGAAATTCCTAGGAGATTTGGTTATTACTTTACTCTCAAATCACATTTATTTTATATTTTTCGCCACAGATTTAGTCATACTACTTGACAAAATTTACTATACCTACATTATATATACAATATTATTTATGTAAAAGATGCATAATTATGATATTTAAAGTTACACAAAGTTTCATTGTAAATTTTCAAATATTTCTATAAATTTCCATGATTTCTTTAAAATCAAAATCGAAATTTTGAATATCTCCGAAATTTCCTTCGAAATTTCCATAAAACGACACCAATACTGAAATTTAATACCTTGATTATACCATAACTAAAAATATCACTCTCCCACTTCTATATGGTCCAATAGAAAAAAAGTTCAATTTTGGATTTTAAAACACTCTTAAAGCCATAATAACTTGTAAGACACAATTTGTATTAAATAAAGTGTTAGATTAAATATCTTTTCTTATTTTTGTAGATTGTAATTTCTTGTTTATAGGATAGAGTATTATCTTATTTCCTCGTTTACAGTGTATGTTACGATATCAATAGATTCTTTTGTGACTCAATTTATTTAACACATAACGAGAATCAGGCGAAATACACGATCCTACATAAACTACAAAAAACCGAACCGGCACCCCCACCTTCAAATTTTGATCAACCTACACTTTATTCTATTAAAATACTGCAGAAACCGAACCAAACCATATACACCCCTGCTTTCACTTATGTTGATATACCTACTCTTCATGCTATATAAGTGAGATGGCTCAAGAAGTATATCATGTCTTTAATAGCCAGGAAATCAAATAAGCGAAATCCATCAAATAATGAATCCAATGACAAGTATGCCGGAGACGTGGGGCGCCCTTGGGTCGGCACTCCTTACCTTCATCTTGTTCCAGGACATGATCCGACGATACTGCCCCCCGGAGCTCCAGAGGTATTTGGAGAAATGGAGCATTAAGATTTCTGGATTCTTCAATCCATATATTCAGATTTCCATCCACGAGTACTTAGGCAACCATCTCAAGCCCCACAAAGCCTATGCCATAGCTGAAGCTTATCTTAGTGCCAATTCATCCAAAGATGCCAAAAGACTCAAAGCTGAGATGGGAAAGGATAATGGCAATAAGCTAATGTTGAGCTTGGATGAATACGAGAAAACAACCGATGAGTTTGAAGGAGTTAAAGTTTCATGGATTAGTGGAAAAACTTCGCCACCTCCACGACCCATGCTTTCTTACTTCCCCGACCCGGACAAAAAGTATTACAAGCTCAAGTTCCATAGACGGTACAAGGAGATGATAACGGGTTCCTATTTGGAGCACGTTATGAAAACGGGTAAAGAGATCCAAGCAAGAAATAGACAGAGGAAGCTCTACACGAATGGCCATAACATGTCATGTTGGAGCCATATCGTGTTTGAGCATCCGGCTACCTTCAAGACTATCGCAATGGATCCTGAGCAAAAGGAAGAAATAATCGAGGATTTATTGACTTTTACCAAGAGTAGAGATTTCTATGCAAGAATTGGAAAGGCGTGGAAAAGGGGTTATTTACTATACGGTCCTCCGGGAACTGGGAAATCGACAATGATTGCTGCTATGGCCAATTTACTTGATTATGATGTTTATGATCTTGAGCTTACATCTGTGAGGGATAATACAGAACTAAGAAGGCTTTTAACAGAGACGACTAGTAAATCTATCATTGTGATAGAGGACATAGATTGCTCACTGGATTTAACAGGTCAAAGGAAGAACAACAAAAAAGAGAAAACTTCAGAGGAGACCGAAAAATGCAAGAAAGACACTAAGGAAGAGAGTGTCAGCAAAGTTACGCTCTCGGGACTGCTGAATTTCATAGACGGTCTGTGGTCTGCCTGTGCAGGAGAAAGACTTATTATTTTCACAACAAACTATGTAAATAAGCTTGATCCTGCTCTGACAAGAAGGGGTCGAATGGATAAACATATCGAGCTTTCTTACTGCAAATATGAGGGATTTAAGGTACTTGCAAAGAATTACCTCGAGATTGAAGCGCCACATCCTCTGTTTCCAAAAGTTGAGGCATTGATTGAGGAAGTTGAGATCACACCAGCTGATGTTGCGGAAAGCCTCATGCCTAAATCTACAAAAGACGGTCCAGAGAAATGTCTTCTAAATCTCATTCAGACTCTTGAGAAATGCAAAGAACTTAAAGACAGAGACCAACAGGATAGAGTTGAGTATTTAGAAATAAAATGATGTGAAATTAGTTAAATGTAGCTCTTGCGAAGTGATATTAAGCAGAGCCCACGAAACTAGAGAGCATATTACTTCAATTTATTCATCATTGTCCATCTAGAAATTTTCCATTACAAATATCAGTTAGAAGGTTATTGTACAATAACCTTCTAATCGGTTGTGCACTTTTCTTTCTTTTCTTTAAATCAAGGACTCTGAGCAAGCTCATTTAAATCAAGAAAATGTCTATTCTTAAACCTTCAACTTCTTCTTGATCTACGTTCTTTCTTTCTTTCTTCGGGTGGATCAGTTTGCTTTTAATCAACCATCTCAGGATGCTCAGTAGGCTGATTTACCTGCATTTCCTGCTTATTGATGATCTCCTCTGAATCTTGACTATCCGTTGAGAAATCTGCATTATAACTTGCATTAGAGTGCTCGCTTAATGCATTTGACTTCTCGGCTTTCATTGATTCAGAATCTGATTCAGACATTTCATACAGCCTATAATTGAAACCGTTTCTTGTTTCCCTTTTACTTCGCCTAAGGCCTGACTGGAGCTCATCAAGTGACCTCAATTTAGTTTCCCTCCTAGTTCGGCCCGGCAATGCTTTCGATATGGGATGGTTGTTTTCTTCCTGATATGAGAGCAAATGGATAAAAAGACAAAATTATGATGTACGGATACATACGCGACGAGATGAATATGACACAATGCGAAAACAGATTCCTAACCGCAAGCGATCGCTTTTAGGAATATATGTGTGTCGTAGTATTAGAATACTGTCCAACGAGGCAACTGTATTATCATAAGAGATTTCCTGATCTATATCCATCACATTATGACCGCTGCATATAAATCTATCAGCTTCATATTCAAAACACTCTAGTGTTAACTAAAATTGCTCCAACAAAACATCTTTTACAACATGTCATACAAAACTAACAAAAAAACAAGCATAAAACTGATATAAAGACACCAGCAAGAATCTCATATGGACCTTTGAACAAGCTTGCTTTAGAAATAGGCCGAGAAGAAGAAGCACCCTGCCGAGACTCAACACTCGAGGCGTTCTCCTTTGCACAGACGTAATTGCAGCGACTTGGCCGAACAATCCTGTAAACTCCACTATTTGTGAGGATGAATACATCTTTGTTGTTATCTTCGCCAAAACTAAACACCATACTCATATCGGGACGTGAAATGCCAGGAGTGAAGGCACAGTTTAATGGAGAGTTGTGTGCACAGTTGAAAGGAATTTTGCTACTAGTGAAGTTGCCGCTGTTGATGGGGTTCTCAATGCCTGCCCAAATTGAACCCGCATAAAGATCCGAAAACAAATACCTGCAAAGTGAGTAACCATAATTCAACAATAAGTTCAAAAAAAATATTTAATACCTTAAGTTGTTAGAGAAGCCAGATATTCAAGTATACAGTATTTCTAACACGTCGTTTTGCATGCATCTGCAATATTCTTTTCTAAAACCTAGCATATGGAGCTCTTTCATATCGGAGGGGTTATGGTTTGAACGCATTATGTATTGCCTTAGTCTGACCATGGTTCAAAGCGCCGCTATCGATGTTGTCCTACGTGCCTCAACAATATTGGGATATTATCTGACGATACAAAACAAATACATTACAGGACGCTAGCTAAAAAATTCAAAAAGATAGCAAAATTGTAGAAATTGGAAATAACATAAGCTTCCCACTAATTATTACATTGTAAAAAGAAATAGTGTTAGATATAACTAAATGTAAACATGACGCCATTGTCGAACTTAAATTTGTAATAAAAGGAGCCTATCAATAGTTATATGAGCTAGAGGTGGCAAACTAGTGGATCGGATCGGTTTTGGATCGGGTCTAATTGAATTGGTTCCAAGATGGATTGGTTTAAAACTATGGGTTTAATATGGGTTGGTTCCAAATTGGGTTAGGTTTGGTTTTGACTGGATCCTTTAGAAAGAATCATAATGGACCCAGTATGGACCCACAGCAGAACCAAACAAAACCAAGAGCCAAATGGTTTTTGCCGAGAACCAGGAATGGCAAAGTGAACTACCCAAGACCTGTTGGTCTAGTGGTACCTCTCACTTAATGTGAGAGGTCTTGGGTTCGAATCCAGGATGCTACAAGTTGTGGCTCTCTCCTCCTTTATGGAGTTAGATAGAGTCTTTATGACTCATGATTATAACTATCAACCCGAGTTTGTCATGCTAGATATGTAGGGCATTCTCCTTCCTCTTGAACTGATCTTTGGTGAAGCAAACCCATAAATTCAATTTCTAGAAGTGATCATTGCACCAAAAGATTCTTTAATCATCAATCTTTTTTTTCTTTCTTTCACAACAATTTAATGAATATAATTATGTTAATCCTTTACACATCTCAATTCTCATTTCTTTGTTAATGTCCATCCTACTCAAGTTATCAAATTATGATAGATCATTACAGATATTATTGCTCATATAAGATAATTCTTATTTTAATTTGAATCAAGGAAAAACAAATGGAATTTAGCATATCTGTGTATCTTATTTTATATAATGATTATCCATCTCTTTAAGTTTTAGAATTTTGAATTATTAAATGCAACACTTATACTATATTTTAACTAGAAATTATTTTCTTGGACCTTGACATAGGAGAAAACTAATTTATTTTATATATAAAATTATAAGGATTACTTTTAGAAGACTAGGGTCGCTCTTGTCCGTTTATTGAATTCGAAATGAAGGTTGAGTGGTTTTACCATAATGTGGATTGTCATTATAAACTTCTGGAAAAAAAATTATAAACATATATATATATATACACCAAACAAAATATGATTACTAATCCATACAAGAAAAGCTCAAAACTACAGGAATTAAAAATGGATTCTTCAATTTTTTACTGTGCATTAAATGAATTCTCAATTCTTTCGTTTGGATAATGGATTATCATTATTGTTATGTATATATATATTATTATTATTTTTGCAATGGGGGATATTTTTGTTATGTATATATGCATATATAATATATATATATATAATGTTAGCAGTGGTAGTAAAGTAGAAGACATTGCTTTGTATTTTACGTATGCAATTTTTAATGAATTAAACTTATGTGTCAAAGCTATTTCTTCATAATCCCCACCACATTTCATACATAACTATAAACTTTGTTATAGATTGGGTTGGACCCAAGATAGAATTAAGTTGAAATCAACTTGGACCCAAGATGGAACCAAGTTGAACCCAACCCAATGGAATCCCTTAAGAACCAATAAAACCCAACCCAAAACTACGTGGGTTGGGTTGGAACCATGGATCCAGAACCATTTTGTCCCCTCTTTATATCACAAGCTATGATGCACGGATACTCCTAAAAATGATATAATACAGTGTCGAACACTTGGGGGACACGGATAAGCCTCGGACACGACACCGATATGTGTCCAACACGCTAGGTGGAGTGTCCGTAAATTAAATTAAAAAGAAAAGAAAGGGACCCGGTGCCGGACACTATTAGGGAAGTGTCTGACAGATTTTAGGACACGCGGGGGGTTATTTTTATGTTTTCAAAACTTGGGGGCCTAAATCCCTTACATGAATAACTTATCTAAAACCAAAAATTAGATGACACCTCTTTTCTACAAAACAACATATACATACAACCACATATTTCCCCTCTTTTCATTCTTACTTCTTCTAACTCTAAAATCAAAATAAAAAATACAATCCAATCTTTTCTTTCACAATTTTAATTTTCTTTTGGTTTGAGATAATAGCTCTAGCTTCAAAGTAATATTTCATTCTTCTTCCATTCAATTTTAAAGGGTTGGGCTTGAACTTGTCGTAAGTTTTAATTTTTTTATTAATTATTACTTTATTTTATTTTTGTACATCATTAGTTGTGTATATATAATTATATATATAATATTATATATAGCCGTATCTCTGGCGTATCGTATCTTAATTTTTTTGAAAAAATCGTGTCGTATCCGTATTCTCGTGTCCGTATCCGTGCAACCTAGATCACAAGTTTTCATTCTATATGTAATACCAGATCAACTACATCATATCACAAAGCATGTTTTTAGGGAAACAACTTAGAGATGACCAATATTGTCCGATTTTATCATTAATACAGCTGATAATATCATTGTATCGGCGATATTATAGGCGATACATGTAAACTCAAAAAAGTACTAGACATTGTGCGATATTATCTGATCGGCAAAGTTCGATCCCGATACATATCAGCCAATTATTTGAACCAAGCACTCTGACTCCATATTGAATGACCACCTCATAAAAACTTACACTATTATAGTTGAGACTTCAGAGACAGTTAATACTAAATATCTCTACGACAAGAGTACAAACAAAGTCTTGCTAGTGTTAAATTACGTTTATGGGATATATGGCTTCACCATCTTTAAATTGTTTAGCACATTATTGAGTGTTAACTCTATCATTACTTATACTTACCTTCCATGCAAACAAGGATCGGTCATGGATCTATAAAAATAGCCACCGGTGATTGATGCTGATCCTTCTCTTGAGTCTACCTCAGAGTGATGATATCCCATGACAGGGAAAATCGGCCTTATCGAGTCTAGGGAAGTATTTCCTCCTGGAGAATGTGGAGGAGTATAGACGTAAGGGCCCTCATAAACGCGCCATCCGTAATTTCCACCCTTGCTTATCAAATTCACCTCTTCATATTGATCCTATTTAATAAACACAACAACTACAACACTTAAGTCACTCGTAGTCTCGAAAGTGGTAAACTATAAAGTTGTGTTTAAAAAGAAGGGTTTCAAAACGATCGACTGCAAATCCATTATAACAAACTTTCTGCACATTTTTGGAGAATTTTCTGTTATTATAGATTTCAAATCATTCAATATATGACTACGTCGAAGTTATTTTTTCAAATCGCTATGATGAATTTAAAATCAGTAACTAGGTCAAAATCATTTCCCCAAGCATAAATTCTTCGCTGCTTATACGACCTAAGGTTGTGTTTGAATTTGATGAATGGATTTAGAGGAAGAATTTTCAATGACTTCAAATTAGTCATTTGAAATCCACCATAATTAATGTAAAAATAGCTCAATATGAGTTCCAAGAGATTCGTAACTTAAAATCAGTCAAACAAACTCAACAGATTTGTTGATGAATTTGAAATCCAAAACATTACCTGTCCGGCGTCTGAACATATAAAATAAGAAGGCCTTGCAGAATCAAAACTGCAACGCCATGGATTTCTTAGTCCTAGAGCCCATATTTCTTTTTCCAATTCTTTATCTTCATTGTAAGGGTTGTCTTTGGGGATAGAATAGTTTCCCCACAAACCAAGCTCATCAACTTCATTACCACCTAAAACAAAAGTTACCAACCCAAATGAACAAAAAAGAATAAAAGATCAAGATTCTAATTGTAAAAGTAGACAAAATGTCATTAATTTATATCTCTTGTGCAACTTGTTGGATCAAAAAGAGAGTGTTTATATCCAACTGTCAATACTTGATATCTCGTCACAACTTGTTGGTTTGAGGTGGGTATGACATGGAAAAAGATTATGATAAAAAAGAAAAAGAAAAAAGAAATTGCAGATTTTACATAATGTAGCGAGTTTTTCAGAAATTTACTCAAATTTAGTAAGGCATGTGACCAAACTAATAGTTTTTTTTTCTTTGAAAACAAATACGTCTTATGGGACTAATTTTGCTAGTTTGTAAATAATGTATACCTAAAATTGCAAGAGAACCTATTCAACGAGACCAATACTGCACTTTTTTTTTAAACGAATATGTCTTATGGGACTAATTTTGCTAGTTTGTAAATAATGAATACCTAAAATTGCAAGAGAACCTATTCAACGAGACCAATACTGCACTTTTTCCTGTATATGTATAATAATTGACTCACTTAGTATGTTATCGACGTCAAACCTCATGATCTTTCCGATCAACGATTTCTTGTTTTGTGCGAGATTGTATGGATCTCCTCCACCTCCATCTCCCATCATAAAGTACAAGTATCCATCTTTAGGTCCAAAAACAATTTGGGCCCCTTGATGTGATGCAAATGGGATGCCCATTGTGAATATCCTTCTGATTTCTGAAGGATTAGCACTTGTTGCCTGGTAACGTACAAGAGATTAAGAGTATGTTTGGATCAAGAATTTTAGCTGGAAAAAAGCAAAATGATCAATAAAGCAAAAAAAGTATTTTCTTCAGTGCTCTCATCTCAAAAATCCAAGGTCCAAACATAGCCTGAACTTCGAAAGGTAAATCATAAAATTACAAGACAAGATACATACCAATGAAGGCTTTGATGCAGTGCCGTTAACACTGAACTCTGCTATAACGCTTTGATATTGGCAAGGCCGCACGCCGCCATCCCTACTTAGTTTCGAGGGATCACAGTCGACATCAGAATTACACGCGCATCTTCCAACACAGTTCGGCCACTTGGCCTTATCACAACTGAACGAAACGAAAAACCGCCCGTTTTCTATGAAATTCGGATGAAATGCAAATCCCATAAGTCCAAATCTAGTATCAAAGAAAGCTTCGTCACTTAGGTCTAGAAAAGGATCGGCTTCATCAAGATCCAACATCCCTCTCGAGTCCTCTTCGGGAACCATTGCCAACCAAATTCTACCTTGTTGGTTCGAGAAGAAAGCACGACCGGACCCGTCAGGGTGAGCAACCATGTTGAAGTAAGATCCATTTCCTATTTTCTCTAAGCATATACCGGTCGGATGGTCCGGAGTGGCAGTATTATTAGTCTGTGTGACAGGTGCACCGTTATAGCATGGTAATCCTGGATCAGACGCTCCACAGAAAGCATCAGAGAAATCTGCTAACGATTTCCAGAGATCAGTCAATTTGGTGGAGTTAGAGTTTGCTTGTACTGCAGCTTGAGTGGTAAAGGGTGAACTCGACATGTAGATGTTTCGACAAGTGTTCCATACTTCAGAACAAAAGTCGTTTGAAGGTTGGTTAGATCGTGTTGAGTTTGATGCAATTACTGAGTTGCATAGTACAGGAACTTCTCGGGAAATCGAATCAACTCTGAAAAGCTCGGATGAAAACGGATCACATTTCTGTAGATAATGAGATGCAAAATATAAAATGCAACATTCCGTTTTCTTCAATGTAAAAAAGATAGAACAACAAAGAAAATGTATAATCAATAGAGGAATCATATATTTTAGAAAATCTTGGCTCATGATAATATCTTTCAATCCAAAACTTCGATTCCACCAAATTTTCGTTCAAATAAGCCTAGTTAATATTTTAAGGACTCGATTGTCCTTGGTCTTTTAGATTAATAATTAACAGGCTAATTTAGTTTTCGTCTGGAAATTTACTATCTATATTTGTTTTTTTAAACTGATAACAGGCATTACTTATTATTTTAATTTCAAAATTTAGAATCTTCCCAAACATAAAAAGTATTTTAATATAATTAAAACGTTAAAATTAAAACAAAATCATAGGAAAACATTAAATGTATAGCATTGATCTCAAAATTCAAAACAAAAATGGATTGACTAACTCTTAACTTAAGAAACCAAAGGCGAGTGGTCCAAAAAATGTCACTATTGAAGATTGGTTTTCTTTCGAATGCAAAGTTGGTGGAATGAAAGCAATTTACATGGGATTTTTAGATATATAAATGTACATTTTAGGATATCTTTTAGTGGTTTTCCGTATATCCGAATATGCGAAAATAAACATCACATGAAAGATTTAAGTATTTTCAGCCCATTTAGGAAAACATTTCAAGAATTTGAAATAACCACTCTATCAAATATGAAAGCATATCAAGATTCAGACCTGATTTTCACATTTCTAAAAGCCTAACATTAATTCTTACAGCACAAAGTATAGATTTGAGAAGAGAAGCACAAGCAGAATCTGGAATCTTCATTGATTCAAACTGCTTCTTTAATTTCAAATCATCACTATCTTTGCAGCATGTGGTGTAATTGTAGGGACAGAACTGCAGAGGAGATTTTGGAGTAAAGGGTGCTCCTGTCAACCAAATTTAAACAATAAATAACATTTTAACTAGGTAAAAATCCAAAAATTCTCCAATAAATGACAAAAAAAATGAAATTAAATAATACTCCAAGAACATATACAACTTCAATTAAACAGTTCAAAATATCAAAAAACTTACTTGAATCAGTACATAGAGGCATTGCAGAGTAAGGATCAAGAAAATGTATCAACATCAAGAAGACTAAGAGAATCATAAAATGAAAGCTTCCCATGATGACAAATTCGACAAATTAAAACACAAAAAAAAAAAAAACACTCCCTTATAAAACAGACGAAAAAAAATAAAGATTTTGTTCAAAACCCAAAAAAAAAAGTTTTATTTTTTCCGACATTATTAATTTCCTTGAGCTTCTGCTATTAGCAGGAAAGGTAAAAGAGAAAATGAAAATCCAGAAACCCATATTTTCTACAATAGTCTTTAAAGTTTCTGTCTTTTTGTCTTTCTCACTGACATTTGCAAATCTAATATTCAATTATTTTGATTTTTTGTTTCCAAAATGCAATCTTCAGATGGATTTTGTTTATTATACAAATACATGTATCGATGCAACGAGGTTGTTTTCTCGAGCGTGACCGTTTTTGACTGCACGACAATTTATGCTAGTATATGTAATTGAATAAGATTAAGGATTAATTTTCAGGTTGTCCGAGACTCCAGATTATGGTATCATAATAAATATTTGTTGATAATGGACACTGTATATATGAATAATTGTAATTATATAGGGATTTGTGAGTAAAATTTGACATGGCACTTGTGCAATTTAGATGAATGGACGGATTAAAAGGAAAAGTTGAAACTCAAGTTTAGACGTGCTCTTGTTAAGATGGACATTTGCCCGCCACACCATGCTTACGGAATATGACAATAGTCTCCCAAGATACAACAGCTTGTTTCTAGGGATTATAGCACTACGAATCCCGAAAATTAGCGAACATAATACTATTTTGATCTCTCTTTGAAAAAATTGACTAAAGAATGAATTCAATGGGTTTCGAAAATGAGGGGCATATTTATAAATCGTCATTAGACACATCAATTAGGGCGAACTGATGCATCCATACAATCGTGATGCTGACTGTATATATGGATACGATCAATTTATCAAAATTCATTCGTTCGATCAATTTCCATTCATCCCAAAATGAATGAGTAATTAAATTCAAATAAATTTTCCTAACATATTCGAAGTTCGAATGATGTGTTTTCAGTTACAAAAAGAGATTGTTGATTATATTACCAACTACATTTTCAGAAAATGTACGCATTTGTTATTTCAACCTTAACTCATACATACAAAATAATTATAGAAAACTGTCCAAAAAAAAAATTATAGAAAGTATACAATTTATGTTGCTCTTGGTCACATATTTATGGGAAAAGAAATGGACCCTGGGGCCTCAATTTGCAGGCTTGGTTGCAAAGAGCATGTCAATATTGGTAAGAGTGAAGTGATATTGATTTTCCATAAATGCGGGAGTTAACTACTTGGCATAATTAATCTATATCTATTCTAAAAGGATGAATGATTTAAGATGATTTACATGATTTAGATGATTTACATTTTTTGGGTTAAGACCAAAATAACCCTATTCTAATAAATTAATCTTATCTTCTAATAAAAATAATAATAACTATTATTATTATTGTTATAATAAAATGCATGTGCATGAACTTGGAATTAATAGTTCACAAGTTTGTTCAATGTATGTGTTTAAAGAATTTTAATATCAATTGTTATTGTGAATGTGAATATTGTTTCAATTTTCAAGCTTTATTTATAGCCATCCAATTGAAATCAAAGTATGTGAGAGGCCACGTTTTCAATAACCTCACCAAAGGAATGAAAATCTGCTTGTTTGCATTCACCGAAAGAGATGCAAAATCTGATCGCGATCACCCTTTGGTATGCACGCAATGAAGCGATTTTTCGAAACCAAACTATTAATAACATGATAATTTGGTCGAAAACAAAAATATATATCTTTCAAACATTCACAAATGATCAGCAATATTCAGATGGATCCCTCCTCAGACAAATTGGATTAAATTAAACATGTATGGTTCCTCCTTATGTTATTTTGATCATCGAAAAAGAGGGTGTTAGTGATGGTGACCAAAGCACCCCCGGCTACTCAAGCTTCTCATTGAAACCGACTCACTTGTACTCTTTAATACTCTACTCTTTGCAGGCAAACGGAAACCCGACCAATGACAACCATGATGATGAAGGAGATATTACGGACGTTGGGAGTTTGTAGGGATATTAGGGAGGTTAATGCAGCAGATGGGAGTTTGTCTTGTACGCTTTCGTAATGAATGAATTTTACTTTGGCTGTTAAAAAAAAAACAGATATATGTCAGAGGCAGTCATCTTCTCGACTCGACCTAGGACTTTATATCTAAAATCATTATCCCACAAATGTCTTTGTTTTGCGATTACATCATTATCCCATAGTTGAAGATGTTCTCTTCGAAAGTGATAATCTTATTCTGTACAAGCATTGAAATCATTTAATATAAGAAGGGTTACACCTGCACTTCTAATATGCAAACTTTTCATTAAACTTTTGAAATCATTTAGGAATAACATATATATATATATATATATATGTATGTATATATATAATTTGGAGAAATCTCAAGAGTCTTTTTGTTTTCATTCTACTCAAGAATTAATGATATGCACGACATATTTGATAAACTCCAAAATGCTTATAATTTTTTGGGGGTTAAGTACAAAATGTTCCCTGAATTATTTTTACTGTCACATATATTTTTTAAAACTTTAAAAAGTATCAAAATGGTCCTCGTGAAAATTCATGATTTATGCCAAATTCACCCATCCAAACACAACCTTACAATATTTAAGCAGTATATTAACTTACCCAATGATTCATTGTTTGTTTATCAAATCTTATAATTTGTTAATTAAAAAATTATGAAGAATCATATCTTATCAACTAACAAATCATTTAAATCTTGTAACTTGTAAATTTTTAAACTTATTATAAATTTACAAAGACTTTGATTTAAATTAATAAAATTAAAATTGTAGATTTGAACTTATAAAATTTGTATTTTCTAATTGTATCATATTCAATTAAAAGTTATTTAATAGTATCAATTAACAAATTCTATTTAATTTTGAATGAAATTTGTATGCATTTTATTTCAAATCTTATAAGTTCGATAAAAAAAGGATTAACCAAGTTCATTTGATGCTTAAACATTGTAAGGTTGTGTTTGGGTTAGAGCATTTGGCATAGCTCATGAATTTTCATGACAAACTATTTTGGTACCTTTTAAATATTGGACGGGGAGAGGGGATGGGGGGGTACGTGACACTAGAAATAGTTCAAGGGGGCATTTTGTATTTAACCCTATTTTAATTGGTCATTTAATCTTAAGGATAATATATACGTAATATTAGAAACCCTCAATAGTTATAATTTTAATCTAGCTAAAAACGATAAATACATAAGATTTAAAAAAGGCGGATTGTTATCATTTCAGTCTTTCTTTCTTATAGTTCGCAACAAAAAGGAAGAAACTTTAATGTTTTTAATAAGAAAAACAAACGTAAACAAGTGATCCAGATAAATATAGCAGGTATAATTGTACTTTTTCTATAGAATTTGTCATGTAAATAAATTATCAAGTTAAGTAGTCCCCTTACCTTAAATATGATAAAATCGATATGCCCTTTATAATTTAAGAAGTTCCTAATCCCTTAAGATTAATTTTTCCACAATTATATTGTGAGGGTTGACTGTAAATATCATAATCTCAGTGAAGAGATTAGGCAGTTTGAATGGAAAATCCACTTTGTCGAGTGAAGTAAGAACCTTGTTGCTCATAATATTTGGTAGTTTGGGGTTTGAGAGTAAATGGTCAAGGCCAATTAGGTTTAACTCTTTACCTCAAGATTTGTTTTGTAATGAGGGGATTGTAGCCCCTAACATTTATACGTTTTTTTCCCATGAATGAGTTTCTTTCCTTCCTATCAAAAAAAAGAGTTGAAGAATCTACTTTGAGAGCTACTTGATATTTTCAATTAAACTCATTGTTGATATGAGTTGATCAAGATATCCGTTCGATTTGATGACATGAGATGATTTACATTTTTTAACTTTTTATGAACATTAAATAAATCAATAGATATAAATTAATCCTCTAATAAAAGTAATATTTATATTATTATAAAATAATTGTGCATGAACTTAAAATTAATAGTTCACAAGTTTGTTCAATGTATATATTTCATGGAGTTTAATACTAAATTAAAGGGTTGATTACAATTTACCTCCCTATGAAACACCTAAAATGCAAAAGAGACCTGTGAAAAAACAAAGGTAATTTACCCCATTGTAAAAAATAAAATGCAATTTAGCCTCCTGCTTGCCACTTCACGCATGTTCCAATTGAACACTTTCCGTTTTTGATTATTCTTAAAGGAGAAGATTATTCTCTTTACCAAATGTATGCGGATTCAATCACGATCCTATAGTAAGAACAGGAGATCTTTGTCAATCAATCCTCTTGCCCCTCATTCTTCGAGAATCAGAAAGGTCCTTTTCAAGTTCGAATTGTTCATTTAGAATTTGGGTTCTTCTACTTCATTTTTATTTAATATTAATTTCTTTTTCCCTCTTTTTTTTTATATATCATTCCTTAAGTCCCATAGGTTTGATCCTGCAGAATTTGACCATTGAATAAAGGGTATGAAATAAATCTGATTGGTTTTTCGATCAAAAGCACTACGTGAAATGTTAGATTTTTTCTTCTTCCTCTATCCCTATCCCATAGGTACAAAATCAGTAGATAACCTTTTCTTTTGTATGAATTGATCTTATTCCATTCCAATTCCTTCCTGATACCTCCCAAAGAAAATATTGAATTGGCGTTTGGCATAACTCATGAATTTTCATGACAAACTATTTTGGTACCTTTTAAATTTTGGGGGGGGGGGGAGAGGGTATGTGATAGTAGGAATAGTTCAAGGGGGCTTTTGTATTTAACCCTATTTTAATTGGTCATTTAATCTTAAGGATAATATAACGTAATATTTGAAGAAACCCTCAATAGTTATAATTTTAATCTAGCTAAAAACGATAAACACATAAGATTTGAAAAAGGCAGTTGTTATAATTTCAGTCTTTATTTCTTATAGTTCGCAACAAAAAGGAAGAAGCTTTCATGTTTTTAATAAGAAAAACAAACTTAAAAAAGTGATCCAGATAAATATAGCAGGTATAAATGTACTTTTTCTATAGAATTTGTCATGTATATAAATTATCAAGTGAAGTAGTCCCCTTACCTTAAATATGGTAAAATCGTTATGCCCTTTATAATTTAAGAAGTTCCTAATCCCTTAAGATTAATTTTTCCACAATGATATTGCGAGGGTTGACTGTAAATATCATAATCTCAGTGAAGAGATTAGGCAGTTTGGATGGAAAATCCGCTTTGTCGAGCAAAGTAAGAACATTGTTGCTCATAATATTTGTAGTTTGGGGTTTGAGAGTAAATGGTCGGGGACAATTAGGTTGAACTCTTTACCTCAAGATTTCTCTTGTAATGTGGGGATTGTAGCCCCTAACATTTATACGTTTTTTCCCATGAATCAGTTTCTTTCCTATCCAAAAAAGAAAAAGAGATGAAGAATCTGCTTTGAGAGCTACTTGATAATTTCAATTAAACTCATTGTTGATCAAAATCTCCTTTCGATTTGATGACATGAGATGATTTACATTTTTTAACTTTTTTGTGACAGATCCATATAAATTAATCTTCAAATAAAAATAATATTTTTATTATTATAAAATAATTGTGCATGAACTTAAAATTAATAGTTCACAAGTTTGTTCAATGTATATGTTTCATGGAGTTTCATACTAAATTAAGGGTTAATTACAATTTACCTCCCTATGAAACACCTAAAATGCAAAAAAGACTTGTGAAAAAACAATGGTTATTTACTCCATTGTGAAAAAGAAAATGCAATTTAGCCTCCCGCCCATCACTATACGCATTTTGTAAGTAATTATGTTGTTTTTTTCTATTATATGACAATTTTGGCCCCTAATATTTCAACGATTGGATCAACTATGTCAAAGCTCTACGATCAATATTAAATCCTATATATTTATTAATCTAAAAATTATTAACCATAGATCTTATTTTAGATCAATGACTCATATTTAACATCATATACGTTAGTTATATATATTATTAATTATAAACTAATATATTAATATGTCTGTATATTATTATATATATACATGACATATATATATATATATAAAATTTCAAATGCCAAAAAAATTTACAGATCAGAACGTCGTCTTCGTTGGCTGCTTGGTGGAGGTGGTTGGTGGATCATCTTGTGAGAAAGGTGGGGGATCTGGCGAGGGTCCAGTGGTGTAGAGGCTGAGAGGATCTGGCGAGGGTGGTGGGGGATTTGGAGACTGGGTGGTTGCAATGGGGGTGTGGCGGTCAGACGAAGATTGAGTGTGGCGCTGACAAATGTGGGGGTAGCTGGGATGGGTTTAGGGGTGAAAGGTGGTAGAAGTGGCAATTGGGCAAAAGCTGAGGAGGGCGACGATGGGTTGGGGAAGTTTGAGGGCAGCAATGCCGGTAGATCCATAATGATTCAGTACGACCGTAATGATGGTAGTTGCTGCACAGGCTTCTTGGGGATGTGCCTGACACGCTAAAAGCTAACGTGCTATAATAGCAAGTGCACTAGACGTGTGTAGTAATAAGTGGACAAAAAGTCCGGGTTGTCGAACGACAAGGACTTGAATTCTAGTTAATGATTTTCGATAAAAGATAAGACAATTAAAGTAAAGTGCAAGAAAAAGATTAAACAAACGAAGAACCAAAGAGAAACGTACTATAGATTTAATCTCACGTATGATAAAATGACTAAGGCACATGCTACAACCGAATCTACTCGTCAATATATATGAGCTACTCTTCGAATTATTAGACTCCTATTGCTTTGGTGGAAACTCCTAAATTAACTATTACCCGATGTCTCGGCACATAATAATCCTATGATTAATTGACGGTTCTCTAAATATGTCTATCCGAGAATCTAATCAAAAATCACGCATTAACGTTCTAGAGCTTCCCCTAATGAATCCGGCTAACAACACCCGGGAATCTTTACCTATTTCTAGGGCAATCCCTCATTTGTTTCGGATGATGTGTTAATTCTCTTGCACCCTAATCTATTTTCTCTCGAACAACTAGATTAGGCAAGATAGCAAGCATATGGTGATCAAACACATGATTGGAATAAAAGCATAGAATTAACACACAAAGCAATAGGAGAATTAATACAAAGAGCAACTTCACATATATTGATTCATAAATTTGGCCTTCACATGGCCTTAGTTCTACAATATTAGCCTCTCATCAAAGCTTTAAGAAAATCTAATACAAACATATACATACTCATGGAAATAAACATGTAAATGCAAATAATTAAAACTCCCTCAATTGATTGATGATGGATCTTTGCTCTCTTGATCTTCAATCCTTAGCTCCTCTCTCTTTGTTCCCCTCCAAAAGTGATGAAGAAATGGTGATGAATGATGATGAGTGAAAAGTGATGGCCAAAAATGCCTCTCTCTCTCTCCTCCTCCCAGATGTCTCGGTCAATTGCTCAAAAATGTCTTAAGAAGACCACCACAAATCAGCTCCTAGTGTGTGCCCCCCCTAGTGTGTCCTCCACTACTCTTAAAGTGAGTAGTATAAAATTCCCTAAAGTAGATCTAGTAAGAAACATACTTATGACATCCTTCTCATACATGTGATGACCTCTTGGCTTTAAATGTTCCATTCCCCCATCAAATGATGATCTTTTGGCTGAAAGGAATCAAATCTCGGATGTGGCCACGCCTAGGCGCGGGAATTATGGCGCTCGGGCGCCGTCAGCAGAATGTTGGGAGTATTTGCCTCTGTCTGGCGCAGTACTTGTATTTCCTTCATAACTCTCTCCACAAAACTCCGATTTGGATGATTCAAGTCCTCATTTGAAGCTAACACATAGTTCTACAACTTTGTAGAAGAAAACTTCATCCAATTCGGTCTCTAAACATAAGAAAATAGCGCTCAACCGTGGAAACAAATGCAGATACGGCGCCCGGGCGTGGACAAGATGGCGCCTAGGCGTAGGAGTGCGTAGCAATTTGGCCTAAACTTGTTTTATACGTCATTTTTCATCCCGTTCTTTGATTGTATCCATTTAAGACCTGAAATCACTTAATGCACGAATTAAACGCACATGTGGCAAGAATCAAGCGATAAATGAACCTAAGACATAAACGCAAAGGGGCTTAAAAACACGTAAAAATGCCTCTTATCAGTGCCAGGGCGTGGCCGGCGGCTAAATTCCAGTGATGGTGGTGGTGTAGGCGATCAATGGAGATGTGACTGTAATGGATGGAGGTGAGGATGATAGTGGTGGTGAGGGGTAAATGTATTAGGGTTAGGATTTGAAGGAAATGACAAATTGGGGAAGGAGATAGCAGAAACAAATATAAGAAAGGAAATTTAATACATCACTCATCCTTCAACTTTGTTCTTCATCTACATTGCTTCAATTGATGGGGTGGATGATTAAAGAATTTTGCTATAACGCCGCACTTCATAAAGAGCAGAAATGAAATAATGGAAAACTTAGTGTCATAGAAGATGCAATTGAAAGAGCACAAACAAGGAGAAAAAAACATAAAGAAACCACTTTTGGTCGGAGAAGAGTGCAAGTAAAACTCTTTAAAAAATATTTTATAAACCAAAAGAAATTAAAACTAAACACACTATAGCTTCTGAAAAAGGTAATGGGAACAAAAGAAAGCAACTGGCGATGAACAAAAGAAGAATGCAACAACAATATAATTTCAAGTGATAGTGTAGAGACATTGAGTAATTTGAGATAGGAATATAAAAGGATAATCGTAAAGTCAAGTAAGATGAAGGTCGTGATATCCATCAAGATCTAACAAGAGAAAGAGAATGACTAATGGGACTTTCAAATAAGATTAAACTACTTTATTTATATTTTACGAAAAAGTACACCAACACCCACTGCTATAATAGATAATTACACAAACTTACCCTCTTATCATTGAAATTGCAAATACCTAACCCACTATGATTGAAAATTACATTTACCCCTGGAAACTCTCGGTCACTGGTCAAATAGTACTAAATGACATTTTTGTCTTTCACTTAAATCATTAAAAAAAAGCTGGAATAATATTTTCATTCGGCCATACCCCCTCTTATAATATGAAATTACCAAAAAAACCCTCTTGTTACACCCCCTATAGGGGGGTAATTGTATGATTTTTAGGGGTTAAATTGTTAAGAATATTTTAATATATGGGGGTGATTGTAAGAAGTGCATTATAATAGGGGAGGTTTGTGTAATTTTAAAAATATAACAGGGAGGTTGGTGTAATTTTTCCTTAATAACATTTGGGCAGGGACATTTTTCAAAGTTAACATGATCACGTCATCAAAAAACTGATCTCTAGGTATAAATGTAATTTTTAACTATAGTGGGCTGGGTATTTGTAATTTCATTTATAAGAAGGTAAGTTTGTGTAATTACCTATTATAGCAGTGGTTATTGGTGTAATTTTCCCTATATGTTATACTATTTGTCATCTCAACTTTAATTATTGTAGATTATTTTAATTTATTTATGAAGTGTTGTTCGAAAATTTTAATTTTATTCGTTCAAATATTTAAATTATGCAATTATTTTGATAATTTCGTTTGAATCACGTGCAACGCACGTGCTCTTTACTAGTATAGTCGAAAAATGACTATTTTAAATTCTCATAAGAACACTAAGGAGTAAGTTGTCATTTTTCCAAAACAAACATGTCTTTAGATTTTGTTTAATTCTGTAAATTGTTTCAAATTATGTTTTACCACCTTCTTTTTCATTAATCAACTGCACTAACTGAAGTTCATTCAAAACGTTCACGTACATCTTTTCTAGTTAATGTTGATTGCAACAAGTCATGTTATTAGAGAAAAAAGTAATTCACAGGATGAGTCTCTGCAACGATAAACGCAACCAAGCACCATGTCAACCAACAACCATCTCTATATATACGCAACCTCCCATTACCAGGAAAAATCTGTTTTGACAAAGTCTAATAGTCCTAGCATCTATCTATCTCTCACACACAATACACCGGTCTCACACACACTTGTGTGAAAGAAATAGATACAGAATACACACACGGAATTACCACTTCAAAAATGTGGGGTCATGACATATCCGACTTGGTGGGTTCCACCGATGACATGACTGGTGACGCCACTGACCTTGTTGGGTCCATTACAAGTTATGATTCTCCACCGATGATATGACTGACGATGCCACTGACATTGAGTCCATTACAGATAGATAGTTATGATTCTCCGGCGACTCCTAACAATACACTTATAGTGGTTTAGTCATCACAGTGGCACAATCCTTGGATGCAAACTACAAATCAAGGCAACACTTGTATCTTCCGGCATGTATGTCATTAGCACATCAGAGAAATCCACCATCACTACTATGTCAAACCACCAAATATCTCTGTATACTTTATAAAAACTCACCAAGCAAACAACACATCAAGCCGAAGCCAACCCGATAGCAAATATTTACACTATACAACAATTGCTAACCTTCTCCGCACTACTCATTGAGTATCAACCATAAACCTACTCCGCACTACTCATTGAGTATCAACCATAAACCTACTCCGCACTACTCATTGAGTATCAACCGTAACCCTACTCCGTTTTAGTGAATACAAAAGCCTTCGAATTATAACATTGTTGTAGAACTCTCTTGTCCGAACCAACAAAGCAATGGCAACAAGGAAACCAGATGAAGTAACACACGCCATAATAATAAACGATAACATGAAACACCGAGTCCCAACGCACGTTTTCCCATAGTCAGAAGCTTCCTTATCATAGATATAACCCACTACCCTAACAGAAAGAATGTAAGAACCAATAGGGCCCCCAATCGTAATGGTATTAAATATTGTTCCCATATGCACTTTTCCAAATATCTCAGAAGCAATTGTCGGCATTAATGACCATTGTGACCCGTAACAAACACCCACTAAAACAGAACCAACATATAGAGCACCGGGGAAACCAGAAGCAATCATAGCATGGCCGATGGTCATAGCTGCTAGAGTAATTACTATAAACAACGGTCTGGGACAACCTTTGTTAATCAAAAAATAATCAGAAATATAACCAGCGCCAAAACGACCAAGGAAATTCCATATGCTCCATAAGGAAACTAAAGTATTAATCTCTAAACTAGTGTAACCGAGAGATTCCCCTATCTGGCTTATATTATTGACTGTGGCCAGTCCCGACCCCATAGCACAGGCAGTTGTAAAGAATAGAAACCAGAAATTGATGCTTCGCATTGCTTGCAGAAGATTTAAATCTCCACTTAATTGCTCATCGTTTGTTTGTCCATCAGCACTATTTGAGACAACATGGTATTCACCGTGATATGGTGTGGTATGTGTGTTATCTTCATCGAGGAGGTCTCTATCATCTGTAAATTCATTATGCTCAAGTAGGGATTTTAGCATCTTGTATGATTTATCCCTCTGGGCTTCGATGGCGACAAAAATAACGGACACCAGCAACATGATAAGTACAACAAATGTAAAGATGCGAACCGAGAATCTTAACTTGAGAATGTGTTGGATGATGATCACGGCCGTAAGATAGGCAGCTAGAACAACAGCAAGAACAGAGAAACTATTCAAGTGCTTCTTCTCATCTTCTTCATTCGTTTTGAAAATTCTAACAAACGCCATGAGCAGAAGCGAGTTGATTGTAGGCAACAATGCTAATAGCAATAGATACGAACTAGGCTTGTTCTTGAAAATTGTCTGATACACTTGAATCAATATAGCTCCACTTAAACCAAGAAAGCCCTGTTATAAGTCAAAAGATTTCAGCATATATCAATTCTCGACAGAAGATAAGGTAGATGCTCTAAGATACAAAACTAACAAGCGTGAGAAACAAGTTCAAGTTATTCAAGTATGGCAGCAAAAATTTATCGGGTTCACTGCGATGTCAATTCTCTATATGGTCTTGTAAAACAGGAACAAAGACCATGGTCATTATTCTTCTCATCCGGTGCTCATATTATATTCCTATTAGGACATTCCTATCTATTTGATTTCTCCGGAGAAATATTGCACTATTTTCTATATTTTGAACTTTATATTATACATCAAATGCTCTAATGTCGAAACCTATAGATATCAAAGCATAGTTTGAGGTATGGTTGCAAAAGAAAAGTCAATTTCACCAAGAAATCAAATTCCAATTTGAAACAGGTATCCAATTTATATGACAGCACAAAACTTAGCATATTTAGCCATGAAATGAAAGATCTCACAAAATGAATCATAGTGTGCCTGGAATCCATATTTTCCTATTTGAGTGTAAAATAAACATTCAAATTCCAGTTCTAAAGCTTCAAATCCTTGAGTGATGCTATATACCACCCCAGTCATTGTTCACCGTTTTTTCACTTCTATTAGTTTTGATAAGAACTGAGTGCAATAAATGCATTTGATTTGACTTCCATTTCCCACAACAAAATAACTATCTTACCATATCAAAGATCGGTGAATTTCAGCATAGTACAAAATAAACGGTGATAATCTTTTCCAATTTACCTTCATGATCCCAACAATTGTGCCCCTATAATTAGAGAAATTATTAACCCCAGTGACCACATTAGCGGTATTAAAGAAAGTCATGGCGTGCGCCGCCAGCAACATGTAGAGGCACATCACCGCCACCGGGGGCCGCGGCAGCGCCCCTGTAACAGTGAGCCACATCAGAAAGTAACCCGCGAAGCACTGGATCGCACCCGCCAGGAGCACGACCCAAGGTCCGCCGCGGCGGGCGGAGTAGAGGAGGCCGGAGAGGAGTCCGGCGTTGGCGCCGAAGTCCTTGAAGACGGATATGGTGTCGAGCGTGGATTGGTCGTAGCCCTGGGTGGATTTCAAGACGGCGGAGTAGACGCTGAAGGTGTAGAGTGAGCCGCTGGTGCACTGGATCAGTATGCTGGCGGCCGTCGCCACCCATCGGTTCCTGATTAGGGATTTGCGGGTCGGGTTGTAATCTAATAAGTCCATGTTTTGGGGGGATTTTATTTGTTTTTGTGCCTAATGTTTTCTCTCTGTGTGTAAACTGAAGAAGAATGAGAAGGAGATGATGTATGTAATTCTGGAGGAATAACCATGGCAGCTGTTTTTGGAGTTATGTGGGTTGGTAATAAGTTCGTACAAATCCACGTGGCTTTATTGAATGTCGTAAATTTTAGTGAAAGTATTGTCGACACAAAAATAATGGGAAAATTACGGTTTTCGTCCCTGAAGTTGTAATCAAAAATACATTTGGTCCCTTATGTTTCAGTCTCGACATATTTGGTCCCTCAACTTACAAATTTTGAACAAATGTGGTCCCTGTCGTCAATTTACTGTTTAGAACTAACGGAATCCGCACTGTTCATCATCTTCTCCAACTATCCCAACCCTAAATCCGATTTCAAACTTTAAATTATGATATCTCACTCGTTTCAAGTCCATTTTTAACGAATCTTATATAGTTAGAATCGTCTCAACGAGTAGAATCCATCCATGTAAGTTTTGTCCCAACATACTCTGATTCAAAAAATGAATTTTTTCGGATTTGTGCGGTTCGGGTCAATATTTTCTCACATCATGCAAAATTCTTAACCATGATATATAGCACATCATTTCTCACTTATTTTTTGGGGGGCGTTTTTTTAGTTTTCTGGATATTTTAATAGATTTTGATATTAATTTAATTGAGAAACTAAAAAAAACCCCTAATTTTGAATGTTTTGGGGGATTCCGTTACTTCTAAACGGTAAATTGACGGCAGGGACCACATTTGTCCAAAATTTGTAAGTTGAGGGATCAAATGTATCGAGCCCGAAACATGAGGGACCAAATGTGTTTTTGGCTACAAATTCAGGGATGAAAAGTGTAATTTTCCCCAAAAATAACCATGGCTTTTGTTTGCTAGTGAATTTTGTGTTTAGAACATTTACTTTTTGTTTTTTATTGAAACACTTGATCCGGATAATGCATGAATATAAATAGGAGGATATTCTATCAAAGTCCTCTACGATGTACATAATGCATGTATACAAAATGACATGGGATACGTATTTTCCTTTTATTTTCTATTTTTTTTGGAGACAATAACGTATTTTCTTTTTAAATCTATAGATGTTATATGATGCAACACTGCATACTATAAACTTTTAAATATATGTACATATATTCATATATGCACAGTAATGTATAGATGTATTTACCCATTAATAGAATTTTATAAACGTATTGGTGCAAGCATACTCAAGAAAAACATATATATTGATATCAAATGTCTGCTAATGTGATTGGTAGACTATTATAAGGTCAACAAAATGATAATTATTAGAAAGAAAGAAAAATCCGAAGGCAGCCCTATCTTTTCCATTAATTTGATATCTTCTAAATTTTTATTCGTCCTTTTATATAATTGGGTCATTAACCGGTTTGAAGTGGGTCAACTGCGACTCAGCCTGGCCTCAACATGCAACCGGACCGGACCCATGGCCGGTTCCCGGTTAAACCGGCCAATCCGGTCCGGTCCGGTCCGAGTTTAATAACTTTTCTATGTCCATATTTTTATTTTCTATTAAGTTTCTAAACACTTCATTTGGCATGTCGGCCATGAGTAGTGTCCGAATACGTGCATGACAAAACTGCATAACCCTCTAGTCTTTAAAAGAAGTAGGACTCAGATTTGCCAAATGACATTCAGTGACTTCGGTTCATCCTTTTGTTTTCAAGTGTCTTGATAAATATAATCACATTTACCATTACAAAGTTTCATTGTTGCATCACTAACAAAAGTACCTAATATCGATACACCTTAATACTCCTGCGGTGGTTTCCCCGTGTTCCTTGCCAACTCCATCTACATATATAATGAAACGTTCAAAGGAAATATATTTAGTGGGATGGAAAAAAATAACAGAATTTTCAAATAGAAAAGACGAGAGAACTACAGCATCCTATAAGAAGAAAATCCAGCAAAATTTGACAGGTTAAACAATCTATGGTTACAACTATTTAAGAAAACGCAACAATATTTTCAAGAAAAAAGATGAGAACTACAGCATCCCACAAGAAGAAAATCCAGCAAAATTTGATAAGTTAAAGAATCTACATTTGTACATTCAGTGAAATTGTCTATTTAAAATTCCTCCAAACACCCAAATTTGATAAAGATTATTTTCTGGAAAAATCATGATCTTGAACTACGAGAATTGAAATGCATATCATCAAAGTTACAGTTAAACTGTAACTTATAGAGTAGACATTTCACAGAAAATTAATCTTTTACAGGTAATAGAGGAGAAGTCCTCAAAAAACGGCAATACATCTAAAAGGTGCATTTGGCCTCGAAAGTCACCCAAGACTTAAATTACAAGCTGCAATTTACTTTGCAAGCTATATTAGACATTTAGACTTCAAAAATTATACCCTACAGTAGTACCTCGAATTCATTCTTAAGATGATCAAGTTCTTTATCCAGATCATTGATAGCCTGATTATAGGCCTGCATTGGCGAAGATTGGCTGGCAGTGTGGATCTGCAAATGAGACCATCAGAAAAATCAAAAGCCAAGGCAAATCATAAACCAGTCGGACTAATCGAGTTACCACGATACATTCAAAAGCAAGTCAACAGCAACATTTCGGAGTTGGGAAATAAATAAATAAGCAGCTTCAGTGCATAACCAAAACGTTTCAGCATTAAAATTAAAATCTGGCTTCACATAATCTTTGAACATACCTATTCTATTAGTTAAAAGTACATCTAAGGCCAGAACTCACAAGAGGTACTAACATTCGCATTTTCAAACCAAAAGGTCTGAGAAGCGTTTCTTAAGGGTCTAAATAGCCTAAGGCATGTGAAAATACTAAATAACAACATTCTACGGAGCAGTCAAACTGCATCACAATTGCGAACTTGTATGTTCAGATGCAAGTATAAAAGGCAACGCCAAATGCAAGAAAAGCTCAATGCTAGATCATGCACGCTGTAACTCTATCCCTGCTATCCACAATTTCTATTCCAATTGAATTCTTTCATTTGCTCGATACTACTTTCAATGCTCAAAAAATATTAACACTTTTCTTCGAAAAACTACATAATACTCCCTGTTTATACAGATCTTGAAAGCTCTATATATTGCAATACAGGGCCATTGATTTCTTTCTATCCCTGTTCTATTTAATATAAGAGAAAATCCAATGCAATTACTACCGAATCCTCCAAATGTATCCTAAAATATACCTCCAGGATATGTCTGACCCAATAAAATTACTTGGTGTAAGGTTGAGCGTCTGCATGCTAAAAGCTATAACTGCTACCAACAATGCATCTCAATCTTTAGACCCTACAACAGCTCAAGAACCACCGCCACGTTTTGACTATGGCCCCATGACGAGGGCAGTTGCTGCCACACAAGCAAAAGAATCCCCTCCCCAACAATTGCCATAAGGGTCACTGCTGCCCACACAGACCAACAATCCACTCCCAACAATAGCTCTTCATGGGGATCGAACCCGTGAACTTGGCTCGATACAAACTGTGGGATACAGGGCCAAATAAATGGCAACCACGCGCAATGGATGCAATATTTTTTACTCAAGTGAGATATAAATGAGATATCAATATGAGAAGCATTCCTAGAGTCTATCTAAGATTTGGTAGTGGCTAGCATTAAAGAAAAGAATTTTAACGGATATGTTGCTTCTGTTGCATTTATGGGTGCAAGTGAGTCAAGCGGCTCGCAGGCTATTTTATGTCTAATGATATATACATACATATATATATATATATTATCTATTTTATAAAATTATGTATTAAAAACAGAACTAGAATACTTAAGATGACTCAAGTTCGAGCTCAAGATCGAGGGCTAAAATTCGGGTAGAGAAAATCAAGTACGAGCTTGAGCTCTTTCCCAATCTATCGAGGATGATCTCCAATTCTTAAGAACAGATTCGTCAAGCTCAAAATTCAGCTCATTTGCACCCCCTAATTGCATTTGATTGTACCCAACACTTGGAAATACTCCATAACAAGTCATAATGATCAATTGCAATTAAACCAGTACTTACACGAAGAAACACTTAACAGTTTTTGGTGTACTTATTGCCTATTGGCTCCATTAACGCACATCATGATACACATATTTGCTAAATTGAGGACATCAGCAAAATTGAGGAAGAAAAAAAAAATACTAACCCTGATAATTATTTTGTACTGAAGGGGGTGCGGCAACTTGTAGCCAGCAAACAGTACATTCTCGTCCCGGTGCAATTGCCTGTTTTTAATATACGAAAAATTAGGGTTTTCATCAAAAAACGAATTAACAAACTCAAAACTTAAAAAAGCAAAATCACATACATGCGGAGAATATTGCCAATAGTGTGGTCCTCTCGCTCTACGGTAAACGACGCCGCATTGATGATTTTGGTGTCCCTCTCGTACGACACCCTGTTCAATCAATTACATTTACAGCAAGAAAGAAAATGGAGAAGGAGAAAAACGTAAGAGACTAAGATACACATATATGTATATATATATATATAGAGAGAGAGAGAGAGAGAGAGAGAGTACTTGGAGACACCCTCGGGAACGACGAATCGCTCGTAACGATCGGGGGCGTTCATTTTTTCCTCTCACTGCTCTTCTGCTTATGCTCTGCTGAATAGCTCACGAGAGTTGCTCATGTTTTTAAGGCAAGTGATACAGAAGAAACGGCGTCGCTCCGTGCTTCGGTAGATGGGCCTAAAGTAGGCTTTTCTAGTTGGGCCGGTTGTGAATTAATTTTTCGGCCCATGTTTGGCCTGTCATAGTGTCCAGTATAATACGCTTCAATCTCAATTCCAGCCAAGAATTTATTTCATCGTCAATTTTGTAAGATTATTATTTTTTTCTGTTAATAATTTTATAGTATTGATTGATTAATCTTTATAATCATTTCCTATCAAAACAAAAGGACATAAAATTGGTATATAGAAGTATTGCACTATAGATCATGAGTGATTCTAAAGTTGTATCGGAACTCCATATATGAGGATAATGAGAGAAATCAAAATTATGTAAGACGAGTGAATCCCACATAAATGTGATTACATGTACAGGTTTTTTAATCCAAAGATAGGGATGAGAATCGCTCAAAGAAAACCCCATCTCGTAGAAGCCCGCCCCCTTTTGGAGTGAGTTGTGAGAAGGTAAATGGGTCTCAGGGGTGTCTGGTTGGGAATTTACAGATCGTCCACCAACACAGTCCTCATATCGGCAGAGGAATTCGAACACACAACCTTATAATGAGGAGAAGTGGTCCGATCTTACCAACTGAGCCAACATGTGTTGGCAAAGAAAAAAACAATTGGGTCTCGAGTTTTTGTATTTTCTGCCCATGCCCGCCCAATTTGACATCATAATCACATATTTGATGTGCTTATAATTTATATGAAGTCCATGAACAAAATATGTATTTTGCATATATTCTCGTACACAGATAAGTTAAGATCAGACTTAAAAATACAAAATCAATGACAATGTTTGGTTATGTTTTCATACCATGTTTGGTCCAAAATTCTCACCAAACCATGTTTGGTTCACAAAAAATTTGGTCAAAAATGCACTACTTTTTTGCTAAAAAAAATCATAATAATTATTTTCAATTTTTCTACACCTACTTTGTCCCTACACTCCTCTTTATGTGCTTTCTCTCTTCTCTCTCCTCTCTAACAGACAAAAATTTCATGATTTGACTGCTACAGTAACTTTTGTTCCCTGTAGAAACAAAACCAAACATTATCTCACAAAAAAAAACACCCAAAAACCAACTTCCAAAATAAAATTAAACACAATCTCATCAAACACGCATGTGTCCCCATAAATTTCTCACCAATAATTCTCACCAAAATACCATCCCAAAACATAACCAAACATAGCCATAATATTTTTAGATTAGAAAAGTGAAAAACATACTTAAATATAAATTGATCAATTTTTTAGTTAATCATAATATTTTCTAATAGTTAGATAGTGGAGTAATAATCATGATGTCTAAAAAAATTAATTTTTAAAATACTCTCTTTGTCCCAAAAATATGTCACTCTTAACTTTTTGTATGAATTAAGAAAAGTCAATTATTTAATCATCTCTTCTCAAATTACCCCTATGAAAATAAATAAAATATTTATTATTTATATATTACAATCAAGCTTTCCTAAATGGGATTTCATACCTATTAATTACTCCTTAATTAAAGGACAATATATATGGAAATATAGTGTAAAGTGGGAGGGCTGTATAATGAACTTAAGATAAGATTGCCAACTTTACTTATGATTAGAAATGATTTCAAGAAACTATAATACTTGTCGTAGTAGGATAAATCAATTTAGGACTTTTTTTTCTATTACCAAAATAAAATTAATGAATTTATATATTTAAGAGGAATTAAGACTAAAACATTAAATATAAATTCGAGGGCATAATAGACACTTAACCAATAAATACTTTCTTATTAAAATAAGGGAACAATCTTTTTGGGATATATAAAAGTGGAATAATGGATTTTTTTTTTGGATGGAGGGAGTATATATTTAGAGTTGCAAAGTGGGTCTACTGAGTCCAACGTGGGGCGGGATAGTAATAATCCTGTTGTCTAAAAAACTGTTATGAATAATTATATGGATGTCCATGTATCCTCCACTACATGATATGATGGATAATCATTTCTCCTCCTCTTTATGTTATAGTGGATGATCATTGCTCTTCCACTACTTGTAAATTCATCTTTTCCATTATGTACTCAACTCTTGAAATAATTGTACCTACTATTTTGTGCCTATAAATAGGACATGAAGTTGTATTGTTAAGACACACCAAAATCAAAGAAAGAATTCTCTTCTTAATTCTCTAGTCTCTCTACTTTAAAATATTTGTGTATATTTCATAATATTTGGGGTTATTTTATAACACGTTATCAGCACGATCCGTCTCAAGGTGTTAATCATTTTAAAATTTGGCTAAAGATATACATGAGATACTCAACGTATGATGTAAAATCCATTGAGAGATTTTAGTGAGTTATTATGAGTTTGTAAAGAAAATTAATGGACAAGATTTTTAAAACAAAGCAAGAAGAAAAGGTAAAGAAAAGGTACGTATATTTCAATATTTAACAAAAATAGAAATATGCAATAATTCTCTTGATATTTGGAAAGAAGACATATGTATATGTGCATATATTTGATTAGTATTATTCTTTTGAATAATCCTATCATGTTGAAAATATTTTAAGAAGTTGAATGATTGTTATGTTATTCATTTTATACTTTGATAATAGTATTATATTGATGAATCTTGAAAAAACTTGACTTTGTGACTCTTGATATTACGAGAAAAAATTATTTTTCTTGGGCGTTAAATGTTGAAATTCATCTTGATGCAAATAACTATACTTCATTCCCTGAAGTGAATGTGTTGAGCAATATATAATTATTTTAATTATGAGTCCCGTCCAACTAGTTCTGCTACATTCCTTGAAGTGAAAGTAGCAGCACATAACTATTTTAATCATTAAAGAAATCATGGACGTGGATATGATTATGGAAATCGTGGTGGTTATTCAAAGAATACATCTTTCCACCAGAAGTGGAAAAATAATGAAGAGAAAAATGAAGGTGGCCAAAATAGCCAATCTGTAGAAAATTTATGTTATCGTTGTGGTGGTAAAGGTCATTGGTCTCGTACCTGTCGTACACCAAAGTATCTTGTTGACCTTTACCAAGAATCGCTGAAAAGTAAAAGAAAGAAAATAGAAACAAATTTTGCTTTTGAAGAAGGCGATTATGATCATGACCGATTTTGATGACACTCATTTAGATGTTGCTGATTTCTTTGATGATCCTAATGAAAAAATTGATCACTTGATTGGAGATTGAAGTGTTCAAAAATAAATTTGTTAAATTTTAATTCTAGTATTTTATAAATAAATATTTAAGCATGTTGTTTTCTTTTTAAGAATGAATTTATTCATAAGATTATCGTTTCTTATATTAAATAATATTGTTTGATATTGATTTATTTCTTTTTATGTTTCGATAAAGAATGAGTATTTACTCGATCAGCAACAACATCAATAATGAAAATATATGTCTCACTGATAGTACAACAACTCACACCATCCTCAAAAATAAAAAATACTTCTCTTATTTAGTAATGCAAGAAGCCAATGTTAATACTATATCGGGTAGTGCAAAATTAATTGAAGGCTCCGGCAGAGCTAATATATTGTTACCCGGAGGAACACAATTTTATATTGATGAAGCTTTATATTCTACTAAGTCTCAAAGAAATTTACTAAGCTTCAAAGATATCCGCCGAAATGGATATCATATTGAGACAACAAGTGATGACAATATTGAGTATCTTTACATCACTAATACAATATCTGGTAACAAATGTATATTGAAAAAGTTGCCAGCATTGTCTTCCGATTTGTACTACACGCATATATCTACTATTGAAACATATGTTATCGTAAACCAGAAGTTTACAAATCAAAATAAGTTTGTTGTTTGGCATGACCGGTTGGGCCATCCCGGATCAATTATGATGCGAAAGATAATTGAGAATTCATGTGGTCATCCATTGAAGAGCCAGTAGATTCTTCAATCGAATGATTTCTCATGTGCTGCTTGTTCACAAGAAAAGTTGATTATTCGACCATCAACAACAAAAGTAGGAAGTGAATCTCTTATATTTTTGGAACGTATTCAAGGCGATATTTGTGGACCAATACACCCGTCGTGTGGACCATTTAGATATTTTAATTGATGCATCAACCAGGTGGTCACATGTATCTTTGTTATCAACTCGCAACCTGGCGTTTGCGAGATTGCTTGCTCAATTGATTAGACTTCGAGCACATTTTCCTGATTATCCTATTAAGAAGATACGCCTTGATAATGCGGGTGAATTTACTTCCAAAACGTTCAATGACTATTGTATGTCTATTGGAATTGATGTTGAACATCCTGTAGCACATGTTCATACACAAAACGGTCTAGCAGAATCGTTTATTAAGCGTCTGCAGTTAATTGCAAGACCTTTACTTATGAGATCAAAACTTCCTATTTCTTGTTGGGGACATGTTATTTTGCATGCAGCAGCACTTATTCGCATAAGGCCAACAAGTTATCATAAGTTCTCCCCATTACACTTGGTTTTTGGTCAGGAACCAAATATTTCCCATCTAAATTTTTTTGAATGTGCGGTATATTTTCCAATTGCTCCACCACAACGCACTAAGATGGGTCCTCAAAGGAAATTGGGAATATATGTTAGATTCGATTCTCCATCGATAATAAAGTATCTAGAGCCATTGACTGGAGATTTATTTACGGCTCGATTTGCTGATTGTCATTTTGATGAATCAGATTTCCCAACAATAGGGGGAGAAAATAAGCAGCTGGAAAAGAAAATTAGTTGGAATGAATTATCTTTATCTCATCTTGATCCTCGAACAAAACAAAGTGAACTGGAAGTTCAAAAGATAATTCACATGCAAGGTTTAGCTAACCAACTGCCTGACGCATTTACTGACCTAAAGAAAGTGACTAAGTCACATGTACCAGTTGTTAATGCTCCAGTAAGAATTGTTGTCCCTGAAGGTCAAAGTAATGAGTCTACTGCACGCCTGAAGCGTGGTAGACCTATCGGTTCCAAAGATAGTCATCCTCGAAAAAGAAAAGGAGCTAAGAATCAAGGTGGTCTAATCGAGGATAAAATAACTCCAGAAGAGTCCCCAGTCATAACTAATATTTCGGTTCCAGAAGAACCTCAGGTACCTGAAAATTGTGAAAATAATGAGATCTCAATCGATTATGTTATGAACGGGAAATGATGGAATCGAAATGAAGTCAACGTTGATGATAAATTTGCATATAATGTAGCGCTAAATATGATAAATGATAATGAGGATCAAGAACCAAATTCTGTTAATGAATGTCGACAAAGAAATGATTGGCCAAAATGGAAAGACGCAATGAGGGCAGAGTTAAACTCGCTTGAACCAACGAAAAGTTTTTGGACCTGTAGTCCGTATACCTGAAGATGTAAAATTTTTTGGACCTGTAGTCCGTACACCTGAAGATGTAAAAGTTTTTGGACCTGTAGTCCGTACACCTGAAGATGTAAAAGTTTTTGGACCTGTAGTCCGTACACCTGAAGATGTAAAAGTTTTGGA
Organism: Buddleja alternifolia; assembly: GCA_019426215.1. NCBI lineage: Eukaryota > Viridiplantae > Streptophyta > Magnoliopsida > Lamiales > Scrophulariaceae > Buddleja > Buddleja alternifolia. The sequence continues at coordinate 47,464,942 of CM033391.1, forward strand.
CCTGTAGTCCGTACACCTGAAGATGTAAAGCCAGTAGGATACAAATGGGTATTTGTGCGAAAACGAAATGAGAAAAATGAAATTGTAAGATATAAGGCACGTCTTGTTGCCCAAGGGTTTTCGCAACGACCTGACATAGATTATGAGGAGACTGATTCTCCTGTGGTGAATGCAACTACTTTTCGTTATGTAATAAGTCTGGCAGTGCCTGAAAAACTTGATTTGCGTCTAATGGATGTTGTTACAGCCTATTTGTATGGCTCGCTTGATAATGATATATATATGAAAATCCCTGAAGGATTTAATATGCCTGAAGCATATAAATCAAGTTTTCGAGAACATTATTCAATTAAATTAAGTAAGTCATTGTATGGACTAAAACAATCTGGACGAATGTGGTATAATCGTCTCAGTGAATATTTGTTGAAGGAAGGATATAAGAATGATCAAATTTGTCCTTGTATTTTCATGAAAAGATCTGGAAATGAGTTTGTTATAATTACAGTTTATGTTGACGATTTAAATATCGTTGGAACTCCTGAAGAGATTTCAAAACTGTTAATTGCTTAAAGAAAGAATTTGAGATGAAAGATCTTGGAAGAACAAAATTTTGCCTTGGGTTGCGAATTGAATATTTAAAGAACGGAATTTTTGTATATCAAGACGCTTATATATCAAAGGTGCTAAAACAATTCTATATGGATAAATCACATCCATTGAGCACCTCGATGGTCGTAAGGTCACTAGATGTGAACAAAGATCCTTTTCGACCTCAAGAAAGTGATGAAGAACTACTTGGTCCTGAAGTACCATATCTAAGTGCAATCGGTGCACTAATGTATCTTGCTTGTCATACTCGACCTGATATAGCATTCGCTATTAATCTATTAGCAAGATATAGTTCTTCTCCTACACGAAGGCATTGGAATGGGGTTAAACAAGTACTCCGCTACCTTAGAGGAACACTCGATATGGGCTTGTTTTATTTCAATGTACCCAAGTCCGAATTGGTTGGATATGCAGATGCTGGATATATGTCTGATCCTCATAATGGTCGTTCACAAACGGGCTATTTATTTACATGTGGTGGCACAGCCATTTCATGGTGATCTATGAAACAAACTATATCGGCCACATCATCTAATCATGCAGAAATCTTGGCTATTCATGAGGCAAGTTGAGAATGTGTTTGGTTAAGATCCATGATTCAACACATTCGAGGGACTTGTGGTTTATCTTCTGGAAAAATGATCCCGACGATCTTATATGAAGATAATTCCGCATGTATCGCACAATTGAAAGAAGGGTACATTAAAGGAGATAGAACAAAACATATTTCACCAAAGTTCTTTTTTACTCACGATCTTCAGAAGAATGGTGATATTTATGTTCAACAAATCCGTTCCAGAGATAATCTTGCTGATTTGTTCACCAAGGCACTTCCTACAGCAACATTTGAAAAACTAGTTTACAATATTGGCGTGCGTAAACTTAAAGATCTTGACTGATATTGTCATGAGGGGGAGATAATACGCGCTGCACTCTTTTTCCCTTAACCAAGGTTTTTTTCCCACTGGGTTTTCCTGGTAAGGTTTGTAATGAGGCAGCATCTGATTGCGTATTGAAAGAATTATGTACTCTTTTTCCTTCACTAGGTTTTTATCCCACAGGATTTTTCCTAGTAAGGTTTTAACGAGGCATATTCTTAAGTGATGGACATCCAAGGGGGAGTGTTATGAATAATTATATGGATGTCCATGTATCCTCCACTACATGATATGATGGATAATCATTTCTCCTCCTCTTTATGTTATAGTGGATGATCATTGCTCTTCCACTACTTGTAAATTCATCTTTTCCATTATGTACTCAACTCTTGAAATAATTGTACCTACTATTTTGTGCCTATAAATAGGACATGAAGTTGTATTGTTAAGACACACCAAAATCAAAGAAAGAATTCTCTTCTTAATTCTCTAGTCTCTCTACTTTAAAATATTTGTGTATATTTCATAATATTTGAGGTTATTTTATAACAAAAACCAATTTTTTAATATTTTTAGAATTGCAAAGTGGGTCTATTGAGTCCAGCTTGTTACGTATGGAGTCGGGGCGGGTCTGTAAACTGGTCTTAAACCCATCTCATTGCCATTCCTATCCAAACGCCTATCAAGGATGAGCAATCCTTTTGCATATTAAATTTTTGGCGTATACATCACTAAAATTCAGTGACTACTATACGTAGACGTAGGATAAAGAAAAGGATTAAAAAGAAAAGGACTAGAATCTGAAAAACTGAAAAATAAAAAACCTTTTTTTTGTAATTGATAGGTGATAAGCACAAGACGTGTAGATATAATTTCTAATATATGCTAACTCTTTACTCTTCAATTATATGAGATTTTTTGGTGTCGCCTTTTGTATTACATATAATATTTGTACGACACCTATATATAATTTATATTAAATTTAGATTTAATTTTATAAATCACACATGATGTGTGTGGGTTTCACACCAACAATGTATTTATATTTTTACTTGGGATAATGCGAGTATATTTGTGAGATATAATAATAATATGAATGTGATAATGTAAACGACAAGAGTTTTAACGTGGTTCTGTCAAAAAATGAGACATACGTCAACGGAGATTCAAAAGGTATCTTTACTATGCTTGAGATGGGGTATATATACTCGTTTTTGAGGGGGTGGGGTGAATTATAGAAGGTCAACTATACTAATTATACACATGGTAAGAGAATCAATCATCATCCTTCTAATTTTAGGATGTATCTAATCATGGATCAATCACCATTAATGTCCCTCGGCTGCCTAATCCCGCCAGATCTTCATTTAAGGTAAGTATTGTCTTGATTGATATTTGTCTCCAGCCTTGCCTTATATAGATACGCGCTTTTCCGTAGGTCTAGGTTGGCAAGTCTTCCAAGTCGTCTAGCTCAGGTCGAGCGTCTGCCAGAATGGACCTGAATTCACTATCTTAATGGGCTTTAACCCATTAAGCCTTGGACTTCCTCAGCTTGGCCCAAGATCCGAATTCCACCTACATCAACGCAATTTCTAGGATATTATTATTAAGGATCTCGTCGAAAACTTACAGCAGCTTGCTAAACAAAAGTTACGAGAGAAAAAAAGAAAATCAAAAAAACATAGGGATGACTGACATAAAATTTACGAATGGATTCAGAACAACATAGGCTTTGGGCAATTTGCCAAAGAAAAAGCTACTCGAATAAATGGCGGAATTAATACAAATACAGATCAAACTAACTATATTAAGCATATCAGACATTTTGTTTGTGTTTGTGGAGATAATTGCATGATTGAGTTTTTGATTAAGGAAAAAGGAAGAAAGTAAGTCAGGTATACCAAAATACCTTCTTTTTCTTCGAGCCCATCCAATCAACATATCATGAAATGCAATAATAGATTGCAATACTGCCATATGAGATCTAAATTGCTCTATGTCTACTGTCAATATAATTTTAGGGAACTATATTTTTTGCGGATAAGAAACTTTTTGAAGTTTGAGTAGTAACCACAATAATTAATGTATTGATTTTATTTACTCTTAATAATATCTGTGTATTGATTATTTTCGTATTAATTGCAATTATTTTGGAATTAGACTCTTGAGAGCTCTAATGAATGGTCCAATAAAAAGCCCTTTCTTTTTCGAATTTTTATTGTTTCTTTTTAAAAATTAGTAAATGCCGCACACTCATTGCGTGTGCAAAATAAAATAAAATTTTTAAAATTTCTTTTAGTTAAAGTCAATATGATAATTTTTTTTTTTACCAAAATCAAATAAATAAGACATAAAGAAGATGGTATGAAAAAAAAGGGTATGGAAGAGAAAAAAAAAATAAACGTGATATATAATGATAATGTGAGAGAAAATAGGATAGAGAATAAAATTTAAAGAAAAAATGAAACTTTAATGGGACACTTGTTAAATTTTGAGTAAATGAAAATTTCACCCAAATTTGACCGCCCAAAACAGTTACTTTAGGTCTCTCTCATTTTATATAATAATATAGATTTACCTAGCATTTGAATTTCTAAAATTAAACTAGTCTGTCGACTCTGCCCTTTCATGGTGCATTTTCAACAACAGGGAATGCTTTAAATGCAATGCATGTGGACTTAGTACCATATAGATATGGAACTACTTTTCCCTTTTGTTTTTCTTAAAAATTTTAGGTTGGGACGGTTTTGATCATTTACTAAAGTAAGAACATATTTTTGAAATCATAAATCGCTTATAAAACTATTAAATTACTTACCAACACAACTTTCACGTCGGTAGAAGTAATCGTACTCGTAATCAAATTAAACACACATCCTTATAATGAAAGATGGTTCGTTATTAGTCCAACTTAATATGTGGTTCGTTCTTTTAGTCCAACTTGATATGGACTACATTTCTCCACATACATGACAAACTCACACATACGTGCACTTTTTGTATCTATAGATAGATAGAGACAGAGTACAGAAGGACACAGCAAGCGACAAATGGAGTCCAGTAAATGGATAGCGGCGGTGGCGAGCATTTGGATTCAGTGCACCGGCGGCGCATCGTACGCCTTCGGCATCTATTCTCCGATCCTTAAATCAACCCAGGGTTACGATCAATCGACGCTCGACACAATTTCCGTCTTCAAGGACATCGGCGCCAACGCCGGCATACTCTCCGGCCTCCTATACTCCGCCGTCAGTCGACGCCGCCGCCACGCGCCGCCGTCTTCTCTGCACGGACCGTGGATGGTACACGCCGCAGGCGCGGTCCAGTGCTTCGTCGGATACTTCTTCATGTGGCTCGCCGTCACCGGAGCGATTCCGCGGCCGCACGTGGCGGTCATGTGCCTGTTCATGTTCCTCGCCGCACATGCTCAGACGTTTTTCAATACCGCTAACGTCGTAACCGCCGTCCAGAACTTCCCGGATTACGGCGGAACCATCGTCGGTATTATGAAGGTATCAATTTCACATTTTTCTTATTTTATTTTATTTTTTTATTTTAAATTCTAGAGGAGTAATCCAATCCCCACGACAATGGGGCTGATAGTTTTTAATTATGGTTATACAGATCTTATAGGATTACAAATAAGTGTTTGTAGGTGAGAAACGTCGCAAACTTGTGAAATTGAACTCAGTGCCTCCCAACAAACGGGCTGATAGTTTTTAATTATGGTTATACAGAACTTATAGGATTACAAATAAGTATTTGTTGGCTGATAGTTTTTAATTATGGTTATACAGAACTTATAGGATTACAAATAAGTATTTGTAGGTGAGAAAAGTCGCAAACTTGTGGAATTGAACCCCAGTGCCTCCCGCGCCTGCATGAAACAGGCTAACAAGTCTTGGATTTATTATATTTTAATTTGATAAAGATTTTATTCTTTATTTAATTAAACATCTTATCTTATAATTAAGTTTGATCTTTAAGTATTATTTTACCGAAAAGTTTATCCATTGAAACATGAATAATATACTAGAATAATGATATGGCTTGAGATGAGAAAATTAATTACTATAATTTCCAATATTTATTAAATAAAAAAAATCTGCGAGGAGGAGGATGTTGGCATGGCAAGTTTATCCATAATCCATATCACCGCATATGAATTGAATATTTGCTGCGTTCTGAGCTAATATCTGTAATTCCATATAGAATTATGATAGTAAAATATTATATTATAGTATTACTTTGGCATATGTGTTCCTTAAGTATAAAACTCAACTACCTAAGGTTTTACGTGAACGTCGCTGCTGGAGCTGTTTAGAGTTGCAAAATACTCCATTTAAAAACTGAACATCACTTTCATTGTTTTTTATTTATGAACTTTCCAAGAACTTTTTATTCTCGGGTGTTTTCATATCAAACAGTGGAATTGTCCTATGCGACGTTTGCGTTAGTGTTGATTCCAACATAATTATGATCACTTGATGTTGGAACACTCAATTTAGGCCAATGTTTTCAGTATTTCCCCTTTTACACGGGAAAATAGAATATCTTATGAGCTTTAGATATAGGTGATTGTTTGGATTTTACTAATTTAGTCTTCTACTTAACAAGAAAATTTGATCTTTTAACTATGGCTCCATATACTATGGTATTGTTTACTTAGTTGCCTCCAATGTCGTTCTTCCCCTGTTTTCCTCTCCTTATAGTAACAGTAACTCTTGCTGAGTCCCTCACCGTCACGGCCTTGGTAACGTAGGCCATGTGGAGGACCCACGTATAGGCCGCTGTGAATTCCCGGGACTCCCCAGTCGCGGGAGCAGCAAAATCCAAGCTTATACTAATTAGAGAATCCTGATATAAGTTCAATTAGGTGTCTTTTATCTTCTGAACCATATATATTTATATCCGTATAATTACAATGCACCAATTTCTCGGTCAGTCGACGTTTCATATTGTACACTGAATATGGACTTATGCATGTTGTTCCTTGGCAGGGCTTCCTTGGTCTAAGTGGAGCAGTACTCATACAAGTGTATCAAACATTATTCGCCGGCAAACCCAGCACTTTCCTGCTGTTGCTTGCACTACTGCCAACTCTTCTCTCCCTTGTTCTAATGTGCTTTGTCAGAGTCCATCACATACAATCCAGAGATGATAAGAGATACTTAAACAGCTTCTCACTCATATCCGTAATAGTTGCTGCATTTCTTATGTTCTTGATAATCTTGGACGACATCTTCGCCTTGTCTCAATGGGCGCGTGCTCTCACATTAGCCCTTCTCTTCGTCCTCCTTGCATCACCTATTAGGCCCGCGATCAAAGCACATAAAGACGATTTGCATAGAATATCAAAAGCATTATCAACCCTCAAAACCCCTTTGGTCAAAGACCCCGAGTCAACAAAACCCGAAGAAAATGTTCTTGAGGTAGTAGAAGAACTAAATCTTGTACAAGCAATTCGGAGCTTAAACTTTTGGCTATTATTTGTAGCAATGCTATGTGGAATGGGTTCCGGGTTGGCTACAATTAACAACATTAGTCAAATCGGTGAATCCCTTGGTTACACACCAAGGGCAAGAAGCACATTAGTCTCCTTATGGAGCATATGGAATTTTCTAGGCCGGTTTGGGGCCGGATACATATCAGATATTTTGATTCACAGGAAAGGTTGGCCAAGGCCATTGGTGATGACTATTACTTTAGCCGCCATGACGGCTGGCCATATAATCATCGGGTCGGGATTTCCAGGTAATTTATATGTCGGGTCAATATTAGTGGGTATTTGCTATGGTTCACAATGGTCGTTGATGCCCACCATCACTTCGGAGATATTCGGTGTGCAACATATGGGGACTATATTTAACAGCATTGCTATAGCTAGCCCTATTGGATCGTACATACTTTCTGTGAGAGTAATTGGTTATATATATGACAAACAAGGATCTGGAGTGGGGAATTCTTGCAGTGGAACTCACTGTTTTATGCTGTCGTTTTTTATACTGGCTTGTGTTAGTCTCTTTGGATTTTTTGTGGCGTTGGCTTTGCTTGTAAAGACAAGGGGATTATATGCGCGAATTGTACAAAGAAGGATGTTGGCATAAGACGTATAGCTCAACTTGATTTTGTTTCGCTCCGAGTTCTCATGCTTTTTTCTTCTTCTTATTTTATTTTTAATTCTTTTATATGTAATTAATGTGTGTTTATGAGATTTGATTGTACTCATGTTGCATCATGTTAATATACAGGATTGATTTGATTATCTTACAAACCTCCCCCGTGAAACCACCATCAGAGAACAAAGACCTAAAAGGCTTAAACCACAATTTGCCAACGTAGACACAGAATACTGGAATGGAAAGCTTCCTGCCATCTGCTTGAGTGCTAACCTAGTAGAACTGCGTGCCTATGAATTACATATATATAATATAGCAATCAATTGGTTCACACCCTCAACTAATTGTACCCAAAGAGATAGCACCTCACAACCCAACAAAGGCCGGGAAGTTCTCTTCGGGTGACTTTATGATAGACTCGAACCATACTTTGGGTGATTTTACAGTAGACGGGGACCAATTTGGTCTCATTACACGACGGGTGCAGGGGTGTGATCCAAAAACATTTCAACCACCTTGATTCAATAGTATATGATGAACCCAGTCCGTTGGTCCCGATTTACCATAGAATTACCTGTTTTCCTCTCCACAGTACAGATACTCTTTTGCCTGAAGCTCCTAGTAGAGCCTTGCACTTTCTGCAGAACTAAACAATCGTGGTAGATCCAAAGAAGAAAGCAAGACTGTCAATTATCTCATCCCATACAGAGTGATTTTTGGTAATGGTAGACTCCATATGGACCCTACCACATTAATGGTCTTAACTCAGGATTCTCGGAGCTCCTAATATACAGGAGTTCTTGACAGAGCCACACACAAAAAAAAAGAAAAAAGAAAACCAGAAAAATGAAAAGGGGGATTCATATTCCAAGGATCCAAAATTTGAGCTTTACATAACTTCTTTGTATAGGAAAATAATGAGAGAGGTGAACTGAAGTACAAAAATATCTCGTGTACAACTGCAGTATTCATAGACAGATTGCGATAATAGCTGCTCTTGAGAATCCACCAGGAGGTTCTTACCAAGTCTTCAACCCAAACCATGGAACGATATCAGAATTAGAAGAAACCACCAAGAAGTTGCATCCCTGACAGCACGATACATATCATGAGCGCCAAAACCTCGCTCATATATTTCTCAGTTTTTCACTATTTCTAGAGATTTTCCTCCTCGCTTAGCTTAAGTAGTCCAATTTCTCTGCACTGTTTATTTCATAGTACAATTCTGGTCATCCTATCAACATTTTGTAGTTACCCGAGGCGAGTTGTCACAAGTTAGCTTGAAGAACCGCACGTACAGGGATTGGAATGCATCGTTATATTCAACAATGAAAATGGTCAATCTTGAATATTTCAGAGTATGAAGAAGCACGTTGAAATTCCATACAGTATTAGTTTACAGCTTCAAACAAGAGAACTTGGGGTTGTAGGTGGCCTCTTTCACACATTGTAAGGACATCATTCCAGCCACCGATTACCTAGGGAAGAGAGAGATTAAGTACATACTAGTGAAGATTCTTTTTTTAAGAAAAAGAGTTGCGTAATTGTACCTTGACAGTTTTGTCATCATACATGATCCACTGTTCATGATCACGACTGAAGGCGAAACAGTGATAGTGCTGCCCATAATAGCAAACCTAAAGAGATGAAGAAGTTAGGCCAAAAAGGTTTTGGTTATTATCAGAAGTCTTTCTTTGCCAGAAGATAATACTTTTCTGTTGGCAAGTAGAAAATTGTTTGTTTACATTAATCAAAGCCGAGGAGATGAAAATCATAATCATGGCCACTAGCTCTGACAGTTTAACTTAGGATTTTTGGATAAAAGAATGGGAAAGACGGGAGATATATGCTCACAGGGTTGTATATGAGTAACTTGAAGCAATGTCATCAAGGATATGCACAAGTAAATAAGAAAAAACTTTATGGCTATGTTTGGACCTCACATTTTGGTGAGAGAAAGAAAAATCATTAAGTACTATCATTTGAAGTGAGGAAAACATTTTCCTCGCTAAAAGTCGATGACTAAAAGAAGGGCAAATGATCTTTATTGAAGATAAAGGACCAAAAACAAACATAATAGGACTGAGTTGACTGACTAAAAGAATATCGTTTAATTAGGTGGAAGACCCTACTATAAAACCTAGATAAAGCGATGGAGTAACGGCTTTGTCAATGGGAAAAAATCCAATTACATGATTAAGTGATCATTAAGATGAGCTATAACAATCAAGATTCAAGGGATCATGTCATGGGACAGATTCAAGTTCGATATTTTGCTTTTCATAGTTCAAGTTTTGTTGCCTAACAAAAACCTTTTTAATATTCTTGGCTTCTGACATTGCAAGACTCATTATGCAACATACTACAGCCCTCCACTTTCTCAGAAGGATTAACAGATTAATAGTAGAGGAACAAAACTTTTCATATTTAAAGTAATTTATAGAAGCATACCACTGAAACCAGGCAATGTTTATTTTGTGGATCAAGACCACGATAAAGGCCACTTATATCAATCTCAGTAGATAAGGCTGCTAATGTTGCTTTGATATCATCAACACTCTCGCAAGTATTCTGCCAACCCAGGACTACAAAGAACAGAACAAGAAATGCATTAGCTTCTGAAAAGCAATAGGCCCCACTGATTGGCACACACAGAAGACAATACGTGGAAAAACAGAATGTAAAGAATAAAACTAATCATAAATTTAAAATCACCTGTTGTGAAAACATGTGGTGGGGTGGAGAGAATATGGTGGATATAGTTGAGCTTGCCACAGCCACCAGCCTCTAGATCACAAGCCAACTGGTGATTCATCTCAACCAGGTTCAAAAGCTCATCGAAAGAGTTTTCTGGGCACATAACCTAAAAGGTAAAATAAATAATTTAATGACTTGATCGCATGAGTTACACTTTTTTTTAACACATATTCTTCCAGAAATCCAACTTTGCATAAACACAAGATCTATAAGTATAAATGTAGATAGTTGAATAAAAAAAAGAACATGCCTTCATTGTTCTGATAGCACTGGCATTGATATTATGAAAAAAGGATGTGTACTTCAGATATCGGGACTCCAAGCCACAGTTGTAGCAGTTCATTCTCTCAAAAATATCCATTCCAAAAATGGAATGTGCAATACAAGAACCACTGGTGCAGTCCCAGGATCCTGTGCAGCTGCTATCTACTGATTCCGTATCAGACAGAACAGGTACAGGAGTGAACGATCGATGAAGACAATTAAAGATTACCCCCAAGACTTCAGAGGCATCATTCATCTGACCCTGCAGGGTTGCCATGAGTTAGCCACAGATTAAAAGTAATTTCCAATCATATACGGTAAAGGAAAAATTACTTCTTTAAACTCTATCACAACTTTATTAATAGTAATTTCTGATCTCATACGATAAAGGAAAAATTACTTCTTTAAACTCTATCACAACTTTATTACTCTAAATTACTTCTTTAAACTCTATCACAACTTTATTACTCTTATTTACACTTTGGGAGGTCACAAAATATGACTCAATTTCCTAAAATGGAATTTTCCCCCTCCAAAACTACCCTCAAAGGCACTAATTTCTTTTTAGGGGAATAAAATATAAAGAGACACAATACTTTAACTTTATCAACTCCCACCTAAAACTCCAAGCTGGGTGAGAGTTCTTAAAATAGGGAAGAAACAGCAACTGGGATTTACCTCCTGGAAGAAATTACTATCAGGATACAAATTGCTTAGAGCAACTCTCAAAGAGGTAGGGGCAACAGCTTCTCTTCTGCTATCTGTAGATGACATGCTCAGAGCGATGAAGATATCATGCAAAGCACATACAACACAAGGATCACCAACATGAACATGTTCCGACGATGATCTCCGCAAAAATTCATCTCGAAACCGTTTTAAGTGCCACAAGGACTGAATTGACAAAAGAAAAAAAAATTATTCAAGCTCAACAAGGATAGTACTTTGAACGAAATGGGCCCGTGGAACAAGTTAGCAAAACAATAAAGAACAACATACTTTTAATACCGACCTGTATTATGACATTGAGAAAGCAATTATATTCACCAACTTCATTTTTCAGCCCTGTTCCATAAGCATCAACTCCATTAACAGCCGCCACACCTTCATCACATGAATTACATGAGTCTCCGGTTTCTGGAAGCTCCTTGGGTGGCATTCCTGAACTGGGTATCAAAGGCAATTTTCTACGCGCTTGGAATGTGTCTGTAAAAGAATATTGGATATATAAGTAACTTCTAAGCATGCTTTAGAGATAAGTAAGAAACTTCATCCGCCTTAATGATGTGTTGATAATAGCCGATGTTACACAGCTAGTTCTTAATTAGTCTATATGTACCGTGTGCGGAGATACTCAGCTTAGGCCTTCCAGAGCCAGTATTACCAATTACATCTTATAGTTAGTACATATCTATTATGTGTGAAGATACTCATCTCAAGCCTGACAACACTAATATTACCAAGTTAGCTCTGAATCAGAAGTCCGTAAAGAGCCAACAATCAATTGGTAGAAGTTATACTACCGCCACTTATTAAGTAAGAAGTATCGAGTTCATACCCGACTTCTCCCACATCATTGTACAAGTAAAATAAAGAAAAGAGATCATTTGAAAAGAATTCAGAAACTTTATACTATCATAATTCTATACCCAAAAATCAAAATCTGATTGCTTACTGGAAAGATCCTAATAAGCAATGTTGTAACATATCAATATCTTATATGATTTGTAAAGAAATAATGTTGCCCTGCAACTTTTCAGTTGTATTTAAATATTGTTAACTTGACACATTCAGTAAGTCCACTCCAAAAGAAATCACGCAGAAGACCAAGAGAAAAAAGTAAGTAATAGAAATGAAGATTATTATTTGTGTTTTACATGGCATTACAGGCAGATATAATTTCAACTGGGCAAGATACATAAGTTCACTGAAAAAAGTTATACTATTGCCTACACATAACTAAATAGCAGTCAACAGTATATTGTAATGAGCCAAAGATGAATTTTTTCTTCCCAAATTACCTCACTTCAACTGGAAACAAACAAACAAATAAACTTGGATGATCATGTCACCAAGTTACTTCAATGTGGAATCACAAATAAAAAGATCAAACACAAAAAGACAAATGAGGACTCATACCAAGGCTTTGGCGTACAGCTTTCTTAAGGTCAGCTTGAAACCTTTCTTCATCATCCTCAGCCTGAACCTGTCCCAGCGTTTTTGCTCCATTTACTACAAATATGAGGTTATATAACTTTGAAACACAGTAAGAAGTAATAACTTCAACACGCTACAAAAAGCATAAGCAAAAAGTAAATATCTTACTAAAAACATCACTAGTAGAAACAAATGTGCTAGTAACAGCAGAATTAATAAGTGCATAAATAGGATTTAATTTGTATGCCAAAGTATCCTCAACTATCTGTGTATATCTAGAGCAAATCAAGAAGAGACTATCAGGGGTTTTGCAGTATAACGATTGCACAGATCACGAGCAAATAAGAATATAAGAAACAACTGCACCACAAGTAGGCAAGAGGCCATATATACCAACTTTAAGAAAGTAATTTCACTATGATACTAATAAAACCAACAGAAGAGGGTTATCCAATTTTTTTCAGATTGCAAAATGCTAATGGATAATTTGCTTGTCAAAAGCATTTTTTAGAACCAACAAAAATGTCATCATGAAGCTTTTCGGAAACAAACAAGAATGCCGCATTTAGACACCATGAAGATTAACAGGATAAATATCTCGACCTTTTGCCCAGTAAAATGCTGCTACTCCTTTCTATCTCATTCCTAAAAACGTAGCCGGTTTTCAACTAGGAGGAAACAAACCAAACTGAAAGATATCAACACCAGATATCTTTAATGATTAAAGATCCCAGTAACTGATAATATGTCAACATAACACAAGCAGTACACATGTCTTAACAATAGAAGATACCAAAAGTTCAAAGCAGCGCCAACAAATTCATTCATCCAGGCTAAAACTCCATTCAAGGATTAAATTGAAGCAGACAGTGAGCTAGAAACAAAACCTAGGAACTACTAATAAGGGAGCATGTCCTCTCTCAAGTCAGGACATATCCAACAAAAGAAAACGCTGGCAGGTACCCACAAATTTTAGAATTATGAGACTTCAGTAATCATGGAAAATCTAGTTTGTTAAGAAAGTAGAACCATTCACAAGGAATGAGTCCGTATGGTAATTCTTCTATTGTTCCAGATTTACTCCATAGCATGGACTTATTCAATTCCTTGGCAAAGGGTGTGAGATGGCAACCAATGTAGAAGCCAATGGAGGAGGAACTAGCAGAACCAGACCAGAGGTGTCCTGTAATCACCACAATGAGACTGGTCCAACTCCCAATCATCAAATATATCGATCTCTTATCCACTAAAATTACTCTAACACAGAGTTAAAGCATATAGCCAAATTTTATAGCCAAACTGTTCCAAAGTGTCAAATTATGTGAAACCCTGTAAAAACGTAAAGAGAGGTCTTAACATTTACGAAATTTTAAACTTACAAGTATCAACTAAACAACAAAACTACACCTCAAAAGGTAGAGATCATGGCTGGTTTATATTTTCGTAATACGGACTGAACGAAGGGCCCACTATAATCAAAACTATAGATCCATTTTTGAGTCTAGGAAGCATTAATATTAGGTAAATTGTAGAATCAAATTTCGGTACTCTCAAAAAAAGCATGGAGAAGAATTCCACATTAGGGAACAAGTAACATAATCAGAGCAGATACAATATTGTATTTCAAAGTACTTACCACCATCACCATTGGAATTTTGTCCACATCTAGTTTGACCAGCATCATTATCTTCCTTTTCAGATGTCGGTGGTTGATGCTTTCCATCAACCAATTTGGTAGGACCCTTATGTCGTCTATTTCTCCTTCCTGAGCGTCGGTCAGAAAACAAACCCCCTTCCTGCTGAATACCTCCATTTGACAAGCCTGTGAAGAGGATTATATGAGAGTATGTTTATAATTAAGTTGGCCTACGTTATATAAATGAGAAGGCTAGTTGATTTTCCGTGATAGAAAGAATGACTGCTACCAGTACTCAGCATAGTCCCATGCGCAGAGTTCTTCAACGCATCTTCCAAAGTGTTCGCAACTCCATCCTTCTGCATCAAAGGTTCCTACCAAAAAAAAAGACATTTTTTGAATCTTTTATAAAAACAAGTTCCTCCTTTTTTCCCCCTAAAACAGTACAGGATTGCTTTTGGAACATTGACCCCGAAAGGAAGGCATTCTCGTCAGAGTGCTTATCAAGAAAACTACAATAGAATCAACACTTTATTTGACAGGAGCAGATTACAGGCAATCTCACCTTCTTATTCGTCCATTGGTCATTGACATATCTGTCATCATCGTTGTGCCTCAAGTAAGCATCAGAAACTGCAACTTGTTCTGACTTCTCCCTAGTTATTTCAAATATCTTTTTATGTTGTTCAGCCAGATGCTTCTGTTTTGCCTCATTTTCTATTCTTCTTTGAAATTCTAAAGTTTCTTCAAGCTTTCGTTCCTCAGCTTCAAGTTCAATTCTGCGCTTGTACTCCTCTTCCTGTAGTTGTAAATCGTCATCAGTCACATGAACAGCAACGTCGGAACAGGGACTCTCCTCATCATGACCACTTGAAAGCAATCTGAAGATAAGATAAGATGTTAGCAGCGTCACAGAGATTAGTTACAATATTTTGGAAGAAATAAATGGGAAGCATCCACATGAATATGTTTTATGAGGGAAAGAGGTTATACATCTCTTCAGCAGTTTGTTCATGCAACTCATCAGAATTAGTAGCCTGCAGAAACAATAACCAGAAGTGAGAACAATCAAACTATTACTCAGTATAGTGGACTTCTTATTTGAGGTAAACAAACATAAGGTTCAAACCTTTGAATCCCTGTTTTTCCGATTCTCCTTACTCTTTTTCTTGTCCTTTGATCTCTCATGGACATGTTTTGAATTATCAACTCCTGCAGCAACAACTTTTTTAGAATCCAGAGCAAGTTCGGCTAAAAATGCCTCCCTCGCAGCATCAGATTTTTCTGTGGCATCTTTCTCTGCCAAATCCTCCAAGCGTGCCTGCGAAAGACGAATAATCAACTTCTAACTAATCTGTGAAAGGGAATAGGGGTTATGAATGGCTTTTTTAGTGCTTCACAAGATACTCACCCGCATAAATGATTTAACTAGAGGTATTAATATTGTTCGGAAATCGTGGGAAGATGCAGGCTCCAGCTTAACTTCCAACTGTTGCATCCCTACAACCACTCGCATGATTCTTGCATCAATTTTGCTGACCTGAATCACTAGGAATTGTGAGATAAAGATTCAACGAAAATAACTAAATCTCAAAAGGAATAACAAAAGTCGAACTCAGTTGTCTAACCTCAATAGAAACTTGCTCCTTCTGTCTCTGTATTGCAACTTCTATGCAAGAGTCCACCTGATGCAGGTAGTCTTTTGTTCTCCAATCACCATCTTCACCAGATTCTAGGTCACAAAGATGAGATGTAACTCCACTATAAGTTTCCTCAAAACCAAATTGGTTCGCATTTAGGGACTCTGCATCCTTGAGAATATTTGTAATAGCATCCAACTCAAACCTATTGCTGATAATGTTAATTTCATTATTGATTTCAATGAGGTCTTCTCGCCTTTTCCTGAGAACAGAGTCATAACTACGACGGACAAAATCTGTCATATGCTCTCTTTTCTTTCCCTCTTCCAAACAGAGATCCTCTACAGCCTGCAATGCCTCCTCATAACTTAAATGCTCACCTTTCCTCTCACATAAACCCTGCAGATGGTAAAATTCCTTCTCAAGCAACTGGAGAATTTCCTGACCTTGCTGAGCTTTCTCCTCTCTTGCACGCATCCAGGTAGCCAATTGTTCACCACTCGAGGGACCTCTAAATATCCAGGACAATAACGCATCTGAATCAAGTATAACACCATTCTCATAGTTGACATGGGATGAAGTTGCTGCACTGGAACAATCATTAACAGCGTCATCACAGGCTAGGCGAGGGATCTTGCATGGAAGAAAATGCTCATCAAGGACCAAAAACGAGGCATCTTGGCTAAAAATAATCTTCTCCATAATGTCAACACCTTGTACCGCAATGTTTGAATCATCTGCAGCATTACTTTTATCAGAATATCTACTTAGTCCACAAGAATGAGAAATTTCCTGCAAGAATTTCAGGATTTTCTTAAGCTCGGCAGCACCCAAAAAACAGATGCACAAAGGAGTTTGGTCCATGTTGGAGTTGAGTAGTTGAGAACCACAAGCAAGACCCTGCAGCTCCTCCATTGCAAAGTGTATGACCTTGCTAAGGTGACTGGAAGCAAGATACTTGTGTTTAATAAGCGCCTGGAAAACGGCATGGATTCTTTCTAGAAGCTTTGCACGCTCAGGGTCATCAGACAAAGGCCAGTTTTCCTGAAGTAGACTTTCTTTACTAGTTTGATCTCCATCACAGTCCATCCACTCAACATCTTCAAAGTCCCTGTTATCCTGTGTACTAGCATTGAAATTATCACAAGATTTCTTCTTCTTAGGTGATGAATCCCACTCATATTCATTGCAGTAAGTGTCATCGAAGCATCCTTTTGAATCATTCAGGCTGTTTCTGGGGCATGACTCGTGAAGGAACTCATGTACCTCCGATTTCGACTGTTTCTCAAGCATCCTAATCGCAGCATTTAACTCCAATGGTTTCCAAGAACAGTTAAGAAGCATTTCCGCCCATTCATTCTCCACATTTTGGGGCAGAACTGACTGCATTTTGGGCAACAAACTCCCCATATGCTCCTGAACAATATGCTGCATGAAAGAACCAGCATCGGCAAATTTCTCGTCGCAGCGACAACACAACCAAAACTTCCATACGTTATTTGCTTCCCCGAAAGATAAAGCCTCATTGAGCACCTCACTTGGTGACCCATCCTTTGATGAACTAAAATGTGACTTTAAATCCAAAATCTTAATTCTAAGAAAATCTTTCTTCTTATCCAAACTCATTGAGTTCCAGTAAGATCGGACCCAATCCCTCCTCTCATCTGAAGATGCATTTTTCCTTACATTGCCACTTTTCCTTCTTTCTCCAGTTCTCTGGCCCGAGCCAGGAAAAGAATCCAGCACCTTGCTATTGTTATTACTACCATCTCCATCATTCCCCAAATGAGGGGACTCTGACTTCTGCTGCAAAAGTCGGGCAGCAGCCACCCTCACCTCAATTTCCTTCCTCCGCTCCTCAGGAGTCTTGGCCACCTTCTTAATCTCATTTGGCCTCCTTGCCTGAACCAATCTCATCTCCATCGGATCCTCAGGAACCCTCCTGATCGGAATCAACCGAATCTTATCCTCCCCATTGCCCAGATTCTTCATCCAAGTTGAAATGGACGCAATGTTCGACTTCTGAATCAGAGACCGGAGCTCATTTTGAACATGGGCAATACGAGCGTCAGCTGTAGAAATCTTCTGCTGGTTCTCCTCTTGCAAACTCTCCTTTGCAGGGTCCACGGGGTTAGCTATCACTAAAGCCCTCTCACACTCCTGCACCACTTCTTCATATTCCTTCGCATCATTCGCCGCCTCATACAACAAATTCGCATAAAAATGGGCAAACTCAATAGAATTAGGGGAAAAATTCACCGCCCTCCTCGCACTCTCAATCGCATTCTTCAAATGCCGCTGTTTGGCATTGGGGTCATCGATAATTGAAGCCACCTTCACACAAACAGTCCCCTGGACACGGTTAATCAAGGCCGAGTGAGGCGAATTCTCATTTTTCGTGGACAATTCCTTCATCAATCGCAGGGCTTTGGTGTGGTTCCCCCGTCTCAACGCCGTTAGGGCACGCTCGCATTCAAGCTTAACCGAAGCATAGGATAAGGAAGGGTTTCCGTTGCTATTCCAATTGATTTCTAAATCCGTGACCTCGGATTTTGCAGTAGAGGGGTTTAGGTCCTGGTCGGGGTTTGAAGCACCATCATCGACGACGGCGGCGGCGGTGGCGGCGGCGGCGGCATCCCCCTTCGCCACCGCGGATGGTGACTGGGAGGTTTTGGAGCGAGGAGCGATGTTTCGCTTCTTATGCCCCATATCAGATTTTCCGATACCTACTTAATTGCATGCATAGATTCGTACTTGTGCTTACAATAATCTATTGATACATATATTCGATGTATCTATATCTTGTGTAGAAATGTGTAGATACAGAGGATAAATAGAGCACACGCGGAGAGCTAGAGACTTACACAGAAATCTGGGAGAAGAGCGATCGAAAGTGCGGCAGATATACAGAAATATACAGATATACATAAATATATATATATATATAAACCTGTGTGTATGAATATATGTTAGAGTACAGATGGATAGTGCATATAGAGTGAAGGAGGGTGTGTGAGAGAGAGAACACACCTAACCAGGGTTGGGTGGGTGGGTGGGTGGGTGGGGGTGGGGTGGGGAAGGAGGAGAGGTTTGGGAAACGTGCAAATTTTGGAGTATAGTTTTATGAGTGTTGAGAGAGAGAGAGAGGGGAAGAAGAAAAGGATTTTTGTGGGAAGAAAAGGAGAATGGGAGTGGGGATTAAGGAATAACTATGATTTAGATTTGTTGTTAATAATATAATAATTTATTTATTTATTGTTATTGGAACAATTTGTTTTTATTTTTTGTTTGCTATTTTTGAATTGGAATACAAAAGTAAAATGCTTTTTATTTTTTTGGTTATAGGGGAAAGGGAATTGGGTTGAATGATTGTCATTCACAACAAATGTTCTATTTTTTTGATTTTCGATTAGTTGTCATGTGTGTTTTTTTTTTTTTGGTAGGAGTAAAAATATTTAGTTTGAGGTTATTATATTTTTATGCGTGTATATATATGGTTATATAAAGAAATAATTGTAGTTTATCTTGAATATATACATTAGTTGAATCTTAATTTCATTTTTCTCGTAAAGTAACATAATAGTAGTTCTGGTATTTTAAAATTTACATTTTCTTAAAAAGAAAATATAAAAGAGTGTATTCAATAGATGTGATGACTCGGAATTAGAAACAAAAAATATTTCGAAATCTTAGAAATTTTAATGTATAAATCCGTGGAGGGAAATAATTTGACAGACAATAAATTATTTGTTGAAATAGATAACATGTAAGAAAGAGTAAATAAAAATGTGATTCAGCTATCGTACACGTCAAAAAGATAAATAGTCTCATAGATCATGTTGAGTCGAAAAAATAGACAATCGGAGCAAGACTTTAATGCAACTTATCTATTATTTGGGTGAAAACTATTGAAAATGAACACTAAATAATAATTATTTTTATTTTATTGAACATAATAGCAATCATCATTGATTTTAGTTCGAAAGCGGATCATATTGAAAACAATTACAAACAATATGTTAGAAGACATTAAAACAAAATTTCGCTCGATTGTCATTTACACCAAAGTGACTAGTTAAAATCATTTATAGTTTCTATGTTTATAACCAATTCAGCATGGAGTAAATGACTTATATAGATAAACTCATTGATAGGCTAAAGTATATTAATAATGATTAATAGGTTCAAATAGTCATAAAATAATTATATAACTTATTAATGTGATGTGACGCTTATTAATTAATGTATACTTACGGATATATTCATCTAATTATACAAAACTTATTTGTACTACCAAAATGTAAATCCCTATCAACTATCAACACTAGGCCTAGTCTGAGATTGAAATGGGTTGGGCCCGGGATGAGCCCAAAAGTAATCTGGGTCGGGCTAAGCTAAACAGGCCAGGCCCTGTACATTTAGCATCGTTTCCTTGTTAATTTGTTTTTAGATTTTCTAATTGTTATAAGTTATAACTTTATTGTTGTTGTGTATTCTTCTACTATTATTATAAATTTATCATCTTAAGTTTGATTTCAAATTGTATTCTTAAGCTTGGTTTTTAATCTCTTATATTGAGGGTATGATGGATGTGAATGTAGTCATGAGTTAAGGATAATTTTGTTTTAAAAAGATGTTGGTGAATACGATGAAGATAATTGAAGGTTTTAACAGTTCAGTGGAGATATTTAATGTGAGAATTAGACTTCAAGGGTTAAACTGTATTTAGCGCCAGAGAATATCAAGATTTCTATTTTTATTTGTCCCTAAATTCTAAGTACTAATTACTCGTTCATTACAGTAAATTTAAAATCTTTTGTGAGTTATTTAAAGTTAATGGGATTGGAAAATGAAATTATTTTACTATATCTTAATCATTACCCATGGAAAGAAATTAATGAGGTGGCCATTAAAGATTCATTCTAATCAACTATTAAATGCAAAGGTTTTATTATTTAAATCAACTAAATCATTATTTCAAATTATACATAATTAAAATGTGACTTTGAAAGAAATTTGGCAAAACTTGACCTTTGTTATTTTTTAGAAAGAGAAACGTCATGATGAACCATATCGAAACTTAGGTTAAAATATTTAAAAAGGTAAAACTAAAAAAAGAAAAAAAAGAAAATAAGTAAAAATTGAAGTTGAATCAATTATCAATATAAAGTTTTAAATAATAAATTTTAAGAAAAATTACTAAAAAACCCTTAAAATAAACTTTTCCAAAACTCATTCCACCAACTTTTCATTCCAAAAAACTTAACATTCAGGGTTAATAAATTTATTGAATTAATTGCCCCTAGCCTTCTATATTAAAAATTAATCAATTGTAGTTTTGTAAGGAAATATATTTATTTATAATTTTTATATTGATAATTGATACTAATTAAAATTTTACTTTCAAATTTTTAATCTTCTTAAAAAATTTAGAAAAATATATAGATAGATAATTATGATAATAAATAAATAATAATTACATGAAATTATTTAGTATATTTAATATTGAAAAACCCTTAAAATAAATTTTTTCAAAACTCATTCCACCAACTTTTCATTCCAAAAAACTTGACATTCAGGGTTAATAAATTTACTGAATTAATTGCCCTTAGCCTTCTATATTAAAAATTAATCAATTGTAGTTTTGTAAGGAATATATTTATTTATAATTTTTATATTGATAATTGATACTAATTAAAATTTTATTTTCAAATTTCTAATCTACTTAAAAAATTTAGAAATATATATATATATATATAGATAATTATGATAATAAATAAATAATAATTACATGGAATTATTTAGTATATTTAATATTTAAAAAATGAATTTATGTTATACGATTTATCAATTTGGAAAAATTTAAACCAAAAGATTGAGATAAATAAAAAATTGATCAATTATTAACCTAATAAATGAAGGGTAATTTAGTCCAAATTTTTTTTAATCCTAACTATTGAGTTTTTTTGGAATGGAAGTTTCTAGAATGGGTTTTTAAGATTGAAAAATATTTTTATGGGTTTTTGGCATATAAAAATTTATTTAAGAGGTTTCTAGTAATTTCCCCTAAATTTTAATACAAAATTAAAATTGAATGTAAAATTATAATTTACCCGTATTAAATGAAAAGTAATTGGGTGCATTCTGAAAATGAAATATAATTTTGAAAATAGGATTGACTTCGAAAAACTAAAGAAACATAGAAAAAAAATTCATAATAAATTTCATTTTTTGAGGTTTAACATTTATGATGTACGGACACTTCGAAAATTCATTATGTGCAGGGTCGGACACCACGGACACGACGAAGCTTATTTTGGTATTTAGAAAAAGTTAGGGACCAAAATAATTTTTAAAAAAAGTTGAAGAGTTATTTTTAGCATTACTTGTTGTCAAGATTCGAATGATTATGTATTATCTTATTTTGGATTAAGGACATGTTTATCTAATTGTTTAATGTTGATTTTTCTTTTTTATTGAATTATTGTTTCCTTGTGCAAAGAAAGAGTGATAGAATAAAACGGCCCATCTTGCTGAGATATTTGGGCCGAAGGACCAGATTCATATTTAAATTCTTAGAGGCTTACAAACTTCTGATGATAACCACGTCGAATTTATTTATTTAATTTGTAAGATGACCCATAATTCTTGCCAATTTAGAGGTTTTTGATTCTTTACAAATGTGTAACGGAATTTTTTTCTATTATTTGGGCCATAACAAGTATACACTTTCAAGTTCAACTCTTCAGTCTTCAAGACTCTATTGAATTGTGGTTACAAATAAGTAAAAAGGAAATCGTCTTTTTATATGAATCAAAATATCCATCTCCAAACTCATGTGAACAGGTATGAATGGTGCAACGATTGGAACTTGGCTTTTACTGAAATTGTTAATCTGATTTGGCAGGGTCGGAACCAGTGATGGATCCAGAAATTGAGGTCAGTGGGGACTGCGGTACGGTACGTTATATTTATGGGAGAAAATATAATAACTAATTAGGTTCAATTATAACTTTTGATATAATTTATACTTTTATACCTCTTTTATTATAGCCAGAATTTGTTAGATATTATTATTGCTCTCCTAATTAGATTAGTATTATTATTGCTTTCCTAGTTAGACTAGTATTCTTATTACCTTATTTATCTTTTACCTTCTTTATAGTTTAGGATTTTCTTGTATTCTCTCTCTTGTAACTATATAAATATGTTACTCAATAATACAAGTTCCCCACGGGATTTTCTCTAATCTAACATGGTATAGAGTAAAGGGTTTTTCTTTCAACCCTCATGATCGTTTGCTTCCACCAGCCTCTACCATCCCCGTCCCCGTCCGGCTTCCTGCATACTTTTTTTTTCTCTTTTTGTTCTTCCTTCACTATGGTAAATCTTTTGTAATTTAGTTTGGGTTTAGCAACCTATCTTTATCTTTTTCGTGTTTTAACCGCCGCCGCCCGTTTCTTTACTTTTCTTTATCTTTTCCGTGTTTTAGCCTCCGCGCTTAGCCGCCGCCTTTAGTTTTGTTAGTTGCCGCTACTCATCCTTGGAAAACAAGGACTTGGAGTCGCCGCCTTATTTAATGGTTTTCAGACGAAACTGTTCCACCTTGAGAAACGTATTCGTCAAAATCTCTCTACTAAGCATTCTTTATGCCCGGACTGTCGTAACATCTTTTTTCAGTTTTTAGTTCAGCCTCAATGTTCAAGACTTTCACGTTTCGACTGCGGGGGAGTGTTAGATATTATTATTGCTCTCCTAATTAGATTAATATTATTATTGCTTTCCTAGTTAGACTAGTATTCTTATTACCTTATTTATCTTTTACCTTCTTTATAGTTTAGGATTTTCTTGTATTCTCTCTCTTGTAACTCTATAAATATATTACTCAATAATACAAGTTCCCTACGGGGTTTTCTCTAATTTAACAGAATTTTGGGTTTTGGGAGGGCAAACTTAAAGGGCGAAATCGTGATATTTTTTTACTTTGAGGGGCGAAATTCAAATATAAATTGAGGGGGCATTTAATAATCTGAGTGGGGGGATAAATGTAATTTATGATTAAAAATTATAAAATATCTACATATTAAAAAAAAAGAAAAATTGAATGGGGGCACTGCCCCCCTTCTATCCACTTAAATCCGCCCCTGGTCGAAACGAGGCAATCCACCAACGACACCGAGGCTAGACATGAAGGCAACGCGTCATAGAATATTGGAGTCCCGAAAGGTGGAGGAAGGAAATCTAGAGGCGAGTGATACTTTCACTTACGTCGGGTGGACGAAGCCATTAGAAGGATACGTTAAACTTAATATTGATGCAGCGGTCTCATTGAAAAGATAAAACAGGAATTCAGCGGGGATAGGGGGTGTTCTCCGTGATAATAATGGCGCATGGATCCAAGGATTTAGACGGAGAACGGACGAAGACTCTCCTCTTGGAGCAGAGTTACGCAGCATGCTAGAAGGCCTGCACATTGCATGGAACCAGGGAATAAATAAGCTCAATTTGGAAATAGATTGCTGGGAAGCATATGATTCCATTAACTCAACTACTTTCGGACATCGACACTATGACGTGGTATCTCAAATTCAAGACATGTTGAGAAAGCAATGGCACTTAAGTATTAACCATATTCCAAGGGAAGCGAATCAAGTAGCTGATCACTTATCCAAGACAAGCAATTCTCACTCAATGGAGATTGTTCCCAATCCGGTGGCGGAGTTTGAGTTGTATAAACTTGTTGACCAAGCCGTACGAGGCATTAAATGGCCTCGTTGTATGACTATTAGTCTGGGTTTGTCGGACTAGGTAGTTAGGGTATCCCCTTCATTCGGAAACAAAAAAAAAAATATCTATCTCCGACCTGAAATTTCAATTTTTTTTTTTAAGCAGAAATTCCAAATTTCTAAGTTCTCAACTTTGTAGCATTGTATGTCTTGAGTTCAAATTCTTGATATCAGGTCGTGGAATTTTCTTGTGAGTTTCGAGTGAGGAGGAATTGAGTTAGCGGAGCGAGCTAGGCATGCAATCTTTCCCCGTACACTTTTTTGTTTATCCCTTGATCTTTCTTTCCTTTACTTGAAGAGTGATTCTAAGGTGAATTGGATCCAATGAAATCGATCCATCGAACACCATTAAATGCAAGAATATGGTGAAAAACATCTCAATTAATTGTATCATACAATGTTTGGTCGACCAACTCCATTGAAATTGGACATATGTGTGTGGGTTGTGGGTTTTGGGAGGGGGGGGGGGGGGGGTTGTCTTTCTTTCCGAAATCCTTGCTATATTTAATGCTTAGTAGTTATCTTATAAAGTAAAGAAAACATGTTCGGATCATCGGTTGTAAATTTGATCTCGTATTTCATTTTACACATGTATGCCAAATTGTCTAAAATATTTTTAGAGATATACAACTGATATGATATATTTGACATGCGCATGTAAAATAAAATCTGAGATGAAATAAAGTTTTGTAAAAATGATCAGGACATATTAAAATCTGCAACATATAGTTGAAGAACACCAGCTTCCAAGGAGGAGTAATTCTTGATTTTATTTTCTCCTACATCACATTTAATTATTCTCATCGTTTTTTTTTTTTTTTGTCATTAAAATTTATAGTAGGTATATATTCAGAAATAGTATTATCGTCTTGTGTACCTTAACATCCGCGTAGGCTAAGCATGTATCCAATTTCATCTCTATAATTTTAGAAATATTTAATATACTTATATTCAATTATATTTTTAACATATAGGAATGTCCATATATTCAATTATATATATGATGTTGTTTGATTTTTACACCAAGAAAAATCAAAGAACCAAACAAGGTTTTCTATTAATTTAATGCACTAAAATAATAAATCTAAAACACTCAAATATATGGAGAAATGAAGAAGAAATAAACTTCTTTATTCACTTTGAATATTGAAATACATAAACCATAATATTTGAAGTAAATACACTTTTTCCTCTTACTAAAATTTGACTTCTCCCAAAATTACATAAAATGAAAATGGAACTCCTATTTATAGGCCTAATGGCCAATTTTTGTAGGAATTTAGAGTCCAAAATCGACTCCAACTTCCTCTAGGATTTTTAGGGATAAAAGATAAATAAAATTCCACAATTTAGGATTTAGTAGTTAGGAGAATATTATCCCCTCTAAGAGTCCATGTCCACGCAAGACTTTTTGCAAGCATTTTGATGAGATTTCTTTTGGGCTTTTCTCCTTGCATTCTCTCGAGCATTTCCTTGGGCTTTTCACGAGCTTTCCCTTTGAAGGCCTTCTTCAATTTAATTAATTGGGCCCATTTGGAAAAATCAAAATTATGACTCATATCATAAGCCCCCCTACTCTTGAGAATTTTGGAATAAAAGGTTCAAAAAGTCTCGAGAGTATAGTACATTGTCATAATTTCAAGAAGGTGAGATCCTTTCTAATACACTTACCACCTCGTTAAAAACCTTACCCGGAAAAACCCAATGGGAAAACACGGAGGTTAAGGGAAAAAGAGTATGGGGTGTATTAATTCCTCTTTTATGACGTCTTCCATCAAGCTATTTTCATGTTGGTAGCCTCCAATGTTGATAGTAGCAAATGTGTAGAACAAGCGAAAAATGCACGTTGAGCTATCCGGGTGGCAAGCAAATAAGTGAGGTCATGGGTGACCTCATGATGAGCTCATGGGCTATCCCATGTGGTGGTGGCCGATTTTTTGGGGGGAGGGGGCTGAAAAGTCTCCCATTTCCCTTGCTTTTTCTTCCACTTGTTGCCTTGTTTGATAAAACTCTTCCCTTCCAACTCTTTGTGCAAATAGGACTTTCCTTTTCCTGCATTTTATTTTTCCTGCAAGTACTTTGTTTTTGTGCTCACTTTTTGTGACACATATGTTTGTGTTTTGTATCGGCTCACTTTTGGGGCACAAGCTTTCCCTTTCTTCGAATAATAATAAGAGATATTTGTTTTTTCACCTTTAGTATATGATCTTGATGGAAAATGCCAAATGCATGCGATTTTATTCACAACAAATATATGCTTTCCATGGAGAATGTATAAATGCAAATTTATTCACAATATATACCTGTTATGCTACCTAGGGCTTACAAGCAGCCTTTTAGTAAGGCTTGCGTCGCCTAGGTCTTATTTGGAGAATTACCGGCTGCCTGAAGTAGTCAATGTCAGGGTTTACACTTCTTGGAGATTTACATGGAGATGTACCAACTGCCTGATGTTGTCAATGTCAGGGCTTACGCCGCGTGGAGATTTACGTAGAGAATTACCAGCTGCCTGATGTTGTTAATGTCAGGGCTTACGCCGCGTGAAGATTTACGTGGAGAATTACTAGCTGCCTGATGTTGTTAATGTCAAAGCTTACGGCGCGCGGAGATTTACGTGGAGAATTACCAGTTGCCTGATGTTGTCAATGTCAGGGCTTACTGCATATTTTCAATAATAAATGCCTGATTTTTCATAGGTCTTTCTGCATGAGTTAAATAGTAAATGTTTGGTTTTTTACAAGGCTTTATGCATGAGTTAAATAGTAAATACCTGGTTTTTCACAGGGCATTCTTTTTCGAAGCCGGCATTTCGCTCTCAGGTTGCTAAGTCTTTCGCACACAAGACTTTTGTTTTTAGAACCCATCATTTCGCTCTCGGGTTGCCCAGCCTTTCGCCCACAAGACTTTTGTTTTTTGAACTCGGTATTTTGCTCTCGGGTTGCCCGGCCTTTCGCACATAGGACTTTTATTTTTAGAACCCGACATTTCGCTCTCGGGTTGCCCGGCCTTTCGCACACAGGACTTTTGTTTTTAGAATCCGGCATTTCGCTCTCGGGTTGCCCGACCTTTCGCACACAGGACTTTTGTTTTTAGAACACGACATTTCGCTCTCAGGTTGCCTGGCCTTTCGTACACAGGACTTTTGTTTTTAGAACCCGGCATTTCGCTCTAGGGTTGCCCGGCCTTTTGCACACAACACTTTTGTTTTTAGAACCTGGCATTTCTCTCTCGGGTTACTTCCTCCAGATTCACATACTTCTCTGCCCTTTCTAGCAGGTTATCAAAATTGACAGCAGGCTTTTTAACCAGGGACCTAAAGAATCTTCGTCTTTCAAACCTTGGGCGAATGCATTAGCTAGAACCTCAGCATTCGCGGAAGGTACCTCCAAAACAGCATCATTGAATCTCTTTATGTACCCTCTTAAGGGCTCATTAACTCCTTAGCGCATATTAAACAAGCTCAAAGAGGTCTTTTGATACCTCTTGCTACTGGCAAACTAATGTAAATACATCAGGCTAAACTCCTTAAATGAGTGGCTCGAGCTAGGAGCTAGCTGATTGAACCACTGCTGAGCAACCTACGTTAGGGTGGTCAAGAAGACTCAGCACTTCACCCCATCAGTGTACTGATGGAGGAAAACACTATTCTCGAACTTTAATAAGTGCTCTGTGGGATTCGTTGATCCATCATACTTCGCAATATTTGGGTTCGAAAATTATTTGGAAGCTCTTCCGCCAGGATCCGGAGCCCGAACGAAACTCCTCTAGGAGGTGGTGGGGCGTGCCCTCCTAGGCATTGCCTCATTTATCTCATTTCCGCCCTTAAGTCCTCGAATCCTTCCATCACCTCTGGGCGCATCATATTGTTGCCCATAAGGTTCACCGGCTGTTGCCTCCAGGGTGTATTACCCATCTCACTAAGGTGCTAGTGACTCCATCCTTGTTGGTTTCCTCCTGAGGTCTCTTCATGAAGACGACCACTCCTCTCGTAGGTTTGACTAGAAGGGAAAGGCGTCGTAAAGAACGCCACCCCCTTAAACCTTGAGCCACGGGGATAGCAGGGGTGATAGCTGGAGGGGGTGGCAATGGAATGCTCACCGAAACCTCCTTCCTCGGTTGTGTATATTCTCCTTGCAAAGCAGAGGCCATCATTATAGTGGATATTCGTCCCCATTGATCCGCGGGAGGGAGGGAGCTCCCTACTGGCGGGACACCTGACAGGATAACATATGCTACTTGGTGAGCATGCTACTCGTCATTTCTTTCCAATCGTTGGCCTCCCTCACTTACAAACACCTGTCCATGCACTGGCAGGATGAGTCCTCCATTCTCATTGGCCAGTGGTGGATGAGGTGGCTGGATAGGTCCCTCCAAGTTAGGAGGGGATACATGACCTGTTTCCTAACGACGTGTGTATACACTTGGGATACCCGGCGTAGCCACCTGTTGCGAGGGTAAGCTTCCTTGAGGTAATGATTGAATGAATCCCGATGTAACGGTGGTGTTTTCGAAAATGGGTAACACGGAAACCAAAGCAGGTGCGGGATTTATTGTCAACAACACCCCCGGTGCAGCACCGGGCTGCGTGGTGGCCGCGGGAGGCGCGGCCTCTTCACTTACCGCCGGGCCGGCTGCGGTCCTTCCTTGCGCCGCTGCCGCCGGCGGTTGCACGGTAGCGTTTCTTCGCTCTGAATGTCTCAATCCTTGAACTCCTTCCATTTCAATGCATCCTAATGGTGGATTTGCATTACTTTATCCAATTCGTTGATTTCCTTCGGTGGTCGACATTACCACTTAATATTGGTTGAATTCGGCCAAATCAGGCAATTTTGCGCTGTTCTGGAAAAATCAGCCTATCTAAAGCTACCGGCCTCCGATTTCTATGAATCGTATATGGATAGAAATCCAAGATAAAGACCTACAACTATGGTGAAAACGTCCTCGCCTGATTCAGAAGCATAAAGGTCCAAAAATGTTCATGAACATACATCAGAGTTCGGTCACGGACTATGCTGCGCATTGACAGTGCAAAAGTCACACGCAAGACTACGGGTCTCGTATTTGGTCAAGGCCTGTTGAAATGGCTAGATGACGAGCAGATCTACAACTTTACAGAAGGGAGCAAAGTCCAATTCAGATTCGATTTTTCTCGAAATAGCGCTTTAAGAAACTCACGTCTTCTACTCAGATTTTCCCACAGACAGCGCCACTTGATGCTGTTTGATTTTTACACCAAGAAAAATCAAAGAACCAAACAAGGTCTTCGATTAATTTAATGCACTAAAATAATAAATCTAAAACACTCAAATATATGGAGAAATGAAGAAGAAATAAACTTCTTTATTGACTTTGAATATTGAAATACATAAACCTTAATATTTGAAGTAAATACAATTTTTCCTCTTACTAAAATTTGACTTCTCCCAAAATTACATAAAATGAAAATGGAACTCCTATTTATAGGCCTAATGGCCGATTTTTGTAGGAATTTAGAGTCCAAAATCGGCTCCAACTTCCTCTAGGATTTTTAGGGATAAAAGATAAATAAAATCCCATAATTTAGGATTTAGTAGTTAGGAGAATATTATCCCCTCTAAGCGTCCATGTCCACGCAAGACTTCTTGTAAGCATTTTGATGATATTTCTTTTGGGCTTTTCTCTTGCATTCTCCTGAGCATTTTCTTGGGCTTTTCATGAGTTTTCCCTTTGAATACATTCTTTTTTTAAATTAATTGGGCCCATTTGAAAAAATTAAAATTATGACCCATATCATAAGATTATAGAAATATCACAAACTGGTCATATTTTCCATAAATACATATATGTATTATATATACACATACGTATATATATGTGTGCGTGTATTTTTAGTCATAATCCATGATTTTAGATGTGATAAGTGTAATTTTCCTTTTCAATTATGATTCCTAATCATCCCCACTTAAGTGGAAGTAACTAATATTCATGATTGAATGAGGAATGAGTATTCCCACTTCTAGTGGAAATATGCAATCCATGAACTATTCAATCTCACTTTTTTTAGTCAACCAAACAAGAAGTGAGATTAAATAAGTAGGGAAAGTCAATCCTGAAATCTTCATTCCCACGTACCAAACTACCGTTAGTGTGCATATATGAAGAGAGGAATACGAGATGAAACAAAGTTTTAAAGCAGGGGATCTGAACTAATTAAGATTTGCAATATATATAAATCATGATAAACAAAGAGTCCATGCAATGCAAATTCATGTCTCGCTACCAACATGATGGTCCGATTACAAAACAGAATGCAAAGTATTACAATCAAATAATAACCGACTCCTATTGGATCGGAAAGCCCAACGAATGAGAGCATGCAACATAGCATTTACTTCTTGACGGATGAATTTCACACTCCAATCCGAAAAATTCTCTCCAAAAAGTTTTGTATCTATAAAGTTGGCATGAGAAGTGAGATGTGAAAAGTAGCATTTTTAGCTTTTTGAATAGCAAGCCATAAGCAAATATCATGGCGCTGTCCCTCAAAACCCTTCACCCAATATGCCAGGGCATAAACAAGTGTTCAAATAAAAAAATTTACAGCCATTATATTTTTCATCATTGCCATTCGCCACCCTCATATCAATCAAACCTTTTCCCTTTTGCAACCTCTCTTCAAAGGCCTGCACTCGAGTCCCGGTCAATCTCTAGTGATCTCAGTGACTTATTAAGTGGGTCCATTATAACTTATGAATATTTATAGTTTCTCACGACACATCAACGATCACTTCCTCTTTTTTTTTTTTTTAAGTAAACGGTAAATATATATTAGGCTAAGTCAGCCACAAACAAACACAAAACAACTCTGGGAACAAACAAATGAGCACCACGTGCTAAATAACAAACAACACAAATACTAGTTCTAAGCGAAACAAACAACAACCGAAAAACAGAAACGAAATGACCCACAGAAGACATGTCTTCCGATGGTGAATTAATTTTCTGAAAGAGGGAAAGACAATCACCCTCGAGAACCACATAACTCCAACCTTGCAAATTCAACGTAGTAAGCCCATCTACACACGCTAATGCCCGGGCAACAATCCCCACTCCTACACCTTTCGGGTCAGGAAAAAGGGTTTCATCAAAGATAATTTTCACCCACCCAATTTCTGGCGGATTCCAATGCATGCAAGTTGTATCAATAATATGTAATCTTGGAACGGCCAAAAACTTGGCACCTACGAGGAAACACCTTTGGCAAAAACCAAAACCCCAACGCCTCAAACAAAATGAAAAGAAAAAAATGACACAATCAAATAAAAAGCAGAAATTAGAAAGACGCAAAGAACACCACAATAGAATCATATCAAGAAGATGTGGTGAGTCCCAAATCCGACCCAAGAGTTGACCAAGCTCTCGGTCAAAACGGGTCCTTTCAGCCCCGGTCAAGAAGTGGCTTCCATGGTGGAGAGAGCTCAGATTCGACCATAAAGAACTCTGATCCGGCCATAAAGACGTCGGATCTGTCCTTTGGTTCACCCAAAAATTCCATAACAATGGAGTTCAGTTCGATCTGACCTCGGCGAAACTTGATGGCAAGGGTAGCAGTGGACGGCAAAGGCATGGAAGCGGCGTGATGGAAAAGAGCTGGTACGGCGAGGCTAAGGGGAGATGGCGCGGTGGAGGTGGTGGAGAGATAAGATGGCGCGGTGGAGGAGGCTGTGGAGGTGGTGGAGAGAGCTCTCAAGAAGAGAGAGAAAAACTCTCAAAGAGAGAGAGAGAGAGAGAGAGCTCTCAGGAAGAGAGAGAAAAATTGCAACCAACGATCACTTCCTCTTTGATATCATTCCTTTTCAATTTTGAGGTCTCATTTATCTAGCAAGCTACTTTTGCATTGACAGTCGAAAGTTTTACACCGATCTAAGAGAATCTAATCAATAACATGACAAATTTAATTATATTTTCATTCTAATTGCGAATCAATAAGATAGATGTAAATTTACTTGCATGGTATTTAAGTTCGATTAAACCAATTTATGCTAATTAGAGTAATTTGACATAAATTCGACAAAACCCAAAATTTCCAGTAATTTGACATAAATTCAAAGAAAGAAAAGTTCCCTATTGCTCAAAGATTTCCAACTAAACCTAAACTTTATTTTTGATCTACGTACCCTTCACCCCCACTGAAAAAAAATATATATGCCCAAATAGTTGATTGTGGCTGCCTAGAATTTGGAGAAGCGTTAATTGCCTAATTGTTTCGTTTTTCTTTTTCATGAATTATGCCAAAAAGTAACATATTGTTAATTTTAGGGAAAATTACACTAACATCCACCGCTATAATAGGTAACTACACAGATTTACTCTCTTATAATTGAAATTACAAATACTTAACCCACTATAATTAAAAATTACATTTACCCCCTAAAATCAGTTTTTTGATGATGTCATCATGTGAATTACAAAAATGCACCTGTCCAAATGTCATTTAGAAAAAATTACAACAACCCCCTCATATTTTTGAAATTACACAAATCTCCCTTGTTATAATGCACTTTTTACAATCACCCCCTACGTAATAAAAAATTCTTACAATTTAACTCCTAAAAACCTTACAATTAGCCTCCTGTAGGGGATGATGGTAATTTCAAAAATAAGAGGGGTTTTTTGGCAATTACATATTATAAGAGGGGGTACGGCCATAGCAAAAATATTATTCCAGCTTTTTTATTTTTTTATTAATTTAAGTGAATGGTAAAAATGTCATTTAGTATTATTTGACCATTGACCGAGGTTTTCAGGGGGTAAATGTAGTTTTCAGTTATAGTGAATTAAATATTTGTAATTTCAATCATAAGAGAGTAAGTTTGTGTAATTATCTATTATAATAATGGGTGGAGGTGTAATTTTCCCTTAATTTTATATAGATACATGTGGAATTTTTTTCCTCTAGTGACTAGTTTCTAACTAAAGAGTGTTTGTTGAAGATTATGTAAAATATCGGTCTTATGTTATTTTCAAATAATCTTTTTGGGAGCTTATAACATGTTGGAGTGTTTAAATAAAATAAAATGATGGAGGATACTAGTAATGACAATTTTGTAATTAAAGAATTATTGTTTTAATTTGGTTTTGAGAAAATTGGTCATTTCATCCCAATCAAAGTTTCAATGCTGTGTAATTACTATAATTGAAACACGCAAAAAATTATTTTAAATAGATTTTAGACCATATTCAACCCACACCATTTTGGGCTGGAGATGGTCATTTTGACGCACGTTGGACTTTCCAACCCATGTTATTATTTGCACCAAATTTGGTGCAAATAAACAGTAGCACGCTATATTTGGCGTACAATTGTTCATTTGTACCAAATTTGGTGTTAAAAATAGGTATAAAAAGGAATATCTTAGAGAAGATTTTTTTTGTATTAAAAATAGAGTTGTGATTTGGAGTAAATTTACTGTATAACACAAATGGTGCAACTTTTGTACCATTTTAGTATTTATGGGTTGGAGATGCTCTTAATAATCAATTAAAACGAATCAAAGCGATTGAAGAATGTTGAAAGTAAAGTCAAACACACAAACAAGACATGATTTACATGGTCCACAGAATAATTCTCACTTTAAGGCCACACTAGATATCTTGTTGCTATTTTGAGATACAAATTACAAGAATTATGTTCATCGATTCATAGTCAAGAACCATGTTCATCTATTCACAACCGAAGTTTTTTTTAGGTGAACAGTTAAATGTACCCACTGAAACTTAGTATAAAACAAGCAAAAAGGCACATACTTGTTACCTCTCTACAGTAATCAGTATGCCTTCAAAAGAACAAACTATACATCAGAATCTGCAAGCATACTACTTAATAACACTTTCTAAGTAACTATTGTCTTTGTTTGTGAATTTCCTTTGCAAACAACCCAAAATTCTCAATTTCAAATCTCTCTTGAGGCAGTTAAAGATACTCTCATCATTAGTTGGCACATGGTTAAAAATCCGGTTATTCCTCTCCCTCCAAATACTGTAGACCAAACCTGCTACTCCAGCCACGATAATCTTTTGTTTAAATCTCCAAGTTCTGAAAACAAATTTTAGCCAGCTCTGCCATCTACTGTAGTGGCATTCCTAGTGTTGGACTTGTAACTACACCATCACCTTGTCTAAAAATATTTTTTTGACCAATCACTCTCAAAGAATAGGTGATGCACACTTTCATTTTTGGTATTATCACCACATAATACAGAGCAGCAGTCCTCAATATACATGTGCTGATTCAATCTCACTCTAGTTTGTAAAGACTTACGTACCACTAACCATAAGGTGAAAGCATGTTTGGGAATATTGAAAGAATTCCAAACAATCCCTGTATTCCTATACAGCATCTGATCACCTTGAAGCCAATCATACCCACTCTGGATGGAGTATACACCAACTAGAGAGGAGATCCACCTATTCTGTTGAAAACCACTTCTTAATTTTCTTTTCACCTTTTCCAGTTTTTTCCAAGCCCAACTACTATTATTTGGTGGATAATAATCCTAATAGTCTGCATCTTTTATGTACACCGAGTTAACCAATTAGATCCATAGGGTATTTTTTTATGAGCAATATCCCATACATGCTCACACATAGCTGTTGTATTCCATACTCCACAACTTTTGATGTTCAAACCCCTTGCCTTCTTCTTTCTACACACCTTTTCCCAGCTTATAAGTGCCATTTTCCTCCCCTGATCAGTGGAGCCCCAAAAGAAATCTCTACACTTCTTTTCCACTTGCTTAACAATTGATTGAGGAAGAATGATGAAACTAATAAATTTCTACACTTCTTTATCACATGGGTTTTCACTCACTGACAGTCAATGATGAAACTAATAAATTGTGATAGTTACGCGTGAACCTTAGACCTGAGGAATCAAGTTCAAGATGTACTTGTGACATCAAGTCTGTCATTAGTAGTTAGATCCAATTCACCCTTTGGTGGGATCGACCTCGAAGTGCGACTTGATGGGCAAGTAGCCGTCTTAACTGATTAGCAAAATGAGATTTATTCTCTCATAAGTGGATGAGCTAAATATCCTATGCAGTCATGAATGAGTGATGTTAAAAGACTTTGGCCAAAGTATAAGGAAATATTCATGTTAGACATGAAGGTATACGCATAGACCTCGATTCATTATAAGCTAAGCATATGGTCAAGTCCTGTGAGTTTGACTGAACCATTACTCTCACTTGATTGAGATATATAAATAAAAGGTTTATACTCATACGGTATTCACAGTGTAAAAGGTTTGGAATGATCCTAATCATTCGTTCTCAATTGGGGTACGATGTGAGCCACGGGTCTGGCTAGGTGTTACTCACATCCTCTTGGTTTCCTCCCAATTGCCTTTTGAGACCAACCTAAAGAGTCGCGCTTAATGGAATTGCAAAAGAAAAAATCATGGAATAGACTTGAGA
This sequence comes from Buddleja alternifolia, assembly GCA_019426215.1. Classification (NCBI taxonomy): domain Eukaryota; kingdom Viridiplantae; phylum Streptophyta; class Magnoliopsida; order Lamiales; family Scrophulariaceae; genus Buddleja; species Buddleja alternifolia. The sequence goes on from CM033391.1 coordinate 47,501,244, forward strand.
GAATTTTTTGGTATTGGATATCGAAATTAATTAATCAATTAATCATTAAATGATTTTATTAATTAATTAAGTTAATGAATTAATTAACTTCTTAGAGAAAATTAATTATAGAATTAACATAGATTCAATTATTTATTTAATTAAATAATTTATTGGATAAATAATATTAATTAATTAAACAAACAAACATGGACTAAAGCCCGAAGGCTTTCTAAAGCCTAAAGTGGGCGTCTATATGGTTAAAAAAATCTAGGGTTATTAGTTCCTAGTGTAGTATAAATATATTACTTAGTGAAAATAATAACAAGTCTCCTACATTAACTTTCTCTCCAAGTCAAGAAGTCCTCCAACTCTCTCTCTCTCCCCTAGCCGATTTCAAGGAAAGAAAATAAAAGGATTTTTCGCTTTGATTTTCGGCGTGGCAATTTAGAGACAGTGACGATTTTACTGTTCAAGAAAGCTAGTTCAGAATTCCACATAGGCGAAGAAAGGTACATGAATTCGAAACACAATTTGAAAATATGAAATCGAGATGAACCACTTGGGCTTTTCAATTTTATCTTCCGCTGCATTTTTTTATGTATTAAAACCCAACAGTGGTATCAAAGTCAATCTCAGATTTTCGTATTTAATTGAATACGTGATTTATGTGATTTTTGCATTTTTTAAGCATGTTATTAGAATAAGTTTTTATGATATGAAAACCATGATTTTTTTGCGTTTAATTCATGTATATTGTAGTATGATGATATGTGAATTGAAAAATTAAAGTTGTGTGAGAATTGGGGGTGAAAAACCCCGAGACGAGCGAGACGAGCGAGACACGCTCGGCGTGCGTAGTCTGCGTGCAGCGCCGTGTGCTTTTTAGCACACGGCGCCAGGCCACCTGGCCGTGCGCTGGGTTGTGTTAGGATCAATGAGCTCGGGTTTTTGACTCGGGTCTTAACGGGTCGGGTCAAAATTTCTCGGGTCCAATTTTAAATAAATGGGCTTTGGGCTATTTTAATTATCTGGGTGGGCCTAAAGAATGATGACCCGAATTTAATTAAATAAGCCCAAAATTGTTTTTAATTAAAATTATAGACTTTCAATAAATTAGTTTTGCGCTTAATTAATTGAATATTAAATATGCCAATGGTTGGTAATTTATGTTTGATGAAATCGAGCCCAAATTGTTTTTATTGAATTTTTATTATTTAAGTGAATAATTAATTAATTATTCTTTGAGGATTTTTTAATTAATTTATTTATTTAAATAATAAATTCTCACTAGATGGTTTATTATCATAAATACCAATAAAGTTTGGAATTTTATTGAGGAAATTAATTAGTTGGACTAATTAATTATTAACTTAATCACCAACATAGTTGCTTTAAATACCGTGAGCATGTATTATATAATGGTGACATTTATTCATGGGCTTAGGTTGTTTTCTTTTGATTGTATTTCTTTTTAATGGGTTGTAAGGGCCGGATTTGAGCCCGTTTATTTTATTTCTAGAATTATGTATAGGTTGTTAATTTAATCTCATGTAATAGATAGAAATAGAATAGACCTTTTTTTAAGAGGAGATCAATCCAAAAGAAGAAGGAGCTTGGAGCCCAAGAAGAATAGCTAGGCTTATTTTTCATTTTGATGATGGCCCATTGGCTTGGGCCCTCTAGATAAAGCCCATGGATAAATGTGTTGGATTTATTGCTTCCAATGCATGTATATTAATTATGTGAAGCATGTATGTTATCAATATGCGTTATATAAATTTGATAATGTGCAAAGTGAGACTTAGATAAATGTTTAGAACATGAATTCTCCCAATTCAAAATTATACTAAGTCAGTAAAGGGTGCTAGGCATCCTTTCCCTCCACTTAACTTAATAGAATTAAGTTTTAAACCTAGTATGTGGCATCTTCCCAATAAGTTGGGGTCATATATCAAGATTTAATTCTAAAATTTTATTAAGTGCATTAGATGCCTTAATCGAGACATATTTCACCTCAAATATCGTTAAAGGGTTGCAAGGTGAAATTCAAATGTTAGATTATGAGGAGTTCGTGAGAATAAACTTAGATAGTCCACAAAGCCTATAAATCGTTAAAGGGTTGCGGTTTTGGTGGGTTATGGGAAAAAGAAGATTGGACCGTCTATTGGATAGATTGATGTTGGACATCACTTTACTTAAGTAATGGACCAAATATCATTAATGGGTTACCATCCATTACATTAATTAAAGAACTCAATCCCCACTACGAAGCTATAAACAACGATCACTTCCGTTTTTCACAGTGGGAGTGTGAATCTCGAAAAATATTGTGGGAGCCAAGTTATAGATCGAAGTCCTTGATTTTAAACTTGGTTTTAATTTCGTTACATACGTCTAATTAAGTCTGGTTTATTTTCTACAGTTATTTGATTTATCTCTCTCAAATCTAAAAATGTCTCCCAAACCACTATCAAAATTAATGGAGAACACGATTCTCACTGGTCCAAATTACATAGAGTGGCTGACAAAGCTGAGGATGGTCCTTAGCAGTGAATCCATAGACTATGTATTGGAAGTTGGTCATCCTCCCATTCCCGGAAAAGACGAGTGATGAAGTTCGCCTCGTTCGTTGGGATTGGTGTTGTGACAACCATAGAGCAAGAGTGTACATCTTAAGCTCCATGTGCATTGAGTTGCAGAGGTCTCATGACAAGATGGATAATGCAAGAGACATTATTGTACACTTGGATGAGTTGTTTGGAGAACACGGTAGGACCGCTAGATATTTCATATCAATAGATCTTTTCCGAACTAAGATGACTGGAAGAGAGGATGTTGGAGAACACGTCTTCAAAATGATGACCATGATGGAAAAACTAAAATCTTTAAACTTCTACATGGACCTACATCTCCAAGTTAACCTCATCCTACAGTCACTCTCTGATTCGTTCTATTACTTCGTCATAAATTTTGACATGAATGACATTGAGGATTCATTAGCTGGGCTTCTGGAAAAACTCAAAGTTACTCAAAAACAAATGAGGGCGGATAGATGGAACAATCCGATGACAATTACTTTTCCTAATTCATTGGATGGAGGAAAGAAGAATAACAACCATCTTGAAGAGGAAGCGTCCAGCACGACTTGCAAAAGCATAACAAAGGAGAAATAAGAGGGCTAGAAACCAGGACATATGTTTATGCTGCAGTGAGCTAGGCCACTGGAGAAGAGACTGTCCTAACAAACGAGCAAAAGGTAAAGAACTTTATGTTTTTGAAACTAATTGCTCTATTATCATATTTTCCTCTTAATGGATTCTTGATTCAAGAGCTAATACTCATGTATGTTGTGTGAATCAGAATCTGGAAAGAAGTAGGAAACTGAGCCCTGATGAGGTGAAGATCAGAGTAGGCAGCGAGCAAAGCGTCACAGCTACTGGAATTGGATCTACTTCATTGCTTTTAAATTCTGAACATTTACTTTTTCTGAATAATGTTTTAGTTTTGCCCAGTGGGCTTAAAAACATTGTTTCAATTCCTATTTTAGTTAAAATTCGTTAAACTTTCCGTTTTATTGATGAACATTGCAACATTTATTATGGTAATAAATAAGTAGGCTTTGCTTATTTAGTAAATGGATTGTATTACCTTAATGTCCAAAATGAGTGTTCTGTGAATACTATACAAAAGAAACGTAGTAGGCTTGGAATAAACCAAAGATTGATCTGGCATCTTAGACTAGGCCATGCCGGCGAACATAAAATTCACAAAATGGAGAAAGATGGACTAATTGGTTCATTGGGATTGGATCCCTATCCTACTTGTGAATCTTGTCTCAAAAGCAAGATGGCTAGATCCCCCTTCACACGGACTTTTGAAAAAGCCTCACAAATCTTATGTTTAGTGCATACTAATGTTTGTGGACCATTTGGAGAAATGACTTGAGGAGGTTTCCTTTACTTCATCACATTCACTGATGACCATTTAAGATATGGTCTGGTGTACCTGATGAGGCACAAGTCTGAATCTATTGAAAAGTTCAAGGAATTCAAGGCTTTAGTGGAAAATCAAACTGGTCAACATATAAAAACTCTTTGATCGGATCGAGGAGGAGAATATATGAACAACGAGTTTGATGTATACCTTAGAGTGAATGGTATAGTATTACAACTCACACCTCCAACGACACCATAGTTAAATGGAGTTGCAGAGCGAAGGAATCGGACCCTGTTGGACATGGTTCGCTCCATGCTCAGCTACACTGACTTACCCATTTCACTGTTGGGTTATGCGCTGCTTACAGCTGTACACATTTTAAATAGATGTCCGTCCAAGTCCATTGCTAAGACTCTATATGAGATATGGAAAAATAGGAAACCAAGTCTTAATCACATCAAGATTTGGGGATGTCCGGCTTATGTCAAAAAGACTAAAGTGGACAAGTTGAAGGCTAGATCCTTGAAAGGGCGTTTTGTTGGATATCCTGAGGATTCAATGGGATACCTCTTTTACCTGCACGATGATCAAAAGATCATTGTAGCTTTACAAGCCCACTTTCTTGAAGATGAGTTCATTCAAGAAGGAGGAGCGGGTAGAAAGATTGTTCTCGATGAATAAAATGAAACTTCAGTGGATACATCTACAAAGGAAGTGAGAACCGAACCTTCTGTAACACAACCACAACCGTGAAGGTCAAGTAGAATACCTCAACTGCCTGAGAGGTATGGATATCTAGTACAGAGGGAGCTGGATCTTCATTTTGTATTAGAGGAAGATCATGGAGATGATCCCTCTACTTATGATCAAGCGATAATGGATGTGGATGCTACTAGATAGCGTGAAGCTATGCAAATTGAGATCAATTCGATGCATGCAAACCAAGTCTGGAAACTTTTAGATCTGCCTGATAGGGTAAAACCAATTGGGTGCAAATGGATCTACAAGAGAAATATTGGTGTTGATGGCAAGGTTGACACCTACAAAGCCAAGCTAGTGGCGAAAGAGTATAGTAAAAAAGAAGGGATTAACTACTAAGAAACCTTTTCGCCAGTGGCTATGATCAAATCAATAAGGATTCTACTTGCAACAGCGGCACACCTAGACTATGAAATATGGCAAATGGATGTCAAAATTGCTTTCCTAAATGGATTCCTAGAAGAGGATATCTATATGGAAAAGCCTAAAGGTTTTGTCTCCCATGTCCATATTCATAAGGTGTGTAAGCTTGAGAGATCCATTTATGGACTTAAGCAAGCATCTCATTGCTGGAATCTGCGTTTTGATGAGGTTGTCAAAGGATTTGACTTCATCAAAAACAAAGACGAGCCATGTGTTTACAAGAAGGTTAGTAGGAACAAGATAACATTCTTTGTGTTATATGTGGAATACATATTACTCATAAGGAATGATATAGGAATGCTCACCACTGTTAAGAAGTGGCTTTTGAGTACTTTTTCCATGAAAGACTTGGGAGAGGCAACTTTCTAGGGATTCGAATCTATAGAGATTGAACAAATAGAATGATGGGGATCTCTTAAGCCCTTTACCTAGAAAAGGTCCTAAAGAGATATAAGATGGAGGATTCTAAAAAAGGGTTCCTGCCAATGAGACTTGGGATACATCTCTCGAAATCTATGTGTCCTCAAAGTAAGAAAGATAGAAAAGAGATGAGCACTATACCCTATGCATCTGCTGTGGGTAGCCTGATGTACGTGATGCTGTGTACTAGACTTGACATAGCTTATACAGTAAGCGTTGTTAGTCGATTTCAGGCGAACCCTGGCAAGGAACATTGGATAGCTGTGAAGAATATCCTAAAGTATCTCAAGAGAACTAAGGATATGATTCTCATCTATGGGAGTGGTGACCTGAGAGTGGACGGGTACATTAACTCGGATTTTCAATCAGATGTCGATGATCGAAAATCCACCTCAGGATTCGTATTCACCCTCAATGGTGGGGCGGTGACTTGGAAAAGTTCCAAGCAAAGCACAACCGCGAACTCCACAACTGGGGCTGAATACATAAGGCAGCTAAAGAGGTTTTTTGGCTTAGGAAGTTCATAGAAGAACTTTAAGTGTTTCCTAGCATAAAGCTCCCATTGCCACTTTGCTGTGATAACATCGGAGCAATAGAGCAGACAAAGGAACCTAGGTCTCACAACAAGTCCAAACACATCGAGAGAAGATATCACATCATACTTCGAGATCGTTGCACGAGAAGAAATATTTGTTCAGAAAATATTTGATCATAAGAGAGATCGTTGCACGAGAAGAAATATTCGTTGCACGAGAAGATATCACATCATAAATACCATAACAAATGGCATTGAGTGCAAGTGGGAGATTGTTAGAGTATATGCCCTCAAATGCCATAAAGAGGATAGACTTGTAACTAAACAATATCTTTTAGTAATATAAAGCATTATTTTGTTATTTTCTTATAGGCATTTGTAAAGTTTTAATAAACAACGTAAAGTCCTTGATAATAAGGCAAACCTTCTACTTCCTATGAGTTAGGAAGAATGGCACTAGAAAAGTTTGATCCTTATTATCTAAAAATTGTTCGCAAGTCGAAGAGAGTATTGACTGGACATCAATACTGGATAAAGACTTGTATGATGTAAGTTTTGACAAAGAAAGTGCAGTCAATCACTATGGGAATGGTAGTGGAAACTTATGTCATAGACATCTCAGTTAGACTGATATGTTCGAACACGACCTGCATCGGTTTCATCACATGGGTTTTCACTCACTAATAGTCAATGATGAAACTGATAAGTTGTGATAGGTACGCGTGAACCTTAGACCTAAGGAATCAAGTTGAAGATATACTTGTGACATCAAGTCTGTCATTAGAGTAGTTAGATACAATTCACCCTTTGGTGGGATCGACCTCGAAGTGCGACTTGATGGGCAAGTAGCAGTCTTAACTGATTAGCAAAATGAGATTTATTCTCTCATAAGTGGATGGACTAAATATCCTATGCAGTCATGAATGAGTGAGGTTAAAAGACTTTGGCCAAAGCATAAAGAGATACTCATGTTAGACATGAAGGTATACTCATAGACCTCGATTCATTATGAGCTAAGCATATGGTCAAGTCCTGTGAGTTTGACTGAACCATGACTCTCACTTGATTGAGATATATGAATAAAAGGTTTATACTCGTATGGAATTCACAGCGTAAAATGTTTGGAATGATCCTAATCATTTGTTCTCAATTGAGGTACGATGTGAGCCACAGGTCTAGCTAGGTGTTACTCACATCCTCTTGATTTTCGCCTAATTGCCTTTTAAGACGAACCTAAAAAGTCGCGCTTAAAGAAATTGCAAAAGGAAAAATTATGGAATAGACTTGAGAGGATTTTTCGGTATTGGATATCGAAATTAATTAATTAATTAATTAAGTTAATGAATTAATTAATTTCTTAGAGAAAATTAATTATAGAATTAACATAGATTTAATTAGTTATTTAATTAATTAAACAAACAAACATGGACTAAAGCCCGAAGGCTTTCTAAAGCCTAAAGTGGGTGTCCATATGGTTAAAGAAACCTAGGGTTATTATTTCCTAGTGTAGTATAAATATACTACTTAGTGGAAATAATAACAAGTCTTCTACATTAACTTTCTCTCCAAGTTAAGAAGTCTTCCAATTCTCTCTCTCTCTCCCAGCCGATTTCAAGGAAAGAAAAGAAGAGGATTTTTTGCTTTGATTTTCGGCGTGGCAATTTAGAGACGGTGACGATTTTACTGTACAAGAAAGGATCAAGGAAGCTAGTTCAGAATTCAACATATGCAAAGAAAGGTACATGAATTCAAAACACAATTTGAATATGTGAAATCGAGATGAACCATTGAGCTTTTTAATTTTATCTTCCGCTACGTTTTTTTATGCATTAAAACCCAACACATAGGGACTCCAAGATATCTCAATGGAAACGTCCCTTCACTGAACCCAGTTATTTGTATGATGCTCTGTTTAATATTCATTGATGTCCCCCTCACAAAAATACTAGAGTTGGACTGATTAGCATATAAACACGTAGTCTCATAAAAGCCCTTGAAAGTTTGCCATATTAACTGCACAAAAGGAATAGTAGCTTTACAAAAGATTAACAACTCATTAGCAAAACACATGTTTGTAAGTTGCAACTGCTTGCAAGTAGAGTGAAATCTGAATGGGGACTGGAGAGCAGCTATCTTTAAACTCCTAGTTAAATACTCCATAACAAGGACAAAGAGCAGGGGGGAGATTGGGTCTCCCTGTCTTAGCCCTCTTCTCCCCTTGAAAAACCCATGAGATTCACCATTAAAGACTAGGGAAAAAGAAATAGTAGAGACACAAGTCATTATCCAATCAGTAAGTTTTTGAGGAAAATTGAGACCTTCTAATAAATCTTTCAAGAATGCCCATTCCACAGAGTCATAAGCCTTCCTAATGTCTATTTTCATTAGACATCTAGGTGAGACACTTTTTCTGTTATACTGTATAATTAACTCCTGACTGAGCATCACATTATCACATACATATTTCCCCTTTATGAATGTCCCCTGGTTTTCATTAACCAAGTAAGATAGAACTGTGGCTACCCTCTTAGTCATAAGCTTAGAAATGCATTTGTATATTGTTGTATAGCAAGCAATGGGCCTAAATTCACTTGCCAACTGGGGATAGTCCACCTTTGGAATTAAAAAGAGTAAAGTACAGTTCAACTGAGTTAGCAGCTTACCATGTTGAAAGAATTCCAGCAATGCTTCTGTGATCTCATTACCTACTATGGGCCAGGCAACTTTAAAGTTCACAACTAAAGTTTAGGGCTACAAGACTACTATGCTTTACCAAAATGCCTATAAAAGAATTGGGTCGAGCGCTGGTGCACCCCACATTGCTATCCCCGAGTGTTCACGCGTTCAGAAAGTTGGATTCTAAACCAATGTCCTTTATATACAAAACTTTTTTTGTAGCAAAATCTCGTTACCTCATCAATCAAAGTATCAAATTTCTCAATAAAAAGACAACAAACTCTTACACAAGTGAGCGAGATTCATATATTAGAGGAAGAAAACAACTACAGATTAAAATAACCTAAATTTTAAAAAAAAAACTGAAATATTATTTACCACCAACTTGCATTTCGTTAGGGGATACAAATATTAAGGGTGTTCCAACTAGCCCGTCGATATAGCAACGGCAAGGGTAGGGACTGCTCCAACATGCGATCAAGGAAGAAGAGAAAAGGATAATGCGGTTAGGATTTTTGGAGAAAAAAATAGAATTGTTTTTATATTAACATATAGAAAGGTGAGTGGTTCCTCCAACAAATTGATATATAAAAAAATAATCTACGAGCTTCCTACTTATTTTTCATTAATTATTAAGATCCTTACGTCTTGTTTAATAGTTACAAGGTTTTATTATAAAAATTTATAAAAGAAATTTTGAATATTACAATCTTTCAATTATATTTTAAGATATTCAATTTCGAAGGATGATATATATAAACTCACTCAAGCACATCCTAATTAAACTAATTGAACTTCCGTTAATTACTTGATCATTTAACGCATTGACTCATAATTTTCAAAGTCTTCATCGTGGTTCATATTGAAATATAATTATTGATTAACCCAAAACCTGTTAGTTTAGTGGTATCCACCTTCCACTTTATGTGAGAGATACTGGGTTTGAATTTAGGCTACTATAAGTTGTGACTCTCTTCTCCTTTATGAAGTTAGATAGAATCTTTATGTTCAATGTGATTATAACTTGTTGGATATTTAGTTAATATTGTGTATGTATAAAAAGTGTGTGAACACCTCTTTTGGGTACGAAATTCGAACACCACAAGTATCGAGGATACTAAATATTATTGGATAATATTATTCTACTTCGGGAGTAGATGAGGTTAGCATTTCGAATTTCTCGATTCGGAATTGAAACGAATGAGAAATTAATTGCTATTGTTGGGTGTTTGAATGTGGATATTCCACTTTGGATATAAACCATAAGGTGGACAGGACCGAACCTCGGACCACGGACTCGAGCTCGGGTCTAGGTTCGGGTGGGGTCTGGGTTCGGGATCGGGCTGGTACGCGGGCCGTGGGCCGTGACTGGGCTTGGTGGTCGTTGGGCTAAATATATTCTTTTTGGGCAAAATTTAGAATTAAATTAACTTGAGCCCAGTTAATTATTTTCTTCTTTTGGGCCAATAAGAATTAATTTAGACTCATTTCTTTTCCAAAAAAATCAGGCAGCCCAGCAGAAGGTTGAATTACATCTGAAACGTTTCATTTGTAAAGCAGTCAGAAATTGAAAGATTCTTAATGCTAAATTTGAAACGTTTGAATTTATAAGTGAAAAACATTTCACTTTAAAAGTGGTAAGGGAAAAACATTTCACTTTAAAAGTGGTAAGTGAAATGTTTTTTACTTTAAAAGTATAAGTGAAATGTTTCACTTTTAAAAGTGGTTAGTGAAAACGTTTCATTTCTCCAATTTTCTCCTATATAAAGAGTCTCCCATATGAATGAAAAAGATAAGAAGACGAACACACAAAAATCAGAAATCATTTCTACATTTGTTAAGCATACTACATACATCACAACAGTGAGAGTTCTTGAGCAAAATAAGTTCGTGGAGTGTTATTCTTAAAGTGGTTCAATTACAACATGTAATCGTTGTATCTTGGGAAGTTAGTTGCACGAACCCGTACCACCGTAGGCGGGGCAATATAGCTTTAAGGATAGAGAGTCCAACTCTCGCCTCGATTCGTTTTCATTTGTTCATCGCATATATTTCCAGTATATTTCGGATTAATAGTGCAGGAAATCAAACATAACTATCTACCCGAATTTGTTGAATTAGATATAAAAGGTATTCTCTTTCCTCTTGAATTAATAATAATAAAAAAAAACCATCAAAATTTCAATCAAACTGAACTCCTCTTATCACAAATATGATGGTTCACAAATTAGTACCACAAAATGCTTCATTTTTTTTGGGATAATAGCAAACACCCCCCTCAGTTATGGGATGATGTGCACTTTGCCCTCTAATTTATTGAAATGTGCACTTTGCCCCCTCACTTATTATAAAATGTGTATTTCACCCCCTCAGGCAGTTCGGACAGATTCGGGCACCACACTTATCATAAAAATTGAACAATCATAATACAAGAACATGATCTTAAAGTAACTATGCAGACTGATCAATAAAATGAGCGACAAAATTTATGTGTGTTCTATAGTATCAAAAAAAAGAGCACAAAATGCGGGAAATAATGGGTCAGACAAATTGAATAACCAAGTTGTCGTAATTAGGTAGCTAGACTTTTCATATGCACATATATATGGGATCAGAAAATCTATGCTAGATTGAATTTAATGATTTTAGTATCTTTATCTCTAATGCAGTAAGATGTATTGTGTGCTGTCCCACACACACTTGTGTAAGAGAGATTGACACAAAATTTACACTCAAATCATTAAACTCGGTCTGACATATGATTACAACATCTATATGTGTGTTTCAAAGTTCAAAGTATGCAGGTTGGTGGTGTAATTAATGAGATGTGAACTACTCTACAACTTTTGATTCTTCCTACTTCACCAGTGACCATGTCGTTCACCTGCGCCACCTGCTTATTTTAATAATAATTCTACCTTCTATACTCCAAACTAATAAAACAAATTTATTGCTAAATTTATTGCAATTAAAACTAAATCTTATCTATATTAGATAAATTTAATTGTAGAAGTCACTTATTGCTGAGGTATAAGTTAAAGTAAGTTTTTGTATTTTGCTTGACATCATGCACAATATATAAAGTTATAAACGTTAAGAATAAACTAAGATGGGGCTAATAATCAACACGAAGGGGTTTTATTTATTAAATCAGTAGCAACATAAATAATTGGGATAATTATACTCACACCCTTTTAATAATGGGGTAATTACACAAACCCTCTCTCACTAATTGATAATCACCTCAAAGAATTTATTTATAAGGTTTACATAGAGTGCAATTGTAAGAATTGTTACACATACAGAGGGGTGCAATTGTAATAAATTTTTAACATGAGGGTGTGTATTTGTAATTATCAATCAGTGAGGGTAGATTTGTGTAATTACCCCATTATTGAGGGGGTGTGAGTGTAATTTTTCCTAAATAATTTGGACAACTTGTACGTACGTACATGTTAAATAAATTTTATTTTAAATTTATCTATTTTGTTACAAGAAACAATTGAATTGTTACATTTGCGGATGGATAAGGGTTTGGCCTTGCAAGTAATGAAACACATGAAGTTACTGTCCTCCTTAGGTCAAGCTCTAATTACCTTTTTCCTTTACCACCAGAACGAAGTATTCATATTTATTTCGTGAATACATTGACTCCACAAACTTCATGAAATTCCATGAGGATTAATTAACAAAATGTAATTGTGTAATAAAAGAAATAGACATTAAAATTTGAATTGTTTCAAAGAAAAAGGTATTTTCTCGGGTCGAAGAAATATCCATCGCCATTGTTTTGAACGAGTTTTGGTAAAAAAAAGAGAGAAAGAAAAAAAGGAGTATTTATTGACAGTTACTTCTTTATTGGGATACTCGTTATGAAATTTCACCGATCCAAAATCACATTTAACAAAAAAAATAAAATTAAAGAAATTAGTTGGGTCACCTCGGGTGAGTTTGACCCAACTTTTGTATAATTTATTATGAGATAATTGATTCTTGTATAATTGATAATGACAAAAGTTAAGATTTACAGCTTTTCCAAAATGTGATTTTGTAACGCAAAATACCCGAACGAGATTATAGAAACACATACACCAAAAATTACGATTAAGAGGTCAAATGCAAATTTTAGCGTTTCAAAAGTTAGGGCAAACGGCCTCTTAATCGATTAATTCCTTTAACTGCCATATAAATGTAGGCGCACACTTTGTACATGTGCGGCTTTGGTTAAGGGAAAATTCTTGGGTGCACCTGGCGTGAGACCCAGTTGCATACACTAACACACAACAAAAAATTTATCAGCCAACACACAATTTTTATTGTTTCTTGTTGCAATTGGATCCTACACCGAGTGCACCCAAGAATTTTCCTTGGTTGAGAGTTTAGACAATCACTGTTTATTTTGACTTTTGGCTGATAAATTAAGTTTATTGAAATTAGTTTATTCCAAAAGAATATTAATTGAACCTTCCCTTTGACTCCACTTTCTTGATTCTCCGTTGATCTCCTCTTTTAGGTTATGGGAGTGTTTGCAAACTCTAAACAAAAATGTTTTTGAGATTTTAGCTTAAAATAAGAGGGTGTTTGGCTAAGTTTATTTTACAAAGCTTATAAGCTCTTAGTGCTTATAAGATGTTTTTGGAGCTTATAAGCTTTCCAACTTCTAAGAACTTGAAAAATAAGTTGGGGTCTTCTTGCTTATTTTTTAACAGCTTATAAACTCCTAACATCTTATTTTAAGAGCTTCTAAGCTGTTTCAAGAAAAAAATTACCAAACATTTTGTAAGAGCTTATAAGCTCTTAAACATCTTATAAGATGTTTTAAATAGATTATAAGTTTAGCCAAACACTCTCTAAGTAATTTTGTAGTGTTTGCAAATCCTGCTTTTTGCTTCTGATTTTCTAAAATTAAGCTCCCAGAAGCCAAAAGCTCCAAGTTGGGTAGGGGGTGCTTCTAGGTGCTTTAAAAATTCCTGCAATTAAAATAAATCTTTTATGACAATTTTATCCTCGAAAATATTGTACTTTTTGGAAAAAACTATTTTATATTCACACTTCTATTTGCAAACACTCTCTACAACTTTTTTTTACTTTCTGCTTGTGTTTATAAACACTACTCACTTCTGCTTTTCAAGTGATTCTACTTATTTTTCACTGAAAAACACTTCTCCACAAACAGTAAAATTTGCAAACAATCCCTATATCATGGACTTCATTCGCCACTATTTCAAATCAAATATATTGTTTGATTCATGTTTTCGAGAAATGCCAAATCTTCTACATACATTGATTTTGAAAATCTTTGCATCAAGACCTCAAATGCAGCTTCATACTTGCATCATCACTGTAAATACTATTTCCCATGTTACGGATTTGACAATAATTGTCGCGGATTACGCAATTTCGTCTGGACTTTATCTTGTTTTTCTTAGTTATTATTTGAGAGTTCATGTTGAATATGAGTTTGTTCCTCTTATATGAAAATTCATGATATATTGGTTTGGTTTTGTCCACTTATTTGATTGCAAATAGTTCAATCCAAGGGTCGAGTTGTGGTCGAATGGTTTAACTATTTTATTGGAGGTAGTATATTATTTTGTACATATGTAATTAACGACAACACATCATCATATCTTATGTCCAAAATTAGGGGTGGTCACGGTTTGGTTAACCGACCAAACCGAACCGAAACCAAAAATTTCGGTTGGAACCGAAACCGAACCGAGCCTTTTCGGTTCGTTTTTTATTTTTCAAGATTTTCGGTTTCGGTTTCGGGACTCGGTTAACCGAACCAAACCGAACCGAAAACCGAAATGGTTTGCAAATAATATATAATTTTTATTTATAGTGGGGGTTAATATGGAATTTCGAATAATTTTGGGGCTAAATATCTGATTTCACTTTACATAAGTTAAAGAAAGTTAAAGAAACCCATTCCGGTGAACCTAATTTCATGCCCCAAATGCACAAAAAAAAAACGCTGAACCAGTTTTGGCCTCAAAATCGGTTAACTGAAATGTTAACCGAAATCGAACCGATTTGGTTTCGGTTAAAATCAAACTGAACCATTTCTGTTCGGTTTCGGTTTTGGATTTTTCCGAACCGAAATTTCGGTTCGGTTAACCGATTTGACCACCCCTATCCAAAATGATAGGTCAAGCTACATGGTATTTTAAATGAGCATTAAAAATGTTAATTGTTTTGTTTATTCTTGCACTATTGATTTAAAATTAATGGTTAAAAATTAATGATGTCACATTATTACTTTAATTGAGATGAAAGTTCTAAAAGAATATTTTTTAATTGCAAAACAAATTTCGAAAAAGAAAATTCATTTCAAGAAATTGAGTCTTATTTAACAAAAAAAATAGAGTTATAAATTTAAAACAAAAAAAAATAGTACAATAAAAAACTTTGTCAGTTAAAATGAAACTAATATGACTCTACAAACAACATTATACGTTTTGTGAATTGTTTACGAAAAATTATATATGTTGTTTTATTCTTCCGTGTTTATGGGTATTTTCCCCCACTTATCTTCATTAATAAATATAATTATTTAGTGAATATACATCATATATCAATTAAGAGTGAATAATCATTCATATTTTATGAAATGTGATCTATCAATTTTTAATATGAAATTTAATTTTTTAAAAAATATATAATATAGTGAAATTTCCTCTCTTAAATCATTAGAGCAACTGAGCAAGTCTTCGGTCTGTGTCTTTAGGTCAAAGACTCATAAAAAGGGAGAATTTTAAATAAATAATATAGAAATAAATCAAAATTAAGAAAATAATACAACAAAAATTCAGGTGCAGAAAATAGCACATCCCGTGCTGCCCAAACGCGGAATGGGCAGATTTCGCGCTCGGGCAGCGCGGAGCATAATTTTTTTTATATTATATATATATATTAATTAAATCATATTTTTTTTCTTATTTTTCACTCATTTTTCTCCTTTTTTCGTGCATTTTTGAGTTTCGACGTGAAGATATTAATTGTAGACTTTCATATACACTTTGTAATCACACAAAAATGGACTCATTTCGATACCCGAATGAAGAAATATGACAAGTAAAAAAGGACAAATTAGAGCAATTTTTTTAAGGAAACAATAATTTTGTCTATATTTTCGGCTAATTTTTCTTCCTTTTTCATTCATTTTTTAGTTTTGATTTGAACATATAAATTGTAGATTTTCATATAAACTTTGTAACCACACAAGAATGGACTCATTCCAATACCTGAGTGAGAGAATATGACAAGTCAAAAATGATACGAATTTTTCGGGAAAAAAAATATTTTTTCGTCATTTTCGAGATAATTTTTCGACCTTTTTTGTACATTTTCAGGCTTTAACTTCAACACAAAAAATGTAGATTCATTCACAAAGTTTGTAACGGTATGAGAACTGATTCATTTCGATATCCGAGTGAAAAAATACAACATGTTAAAAAAGATAATGTGTCTCTTTTTTAACATGTTGTATTTTTTCACTCGGATATCGAAATGAATCAGTTCTCATACCGTTACAAACTTTGTGAGTCAATCTACATTTTTTGTGTTGAAGTCGAAGCCTGAAAATGTATAAAAAGGTCGAAAAATCATCCCGAAGATGACGAATTTTTTTTTTTTTGAAAAATCCGTATCCTTTTTTACTTGTCATATTCCCTCACTCAGGTATCGGAATGAGTCCATTCTTGTGTGGTTACAAAGTTTATATGAAAATCTACAATTTATATGTTCAAGTCAAAACTCAAAAATGAACGAAAAAGGGAGAAAAATGAGCCAAAAACATAGACAAAGTTATTATTTTCTTTAAAAAATTGCTCTAATGTGTCATTTTTTACTTGTCATATTTCTTCACGCGGGTATCGGAATGAGTTCATTTTTGTGTGGTTACAAAGTCTATATGAAAGTCTACAATTAATATGTTCAAGTCAAAATTAAAAAATGCACGAAAGAAGGAGAAAAATGAGCGGGTAATAAGGAAAAAAATATAATTTAATTAATATATATATATAATATAAAAAAAATTACAGCTATATTTAAAAAAAAAATAAAAAATTTACATTCCGCGCTGCCCGAGCGCGGAATCAGCCCATTCCGCGTTCGCGTAGCGAGGAATGTGCTATTTTCTACACTCGAATTTTTGTTGTATTATTTTCTTAATTTTAATTTATTTTTATATTATTTATTTAAAATTCTCCATAAAAAGGGTCTTGAAGCAAATTATGCAAGTCTTCCGTGTGTGTCTTTATTAGGAAGACTTGGTAAACTTAACTTGGTAATCAAAAGTTCAAAACCAACAAGCAAACATCATTTCTATGTTCAAACTTTTGGTCTTAGTTAATTATAGTTTCTCATTTGTTTTTTCTTTTTGATTGTGTATAAGTAAAATGATCAAATGATTTAAATCAAGTGAAATAGTTTAACTAAGGAAATCAAATCCATAATATTCTTTCAGCCAAATCGTACTGTGACATAATTCAATTTAATCACGGCATGTCTGTAGCCCCACAAAAAATACAAATGACTATACGTTCAAACTTGTGATATTCAAATAAAAAATTAGAGACACAATCGTCGGGCCATCACCATGATGGATGTTTCTTCAATTACCTTTACTTACTTTAGTGGAAGGTGAAAAAACACAATGAATTTGACAACTTTCCAAACGCTTTCAACGGAAGAAAAATCATAATAGTAATTTTTCAGTTAAAATATTATTTTTCTAATTACAAATATTCCACATGGCTTTTAAGGTTTTTATTTTTTTATATTTGTTACTACACAATATTATAAGATATTATTTTCTCAAATGCATCAGTATGATGATGAAAATCGTATGTACATTGGATATTTTCATTTCGAATAATAAATATACTCCACATCAGCATATTATGAGGTCCCACTATTGATGTGACAAATTCTCGCAATTTGTGGTTAAACAATTTTTCCATGTGGACGAAGGGTGGTGAAGTTTTGTGTATGAATTATTTTATATATTTTGAAGAATAATCAAAGGAAAAAATTGTTCTAAGTATATTATTATTATTAGTATCGTTTCAAAATCGTATGTTGTAGTCAATTGGTTTGGGAATAATATACCACAGAAAATATTAACATGACATGAGATGGGTCATGGGAGTCGGATTCAACTTCAATAACCAATATTTAATAGAAAAAACTAAATAAACAATAAATGAGAAATAAAGTACGTCAAATCTCCTAAGTCCATGTATGGGGATATCGAGAGTACATTTACTAGCCTCCAATAAAGGGGTTGGCAAAGCCAAAATACCATTAATACATACCAACCCAATTTTGTTTTCTCCCACAACGACCAAATGCACCACAAAAAGACAATTCACCATTCAACTTAAAAAAAAGACAAATGTTTAATTTTACAATATTTTGAAACGCTTCCGAAAAATTATAGCTGGTTTACAATGTTTTTATATATTATTTTGAAGCGCTTTTGAAAAATTATAACAGTTCGAAACGCATTGATTGACGATGGTGAACCTAATCTAATCGTCGTGCACTTTACTGTGATCAAGACTATGAACTAGCCCCATAATTATAATTATAGTTCAATACAGACAACTCGTTGACGAAAGGTCTTTCATGTTCGTGCCGAAACATAATTGCTACAATGGTCCCTCCTCATATATAACTAAACTAAAAAAGCAAAATGAACTCTAAGAAAAAGATAAATGCAAAACTTTATTCATAAAAAAAAAAAGAATTGAAAAATATGTATGTATTTTAATAATAATAATAATAAAAATGACTTTTTTCAAATACCAAAAATTTCCTCCCAATTGGCCCCGCGTTTTCTTCTTTTCTTAACTCATCACTCCCTTTGTCTTCTCTAACCAAACCATGCTTTCCTCCTCCGCCACCACCAACCACCACCACTGACGGCGGCGCAGCCGGAATACCTTTAACTCTCCGCCATGGGTAACTGCAACGCTTGCATAAGACCTTCACAAACGGAGCCCCAAACTCCGAAACCAAAGACCCGCAAAAAGACCCGCGAACGCTACCCGAACCCGTACGCCCAATCCCCCGCCCCGATCCGCGTCCTCAAGGACTTCTTCCCTCGTACGATAATCTCCGATAAGTACATCCTCGGCCGCGAGCTCGGCCGCGGCGAATTTGGAGTGACCTACCTCTGCACCGATCGGGAGACGCGCGAGGCCCTCGCGTGCAAGTCAATCTCCAAGAAGAAGCTCCGTACGGCGGTGGACATCGAGGACGTCCGCCGCGAGGTGGCGATTATGTCGAGCCTGCCGGAGCACGCGAACATCGTGAAGCTACGCGCCACCTATGAGGACAGCGAGGCGGTGCATTTGGTGATGGAGCTGTGTGAGGGTGGGGAGCTCTTCGACAGGATAGTGGCGCGTGGGCATTACAGCGAGAGGGCGGCAGTGGCGGTGGCGAGGACGGTGGCGGAGGTGGTGAGGATGTGTCACCAGAACGGGGTTATGCATAGGGATTTGAAGCCTGAGAATTTTCTGTTTGCTAATAAGAAGGAAAATTCGGCGCTTAAGGCCATTGATTTTGGTTTGTCTGTGTTCTTCAAGCCTGGTATGTGTGATTCCATTTCTAGGGTTTATGAGATTGGGGATTTCAATTTTAAGCATTTTTTTAATTGATTTAAAGATGTTAACTTCTATTTCTGCTTCTACAATTTGGATTTGTGTAAAATTCAATTTTTTTTATTTTTTTTTGCTATCTCATAATTTTGGCTTTCAAGAAAAACACACACACACACACACGCATATATTTATATATATATATTGATCATTTTTCAATTAATTAATCAGGTGAAAGGTTCTCTGAGATTGTGGGAAGTCCATACTATATGGCACCAGAGGTTTTGAAGCGAAATTATGGCCCTGAAGTTGATATTTGGAGTGCTGGTGTCATTCTTTATATACTGTTGTGTGGAGTTCCTCCTTTCTGGGCAGGTATATATACAGATATATGTATATGTAGATATTTCATCTTGTTGCTGATGTAGATGGATTTTTATCTCAAAATTGAGTTAAATTTGATTGCAATGTTTGGTGTAGAAACTGAGCAAGGTGTAGCACTTGCAATCTTAAGAGGAGTGTTAGATTTCAAGAGGGAGCCATGGCCACAGGTTTCTGAAAGTGCAAAAAGCCTTGTTAGGCAGATGCTAGAGCCTGACCCGAAAAAGCGCTTGACAGCTCAACAAGTGCTTGGTAAGTGTTTGTTTAATGATACATCCTCTGTAAAGTGTGTTTGATAAAGTGTCTGTATTATCCATGCTGCATGTGAATGCTTTGATTACTAATGATGATGGCCAGCAATCAAGCAGTCTCACTTTGAGAAAATTTCATGCCCCCCACTTGAATATTATAAAAGAATTATGTATATGAACAATTGGGATTTGATTATGATGATATAATTTGATATGGACACTGTAATGTAGCTTACTGAAAATACACGGATACTTTGAAAGATCACCCTGTGCTGAGTCGAACACGGACAACTACTCGACAACTAATGAGGCCAGATTTTTTTTTTAAAAAAAAATCTGATACGGGACGGGGCATGGCTAATGGTGTGCCTGACACGTTTCAGACACGGATGGATCACTTTTCATATTTTTAAAAGTTGGGGCTTATAAAAGATATTATAAAAGTTCGAAAATTCCTAGAATAAGTAGAAAGTAGTGCTATCTCTTCAAAATACATCTCTGGTCTACTTTTATATTAAATATATGTCTTAAAGTAAACTCTTATCTACATTTGACAGCTATACATGAATGTCTTTCTCTTTGTACTCGAACAAATTTAAGAATGTGGACAAACTTGTTGTGTTCTAACTTCTTTAACAATTTTTTTAGTCCCGTGTCCGTGTCGTGTCCCCATGTTGTGCATCATAGATCACACATTGTTCGAAGGTCTGAAGTTTTTAAAGATTTCAATTGTAGTAATCCAATGACATTTGGCCAGGAGCCGAGTGTTTGCATCGGCAACGCATAAATGAGAAAAGATTGTTTCTAGCGTTTACCATGCACCACTGTGTTAGTCTATAAACTGATCTTTGGACTGTAGGATAAGGTTTCTCAATTTCATGGCTTTCTAGGAATTTGTTGGAGAATCCAATATATAAATCCACTGCGGTACAAAATGGTTCTAAGTTGTAGGGATCATGAAAGAGTTAGCCAATGAGGCCCACGTACGATCTGAATTAATTAGTAACTGCAAATTTGCTATCTAAGAACAAAAGGGGCTGCTTGACATTTTGTGAAACTTCATTATAAATCATATTTTAGTTTGCTAATCATGAGAACAAAGAGATGTGATCTTTTTTTGAGATATGTGTTAGTTTATGCAACACATGTTAACATGCTCTTCTCCTTTCTTCTTTTGGTTAGATCACCCGTGGATACAAAACGCAAAAAAGGCTTCAAATGTTCCGTTGGGAGATATTGTGAGGGCACGGCTCAGGCAATTTTCTGGCATGAACAGATTCAAGAAGAAAGCATTGCGGGTAAGCCTCTAGCATACATTGAGCTTTATCTTTGTGCATTTACAGTTGAAGGCCCCTGTCAATATATGTAATAGCTCATTGATTTTACTATCGAAATGATTATTATCCTCGTATAACTTTGTAGGTAATTGCTGAACATTTATCTGTTGAAGAGGTCGAAGTAATCAGAGATATGTTTGCATTGATGGATACTGACAATGATGGGAAGGTAACATATGAGGAACTAAAAGCTGGTTTACGGAAAGTGGGTTCCCAGCTGGCGGAGCCCGAGATAAAGTTGCTTATGGATGTGGTAAAAATTAAACTTATATTCTTAAAAACTTCAAAATTCATTTTTCTCTTGATGCTCTTACGACATTAGGTTTACGCCCGCACTTTCTCTATATGTAGCCTTGAAACCCGGATTTGATCCTCAAGTCGTCCTAATAGAATACTTATCATCTCAATGTCTAATAGGCTGATGTAGATGGAAATGGCGTATTGGACTATGGGGAGTTTGTTGCGGTTACTATCCACTTACAGAGAATGGAGAACGATGAGCATTTCAGAAGAGCATTTATGTACTTTGACAAAGATGAAAGTGGGTATATTGAACTCGATGAACTACGAGAAGCTCTAGTAGATGAATCAGGCGAAACTGATCTTGATGTAGTCAACGATATTATGCGAGAAGTTGATACTGACAAGGTTTGTCTAAATCGTTTCATCCTTTTTATTTTCTTTTTCTTCTTTGTAATCAATTATAATATCTTGATGCATTTATTTAATATGGAACAATTGTTCAACCTCAAATTTATTTTTTCTTGTCCTCACAAATCATTGGGGAAAACTGCAAAAGGAATGATTTGTTCTGATTCTTATTACTCGGGAAAAAACCAATTTACAAAATATTCAAAAATTGCCATAATGACTTGTTGCATATTTTGTTAATTAGTTCTTTTTTCCATCACTTAATTATTATAACTGGCTTCATTCAGGATCAGAAAATTAGTTACGACGAGTTTGTTGCAATGATGAAAACTGGAACGGACTGGAGAAAGGCATCCCGACAGTATTCAAGAGAGCGGTTCAAGAGCTTGAGCCTTAATCTCATGAAAGACGGCTCTATGCAACTTGAGGATGGGCTTACTGGTCAAACTGTTGTCGTTTGAAGTTTACATCATCGTACTGTTTTCTAATGTCCGCTTATTTTTCTCATATTCTGATATTCATATGAAACGAGTTTGTCGTGCTGGAAACAATTCCTGGTTTTTCTTGAAACAAGACGCTTCTAAAGTATAGGAGCTTCAACAATGATTTTCGGGCCGTGCAATATTCTTGATTCATACTTTACATTGGAGGCATTTGTTCGGCCTTTAGTCGAACAAGGAAAGGGGAACTTCAAGGATGATGCAAATGCGATTTCTTTTTTGTTAATAGGATGTGTAGACATTTGTGATAGGTAGAGGTATTGATGTTTGTGTTGCTTTTCTTTTGTATATCTTGTGATATTTATACTTCATCTTGTGTTCCGTATATGTGCCTTTTTAACTCAGCACAGATGAGTACAGTTGTAATTGTGATTTTTGAAATGTGAATTTTGGAAAGATTCATTTATTCGAATATTGTGATTTATATGACATTCTTGTTGTTTCTTTTGTTCCTTTTCCTTTACTTTTCCAAACAATCCGTTGCATCATTCAATTCAAATATATTTGGGGCTCATTTATTTAGTTATAGTTAAGACGGATGGAGAGTGATGACATTTTTATCACCCTTCATAACTTTTTTACATATCATTATTTGGGCCCATAACTTCATTTCATATTCATATTGCTCCCCGCACGATAAATCTGTACTACTATAGAAAGTAAATGAGCTCTATATAAATCACTTTGAGCTATTAAGTTTTTAAAAATTTAACAGGTGTCCTAAGTAATATTTTTTTTAATATTTTATCTCCTATTTCTTAGCTCACCTTCTCTACCATATCTTCTTATACATGTTCATTTTCCCCTCTCATTTTTATCTCTTTATATCTCTCCTATATTTTATACATTTGATGCTTAATAAAAAAAATATTAAATTAAAATTTTATTTTATATTAAGTAATTATTACTCAAGAATATATTTTTAATTTTTTCTGATTTTCACACATTGAGTGTGCCATGTCAACTAGTCTATAATTAAAAGGAACAACTGTTGGACTGACCTTTGGGTGTATAATAACTACTTGATTACCTCCCTCTCTATCTAATTCTAATTGTCAAATCATTTTATTCTGTGCATTATCCAAAAACTTAGGTTGTGTTTGTTTGTATTTTCATAACTTTATTTTCATTTTTATTCTCATTTGATAATAAAAATACACAATGTACACAAATTTCAATTGAAGATACACTTATTTTTATTTTCACTTACACATTCTCCAATAACTACCTTTTACTTTATCAATTTACACTCATATTTTTCTTTTTATTACATCTCCTTCTAAAAGTGTATTTTTTTGGCAACAATTGTGGTGCTCTATTGAAATAAAATATATAGTATTAATCTTCACATGCTTGCACACATTTTAAGATCTTTTTTGAGTATTCTTAGTGCTTTTTTTTGGGCCCTTTTTTTAAATTTTCATTTACAAGTATATTTAACTAATTTGATATTATCTATTATTTTATCTGTATTATATACATAATCATTACTTTTAACTAACTCAATCATTTCATACATCATCAAATCATCAATTCCAATTATTTCCGGAAACACAACAAAACATGCTGTCATTTTCACACAAAAATAAAAAAACTCATTTTTCATATATTTTAGAAAATGATAATTAAAAATGAAATGAAAACACATCCAAACAAAGCCTTAAAGTTTTCTTTCTCTCCTTTTCTTTTTTCTTTATCTCATTTTTTCTATTTATTTATGTCCAAAAAAACTTTCTTTCTCTCTTTATTTTTCCTTTTATCTTTCTCAGTCAATAACTGATATCAATTATAAAAAAATGTATGTCTACAGACATAATTCCAAGTAACATATGCGATATTTAAAAATCTTAATATCATAAAATACTAAAATAGTAAATAAATATTTTATCGGTTTGATAAGGGAAAATTAGTCAAAAATCCATAATTCCTAATTAAAATTGAAAATTAGTCCCTACTCATGTTTTTTCATTATAAACTCCCTAATTCATAATGTAAACTTGGATTCACTCTCTACCCATTTAAAAAGACGAAAATACCCTCAATTTATTAATTTTTTATTCACCTTCTTCTTCACTTCTCTATCCTCTCTCCTCTCCTCTCTTTTTTCCTTTTTCCCTTCACCACAAATGCGATTACATAAGCTATGTTTAGTTATGTTTTGGGAGGGTATTTTGGTGAGAAATTTATGGGAAAACGTACATATATGATGAGATTGTGTCTAGTTTTATTTTGGGAGTTGGTTTTTTGGTTTTTTTTTTTTGGTGAGATAGTGTTTGGTTTTGTTTCCAGAGGGAACAAAAGTTACTGTAGCAGTCAAATCATGGAACTTTTGTCTGTTAATAATTAGTTAATGATTGAAAGTTAAGAGAGGGGAGAGACAAAAGTAGGGGACAATACCTGAGTTGTAAATTTTTAAATAAATAATCATTGTGTGTTTTTTTTTACCAAAAAAGTAATATATTTTTAGCCCAAAATTGTGTTAACCAAACACAATTGAGCTAAAATTTTGGACCAAATTAGGTTTGGAAACATATCCAAACATAGCCATAGAGTTTTCGGCGATTGAAGTTGTTCAAAAGTGACACCATTTTGTTCTCCATGATAAAATGAACAAATCATGATCCAAATTGCCTATATTTCTAGTACAAAATATCTATTTTTTCAAACTTCATATGTACAACTATTGAAGTATCGATAAAACATGTGTGACATATTTTTTGTGCATAGTTGACGTATTTTCATATGATAAATTGCCAGATTTGCACGACCTCACGAAAACGTCCATAACGCACTGTAAGATGCTCGGAATTATAAACTATTTTTTTGTCTGAAAATAGACACATAGAGCTTTTAGAAATAGTATGATACATTATCAATAAATGTCTCATATGAAAGAATTTTGTTTTCAAACGTAAACTAGAATTTATAGATAGTTTTGCGCGACTTCACGAGAAAGTCCATAACTCACTGTACAATGGTCGGAATCATATGAATTTTTTTCTTTTAAAGTGGACACATAGAGTTTTCTGAAAATGTATGATACATTACCAAGAAATATCTAGTATGAAACATTTTTTTCCTTAAACATAAGCAAAATTTTATAGACAGTTTTGCGCAATTTCATGAGAAAGACCATAACGCACTGTACGTTGCTAGGAATCATAAACCGCTTTTTTACTTTCAAGGTAGGCACATAGAGTTTTCTAAAAATATATGATACATTATCAATAAATATCTAGTATGAAATAGTTTTTTCTTCAAACATAAGCTAAAATTTTTTTTTTTGAAGAAAAATCGATTTTATATATCATTCAATCGAAAGTTTACAACGTCTGGAACAATACAATTCATATCGGCTCAAACGATGTAGTAAGAACATCTGAAACACCAACTATCAAGTCCTTGAAGATAACAAATCTTAAGAACTCACAAACGAACACAAGAAAATTCTTGTACAACTCCTATTCAAGGAAAGATGAAGCTCTTATTCGAGAGAGAAAGCAAACTCTCATACGAGAGAGAAAATAAAATACTAAACAAAATATCTAAAACGCTATATAAATTTAAAAACTTAAGTATCACTTGTCTTCATCTCGTCAGATTTGTCTCTGTCTCTTTAGATCCATATCCGTCTCGTTAAATTTGGAGATGTGTCTTTAGATCCATATCCGTCTCTTCAGATTTGAAGATGTGATGTACATCATGAAGAAGGGTACTCCAACCCAATCCGCCGACGATGGTGGTGGTAACAGTGGTAAAGTAGATGACTGCTTCACCAAGTCATCGCCGACGGAGGAAAATAGAAGAAAAATGAAGGCTAGGGTTTAGAGATAGATGAGGAGAGAGAGACACACTCTTTCCTATTAAACATAAGCTAAAATTTGTCAACTATTTTGCGCGACTTCACGAGAAAGGCCATAACGCATTGTAAGATGCTCGAAATCATAAACCCTTTTCTAAAAATGTATGACACATTATCAATAAATATCTAGTATGAAACAGTTTTTTCTTCAAACATAAGCTAAAATTTGTCAACTATTTTGTGCGACATCACGAGAAAGTCCAACGTATTGTAAGATGAACCTTTTTTTTTTTTACTTTCAAAGTAGACACATAGGAATTTCTAAGAATGTATGATACATTATCAAAAAATATCTTGTATCAAATTTTTCTTCAAATATAAGTTAAGATTTATAGACAGTTCTGCGCGACTTCACAAAAATGTCCATAATGCACTGTACGATGCTCAAAATAATAAAATATTTTTTTCTTTTAAAATTAGACACATAGGGCTTTCTGAAAATGTATGACACATTATCAAGAAATGTCTAGAACTAAATAATTTTTCCTTCAAATATAAGCTAAATTTAATATGCATTCATACGTCGATATTATATACTAATATGTCATATTAAGTGTACCTATACGTCAATTGATAGACAATAATACGTCAATTGACTAGCATTCATACATCAATTTGAATGTACTAATACGTTATATTAAATGTAATATTAAGTCAATTGATAGAAAACCATACGTCATTTTCCGAAAATAAAACGTCAATTCACTTGCATTCATACGTCAATATTATGTATTAATACGTCATAGACAATAATTCGTCAATTGACTAGCATTCATACGTCAATTTGAATGTACTAATACGTCATATTAAATGTATTATTACATCAATTGATAGACAATCATACGTCATTTCTAGAAAATAATACGTCAATTGACTTGCAACCATACGTCAATATTATGTACTAATTACCTATACGTTGATTGATAGACAATAATACGTCAATTGACTAACATTCATAAGTCAATTTGAATGTACTAATACGTCATATTAAATGTATTATTACGTCAATTGACTTGCAACTATACGTCAATATTATGTATTAATACGTCATATTAAGTGTACCTATACGTCGATAGATATATAATAATATGTCAATTAACTTGCATTCGTACGTCAATTTGAATGTACTGACATGTCATATTAAATGTATTATTACATCAATTGATAAACAATCATATGTCGATTTCCAAAAAATAATACGTCAATTCACTTGCAACGTCAGTATTATGTATTAGTACGTCATATTAAGTGTACCTATACGTCGATTGATAGACAATAATACGTCAACTGACTAGCATTCATATGTCAATTTGAATGTACTAATGCATCATATTAAATATATTATTACATCAATTGATAGACAATCATACATCGATTTTCATAAAATAATACGTCAATTCACTTGCATTCATACGTCAATATTATGTATTAATATGTCATATTAAGTGTACCTATACGTTGATTGATAGACAATAATACGTCAATTTGGTACACACATTACCAAGTCAATTGATTACTAGTAGTAGTGTCTACACACCTTACATTTATGAAAGAAATATAACATTATCGATTCAACTCCTATGATCACAACATAAAACATTACAAATTGATATATTCGTTTATAAAATACTTGTCCAAATATATTCACGTGTGTAAATGGATTTAGGGGTTAGGGTTTAGGGTTTGGGGTTTAGGACTTGGGGTTTAGGGTTAAGGGTTTAGGTTTAGGTCTAGGTCACAATTGACCTAAAAGGATGTATTATTAAATATAAAGGCCATATGTCAACATTTAAGATGATGTATTATTTTAATAAAAATGACGTACGTGTGTAGTCTAACGACGTATGTATATAGTCTAATGATGTAAGTGGTCAAATAAGTTGACGTATTAGTATTATAAATTATACATTTTAAACGACTTATTTCAACAACAAACCGAAGTAGTATTACATATAAAATGATGTATTGTTACAAAGAAAAGGATGTATTAATAAATATCAAGGCCGTATGTCAACATTATTTAAGATGACGTATTATTTTAATAAAACGACGTACGTGTGTAGTCTAATGCCATATGGGTATAGTCTAATGATGTATTATTACATATCAATTGACGTATAGTTGCATATAAAATTGACTTATGACTACATATTAATTGAAGTATGGTTACATATAAATGTCGTATTATTACATATGAGTTGACGTATTATTACATATCAAATGACGTATGGTTACATATAAATTGACGTATTACTACATATCAATTGACGTATGAATACATATAAAATGACGTATTATTACATATGAATCGACGTATTATTATATGGTTACATTTAAATTGACGTATTACTACATATCAATTAACATATGGTTACATATAAAATGCCGTATTATTACATATGAATGGATGTATTATTACATATCAAATGACGTATGGTTACATATAAATTGACGTATTCTTACACATCAATTGACGTATGGTTGCATATAAATTGACATATGACTACATATCAATGGATGTATGGTTGTATATCAAATGCCGTATTATTACATAGAAATTGACGTATTACTACACATCAATTGACGTATGGTTATATATGAATTGACGTATTACTACATATCAATTGACGTATGTTTACATATAAAATGCCGTATTATTACATATGAATGGACGCACTATTACATATCAAATGACGTACGATTACATATAAATTGACGTATTATTACATATCAATTGATGTATGATTGCATATAAATGGACGTATGACTACATATCAATTAAAGTATGGTTACATATAAAATTCCGTATTATTACATATGAGTTGACGTATTATTACATATAAATTGACGTATTACTACATATTAAATGCCGTATTTTTACATATAAGGCATAATATTATACATAAAATGACGTATTTTTTCAAAGATATTGGTGTATGATTACATATACAATGATGTATTATTACATATTAAAGGACGTATTTCTACATATTAAATGACGTATTTTTTCAAATAAAACAACGTATTTTTACACATAAAATGTCGTATGGTTACATTTAAAATAACGTGTATTTCTATATATTAATGATTGAACTAACACCACTGGCATGCATAAAGAACATATTTTGATCTCATTGAATCAAGCCATTCCACACATTTCGTTTCATCAATTGAAGCTTTATCCCCTCTTTCAAATTTATCCAATACCTCCCTGTTACATAACGAAACCGGCCTGATACACCGTACTTTCTTGTTAATAATCTTATAATCCACATTTCAATTCAGAAAAAGTATCCACCACAACACCATGTGAACTCATTTCAGCCTCCTGCATTTGGTCCATGATGTCATCCAGGTCAGCTAAAGCCACAAATGACTCTGGAAGCTAATTTTTTGCTATTCCACTCTGACAGGCATTCCAGGGATAAAAAATGGCTCTGTATCAAATTTCACATTATCACGAGGCTTGTAAAGCTTCACATTATGTGAACCCAACAATGAAAAATAACACATCCCATGAAAAACCAATCGCGGAATTTGAAGAGAAGAAGTGGAGGTGATGGCTTAAGCTAAGCTAAAAAAGAACAGTAAAATCGGTTCAAGCTCAAAAATAATACTATTATCAAGAGTAAAATCAGGTAAATAAGAAAAAAATAATGAAAAAAAGCAATGGGGTTCTTTATTTTTCATATAAAGACTAAATCATTTTACCTGCGATAGACTTTCTTTCTTAGCCCATAACTTTGAAGCATCAAAATTCAAAAATAGTGAAAATGCCAAAGTACTGAAATTTAAATAAAATATGTACATCGATGATTATAATCTATACACTACTAAATACCAATGTAAAAATCTAAATAAAATATTAAACACTGCCTAAGAAAGCAAATTACCAACAACTGCAAGATCCCTACAAAAAACTCCTTGAAACACTGATGATTGCGGGTTTATAATCTTCCGAAGGGGAACAAAGCTTAATTTCAAATGGATTTTAATTGGTTTATCTTCTTTATGCACTTTTTACCAACCAAAAATTGCAGGGGAGTGATCGGACAACAATAGAAGAAGGAGGAGAGAGAAAGGAAAGAGAGAAAGATGAGAGAGTATGAAGAAAGAGAGTATGGTGGGTCACTTGTAATTTTAATATAAATTGAAGATATTTTAGTCTTTTCACAGGAATTATGTAGTGAATTTTAAATTTTATTTAGAATCAAAGAGTGCGGAGTTTTGAATTATGAGTAGGGATTGTTCCTTAATTAGTGCATTAGGGATTTATTTCTGAAAAATCCTGATTTGATAATGGTATTATTTAATTTAAGAATTATAAGATGGAATATCGACTCAATACACCGACCAATAAATAAGGCCCCACCAAATCCTGCGCACGTCGTCACCTTCATTTCTTCGCAAAATTCCACCCAGTATTTCAATTGCTTCCATACATACATACACATATACATACATATATAAATCCCAACATCAAAGGAAACGGAGAGAGATAGAGAGTAAAGAAAACGAGAGAGAGAGAGAGAGAGAGAGAGAGAGAGAGAGAGTGAAATGGGGGCAGATTATTACAACATCCTGAAAGTCAACCGCAACGCCACCGATGAAGACTTGAAGAAATCATACCGCCGATTGGCCATGATTTGGCATCCCGATAAAAATGCCAACAAGCTAGAATCCGAGGCCAAATTCAAGCACATCTCCGAAGCTTACGACGTTCTAAGCGATCCGCAGAAGCGCCAGATTTACGATCTTTACGGCGAGGAAGGCTTGAAATCCGGTCAGTTTAGCTTTCGTACCCACAATCAGGGGTTTCACTACGATAATCAGCAGCCTCCGAACCCTAATTTCCGGTTTAATCCGCGGAATGCCGATGATATTTATGCCGAAATTTTCGGGGAGAGTAGTAATGGAAATGCTGGTGCTCATAGAAGTAGCAATGGTAGAAGAGACTTCAGGAGCACGACGATGAATGGCGGTGGTGGTGGGGGATTGAGAAAGGCGGCGCCTATCGAAAATGTGCTGATGTGTAGGTTGGAGGAGTTGTACAGTGGAGTTACCAGGAAGATGAAGATATCTAGGAATGTTCTTGATTCTTATGGGTAATCAATGTGCTTTGCTAACTTTTTCCATTTTCTTTCTTTAGTTTTCTTGCAATTTACTGGGATAATGAAATGCATTTTCTGAATTTTGTATGGCATGTTTGATAATTTATCTGATTGTTTGGTTCATTCTTGTGTTCTTTAGGATTTGGTATGGATTATGAACTGTGTCTTTTTGTTAAGTGCAAGATTGTTACCTTTTCATTTAGGTGCTTTGAGTCAAATGTTTCTTTCGAAAATATGACTTTTTTCTTTTTTTGTTGACATGTGTCTAGTTGTAGTGTAATCGTGCCGTAAATTTTTATTGTTTCTCTGTTGATCAGGTATTCACAATGTGGGTTACAATGGTGCTGAAACGTAAGCGGAATTTTTTTTAAATTGACTTAATTCTTTCTTCGTATGGACTGGCAACATATCTTCACTTTTGTGTGATTTAGTTATAACTGATTGCCTATTTGCGGGACAAATAATTATTCTCTGTATGGGCTCCTCTCATGATCCACTATGTAGATGCAGCCTGGGTACTTTTATGAATGATTTGTTTCCTGGTTGACCTTGTTCTTGCTTTAACTGAGACGTCTTTTGAACAGATTCATTCAATTTAGAGCTGCAGAGAACTTTTAACTTTGAATCAGGATAACATTGTAGAATGACTTTTTATAAGTTGGAATAGTGAATTCTAGAGATCTCACAATCATCGGAAACTTGTTTGAGCTTAGGTCCTGTCAATTACAACGGTGTCACTTAAATGTCCGGTTCTTGAGGTTGCATATGTTAGGCCCCATGGACTTTATCTTTCCTAAATGCCATTATAGTTGAGCCATGTTCAGTTATATTGTTTGTTTAATAGAATCCAGGACATACTCGTTCATCAGTTTTATTTGTGCATGCTTGATTTTTAGGTCTGACGTGTGGTTACTTTGGAAGTTGTTTGATAGTCTGCTTTATGCTTTGCAATTGACCTCAGAATCTTGGATTTTTTTACCATTCAATTGGGTTCGGGTGTTTTCCTTTCCAGCCTGAGATAAACTACTGCTGCCAACAACCTTACAAGCCAAATACATTCAAAATAGTTTAGCTATATTAAAAAATGTGATATGAATCTTCTATATTTACAAGGTAGGATCCTGTGACATTTCAGGAAACTCATATCTCAATAGTTGAGTTATAGCTAGCTTCTAGGATATAAGATGATTATTTATTGCAACCGTAGAAATGGACAGGTTTTGTCCTAAGGAAACAAGAATGTGTGGAGTTTGGTTAACGACATTTTTGCTTTAATTGGAAATGAAAAACCCTGTTAAGTTAGCTTATGTTCGTGTGGCTTGAATTGCCTATGTGTATGGCACTGTTGGCCAGAATGACTACAAGTATATCCATAGAGTTAGACATTCAGCAATTTGGCTTACTGTATAAATGTTTTGCGACAATGTGACAATAAGTAAAAGCACCCTCAATTTTAAAAGATAAATTACCTGATTGGGCTATTTTGCAATATTTCAGAAATATAGGGGCTAATGTACAATTCTGAATTTTTTTATGAGTTTGACCCCTGTTCCCATAAATTTCATCAACGTGATTTGATTACTATTCATTTCTAAATATTATATCTGTCCCGAATCACATTTGGCCAATATATATAGAATTTTTCTAGTTTATATTCTTAAATGTCATAATCGAACTTCTTATGGACTGGTTTGTAAATTCTCATCATTCCTAAGTTTATCGAACTTGTAATATGTCTAAATCTAGTGTTCAGTAGAATGAATGATTGGGAACTTCAAGTCTCATCTTGTTGGAAATAACCCCAGTTTTTCAAGGTAATATTGTTTTAGGAGGAGCATCATTTTTCCCATGGACCGCTTTTACCTTCTTGTAAATCTAAAGCACTGTATATGTTCTAGTCACACCAAGGAAAGAATTGGTCCATTCTGAATGTGATATATGTATTATACTATAAATAGACTAGTACGCTTTAAGAGCTCACATTTCAAGCATTTAAATTTTCTTTTGGTAAGATGGAGATGTCGTGTATTGTTCTATAGAACTGTCTGAACATGCTGAAATAAATTTTCACCAAATACCACTTGGTAAATAAGTTAGGAGCTTGCCTTATTTTCGGTGAAATCTGATATTCAGTTCTAAACTGATTTTGCACATTGTGCTGAAGTGTTTGGAAATATAAAAGTGAAAAATATTTGTATACGATGGGCACACACATGCAGAAATATTTTCACTACATTGTTATAGTAACCTTTTTATGGTTCTGAAATTAGTGAGTTGAATTCCGTGATACATTGTTACGATTAAATTTCAAAGAACAATCAAGAATTCAGAATTCTTGCCCAAAAAGCTCCAAGCTTTTCCCCGTTCAAAATATTCCGTGAATGACCATTACAATAGATCCAATCTCCTATATTATACGGCTCTTTCCCCTTTCCAAAATAAGAGTCCTGTCTACCTTAACTACTGCATTACAAAAGGATTACTAAAAAGGAAATAACAACTAAATTAGATTACAAGAATAATTAAAATAAATATCCGCCTCCTCCATCTAAGCCGCTGCTGGTGCGTTCCGTTTCTTTCTTCTTTCATATACTTGAATTGGTTTCGCCCCCCTCTCAACTTCTTCGCGATTCATAACAACTCTTCCCCCCTCGAAACTAGCCTTGTCCTCAAGGCGGAAATCCGGAAATTGCCCCACCAAGTCATCCACATCGACCCACGAGGCCTCCTCATGAGACTGCCCTTTCCACTGCACAAGCACTTGTCGCACCTCCTGATTATTCTCATTACGGAGTCGTACTGCCAAAATGGACTCCGGCTCAAACAAAACAGACCCCGTGACTTCTAAAGTAGCCGGCAGCTCCCCTTCAACTTCATGATTACCGATCACCTTCTTCAATTGCGAGACATGAAAAACAGGATGTACGCGACTCGCGGAAGGTAGTTGCAACTTGTACGCCGAGTGTCCTATGCGTTCAACAACATGGAAAGGACCATAAAATTTCGCCGACAACTTATGGTAACCCTGAGTAGCCAAGGTGGTTTGTCGATGGGGTCGGACTTTGAGAAACACTCTATCCCCGACTTCAAACACAACGTCTCGACGATGTTTATTTGCGTAGTGCGTCATCTTCTGCTGGGCCCGTAGCAAATTGTATCGCAATTGCCGAATCATGTCATCTCTATCTCTCAACACTTCGGCTACTGCTTGGACTTTGCATTCACCGGGTAAAAACCGTAGGATAGTAGGTGGAGGTCTCCCATATACGATCTCAAATGGTGTCATGCGCGCCGATGTTTGAAACGAAGTGTTATACCAAAATTCAGCCCAAGCTAAACATCCCGCCCATTTGCGTGGTTGTTCCAACGAGAAACAACGTAGATAGGTCTCTAAAGTGCGATTCAAAACTTCCGTTTGGCCGTCCGTCTCCGGGTGATATGCGGAGCTGAATTTCAGCTTTGTGCCTTGCAATTTAAACAACTCTCTCCAAAAAGAACTTACAAATACGGGGTCACGATCGGTGACAATGGTGCTTGGAATGCCATGCAATCTAACTATTTCTCGCATGAATAGAGCAGCCACGGATCTTGCGGTAAATCCACTCTTTAACGCCACAAAATGACCATATTTCGATAGTCTATCCACCACCACCATAATACACGTAAAACCTTGGGATTGGGGAAGACAAGTAATGAAATCCATTGACAAATCGTTCCAAATTACCTCGGGTATAGGGAGTGGTTGCAATAACCCGGCTGGTGACCTGGCCTCATACTTCGTCTTTTGACATACGAGGCAATTCGCGACATATTGTTGCACGGTTTTCATCATCCCTCGCCAATAAACACTTCCTGCCAAACGCCTATAGGTGCGAAAAGCTCCGGCATGTCCCCCTTCGGGTGTATCATGAAACTCAAACAATAATTTTTTGAATCCATTCGGATGTCTCGGGAAGCACCAAACGGCCCTTGTAGAATACCCGATCATTCTCCAAAGAAAACCCCGGGCGACTATCGGTTCTTTGGCGGATATCTTCAGCTATTTGTTTCACAAAAGGGTCGCGCATTTGTTCCTCAACTACTGATTGCATTTCTGGCCACATTAGCCCACTCATGGCCATGAGTGTCCCATCGAGTTCCCGCCGTGAAAGAGCGTCGGCTGCCTTGTTGGTCGTACCCGTCTTATACACAATGTCAAAGTCATACCCGAGTAATTTTGCGACCCACATCTGTTGTGATGGTGTGACGATACGCTGCGATAATAAATGTTTGAGGCTGTTATGATCGGTCCGGACCGTAAATCGCCGCCCAATGAGATAAGGTCTCCAATGCTCAATTGACAACACTAACCCCATCATTTCCCGTTCATACGCTGATTTTGTAATAGTTCGATCTGCCAATACTTTACTGAAATAAGCAATAGGCCGTTTGTCTTGCATAAGCACGGCCCCTATTCCCGTCCCCGACGCGTCACACTCTATGATAAAGGTCTTCGTAAAATTGGGCATTGCAAGAACAGGGGCAGTAGTCAGCGCCCTTTTCAGTTTCTGAAATGCACGATCAGCCGCCAATGTCCACTCAAACTTGGATGGCGCGTCTTTCTTTAACAATTGGGTTAATGGATGTGCGATCAACCCGTAACCCTGAACAAAACGCCGGTAATAGCCGGTTAACCCCAGGAACCCACGGACTGCCCTCACTGAACCAGGTTGTGGCCATTCAACCACTGCTCGAATTTTCTCCGGGTCCATTTCCACCCCACTCTCTGAAATCACGTGGCCAAGATAGTCCACCTTGTCACACCCGAAAGCACACTTTTTTAGATTCGCGCGAAATTTATTTTGTTGCAAAATCGTCAAGACCTGTTCCAAATGCCATAAATGAGTTTCCTCGGTTCGACTATACACAAGGATGTCGTCGAAAAATACCAATACGAATTTCCGTAATAATGGGCGAAACAAATCGTTCATCGTCGATTGAAAAGTAGCCGGGGCGTTTGTGAGCCCGAACGGCATGACCCGGAACTCGTAGTGGCCACTATGGGTACGGAACGCTGTTTTGTGTATGTCCCTCGGTACAACTCGAATTTGATGGTACCCGGACCGTAAATCAATTTTTGAGAATACCGTGGACCCCGCTAATTCATCTAGCATTTCTTGAATCACGGGAATGGGATATTTGTCGGGTACGGTCACCTTGTTGAGCTCCCTATAATCCACGCAGAAACGCCAACTACCATCCTTCTTTTTAACAAGTAACACCGGGCTCGAAAATGGGCTTGAGCTCGGTTGGATCACGCCTGCCATCATCATTTCCCCAACTAACTTTTCAATTTCATCCTTCTGGGCATGTCCATATCGGTAAGGTCGTACCGAAACCGAACCTGCTCCTGGTAACATCTCGATCCTGTGATCCGTGACACGTTCGGGCGGTAACTCGGTTGGTTCGCCAAACACCTCAGAAAACTGCTCCATCAACTTTCTCATTTTCGGTTTTAGTGTCGGATCAATGGCCACGGCGTCACGCATCGTAGAGCCCTCCGATTCTTGGACTAACATAGCCCAAAAATCCGAGTCTTGTGTTTTAAGCAAGGACTTAAGACTTGCTTGTGAGCGACATAAAGAAGGATCACCGTGAATTTGAATTCGTTCCGGGCCCTGAGTAAACGCCATACTCATCTTTTTCCAATCAATACACACCTCCCCGAGTGTTTCCAACCACTTTATCCCAAGAATCACGTCTACACCCCGGAGAGGAAAGACGTAAAAATCGGCTTGAACTGTGCATGTAGGTAAAAAGACTTCCATTTTCGGACACACCCCCTCGGATTCCTCTCGAATCCCATTCCCCATTTGCACCCCGAATTTCCTTGTTGGCTTCACTAACAATTGCAATTTGGATACCAAAGATTCGCACACAAAATTGTGGCTCGCACCACTATCAATGAGAATAATTACCTCGTTCCCGTCGACCTTCCCTTTCAACCGCATGGTTCGTGAGTTGGACAGCCCGGTCATCGAATAAAGAGGTAATTCGATGTCGTCACCTTGCTCTTCGGGACCAGAAATAAACGGGTCAGCTTGCTCCCCGCCACCTTCATCCTCGTTATCCACGTTACCCCCTTCTTCCAACAGTAATACCCGCATTTGCTTCATCGAGCATTCATGCAAAGGACTATATGGCTGTTTGCATTTAAAGCATAATCCCTTCGCCCGTAATTCAGACATCTCTTGAGGTGTTAGACGACGGAATGGGGTACGGGCGGTGGACTGCCCCGTCCCTGTAGTTCGAGTTGGTTGTGGTCGATCCAAAGGTCGAAAGTTGCTGCCCGGAATGGTAGAGGTCGAGCCGGATGTGATAGCCAATGGGGCTCGGCTATAACTCCCTGAACGCGGTGGCCCGGTGTAAGATGGCCGAGTCACACGCCCTCCCGATTGGAGCCACATATCCTCTTCAATATCTCGCGCAAGTTCCATAGCCGTGTCCAAATCTCCTGGACGGAGCATTCTCAGTTTGCTCCGAATAGTATCCGACAATCCCGACATAAAGTAGCCCATATAGTGTTCATCACTCAACCCCGGAACTTGACTCGCCAATTGAATGAAGACTGTCACATACTCCTCCACCGTTCCCACTTGTCGAACGTCCGACAAACGCTCAAAAGGGCTCCCTTTGTAACGCGTGTCAAACCTTACCATCATAGCCCGCGAAAGTTCGTTCCAAGAAATCTCCGGTTTACGTATCCGTATCCACGTGAACCAAGCCAACGCCGCTCCCTCCATGGCTACCATAGCCGATTGCACTTTTTGCTCCGTGTTAGTTCCATGGATTTCGAATTGTTGATTAGCGCGAGTCAACCACCCTATGGGATCATTACCGTCAAACGTGGGTAACAGAATCGATGGTGGTTGTTTTCCCCCTTTCGCAACTTCCCCCACAGCGATGCTAGCTTCCTCTTCCCCCTGTTCCGGCGCAAAAGAACGCGCCGCCGGCGCTTCTGGTGTTGCCTTGCCCACCGCCGCTGCTGTCAATTGCGCGAGGGAGGCGACGATTTCCGAGAGTTGATTTTTAATCATAACCTGGTCCTCAGACAGCGCATTGACAGTGCCCTCTAGTTTGTCCATGCGTTGATCGGATGTGGAGCGAGTGTTAGTCATTGGCGCGGGATTTTCGATCCGGCAGTTCGGACCAATTGTTACGATTAAATTTCAAAGAACAATCAAGAATTCAGAATTCTTGCCCAAAAAGCTCCAAGCTTTTCCCCGTTCAAAATATTCCGTGAATGACCATTACAATAGATCCAATCTCCTATATTATACGGCTCTTTCCCCTTTCCAAAATAAGAGTCCTGTCTACCTTAACTACTGCATTACAAAAGGATTACTAAAAAGGAAATAACAACTAAATTAGATTACAAGAATAATTAAAATAAATA
The DNA here is from genome assembly GCA_019426215.1 of Buddleja alternifolia. Taxonomy (NCBI): domain Eukaryota; kingdom Viridiplantae; phylum Streptophyta; class Magnoliopsida; order Lamiales; family Scrophulariaceae; genus Buddleja; species Buddleja alternifolia. Next base: position 47,540,110 of record CM033391.1, read on the forward strand.
TCCGCCTCCTCCATCTAAGCCGCTGCTGGTGCGTTCCGTTTCTTTCTTCTTTCATATACTTGAATTGGTTTCGCCCCCCTCTCAACTTCTTCGCGATTCATAACATACATGTGCAAGATGAGATTATGTTTAGTTGGGATAATCTCGATACGTCATATCCAAGTCGTAAATTTGAAATAATAATGAACCTGAAGTTTTCCTTGTTTTAAGGAGTTACTGCTAAGATGACTTCTGCGCACCTGTAAATTAGCTTTTGAGTATCGAATATGAGGTGTTGCATAGGTACTTTGACTGCTAAAGAGCACTTCTTTTGTGGTTATTCAAACATTTTAACCCGTGTGTAAATAATTAACTCTAGTTAGCTAGTAGCATGAAAAGAATCCGAGTATGAAGGCGAAGTGTGAATTGTTTAAAGTGTAAATTACATAGACACCTCAAGCCCTAATTACCAAAAACATCCCGAGCTTGACATATTATTATAACTTTCCCGATCAGTAAAGGCAGATTACAATCTCATCCCTGTTAGTAAAAGTAACATATTACAATTTATCCCCCGTTTTTTGAGTTGTCAGGATCTGACACTATTTTGCAATAACTCAGGGGATTCGTATTAATTACCCAGTAAGTAGGGGTGTGCATCTAATTATCCCATTTTTAAATCACACTAATGTGTGTACATAATTACGTATACATTGCACATGCATATGATGTTTGAGCTGCTTCTACATTGTCATTATATCTACTTTCTCTTTGCAGCAAGCCTCGGGTGTTGGAGGAGATCTTAACTATTGACATAAAACGAGGCTGGAAGAAGGGCACAAAAGTAACTTTCCCGGAGAAGGGCAACGAAGAACACGGTATCATTCCTGCGGATCTCATTTTTGTAGTGGATGAAAGACCCCATCAAGTCTACACGAGGGACGGTAACGATTTAATAGTGAAACAGGAGATAACACTTCTTGAATCCCTAACGGGAAAGACTTTAGAGCTGACAACATTAGATGGCAGAAACATCATGGTCCCATTAACGGAGATTATAAAACCTGGTCATGAGGTTGTTGTCCCTAACGAAGGAATGCCCGTCTCAAAGGATCCTAGGAAGAAGGGAACTCTGAGGATCCACATTGATGTACGGTACCCAAGACGACTCACCGAAGCACAAAAGTATGATTTGAGAAGAGTTTTGGGAGCAAGTTCATGATAAGCTTTGAATTTTATAGATAAATTTAGTAGAATCATAATTTGCCCCTCTTCAAATACCTAAATTGCCCTCTTATGCGAGTCGAAATATCTATCTCACCCCTAGTTCAGAATTCTTGCCCCGTCCCTGGTTATTGCAGTCGTGCGGTGTAAACTCAAGACATGCATGCTATCGAAGTTTGTGAATATAAGAAAGATGTTCTTTAAGAGGATCATAATCTTTTGGTTTCCGATAGCTTTATTTCGGAAAGTGGAAACTAAAGTTTAGGGAGTATGAGTTTTGTGGGATAAAATGTGTAGGTCATAATTATTTGGGCATATTTGTTGGGTTGTAGAAATTTATTTGTCTTCAGTTATCATGATTCATTATACTTGTAAAGTAGATCTAGTTGTGTTTAGCAGAAGTGGATGTGTGTTAATTTTGTTGAAATTATTGTGGCGATACGAATTCTTTTTTAATAGTTTGATATATTTAATTTGTGAAAATTTTGATGTTATAACTTAATATTTTAATATTGAAATTGCTTTTTTCTTTTGGTTTGGTGATGAAAGTCTCATTTTATGGCGTTATATAAAGAAAATATGAATAATACATTTGTGGTGGTGGTAGGCGCCATGATCCCTTATAGTGAATGTATCACTATACGGGATCATGGATGCCTAAATGATAGTTGATTCAAGTGGAATGACTTTTTTTGACGAAAACCGGCATATATTATAAACTCAAACCAAATCAGCCGCCAAAGCGGACTTTACAATAGAGGGAAGACCAAGAACACTCTCTTGGGGATCTAAAGCTAAACGTCCTAAATGATGCGCTACACAATTATCTTTTAACGAAAGAAAACGAACAAAACGAAAAAGATAAACTAAGAGAGCGAATATCATAAATAAGAGGGCCAAACAAACCGAAACAAGGCTCGCTCGTCTGGAGCCAATGTATAACCTCCAAACAATCACCTTCAACCATAATCCTTTGCCAACCATTTTTCAAAGCAAAGACCAAGGCCTCCCGGGCTGCCAAGAACTCCGCATGCTCAGGACAAGAGAAGAAAGCGAAACTCTCCGAGACCCAACCAACACAAGCCCCACCATGATCCCTTGCCACGAAACCTGCTCCCATAGCTCCCTCATCTTTAAACAACGCCCCGTCGAAGTTGAGCTTGATAACATCATCTCCCGGAGGTGACCATGAAACTGGCCCCAAAGCAGAATTGTGAGGCTTGTCGATCAACATTGAAGTGGTAAAAGCCCGAAGAAACTCACGAGCTTGGACAATAAGGATATCGGGCTGAATAGTGGTCAAATCCGAAAGATGTTTATTCCTATTTGTTGTGGAACTCAGAGTCATATTCCACCAAATATAGAAATAGCGAGGGAAATATTGTACTAGAAAACCACACTAGATTTAATTCCCAGGAAAGATTGGAGGCGTCACAACGGTCGCGCTTAAAACCCAACCTTCTCGACAGAATTAACTAGACGAATTTAATAGCACAATATAACACTACAACTATAACTAACAATGGCTACTTGAAGAATAGCACAAAATAAAGAACACCAAATTTAACGAGGTTCGGCTAATTTAGCCTACGTCCTCGGACCCCACCAAAATATTTCACTAAAGGACTAAAGTGAAACTATTACAAACTATAGAGGAAGAAAGAAGAAATTGCTAAAAGACTTAGGCAATTTGGGATGTTTTTCAAAGTGAAGAGGTGGTCTCCTTTTATACAACAAATGAGCCCACCCTTTACAAATTCTATCTATGTGGGATATTTTCCTCTTTGAAAAATGAGCCACACTTCAACAAATCTCCACCTTGGCGAATTTCAAAATCTTCAATCTCCTCATCAAACGGGGTCACCAAAACCAATCTTCAAACTTTGACAATGTTGATCAAGTCCAAACAAAATTTGAACTTGATTGCAGTCACAACTTTTGTCAACATATCAGCAGGATTCTCAGTAGTATGGATCTTCTCGATTCTGACTCCACCTTCTTCGAGTATCTCTCTTATGAAATGATACCGAACATCAATGTGCTTCGTCCTTGCATGATAAACTTGGTTCTTTGCTAAATGGATAGCACTTTGACTATCACAATGAATTTTGACATACTTTTGTCCAATCCCTAGTTCACCAAGCAACCCTTGAAGCCAAATTGCTTCCTTTACAGCCTCTGAAATTGCCATATACTCTGCTTCCGTAGTAGACAGAGCAACCGTTGACTGTAAGGTAGACTTCCAACTGACTGGTGCTTTAGCAAGAGTAAATACGTAGCCTGTAGTTGATCTACGCTTATCTAAATCACCAGCATAGTCTGAATCGCATTATCCGACTACATACTCACTATGTTCCCGCTCAAATATCAAACCAACATCAACTGTGTCATGGATGTATCGCAAAATCCATTTCACAGCTTACCAATGTTCCTTTCCAGGATCATGCATATACCTGCTCACAACCCCCACTGCTTGGGAAATATCAGGCCTCGTACACACCATAGCATACATCAAGCTACTAACAGCATTTGCATACGGTACTTTTGACATGTATTCCCGTTCTGCATCAGATTTCGGTGACAAAGCGGCGCTAAGCTTAAAATGAGGAGCAAGCGGAGTACTAACTGGTTTTGACTTTTCATCAATGCCAAAACGCCTCAACATCCTACTCAGATATTGTTTCTGAGTCAAACAAAGCCTCCTCAATTTTCTATCTCTGAAAATCTCCATGCCGAGAATCTTCTTCGCCTCACCTAGATCCTTCATCTCGAACTCCCTTTTCAAATGAGTCTTCAACTTCTCAATTTCTATTAGACTCGGGGAGGCAATCAACATATCATCAACATACAGAAGAAGATATATGAAGGATCCATCTTGTAGCTTGTGCAAATACACACAATGATCGTATTTGCTTCTTGTGTACCCAATTCCCATCATAAACTTATCAAATCGCTTGTACCACTGCCTCGGAGATTGCTTCAATCCGTACAACGATTTTTGAAGTTTACAAACCAAATTTTCATTTTCAGCAACTTTGAATCCCTCTGGCTGAGTCATATAGATTTCCTCTTCCAAGGCTCCATGTAAAAATGCAGTTTTTACATCCAACTGAACTAGTTCAAAATCCAACTGTGCTACCAAAGCCAACAAAATTCTAATGGAGGAGTGTTTTAGAACTGGAGAAAACACCTCATTATAATCAATGCCCTCCTTCTGAGCGTAACCTTTGGCCACCAATCTGGCTTTGTAGCGAACATCACCTTGGCTAGGAAATCCATCTTTCTTTGCAAATACCCATTTGCATCCAATTGCCTTCTTTCCCTTCGGGAGATTGGCCAGTTCCCATGTTTGATTCTTATGAAGGGACTGCATTTCTTCACTCATGGCAATCCTCCACTTATCTTTCTCTGGTCCTTTGACTGCTTCAATATAAGTGGTAGGAACATCATCAGCGGCAATTGCAGATGCACAAGCCACCATATCATCAAAGCGAGCAGGCTTTCTGATTGTCCTCTTTGGCTTACTAGTTGCAATTGATTCAAGTTGTTGTGGAAGTTCTTGGGGTTGAACCTCCTCTTCTTCAAAATCTCCTTCTACCGTAGGAGAATGATCAAGAGTTTCTTGATCTGCTGGGACAACAAACTTTTCAAATTCCACCTGTTTGGGAGTACTATCATGCTGTTCTGCATTCACCTTTTCCAACACGGTAGATTCATCAAAGGTGACATCCCTGCTAAAGATTATTTTCTTTGTTTCTGGACACCAAAGACGATAGCCTTTTATACCAGAGGTGATCCCCATGAACACAGCTTTCTTTGCTCTAGGATCCAACTTTGATTCCTTAACATGATAATATGCAGCGGAACCAAACACATGTAAGGAATCATAATCAGCAGCAGGCTTTCCAAACCATTTTTCAAATGGTGTTTTTCCATCAATAGCAGTAGATGGTAGACGATTAACGAGATGACACACATATGTCACAGCCTCAGCCCAAAATTCTTTACCCAACCCAGCATTGGATAACAAACACCGAACTTTCTCCAGCAAAGTCCGATTCATGCGTTCTGCCACTCCGTTCTGTTGTGGTGTATGTCTGACAGTGAAGTGTCTGACAATGCCTTCATCCTCACAAAATTTCCACCATTGTCTGTACGGAGACGTTTGACCTTTTTATCAGTCTGAGTTTCCACCATCTTTTTCCAATTGAGGAATACCTCAAACACTTCATCCTTTGTCTTCATCGTATACACCCAAACTCTCCGGGAAAAATCATCAACAAAGGTTACAAAATAGTGCTTCCCTCCTAAAGAACTCGTTTTTGAGGGACCCCATACATCCGAATGAACATAATCCAAAATACCCTCAGTATTATGGATTGCTGTTCCAAATTTAACCCTTGTCTGTTTCCCACGAACACAATGTTCACAAAACTCCAATTTGGAGTATTTCACTCCTTTCAACAATCCTTGATTTATGAGGAGATTCAAGGATTTTCCACCTGCATGTCCCAAGCGCATATGCCATAGCCTAACTGCTTCTGAATTCCGATCATCAACAGTAACTGCTGCTACTGCACCCACAACTGTACCACCCATGTAGTGATACGTATTGTTGTTCTTCCGAATTCCCTTCATTACCACGAGTGCACCAGAGATGATCTTCATCACCCCATCCTTAGCTCTTACTTCAAAACCTTTCGATTCTAAAGTTCCAACGGAAATAAGGTTTTTCTTCACTTCTGGTGCATACCGAACACCCTTTAGGGTTATGATTGATCCATCATGATTCTTCAAGCGAACTGAACCAATCCCAAGTGTAGTAAGAGGAGCTTCATTTGCTGTGAAGACAACGTCATTTTGTTCTTTGAAATCAAAGAACCAATCCAAATGTGGTGTCATATGATGACTACATGCTGAATCCAGCATCCATACTTCAGAAGCACCGCTGGATGATGTCGCCAATGAGAAGTCCGATTCGGCATCATCACACGCGGTTACATTCGATTCCGCCACGGCCTTAGAATTGCCCTTAGTTGTCAGCTTTGGGCAATCTCTCTTCCAGTGTCCTGTTTCTCGACAATAGGCACACTCGTCTTTGCTTAGTTTATGCCTGGACTTGGATCTCCCTTTCTTTCCTTTGTTTTTGTTTTGTGAACGACCTCTGACGAACAAAACCTCTGCATCTCCGCCTGAACAAACTTGCTTGTCCTTCTTTCTCAGCTCATAACTGTACAGGGCAGCACAAACTTCGCTAAGAGATACAGCAGCCTTCCCGTGAAGTAGAGTGGTTTCAAGAAACTCAAACTTCTCAGGAAGGGATCCCAGCAACATCAGAGCCAAATCCTCGTCTTTAAAAGTCTCATCCAAATTGATCAAATCGGTAACCAGTTGATTAAAATTGGTAATGTGACTATTCATAGTGGAACCCGAAACAAATGTGAAGCGAAAGAGCCGCTTCTTCAAATGGAGCTTATTCTGACAACTTTTCTTCAGAAACTTCTCCTCCAGTGCCATCCACAATTTATATGCCGAGTTTTCTTTCGAAAACGCATATCTCTGCTCTCTGGATAGACACGAACGAATTGTTCCACATGCCAACCGATTCATCATACTCCAATCTTTTTCCTCTATATCATTTGGTTTCTTCTCTTCAATAGCTAAGTATAGACCTTGTTGAAAGAGTGCGTCTACAACTTCGCTTTGCCACATACCAAAATGGCCTGTGCCATCAAAAGACTCCACTGCCAATCGCGTATTCGCCACAGTGGTTCTCGCCCAAATGGACGACGACGATGCTTTTGAGGTGTCTTCCATTTTTTGTTACAAATTATTCTTCAAGAGCCCTCCAAATGCGAAAGCCAAATAGCCCGGGAAAACTTTTCTGATGTGGAAGATCAGATTAAACTGCGACCACAGAGCATACTCAGAATACCCGAGCTCTGATACCACTTGTTGTGGAACTCAGAGTCATATTCCACCAAATATAGAAATAGCGAGGGAAATATTGTACTAGAAAACCACACTAGATTTAATTCCCAGGAAAGATTGGAGGCGTCACAACGGTCGCGCTTAAAACCCAACCTCCTCGACAGAATTAACTAGACGAATTTAATAGCACAATATAACACTACAACTATAACTAACAATGGCTACTTGAAGAATAGCACAAAATAAAGAACACCAAATTTAACGAGGTTCGGCTAATTTAGCCTACGTCCTCGGACCCCACCAAAATATTTCACTAAAGGACTAAAGTGAAACTATTACAAACTATAGAGGAAGAAAGAAGAAATTGCTAAAAGACTTAGGCAATTTGGGATGTTTTTCAAAGTGAAGAGGTAGTCTCCTTTTATACAACAAATGAGCCCACCCTTTACAAATTCTATCTATGTGGGATATTTTCCTCTTTCATAAATGAGCCACACTTCAACACTATTAAACCATATATACCAAGCCACAACGAGAAAAAAACAATAATCCGGGGGGTCCAACTCCGAAGCAATACCTCGAAACCATAGTTCAATGTCATGAGGCCATCGAGACACAACTTTCCACGGTAAGTTCGAAAGGCACCAAACCACTCTAGCGAAGAGGCAAGCTAATAAAACATGATGCAAATCCTCCCGTTCCTCCCTACACATAAGTGGAATGACTTTGATCGCTTAAGTTTGTACTAAAGTTTAGAAAGTTTTGATTATTTAACATCAAGATTAGTTCTTAATAAAGTGTTGTTTTATAATTTCACATTTTTCTATTTCCTAGAGAAATTGTTGAAGTACCCATCTCCATAAATGCTTCATTTGTAACTTTGTACCCGTTTAATAATCATCCTCTTCCTCACACGTGCAAAACCACAAATTTCTTGAAGTGATAGCGGATCTTCAATGTAATTTTTCAGCGAAATTTGAACATTTGAAGCAAGGTGTTATTCATATTGAATTTTCAGTATGATAAGCTTATAATATGTAACATGACGAATATATCACTTTACTCCAAAAAAATATCAATCATTCATGGTGGTTGGTGTCAAAAAGAAAATGGTGACCGCACAAATCTTATGTGCTTGTTGGTTTCAAATTTCAATCATAAAATTAGGGATGCGTGTCATACCACATATATAGAATATACGTATTACCAAAATTAACCAAACATAGCTCAATAGATGTTCATTGCATGATTGCAATTACATCATATAATTTTCTTTATCATAATCTTTTTAGTGCATGATCCATATTTTGTTTTATTTTTTGTCTTCTAATCATCTATCTTTAGTAATTAACTTTGCGTTCATATTTTTAATTTCTACATAAAATCATTTTCTTTTCTGAAAATTAAAGCAGACGTAACAACAGGCGGGCACCTTACTTTACTAATGATACTATTAAAAGAAAACTTGACTATTCTCAATACTCTATACGTGTGGCCATTTTCTTTTCTAACTCTAATTTCCAATTGGATTTCCCTTTCAAGTTTCAAGTTTTCGTTCAAATGAAAAATAGCATAAGATAGCAAATAAAAACACTTTCGCAGGAGAAAAGACACCACTGGGTTTGGTCTTATAATCAAAACAGAAAATTAGAAACGTAACATTATGCTAAATGTAAGTGAACGATCATTGAATGTTCAATGAATATCTATAACCCTTGAAAACATGATCTACATAAAACTACTATATATATGAGTAGTAGAATTGCATCATATTATCATGTTTAGCGTTTCACTTTTAATATCATTAGATACATATTCAACAATTCATAGTTTTACAACTTTTACTCTTATAATTTTCACATAGTTAACATGAAATTTCTCGGGTTTTTTATCAGTTTGACCGATTTGTCGGTCAAACTTGTCAAAATAACCCATTTTCTACACCGTTTATCAATCTAACCTGAAGGTGTCATTTGAAATGGCGCTTTCAATTTTTCATTTTTCCCCAAATTAAATTGAAGGCGCCATTCCAAATGGCACCTTCAATTTATATATTTTTTTAAAATTATTTTTTGAAGGCGCCATTTCAAATTATTTATTTATTTTTTTAAAAAATATGTCACTGTAGCAGTCAAAATAAGCTAACTACTATAGTGATGAATAAAGCTTCTACAACAATGTTTCGTCTTGCATGAATTTTGCAGCAGGTGTAGTCTTTTCTTGCATAAATTTGCAATAGGTGTTGGAGGTAAGTTCGTTTGGTGTTGGCATGTAGCAGCAGGTTGGTAGTGGGGGTAGGCATTTCAAATGACGCCTTCATCACTGTAGCAGCCAGCTTTTGTTGACTGCTACAGTGACATGTTTGTTTTTTTTTATAAAAATAATAATTTAAAGGTGCCATTTCAAATGGTGCCTTCAAAAAACAATTAAATATATATATATATATATATATATATATATAAATGGCGCCTTCAATTTAATTTGTGAAAAAATGAAAAATTGAAGGCGCCATTTCAAATGGCGCCTTCAGGTTAGATTGATAGATGGAGTAAAAATAATGAGTTATTTTGACAAGTTTTACCGACAAATCGGTCAAATCGGTAAAAAACCAGCTATTTACTGACAAATCGGTCAAATTTCTCAAAAATATAGGTAAATATTTGATTCTGATCGTTTACACAATCTAAACCAATCGAGTTGCAAGAGTCTATGCAAACTTGCATTCCTAGTTTTGTAGAGGATGAGATCTGAAATCACTAACTAGCTCGTTATGTTCTATAAATTGAGTAAATCCTATCAAAAACCCTCAAATGATCAAGTTAGTAAATGACCAGAAAGGCCACATCGATTTACAATTAATAAAGTTTTTAATATATCATCAATCCTAAGGATGACACGTGTTACACTCCTAACAAATATATACATGACAATGATTGATGGTTGTCGAAATACGGGATCATTATCTTGTTTGGGCACTGTATATTAGGAACGTAAGTTAAGAAATCTCTTGAGAAACGGCTGGATATTTACCTCACATCAATATTGATTGAGTCCCATAAAGTTGTGGATCATGCATATTGCATGCCATGTTTGGTTTGATAAAGTAAATGGTGACTAGCACATTCTCTTATGTGATTGTTGTTTTCAATCATAACTAGAAGTATCGTGTGTCTGAACAGAATTAGGCATCGTATTGATGGACAAATATAATATACAACCCAGAGAATGACCAAAGTGCCCCTGAAAATGGTCAAAATGCCGAAACATGACGAATATCCTCATACCTTAGACGTGGGTTGGGTTGGGACCCAAAATTGATCAGTCACCAGAACCTATCTGCGGGCTTTACGGTTTTACAACCCTCTGTAAATACATCAAACAATAACCCTAATTAGAATATGTCATTTAAATTTCGTGCCTATGTCTTTTAGATTCCGTACCTCTCATAGTAAGCTATAATGATCTCCTATAAAAATATCTAATTTAAACCCAAAGTTTTTTAGCCTAGTGGTATCATCTTCCATTTTCATGTAAGAGGTCTTGAGTTCAATTTAAGACTGTCACAAGTTGTGATTTTTCTCTCTTTATTTCGAGTCATTTAAGGTCTGTGTGACTCATGATTAAAATTTATCGGGCAAGGTCAATATATTCCCTTCGTCTATAATTTTTTTTAAAAAATCTAACCTAAACATAGGAGGGCCGACGCCGGAGCCTAACTGTATTCATTACATCTGAAAAATAATATTTGTGTCGATTTCTTTCTAAATTGCCTTTAGTTTTTGGTTAGCTAAATATAAGATATATTTCTAATTTGATTTGTTTAAGCTGGCTTTTGTCCCAAATTTTTTTTGCCCTTAGATAAGAATATCGTGTTATAGCAAAATAATTTAATTAGTTGTTTTAAATTTATGCTAAGACGTTTCTGATTAGATTTATATATCTATATTGGCTTTTGTCCCCATATATTGTTTTTCCCAAGATAAGAATATCGTGTTATAGCAAAAATGAGTTAATTTAGTTGTTTTAAATATTTCCTTACATACAATAATTAATCCATTCTTTTATAAGAGAGGATAAATAAATTGAGAATAAAATTCGAAACATCTTTTACGAGATTGAGAAAATAAAAAATAAAATACGAAACATTAATTCTTCACAAAATTGAGAAAATAATAGACAATTGTTATCATATTTAGAGTGGGAATGGCATCCATAACTAGGTTTGCTCCTATACTCATTAATTATGTGGTGTCAATAGTACACGTGCTTGTCATCGATATGTCTTGATTTCTCAAACACAAGTGCATTTATCAACCAATTCTAGAAATATCAATGCACATGTACTTATTGGGCTTTTTATTAAAATAATATAAAAACATAATAAATTTCTTAAACTAATACTATTTGAAATTTTTTATGAAAACAATACAAGACGACATTTAGCATGACATCTTCACTATACCAAATTTTGCGTTATTAGTCCTTAAGCTTTACAATATTATACATTTTGACCCCAATTTAAGAAAATGATAATTTTAAATCCTAAAATGATTGATTTTAGAGCAAAATGGTTGGGAAAAATTTAGCTTTTAATGAGCGATTCATGATAAGGCCGATCCGTCGAAAAAAATGGTATCAGAGCCTAGGTTTATTGATGAAAAATTTAAATTAAGTACGAAAATATTATTCTAACCTTAAGTGAGGAGAATCAAACAAGAATGGAACCGAACAATAGTTTGATCTATGAAGATAATCGAGAGTATTTTCAGATTCTGGAAAGACAAGAATCCAAACGGATAGATAAGTTTATCCGTCACGTGTCCCGAATTACCAAAAGAATTCGGAAGGAGTTAGCCAAAGAAGTTCCTTCTCCAGCTAACCTACCAGAAGAGATCAGATATTATCAAAGACGATTTGATATGGAAGGTCTTTTTCAAGGCAACATAGCCGGAGATTTTCAGCTTTCTCAAATCAACGACAAGTGGCCCAAGGAGCTTGACAAGGCAGGCAAGAGACATGAAACATACAGGTAAAATTTCCAAATATTTATGAGTTGGAAAGAAATTGAACCGGATAATTCTAAGCTCTCTCGGGATTTTAGAGAAATCCAAAAGACTGTTCAAGAGTTCGGACATAGGTTAGAACATCTTTCTATGAAAATCGAAACCATGAACAGTAGACTTGAGGAAATCCTCAAGCTTTTTCCAGATCTGGCTAGATCTATAACAGATCTAAATAAAGAAGTCCAAGATCTGAAAGATAGACTTGGACTTGCAGGTTCGTCCAAACAAAAACAGGACAGAATCCGTGATTCTCTTGGTCGAGTTCCTCTTCTACATCAGAAGGGAAAGGCTAAGGAAGTTCCTAAGCCGAAAACTCAGGATGAACTACTCCTAGATATCTTTAGAAGTATTAACTGATATGGATATATCAAGAGTGGATCCATCCGATCTATAGGATTTAGCTGAGTCTTTTTCTCAACTAAACTTTGTTGATTTCGTTGAATGGGTAGATGTAAATACCCACGAAACGAATCCCCTAGCATTGACACTGCCAGGAGAAAGTTCAGCATCCAATAATCCCCCTCCCGAGGTAATGATGCAAGAACGTGAAGATTTGAACACTCGCGCTGGACCTTCTTTGGTGGATACTACGTATAGGTCAAATCCAAGAAATCCAAAAATAGCACCAGAGAATACTCCCTGGGCAAGGACAATGTTACAACCCTTGCATCCGTATGGTACTATTTTAAATTTGGATGTCATCGATTTTAGAAATCTCGAAACTATAATCGATGAATGGGTAGCAGCCATGAAAATAGCAGCAACTGCCCTTGATCTTGATAAAGAAAACTTTATCAAGTTGATCGAGTTAAGTCTCGAAGGAACGGTTAAAACCGGGTGGACTAACACATCGGCAGAAACCAAAGAAGGAGTCTTAGAAGGCGAATCTAAAAATGCTATTGCAGAAAGATTCGGAAGACTCATCAAGCTGCATTTTATTGGAGATGGATACTTCGATCAAAATAATGCAGAAAAGTCTAGAGAGTATACCCAAGCTCTCTATGGGATTGAGTTGCGAAATATTTGTGTAGTAGATGAATATATTTATTGGTTTCGCAAATATTTTTATCAGAGTACGGTAAAGGCAGACGTTGCTGCAACTCTGTTCTTTGCAAAAATCTGTAGTCCATGGAGGAAAATGTTGATTCCATCATACAAAGTACTGGAAGGACAGTTTGACTCAATTTCCAGAAGAATGTCTTTTTTGAAAGACAAACTAAAGGACTGATGTCTGCAAGCCTCTCTTCAAAAGAAAATGAAGAGGCTTAAGGGGACAATGAAGAAAACCCCTCTTTGTTGTGATAATAATGATTTTCCAACAATAATTGGAGAATCAAGTGAGCCGAGAAGGAAGAAAAAGCATTTTAGAAGTTCTGAGAATAATCAGAATTATAAAAGGCGATCTCCTTTAAGGCGAAAGTCTTGGTGGTCAAAGTCTAAAGTCTGATCTTACAAATCTGGCCAAAGATCTGGACCAACAAGGGTGTCTTCCCAGGGATCTAGGAAATCCACTAGAAAAACCCCTACGAGACGAACTTTCAAGCGAGCTCATACTTGTACTAATGAAAGTTTCAAGGATTGTAACTGCTGGACGTGTGGTGCTCGTGACCACATTTCACCAGATTGTTCGCAAAAGTGCAACGAATTGAAACAATTTGAAGCTACTGCAGACATCCTGGACGCAGTTTTCTTTGGTGATTTGGTACCAGTTTACCAATTCGACAACCTTCCTTCAGACGAAAGCGTCTATGAGGAAGAAATTGGGAGCGATTCTGATGACGCTTCAAGTGAGTCAGAATAAATACCAAAAGTATGCCTGGAATTCCCTTGTCTATAGTTCAGCAATATCGAACTGTTATCTCTGATCTTCAGAGAAAAATGGAAAGAAGTAGAACCATGATCCAGCATTATGAGGCTACTATCCAGTTGTTAGGCGCAACACCTATTCGCCTAAGAAAGATAATTGAACATGAAACCAAGATAGTAGTTTGGTCCGAAAATGTTCAATATCTGGAAAATGTCATTAACCAAATGACAGAGTTTAATCGTTCTCTTCTAGATGAACGAAATCCTTCTAATGGATAATTCCAACGAAGGAGATAGGCTGATAACATCAGACAGCCTAGCTGGTTTCTTTTCCAGAGCATCCATATCGGATAAAACCATGGAAAAGATAATGAGGCAAAATTCTGACATTGGAAAATATGATGGTTTCCGAGTCAGTGGGCTTAGCCGGATCCTAACTCAAATAGGATTAAATCAAAGGCGGCATAACATCATGTACAAAGTAAGTTCAGGGGAATTCTCAATTCCCATGGAATTAATTGGTAATGTGATGGAAATGCAACTTATTCCAAAAGAAGAAATTCTAGAGGAATTAAGTAGGCTCTCGGAAGAAGTTGTGATGACTATGAAATGGATTCATATAGGAACCATTGAAGTAGTAATCAAAGCTACTTTCAAAGAAGGTGTTAATTCACCTTTGCATTTATCCATAATGGATAAAAGGATTAACAACCTAAGGGATGGTTGTCTTGGTACAATGGTAAGAAATATATATGCTGGCAAACTAATGTTTGATATTCATCCAAGAATAGCATATAATCTTGCCGACCAAGATTTCAGTCGAGTCTTAACCCTTCATCAAGATTTCAAGAGAACAGATCTCATGAAAGAAGGGAATCGTCCATATTCTATTACTTATAGAATAGCTTATGCCCTTTCCAATACACATCATTCTGATTTGTTCATAAGGAAAGAGTATATTGAAATTCCTAGAATATTCAAGGAATTTGCTAAGGTTATGGCACCTGATCCTATTAAAATACCAAGGATTGGTGGTGTTGATATCTTAATTCGAGATCACCCAGTTCTAGATAGATCGGTAAGTTCTAGAACAGATTTCAGTAGCCGAATGTCCTTTTCTGAGGAAAGGATAAAAGGCTTAAATGGCAAAGAGTTAATGGAAGATTTAACTCTTCCAGCCATTCGGGTAGATAATGTAAAACTTAAAAGCCCAGAAGGATGGAATGATGTGCAGGTTTTATTTGACATTACGGAGAAAGAAAATTACTTTCCTTGTGATGATCTCTATCACTTGCAGCAGTCCGCCGTTAACAAATACGAATGTATGCTAGAAATAGCAGGCTATGAAGTATTTGTTACAGGTAGTGCCGGACGAGATCCAAGAATAATTATTCTTGGATTAAGCTTCCTTGAGGAACATAAACCTTGGGGAAGAAAAGAAAAAGGTATGGAGTTTAGCTTGGATGGACATTTAATTCAAGTTGAATAAATGACTAACCCTTTTTCTATATACATATCTGTTGGTATGTTATATGAACAATATAAGCCAGAATATTTTGCAGCTTATATTGATTCTGGATTTGGGATTTGCACAGCAAAACCTGGAGTTTTTCCTAGCAATGCTATGGAATCTTTACCTACTATTGCAGGAAGAGATTTTTCTCAGAAAATTCTTATCCTCAATAAAGGTATTCGTGAAGCCCATATCTTGATCGGTGGTGCATTTGGAACACCTTGGTACAAGGTAAGAATGCCTCCTATTTACTTTCATGATACTGGCGCTGATATTTTGCTGGGTAATAATTTTATTCAAACCTTTGCAAAATATGTGCAAGATAATCACAAACACTTGCTCACCTTTACCACTACTTGTGGCAGTGAGATACAAGTTTTGCGACGCGAAAAGGTTTTTAATCGCCTCATGCCCATAAATTCTCGCAGCAAACGTGGTGATGATTCCAAATTAACCCATCCTAAAATGCAGGATAAAAGGAAATTTGGAAAAGCCTTACTGTCTTTCAGACAAAAAGGTTATGATAGTTTCTGTGAAGGATATAATCGAAAGGTTAGCCTTCTAAAAAACAGGTCTAAGGAAATAGGTGAAGAAGGTATTCTCTTTCTTAAGAATACTTTACAATCCAAACCCATAGATGCTGTGGATGGGGAAAGTTTACTTTCTCTTGAAAATGTTAAAAGACTAATTCAAAGGAACTTTAATGAGAATCCTTTGGCTTGGTGGAATAAAAACAAGATCGAAGCTACTCTGAAAGTTAAGGAACAATGCAAGTACGAGTATGTTCGATACAAGCCTATCCAGATGAATATGGAGGACAAGAAAGATATGCAAGCAATCATAAAAGAGCATATCGATCTGAAACTCATAGAACCTGAAGTCTCTTCTTACAGTAGCCCTGGATTCCTGGTAAGGAACCATAGCGAGGTAAAAAGAGGAAAGACGAGATTAGTAATCAACTATCAAGGAATAAATAAGATCCTTGAGTTTGATGGTTACTATATTCCCAGTCTAGAACACTTGATCGATTGTATCAAAGGTGCTAAAGTGTTCTCAAAGTTTGATTGCAAATCTGGTTTCTATCAGATTAGGATGGAAAAGGAGTCTAGAAAATATACTGCATTCTCTACTCCTCAGGGTCAATATATCTGGAATGTGCTTCCAATGGTTTTAGCAAATGCACCCCAGATATACCAAAGGAAGATGGATAATCTTTTCAAAGATTATTTCGAGTTTATGTTTGTCTATATAGATGACATTTTGATTGCGTCTAAAAATATGAAAGAGCATGTTAAACATCTTGAAATATTTTCTGATGCATGTTATAAGGAAGGTTTAGTGCTTTCTGAAAAGAAGGCAATAATAGGTGTTAATAAGATTGAATTTCTTGGTATTCTTATTGACGAAGCAGGCATTGAGCTCCAAAAACATATTGTGGAAAAGATACAAAATTTTCCTGATGTTCTAAGGGACAAAAAACAACTTCAAAGTTTTCTGGGAGTTGTTAATTTTGCAGGGATCTTTATTAAAGATCTAGCTAAACACCGAAAGGATTTTCGACCACTTTTAAGAGAAATGGAAAGCCAGAAATGGAAGTGGGAAGAAATTCACACTCAAAGGGTTCGTGAGTTGAAACAAGTGTGCAAAACCTGGCCTAAACTCGCAATACCACAGGATAACGATGATCTGGTAGTCTATACAGATGCCAATGATTATCGATGGGCAGCAGTGCTCATGAAGCGGTCAACTACAGGGGAAGAACCTTGTAGATACACTGGAGGGTTGTTCAATGAACAACAAGCCAGAGTATGGCATATTAACGAGAAAGAATTCTTTGCGGTTTGGAAGGCATTCAAGAAATGGCCTTTATTTTTATTAGCCAAAGAATTTATTTTGAAAGTCGATAATACGAATCTTAAAGCTTTTTTGAAAAATAAACTTGAATCAAAAATTGAAAAAACTCGTATTCTCAGGTGGCAAGCTGAATGTCAATATTATTGTTTTGACATTGTTATTGTGAAATCTCATGAAAATGTTCTTGCAGATTTCTTGACAAGAGATGGAAGTATCTGAAGCAAATTCCATCATCACAAGGTATAGGCATCTCAGGGAAAACCTTGAGGAGCTTAATCGGAAATTTGGACACTTATCAGTTAACGCTGAAGTAGCTGGCCGAATTCAACGAGCTGATTTGGACATTGTCCAGAATTCGATTAACTAGACAGCGTATGCCATGACTTCGTTATGGAATACTCTTACAGGACCAGTTCAAAAAACATCACCTTCTGTAGTTGCTCGAGAATTGAGAGAGCAGGACTCCAAACCTGCGTTTAGAGAACGGGACGCTATACCCGGAGTAGTGGATTCCAATACCACTTGCACAAGTCCTTTCTCAGACTCTGAGAAAAAGGAAAATGTTGAACAAGAAGAACAAGCTCTTACTAGTTCAAGTCAACCCACCACCTCTGGGGTTAAAGAGGGAGAGATTAATCTTAGGCCACAGACAGGCACTTCTAAGATTGATACTAACTCGATTAATTTACATTGGCAGGGTTACCAGCATTCTTGGGAAAAATTAATCTCAAGAAAAGGAATAAATCCTTGATAGAAATATCGGGGAAATATCCTAGGATTTGGATGAAGGAAGGATCTAAGTCAGAAGAGGTCCGAGAATGGTATGATTTTGGGGCTATAGCTTCAATACATACTATGTCACCAGGTTTTCTAGAAATATCTAAGCTTCCGGATTGGATTACAAGTGCCGTGTATGATTCATGGCAAAACAATCAGCACCTCAAACGAGGCGATATTCTGGAGCTAAAGTTTATATCGGCAGCACCAGAAATAGCAGGAAAAGGGTCTCATCCAGTGTTTCATTTTATTAAGTTACAGAGACCAGACATGACGGCCTATACTAGAATTAAGGTTGCAACAGAGGAATCTCCATTGGTTAGCACTATCAATGAAGATGACATTTCCACCAGGAGAGCATGGGGAATGTGGGTCTGTCTTACAGAGATGGACAAAGTCAAGTATCCATTCAAGATATTCTCTAATACAGCGAATGGATCGTTCCTGTTAAATTCCATGACAGGGAAAAGTACTGATTTCGCAGAAAAGCTTTTTGAACAAAAGAGGACGCTTATCTGGGAAAACAAGTTGCCAGCAACAGACGCGACCAGGAAGAAAGCCTGCAACATGATGCATGTTGATCTATGGCATAACAGGGAGTGTTCAAGTTGCCAGTTTCAAGAGAAACCCTTATTCGGCACCAGAATACGGGTCACCAAGGTAAAACCCAAATCTGACAAAGATAAGGGTAAAAGGAAAGTTTACCCCAAGGGTTTTCCCAAACCCAAGTAAAAGGATGTAAACGACAAAGGCGGCCAAACAATTAGGCGCACCAACTGGGAATCACTCATGTGATTGATTAAAGGTTACAGCTGTACCAAAAGACAGTTGTTAAAGTCAAAGCGTGGCAGACAAAGTGGCAAACACTAGGGTCCACACGCATGTGAAAGAATCTTGACAGCAAAGCAATGATGTCAAGAAAATTGTACAACTTTGGAATCCGCATTTGGAATTCGAGGTCTGAGGCTATAAAAGGAGAGCTCAGAAGCAGATGAAGATCATCAGAAATTTTCTTCAACTCTTCAAAATTTACAAATCTAGCAAAACAACAAATTTGTAATCTTTCTTTTATAGTTTTAATAAACGAGTGTATGGGGGTTTCCCCAATTATAAGTCCTCTCATGAGAGGCTAAAGGTTTTCTCCTCCAATAGCGGAGTAGAATAATATCATGTAATTTAATTTTCTGTTTTCATCAATAAAATAAAGGCTTTTGCACAACCTCTGTTTTCCGAAATTTATTAAATTTTATTTTTAAAACCTTTCTTTGCCCAAAGATAGAAAAAAAATTAGGGCTGTGCTGGGTATCATTGAAGGAACTGAGTACTGCGAACCACCTGCTGCAGTTGTGTGGTTGGTCTTGAGTCGCTTGTATCGGCTTGCCGTAAAACCGAGGACTCAGAATACCCGAGCAGAAGGTATAGAATTATGAAATTTTACTATTCTTCGGAACCATGTTGGGCCTGATTTTATCGTTTATCATGAATTGAAATCTTCTGGTTAAAAACAGAACCTAATGCAATAAGATTTATCATAAGGGATAAAACTTTATTAGTTATAAAATTGTTTAGGAGGTTTTCTATAATATAAAGAAGTAAGGGACTAAAATCCAAATAGTGGAATTGGACAAAGACGACATGTTAAATGAAGTTTTGTACTAGTTTAATAATTGATTTCAAATTGTATTATTTTGAGAAACTGTTATATTATTTGTATTATTTTATTAAAAAACCCGTACTTATTACCAAAAAATAAAAATAAAAAATGCACATGTACTATCACTTATTTATCAAGACAAGGAGAAGTGATGACGTAACTTTTCATAGGATACAAAAGGAGACGAGTAAAATCAAATAAGTTGTTGATCAAATTTACTTAAATTGTTATTGAGTTTTAAAATTTGTGTTTGAGCTTGGTTTGAATGATAATCAAGTCGAATGGAGTCGAGATCGAGTATTTTGATTTTTTTAATTTTTTTTAATTCCATATCTATTAAAACAAAAACATATTTACATATAAAAACAGACATACATGAGAGGGAATTTGTGTTCTAACTTCTCAGTGGTCTTCGGTGGTAACACCAATTTTGTAAGCTTATTTGAATTGGATCTGACAAGAAGCATTATTTCTGTTTGCATATTTCATAATTAAAAATCATATTCTGTTATTAAGATACAATTTTGGCTTTCTACATTTTCAAAGGGAAAACTAGAAAAACAAAATTAGTTCTCTTTTGCTAAAGGTGAAAGAAAAAGTAAAAGTCAATACGGTGTTATTTGTGTATCTTTGCGTTTGTGACAAATTGTAAAGGATTTGAGTTTGGATTTATTCTTAGTTTCTTTGAAAAAAAAAAAAAGCAAAAAGGTTTTTTTTTAGTGGTTGATATTAAAATTGATATTTAGTTTAAATTGTATACAAGTTTCAATATTGCAAAGTTTTCTATACATATATATGTGTGGTTACATTTCTGAATTAGTGTAAGAAAATTCTTGCTAATTCTTACTTGAAAATAAATCTGATTATTGTAGTTTTGAATTAGAAAAGGAAAACGATTTAATTGTTAATAGAAATAATTTTTTTAAGTATTGACAGAAGTTTTAAACATTCTATCCAAGTTTTCAAAATTACATATTAAGCTTCTTTTGTTAATAGTGGAATTTCTTTCATGATTTTATTAAAATACTGAAAAATAGGAAAAGGTGAATTTGTTAACAAAAGCAAGGCGTTGGAAAGTTAAAATTATTCTAAAATTTCAGATCTTATAATTTGTGACTGGATATTGAAAATAGAGTTGTGCTAAATAGTTATATTTTTAAGATGTCCAACTACTGTTATTAAAGGTCTTTGTTATGCATTTGTTAAAAGTTTCATATACTGATAATTTGTTGATTTGATACCGTGAATATTTATAGTGAGAAATTAGAAATGAAATCTTGACACTCATAGAAATCAAATTGTGAGGTGATATGCACAATGCAAATGATTTCATAGTGCATAATTTACTAGTGTTATTAAATTCAACAATTATTTTAATTTGTCAGTTTTATAGTTTATACAATATTATTGAGCGAGTCATTTCCATTTTAGCATCGCTATTGCTAATCAGTGACGTTAATGAACACGGTATATATAAAGTTCAAATTGATATGGTAAAACTAGTGGTATGTTCTAAAGTTGAACCCTTATTACTAAATCTCATTGATGAGAGTGTTGGTTTGTGGTTAGATTTAGGAGATAATACACATGTTTGTTTAGATAATCATTAAATTATTGAATTGTCTATTGGTGCGGCTATTTCATTTCCTAATTTATGTTGTTTCGATATGGTATATGCTCATGAGTTTTAATAATTATGAAGAGTGTTTTCTTAGATTATTCATGTTATAAATACAAATCACACAAATATCTAAAGTTATGATTGTGATTTGTGTTTAAGAAAAAAAAAATTAGGCTTGAAATCGTTAGTTATGTCTAACCAAGCATTTCCAACTTTTGCATGAGAATTTGATTGAGGAATCCAATAAGGAGATGTTGCTGAAAAATAATGAAGTGTACTTTGGTCAAATTTTGAAGTTTGCTTTGTGAAAGAATTAACACTCCAATAGCTTATCCAGAGAATGGTATTTAACTTTGATTTTAATCAAATAATAAGGTACGCTCTCTATTATTCCAAGTTGATGCTTTTCGATTTTAGAATCTAATTGTAGTTTAAAAAAGGTGAAAAGATAAAAGAACTAAAATGTTTTAAGAGAAAATATGAAGAACAAGTAATGGTTTTCATGTTTTTTTGATAATATGCACATTAAGTTATATGATGTTAAATGAAGGAAATAATTCTTTAACTAATTTAAAGGTTTTTCTTATTGTTAATTGATTGAATATGTGTGCTATGAAATATGTGATATACTTGAGCATATCAGTATTTATGGTAAAATATTATTTGTGAGCATCAACGTGGAATTTCTCCTTGTGATATACATTAAATCATTTACTAAACTTTGGTATAAAATAAAGTAATATGTGAGTTTATTATTTCCAAATAAATTGTTAGCATATTTCAACTGCTCTTCTCTAACGGATAGCCAAAGATTAAAATTATGATAAATTTATGTCCATTATTAGAAATTAAGGAGTGGTTTTATGATTTTAACAATTAGCTGAAGCAATTTTGGTATAAGCACCAGATGACAGTTTAGTATAGAAAGCTAAATTTATTTATAGATATGAGGATTTATCACTATCATTAAATACTGAGTCATGTATGGTTATGATTTGCATGCATGGTCAATGGATATTCAAATGCATGGGTATATGGTCATTAAGGAGGCTATGAGATTAATTCTTGTTGTGAAATTTCGTTAAATTCACCAGGTATATATATTTCTTCGTTATGTTCTACAAAGCCCTATTAATACCTATAATCTTTTTAATAAATTGAGGATGTATGGTGGTTACATGAATTAACAACGGCTATTTGGTTTCTTCACATTATGATAATGTTTAAATGCTAGCTAATAATGAATTTATTAAATTATTGGACGTTATGTATATGGTTGACCCAGAGAGGGAATTGGAAAACTTATAGCATATAAAATATGCGGTTTAAGATAATTACTTATTGTTGTGGGAGTTCAATCTTCATCAGTAGCTATTTTCGATTATAGAAGTGTTTTGATGCTATCAGTTCATAAACTTGATGCATGCCATCAGTAAGTGATTAATTGGAAGTTACATGTTCTTATTGATATATGCTAATACATGTGTGTGATTTTTTTTTTAAACTAAGATATGTGTGTGTTGTCAATAGAAATTGTTCTGAGCAAGAGAATTATATGTATATTCACTTATGACAAATTACGGGAAAGATGAGTTTTATCTCTATGTTATTTAACGTAAGTATTTCACCTATTGGGTTGAATACTTAAATGAAAAAATATAAAATTCTAGTAGATGAGTTTCTCTTTAATAATAATTAAGAAAAAGGAGTAGTTTTCTCTAAGTTCAAATGAAGTTACATAGGAAGTGAAAAAAAAGTGAACTAAATTTAGGTGGTATATAGCATTTTCCATTGTAAAATCAAGAATGAGTTATATGGCCATAATCTTATCCTTTCCTTATCCATGTGGTTGAAATTATCAAGCTCTAGAGCTTTGCAATGAGATTTGTTATAAATTCTATTGTCTTATGAAATTTCTTTCCCAAGCTAGTACAGAGTAGTGTGGGGTTAATTTTCTCCTAAAAGTTTCATTTTGTTGAAACAAAATATTGTGGAAACACATTGAGAGAGTCACGTGTTAAAGTTAGATGGATGATAAATATTATATTAACTTCAAGCTTTCAAATGGGCGATAAACATTAAAATTAATATGAAGTATTAATTCATTTCTCCAAGACGTACACAAGAAATTGTGGGGGTCTTTTACATTTATAAGTGAATAAATTTACTATTGCAAATATAATACAATTTTGAGGTTAAGAGATGAGAATTCTTAACACTCAAATTTATATGATACTTTATAGATAAAGTAGTTTTATTAAAGAACAATGATTATTGTTCTGGAAATTTAATTTCGAGAATCAGAGGAACTAAAATGAGTGCAGATATAAGTAGCAAAAGCTACTGCACCAGAAGTTTGACGTTTTGATATTTTTCTTAAAAATCAAAAGTGGATCTAAAAGAAGTTGTAATCCACAAGGACCAAAGGAAGCAGGTCCATATGAATTCTCTAGTGATTTATTTCATGATTTATCTAATCTAATATATCATTCTTGTGAGTTTTGTCTTGAAACAGGTGCACGTGCACAAGACAAGAAGAAAAGAGAAATGAGATAAGAAAAAAGCGCTATATAAATTATATGCTGTGAGCATATGTTGACTAGCAATGATGCTAGATCAATGATCATGCATGAGTTATATGCTGTGAGCATATGTGGACTAGCATTAAGGCTAGATACGTAATCATCGAGGGGGATGGGCTTATGCCCATAAGGGAGTCACCAACGGGAGTAACCCAACCTTTGTGATTGGCGATCCCATGAAGAAGGTTCAATGGGTAGAAACAATCCGTAAAGCGTGACTCATATATATATAAAGCACAAAAATAAGAAAAGTGTCTGAGAGATACATCCTCCCATCCCTATGATGGTAGTGCTACATTTGTGTGATGTTGAGGCTGGGCTTTGCCCTTAATGAGACCAAAGCAGAATTTCTGGAGGGTAGAGGTCACACGTACCCTTGGAGGACTCACCTAAATGAGAGTTGTCATGAGGCCGTGGCTATGGGTTTGGGCAACCCTAAAGACTCTCATGCGAATCAAGATAATGCGCATGGCCATTAACCACGCAACCCACTACGAACTAAAAAACCAAAACTCAGTACTATGTGTGTGGCATATTGAAATTTGGTCAAAGGGACCTAATTCAAGGCCAAGTCCATTATGGCTCCCTCAAATTGAAATTGTCAACACTAAGTGTATGCTCAAGCTCGGAAGGCTCCTACACCTATTGCATAGTACAATATTGCCCTCTTATATCTTATATTATTTCAAATAGTATTTTATTTAAAGAAGTTTTAAATCTTGTGGGGGGTTGTTATAATTTTATTTGTAAGCTTTAAAACTTCTTTTTATTTTTAAATATTCTTGTAACTCATAGTCAAAGATATCATGTCATATGTTACAAAAATACTTACACCTATGATTATTACATGTGGAGGTTACTAGCAATTTAAAATTAGCCTTTATTATGTTTTATAACTCCTACATATTTTATGCCTATAAAAAGGAGACTTCTCCTAACATTTTTATATATAAAAAAAAACTCTAGAATACTTCATACTCTTAAAATACTCTCACACTCTCTTACATAATTATATATAAATTAGAGTTGCATTTATCATAATTTTGAGGGCAATTTGAGTGGTTAAGTTCATTCGTCTCATTGTGAACGTGCTCACAATAGGAGACTCGCAGTGTACATTTGGGTTTTATCTTGGAGTGGTGACAAGCTGTTGGTACCTGCACGTAGGGAGGCATCACTACTTTAGGACAGCGACTTTGTCGTGACTCCCAAAAGGACAAACGTTTTTTAACTCTAATTTCTTGTTATTTATTTATAGATATATATTATTTACAATTGTGCTTTACTAATAGTGTTTGTTTGTGAATTTGTAGGAACACAAGTTCAAGATTCCAACAAACTTCATAGAAAGTTCGAGTTGTCGCAATGCGTGACATGTCCGAGCAACCTTTTTTTTTTTCACCCTCCACATGTTTCCTTTTCATCTCGAGAAAAATTTCAAGAAATGTCGAATTTATATTAGATGATTCAAAAGTTATGAACTAAACTTGAGGTTTTTGATCATCAATTTTCTTCATGGCCACGTCCATTGTGCTGCTGTCTTCACTTCTCTTGTACCTATACCTCTTTGCACAAACCAAAAAGTATCCCAAATTCACAACTTCCAAGCCAGCAACCAAGTAATAAAAGTAATCCAATCTCCCCTTGTTCAGATCTTCAGCCAACCAATTACTTATCTTGTGAACTATTGATATCAACAAACTATTCAAATAACTAGCCACGGCAAATCCACAAAACAAAAAAGAACCCCCAAAGCTCCGCATATTCTCTGGGAACTGCTTGTAGAAAAACTCGATTTGGCCAATAACCGTAAACGCCTCAGATAGTCCGGCTAGCGCTAGCTGAGGGATCAACCAATTACCCGACATTGATGAAATCGCCCCCTTATGTGCAACATGGCCTAAAACGGGGCGGTTGAGAGCAGAGATTCTTCTATGATTCTCCACAATAGCTGATACCAGCATTGTGAACACCGCTAACACTAAACCAATCCCCATTCTTTGCAGCATGGTGATACCCCCTTGGTTTCTCGTGACGCGTCTAAGTAGAGGAACGATGACCCTGTCGTATAAGGGAATCCAGAGAGTGAGACTTATCATGGATATAACATTGTATGATGCTGCAGGGATCTTGAAACCGACTCGGCCAATACGCCTGTCGCTCTGGATGGCCTGGAAAACTACGTATGTTTGCATTTGGGTTAAAACGATGTAGTATATGATGCCAGATATCCATATTGGAATCACTCTGAGAACGCATTTTGTTTCTTCGACTTGTTGCAAACTACAGAGCTTCCAGGGATTCGTTGCTGATCCATCGGAGTTGATTCCGTCTTCTGGTGTAAGGATTGCTGCTTTATTTAGGAACCTGAAATGTGTTGTTTATAACACATCATTAGCTTCAAACTTATAAGAAACAATAAGGGTGGACGCTGTCAGATTTTGGCAGTTTAAACCCAAACCGATACATACGGGTTAATCGAACCAAACAAAAACGGAGCAGTAGAAATTTAATCATATTTACTCAAAACTCAAATTATTTGTTGTCTCGGCTAATAAAAAATATGAAATGTTAAATAGCTTAGTATTATTAAAAAATATAGCGAAATTACTATATAATTGGATTCAAAAGATTTCGAACATTAATTTGAGAAAAATTACAACCAAAGAAATAAATACAAAATGCATTACTTGAATAGATCACAGATATATTACATGTTATGTGTATATATATGAATTTCATAATAGGTTAGAAAATTCACTAACCTTAGATCATCCGTATAAGCAAGCTTCGAGTTGATATAATCGGAAGGAACATGATTAAACAGAGCGCTCTGAGCTTGTTCTGGCAATTCCAATTTTCTTTTCTTAAATGCAACCACTAATGTTTGGACCATACTTGTGATAGGACTTCCTTGAGGCAATACCCTGACATAAATTCTGGTCCCGACGAAGAAAAAGGCGCAGGATAAGAACATCAGAAACGCAGGGATACCTAATCCGATGGCCCAATTTATTTCGGATTGTACGTAGACGATGACAGTTAAAGATATCATCATGGCAAAGGTGAAGGTGAAGTAGTACCAATTGAAGAAACTGTTTATGCCTTGTTTGCCTGACTCTGTTTTGGGATTAAATTGATCCGCACCAAACGCTAGATTACATGGCCTAATCCCACTAGCTCCGATTACTAGTAGAACGAAGCTACTAAACAAGAAAGTTAGTTGCCATGGCGAAGGTCCAATGCACGTGCCAGATTCACACTCTGGAGGATGTAGGCTTGAAACTGCTGCTGTTAGAGTCAGTACCAGCATTCCCTAAAGAAAAAAAAAGATGAATTTAGTCGTAGAATATGGTCTATTGCAATTTTAGTCCTATTACTTGTAAATTTATGAAACTAGTTCAAAAGGATGCATCTTTTTTGTTATGTTGGTCTCGTCCGTTAAAAAATAAATGGGATTTTGCGTGTTGAATGCAGGCGGCGCTAAATTAAGTACTGATCATTTGACCAAACTAACGGTTTATGTTTGCTTTTTAACGGTTGAGACTGAAAATGCCAAAATAAATAAATAAATTATGTGGGACTAAATTTGTAAACACTGGTACTAAAATTGAAAGAGGACTTATCTTATGGGAATAATGCTGCAATTTGTTCTAAGTTTTCAACGGGATAACAATACTAATTTTCACTTTTAAATTGAAAATGGCTAAGTGTACGAGAAATGTAAAGATTGTGTAGGGATATAATTAGTACCAAAAAAGAGGATATGGAAGCGATTCCAAGGGTCTTGTATCGACCAAGATATGTGTCTGAAGCGAAAGCGCCTAACAGAGTTCCGAGGTTGCAAGTTCCATTGAAGACATTGATAATATTTGTGGCTGTAATAGATTTCATGTTGAATACTGTTGTTAGGTATACTAACAGATTTGATGATGTTCCAATTGTTCCCAGCTTCTCAAATGTCTCATTACCTGTAAAAAAAAAGTAAAATACAAAATAGTTCAATTTCAAGAAATTCCATGAAGCAGAAAAGTAAGCATTCGTTAAAGATCGAAAAATTAAACGGAGAGTGAGATTTCGGGTTTATATGTAGTAGATAGCAAGAATGAATGAAGCAAAATAATGTTTGTAATATAACTTATTACCTATGACAAAAGGCATGGCTTTCACTCCTCTATAATTTGGTTCTTTTTTGGTAGTAGAAATCTCATTTTTCTCCATGATTATAGAAAAGAAGAAGTTTGATCTTCCTTGGAGACTAAATGCTACTTCTTTTGGGCTGTTATGTTACTTGAATAAGCATATGATATTAGGTATATATAGATAAGATATAGTGGGAAGCTTGTAAGATGACAAGTTGGCCACAAAATTCTACATATATATACACACGTACCAAAAAAAATTATACACGCATATATATATATATATATATAGATATATTTGACATGGACGCTTTACTTATTGTGTAATTACCAAAACTTCTCTTCACTTATTTGAAAGTACCGACACCCCCTTCAAGGGGTCAATTTGTAAGGTTTGCAGGGATGAAATTGTAAGAATTTTTAAATACACAAGGATGTAATTGTAAAAAATATCTTAACATGAAGGGAAATTTATTTAATTTCCACTAAGTGGGGGATTTTAGGTAAATTACACAATACGTGACGGGGGTTCGTGTGTAATTTTCCATATACATAATTACAAGCTGTACTCTATGACAAAATTGTCAGCACAAAATCGTTGAACACATTTCATTCGTCTCTTAACAAATTTTGTTGCTGATAGGGTTGTGAAATTGTGGCCGACGAGGCCTTATCAAGGTTGAGGCTCTGAGACTCTACATCTGTGTGAGTACATATATGTGCGGTATATGTTTAGATTTAAGCCATGTCAGATATATGTGAGTGTTTATTCAGTTTATGTTAGTGCTTTTTATTTCATTGCTTCGTTCCAATTAATTGGTTAGAGGCGGTTGTAATTAAAATGTTATTGATATTTGATTTATGAATTGTATTACGTGATTATACCTTGGGATTGAAAATTATGATTTTTTATCGTTTTCTCCGGATAAAAAAACTAATCATTGGAAAATCACTTGTATGTTTCTCAAAAAGCTAGGCGCGAGGAGCATTTGTTTGTCAAATCAATGAGGCCTAACTAGGTAATAAATTAAAATTGAGGTCCTAAAATTATGAGGTTTTGGATTTTAAATCCACAAAACAATGTTGAGTTGGCCTACTTTCATATTGTTTTTTTTAAAAAAAAAAAAATCGGTCTTATATATCATTCAATCAAAAGTTTACAACGTTTGGAACAATATATCATATCGACTCAAACGATGTAGCAAGAACATCTAAAACACCAACTATCAAATTCTTGAAGATAACCAATTTTAAGAACTCACAAACGAATTCAAGAAAATTCTTGTGCAATTCCTATTCAAGGAGAGATGAAACTCTCATTTGAGAGAAAGCAAACTGTCATACGAGAGAGAAAATAAAATACTAAACAAAATATTTAAAACGCTATATAAAAACTTAAGTATCATCCGTCTTCATTTCGTCAGATCTGTCTCTTTAGATTCATATCCGTTTCGTCAGATTTGAAAATGTGATGTACAACTTGAAAAAGGGTGCCCCAACCCAAGCCGCCAATAATGGTGGTGAAGTACACGACTGCTTCACCAAGCCATAGCCGGCGGAGGAAAATAGAAGAGAAAAGAAAACTACGGTTCAGAAAGACGTGGAGAGTTAAAAAAAAAAAAATCTTTTATTACTTTCATACTGGTTAATTGGTGCTAGCTGCATAGTTTTGGCAATGAGACCTAATTAAATATTAAACTTGGGGCCCGAAAATTACTAGGTTTTGGATTTCAAATCCACAAAAGAAGAATTTCCATTTGGCCTAGTGTACTCGTAATTGTTGACCGCTACTTATTTGTTTATGATTTTTATTTTTAATGCAGTGATATAATGTAACAATTTCACTCAAAAGAAAAAAGAAAAACACTATTTACCGCACCCGATCCAAAAATACAAGATTTAATTTGCTGCATTTTTCGCTTCTATTAACATATTTATTTTTAGTTAAGGGAGGGATGCATATTGGATTCATGACATAGACATATAAAGTTAGTTCCAAAATTCTCACTTCTACATATTTGCTAATATGCAAGATTACCTTCATTCAATTGTTAAAATTTCTCATGAGCAAGTATTCATGCTCATAATCTAATCCCCATTACTTTCATTTTGAATCGGTTACACTGATCTATTATAAACACCAATCATCATTTAACCTTACAACTAATAATAATTTAAAAGCAACTAACAATTATTAGCAAAATAGATAAAGACTCATGCGTTGTAGTTGAATTCAAAATTTCTACTATTTCATTGTTACTTCATCAGTATAATTCAAATTACAACGAAATTAATACATTTACAATTTTCATCCAAGACTTTAATTTGCATAAAATCAAAATAAACTCTTTTTCTTTAGAGTAGGTAGCATGAAACTTACGTTGCCTACTCCAACAAAGAGAATTTAATAATTACAAAATGTTCATTTAGCCAAAATTCATGGACACTTATTGACCAGTTTGATCGCGATAGCCCCATAAACATAATAGAAAATACCTAAACTCTATGTCCTTAACAAAATTTGAACCTCAATACCCAAACTGATGAACTCTATGTCCCTAATAAAATTTGAATTTGTGATATTTATATTTAACTACTAGTAAAATTAAAACATTGTCTAAATTATGGCTCCATATATATCCAATATAGTACTTAATCAGTGGTCACTGTCACATGTAACAAATTCAAGTTTACAAGCACCATAAATACTGTTTTCAATCACAAGCACTTGTATCCATCTCCTTAACTTCCGAATGAAGATAAGAAGATTGACTCCTGTGTTCACATTAGCCAAGGTTGTGGTGCACAAATTCATGCAACTTTAAAATTTTAGAATAAAAATATTCAGGTTTGCTTGAAATAAGTTAAATATTATATATATATATATATGTATATATATATATATATATTTGGTAAGTAAATTATATTTATTATGCAATTCGTCGATATTGTAAAAAATGTTCATTTCATTGGATGGGTTGATATACTATTATATTAAAAGTGAGTATAATGTTTCTTTTTGTGGATGAAGACTCAATAAATAAGTATATAAAAATTTGTGAGATGTGCTTGATATAACATGAAAATAATGTACAATCTACTTCGCAAAGATTTGGAGATATCATCATCTTAAAATATATTATTAAACAAGATTTCATGTCGACTAAAAAAATTAACACAATCCTCTTCGACCATCAACTAACTTGTGCCTTAATTTTAATTATCAGCCACATTAAAATGCCACAATACTTATCATATGGCTTGACCAAATCTCAAATGAACAAGAAATCTATATATAATTCTGATCATCAGCTCCTATATTACTTTTTTTGATAAGGTAATCAGCTCCTATATTGTTTTGTTTTCTATTTCACTTTTTATATGCAAGTTATGTGCGTTATGTTTTGAGTATATAAGCTTAAATCTTATATATAAGAGACCTGTATCTAAATATCTACATGCATATATAATGACATATAAAACAAAAGATTCAACGTGAGAGGTGAAGCCTTTTAAGCCTTTTAACTCTTGCAGCGTACGTGTATATTACGTGTTTCTGCTACGTACCATTTTGCAACACTTTCTTTTGATAACATTTATAGTTGAAATACAAAATAAACCATTTCTGGACCACATTTATTGTCCCTTTTCTTTTTGTCAACTTATCATCGTTTTTGAATTTACTACATTGAATGGAGTTGTTCCAAACGTAAGTTTACCTCATAATATTTGTGACTTAAGGCAAAATAAATAGTAACATTTTATTCAAATTAAACATATATCCAGTATGTTGGATAAGTGTGTGATATTGTGTGTATGAAAAGTGTGTGAACACCACTTTTGCGTACGAAATTCGAACACCATACGTATCCAGGATACGTAATATTATTGGATAATATTAATCTAATCCGTGAGTAGATAAGTTTAGCATTTCGAATTTCTCGATTCGGAGTAGTAACGAATGAGAAATTAAGTGTTAAAGTGAGGTGTTTGAATGTGGATGTCCCACATATGATATAAACCATAAGTTGAATGAGTTTATATACAATTGCCTTAAGGTAAAGGATTGACCTTTTGGGTCAAAAGATTTTTGTGGGCTTTGTGAGGGGAAAGGACCTAGTCATGGTCCGGTTCACCACACACGCGCCCGCCGCCATCCGTTCGCCCGGACTAGGTCCGTGGGTCGTGGGGCTTGGGCTTGGGGGCTCGCCCGGACCGTGGTCGGGTCCGAGGTCCTTGGGTTTGGGCTCAAATGTATTATCTTTTTTGGCCAAACTTATTTAATTAATTTGGGCTTCAAAAATTCTCCCTAATAGAATTCCAACTACTGAAATTGTTGAGAGGTTTTATAAAACGTTTTTAAATAAAAAATTGGCTACTTTTTATTTAAAATTTGAACCTGCTTCTAGAAGGAATTTGTAACAAAAAGATTTATTTCTGCTGTTACAGGCAGATTAATTTCTACTGTTACAGGCAGATTTATTATGCTGTTATAGATTCAATTCAATGGCAGATTTAATTCATTTTTTAATGCCTTGTCTGAATTTCAAGCCTATAAATAGGCTCCTCCATCAGACTAAAATTCACACCGAAATCACAAAGCATTTTATACTCTCTAATATCTTCTCTCGAAATATTCAAGAGCTGTTCTTGTTCATTTGAGTTTCTGATTTGGAAGTGGTTCGCAATTCAGAAATTATAATTGTTGTATCTTGGGACGCTATTACATAAACCCGTACCACCAGTAACGGGGCAATTTTGCTTTAAGGAAAGAGAGTGTTCTCTCGCCTTGATTATCCTTCTTCGTTTTTTCAGTTTGTTCGTTCGTATTCAAGTTTGTTCTTAGTTTGGCAGAAGTTTGTACAACAAACTTAACGCAAAATTTTTCGTTGTTCATTTCTGTCAATTCGAAATTCTGAAATGGCGAACGTTGGTGATGTTCATGATGATGATGCTGCCAACACTCTTCACTTTGGACTTGGCCCGGGTGCAGGTCTTGGTCTGTGTATTGGAGCAGGTTTCGGTGGTTATGGTCCTGGTTCCGGTTTTGGTATTGGTTTTGGTCTAGGTTCCGGTCTTGGTTCCGGTTCTGGTCCTAGTTCTAGTTTTGGTCCAACTTCCAGCCCTGGTTTCGATTCTGGATTAGGTCCGAGTACTTTTGTTTCTCCAGCGAATCCGGTTATACCAGCTCAGGCTGAAAGGCTTTCGAAACTCAGCGGGGCTGACTTCAAGAGGTGGTAGCAAAAGATGCTGTTTTACCTCACGACTTTGAGCCTAGCAAGGTTCTTGAGGGAAGATGCTCCATCTGTCCCGGCTGAGTCTACTGACAACCAACTGAGGGTGGCTTATGATGCCTGTCACCACTATGATTTCCTTTGCAGTAATTACATTCTCAGTGGTTTGGATGATTTGCTTTACAACGTTTATCTGTCAGTAAAGATTACTAAAGACCTCTGGGAGGCACTAGACAGAAAGTATAGAACTGAGGACGCCGGACTGAAGAAGTTCGTGGTCGCGAAGTTCTTAGACTTCAAAATGGTGGACTCTAAGTCCGTGACAAGCCAAGTTCAAGAGCTTCAAATCATAATACATGAGGTTCATGCTGAGAACATGGCTCTGAGTGAGTCCTTCCAAGTAGCTTCTATCATAGAAAAGTTACCGCCTTCATGGAAGGACTTCAAGAATTACTTGAAGCACAAACAAAAGGAGATGAGTCTTGAGGACTTGGTTGTACGACTCAGAATTGAGGAAGACAATCGGAGATCAGACAAGAAGCTCTCTGTGCAGGCAATGGTAAACATTGTGGAAGTTCCGGAGGGTTGTAACCAGAAAAGAAAATTCCAACGAAAAGCCCGAGGAAATTCCTAGAAGAAGAAGGCTGCTGGGAAAGGCCAGTCAAGGGTTGGAGACCGCTATCACAATTGTGACAAACCAGGTCATTGGGCTAGAGACTGCAAACAGCCCAAGAAAAACAAGTCTCAAGGGTAAGGTTCTGGCCATAATCAGAACACAGGCAAAAACCAAGTGAACAATGAGGTGTACCTAGCTATTGATGATGTCCAGGGCATCAACGATATGATCGACGACCTGTCGAATAACCAGGTGCCAATTGATCTGACGGATCTTGATCTCACCGGCATCGTGTTCGAAGCCAACTTGGTGGACAACCCGAGGGAGTGGTTCAGTGATACCAGAGCTACTCGCCATATCTGTTCAGATAGGGCTGTTTTCTCGTCCTATACCCCAATTGAAGGATGAAGACTGTTATGGGCAACTCGGCCACATCTCCAGTGGTCGGAATGGGGAAAGTGGTTCTGAAGATGACTTCAGGCAAAGAGCTGACGTTGACCGAAGTTCTTCATGTTCCGGAGATTCGCAAGAATCTGGTTTCTGGTTCAGCTTTGGTCAAGAATGGGTTCAAAGTAGTCTTCGTAGCTGATAGGTTTTCTTTGACTAAGAGAGGAATTTATGTAGGAAAAGGTTACCTAGAGCAGGGCCTTTTCAAAATGAATGTAATGAATGTAATTTGCTCTCTTGTAACTGAAAACAGTGGCAATAAAAGTATTGAGAATTCAGTTTATTTGCTTGAGTATTCTAATTTGTGGCATGTTAGACTAGGACATGTGAATTATAATACTATTCGAAAATTAGTTAACTTGAACTTATTACCAACTTTTAAAGTTGAAAATGAACATAAATGTGAAATTTATGTTGAAGCAAAACTAGTCAAACAACCGTTTCTTTCTGTGGAAAGAAACTCCGCACCTCTAGAACTTATTCACAGTGACATCTGTGATTTGAAGTTTGTGCAAACTAGAGGTGGCAAAAAGTATTTCATTACATTCGTAGATGATTGCACAAAATATTGTTATGTGTATTTGCTCAAAAATAAAGACGAAGCTCTTGAGGCTTTTACACATTACAAACAGAAGTTGAAAATCAACTTGGGAAAAGGATAAAAGCTATCCGTAGTGATAGAGGTGGCGAATACGGAGCACCGTTTGATGAATTTTGTGCAAATTCAGGCATTATACATCAAACAACGGCCCTATATTCACCATAATCAAACGGAATAGCGTAGCACAAGAATCGTACTCTTAAGGAGATGATGAATGCATTGTTGATTAACCTTTGGTTACCTCAGAATTTGTTTGGGGGGGGGGGGAGGAGGGGCGATCTTCTCTGCCAATTATATCCTTAACAAGATTTCCCACAAAAGTAGGAGTGAGATTCCGTACGAACTTGGGAAAGGTCACAAGCCTTCATACAAGTACCTCAAAGTGTGGGGGTGTTTGGCTAAGGTAGAAGTACCCAAACCCAAACAAGTGAAAATAGGGCCTAAAACTATTGATTGCATATTCATTGGTTATGCACTTAACAGTAGCGCTATCAATTTTTGGTACATAAGTCAGAAATCTCTGAGATTCATGAAGGTACTATCATGGAATCTAGAAATGCTTCATTTTTTGAGGATATCTTTCCAAGTAAGGAAAAAAATGAACAAGGTCCTCTTAAAAGAACACATGATGCATCTACGAGTAGTTCTAATCTCGGGGAAGAAGAACCACGTCGTAGCAAAAGGACAAAAGTTCCAAAATCATTTGGTTCCGATTTTGTGTCATACACATTAGAAGGGGAACCAAGATCGATTAAGGAAATTATGTCTGGTCCAGATGCTCAACTCTGGAAAGAAGCTATCAATAGTGAAATCGAGTCTATTATACACAACCATACCTGGGAGTTGGTTGATCTTCCAAAGGGAAGTAAGACTTTAAGCTGTAAATAGATTCTGAAAAGAAAGTATAAGAATGATGGAACTATTGATAAGTACAAGGCTCGTTTGGTAGTCAAAGGATACCGACAAACGGAAGGTCTTGATTTCTTCGATACTTATTCTCCGGTAACGAGAATAACGTCAATAAGATTACTCATTTCTATGGCAGCTCTGCATAGTCTTGAGATACATCAAATGGATGTTAAGACTGCGTTTCTGAATGGGAATTAGATGAAGAAATATTCATGGAACAACCCGAGGGGTATGTTGCTCCTGGACAGGAGAAGAAAGCCTGTAAACTTGTAAAGTAGTTGTATGGACTTAAACAAGTGCCAAAGATTTGATAGCACGATGTTATCAAATGGTTTCAATATCAACGAGAGTGATAAATACGTGTATGTTAGGCAAACACATAACGCATACGTCATAGTGTGTCTATATGTAGACGACATGTTGATAATGGGTAGTACTCATGAAATTATCATGAATACTAAAGGAATGTTAAAGAAGAACTTTGACATGAAAGATATGGGACTTGCAGATGTCATCTTAGGGCTTAAAATCCTGAGAACTTCTAAAGGACTAGTCTTATCGCAATCTCATTACGTTGAGACGATTTTGAAAAAGTTCCTTCCGAGCGATAATGCTCCAGTCAAGACGCCAGTGGACTTGAGCTTTCATCTACGCAAGAACCACGACGAACCCATATCGCAGTTAGAATATGCTAGGGCCATTGAGAGTCTGATATATATCATGAACTGTACTCGCCCCGATCTAGCTTATTCTATGAGCAAGTTGAGTAGGTTTACAAGTAATCCTACTGTAGAGCATTGGAATGCTTTTTCTAGAGTTCTTAAGTATTTGAAGCATACTAAAGAGTTTGGATTACACTACTCAAGATATCCAGCTGTAATAGAGGGATATAACGATGCTAATTGGATATCAGACACTAACGACTCTAAGTCCACTAGTGGGTATGTATTTACCGTCGGTGGAGGAGCGGGGTAGTGGAAGTCTTCTAAACAAACTTACATAGCACGTTCCACAATGGAATCGGAATTCATAGCTTTAGATAAAGCTGGTGAAGAAGCTGAATGGCTACGAAATTTCTTAGAAGATATTCCCTGTTGGGAAAAACTTGTGCATCCAATTTTAATTCACTGCGACAGTATGTCGGCAATTATAAGGGCACAGAGTAGTATGTATAATGGTAAGTCTAGACATATTCGTCGTAGGCACAATACCATTAAACGGTTGATCTCTAACGAGATTATTTTCATTGATTATGTGAAATCAAAGGAGAATATTGCAAATCTTTTGACGAAAGGATTGCCTAGAGATCAAATATACTGCTTATAAAGAGGAATGTGGTTAAAGTCTACAAATTAAGAATGGACACAACGGAAACCCAACCATGTTGACTAGAGATCCCAAGATCATGGTTCAATGGGACAACTAAGTTGTGAACATTCAGTGAGGCACTTAAGAGTTTAATAAACTCTAAACCCACTACCTAGGATAAAGAAGTGCAACCTACAAATTGTAGCAAAGGTTAAGCCGGGCTTTTAATGATTCCTATACTTTCAAAATGAAGTAGAGTATGGCAGGATACTCTTAATTAGGAAGTCACCTATGTAAGTGTGAGGTGTAGGCCGCCTCAACATTGAGAAAAATGTAAACACTTATGAATCCAAGATGGGGTGCCACGACCAAAATGGACCCAACAGTGAGAACTAAGACAGCTTAGAGAGTTTATCATGTGAGTATCATTGTCTGGTTTTACACGAATGGCTAACCAATTCAAGACATCGTGTTCATTGGGTAGCCTAGTAAATCTGATGATACTTCACTAAGAAAGGTTCAAAGCCAAAAGCTACCTCTTCTGATGTGATAAATTCTCGACCGAATTTTAGAGAATCATGCATTGCATTAATTTTATTCGTGTGGGGGATTGTTGGATAAGTGTGTGATATTGTGTGTATGAAAAATGTGTAAACGCCACTTTTGTGTACAAAATTCGAACACCATACGTATCCGGGATACATAATATTATTGGATAATATTAATCTACTCAGTGAGTAGATAAGTTTAACATTTCGAATTTCTCGATTCGGAGTAATAACGAATGAGAAATTAAGTGTTAAAGTAAGGTGTTTGAATGTGGATATCCCACATAAGATATAAACCATAAGTTTAATGAGTTTATATACAATTGCCTTAAGGTAAAGGGTTGGCCCTTTGGGTCATAAGATTTTTGTGGGCTTTGTGAGGGAGAAGGACCTAGCCATGGTCCGGGTCCGAGGTCCGTGGGCCTTGGGCCTGGGCTTGTGGGCTCAAATGTATTATCTTTTTGGGCCAAATTTATTTAATTAATTTGGGCTCCAAAAATTTTCCCTACAGAATTCCAACTACTGAAATTGCTGAAAGGTTTTATAAAACATTTTTAAATAAAAAGCTGGCCACTTTTATTTAAAATTTGAACCTGCTTCTAGAAGGAATCTGTAACAGACAAATTTATTTCTGCTGTTACAAGCAGATTTATTCTGTTGTTTCAAGTTCAATTCAATGGCAGATTTAATTCATTTTTTAATGCCTAGTTTGAATTTCAATATAAATAGGCTCCTCCATTAGACTGAAATTCACGCCGAAATCACAAAGCATTTCATGCTCTCTAATATCTTCTCTCTAAATATTCAAGAGCTGTTCTTGTTCGTTTGAGTTTCTGAATTGGAAGTGGTTCGCAATTTAGAAATTATAATCGTTGTATTTTGGGACGCTATTGCATAAACCCGTACCACCAGTAGCGGGGAAATTTTGCGTCAAGGAAAGAGAGTGTTCTCTCGCCTCGATTATCCTTCATCGTATTCAAGTTCGTTCTTAGTTTGGCAAAAAAATAAATGCTAT
Source organism: Buddleja alternifolia (assembly GCA_019426215.1). Taxonomy (NCBI): domain Eukaryota; kingdom Viridiplantae; phylum Streptophyta; class Magnoliopsida; order Lamiales; family Scrophulariaceae; genus Buddleja; species Buddleja alternifolia. The sequence goes on from CM033391.1 coordinate 47,578,934, forward strand.
ATTTTGAATCATCTTCACCTTTATTCATGAAACTATGTTTTGAAAATGTATTTGGGAAGATTTTTTTGGGGGTATGTATTAAAAAGGAAAATGTTCATGAAATTATGTTCTGAAAATGTTCGGATGGCGCAATAACAAAAAGTTATATATATTTGATTGTAGTTATACACATCCTCCATATTATCAATTAATAAATTAAAATAATTCTCAAAATTCAAATTGTGTTGTGATGTGTGGTAATTAGGCCCAAACTAAGCCGAACGTCCAATATCAAAGGGCCTAATTGGCGGGGTAATACTTAGTGAGATCGGGAGTTGGACTCGAGGTGAATTTCAACCACACAAATTGTTAATACACAATAAAAGATACATATATTTTGATGGACCCCACACACATTTTAACACTGTGTGTGGTTGAAATTCACCAGGAGTCCAACTCCCGGTTTTACTAAGTATCACCTTGATTGGCGAACGATTGCCAGAGCCCTCGCACCCTGCGGTATGATACGTAATAAAAAGGGGGGTAAAATCCGGGACTAGATTTAATGAACTTTTGATATACTTTGTACGCTGTACCTTTTTTCGTTATTAGTAAAATTCTCTGCTCCTCTTTCATTAATGTAGGCATTGTAGAACCACGTAAATCATTCACTACAAAAAACAAATTATTGCACATGTCAATATGCTATGGTAAAAAAATCCCTTTTCCATTGTTAAAACCAATTGATCACAGGTTTGCTACGGCTTTGACCGTGGTATTTACAAGCATGGCCCAAACATTTACCATGGCTTATAGTCATGATCAATGTTTTATTTATTGTAAAGACTATAACTTTTAGCCATTGTAAAAAAGTGTTAGATTAACATTTCTTCCACCACAGCTAGTTAGAGATTAAAACAACGAGCATTCTTTTTCACCACAGCTAACTTTAGTGTGGTTATATGAAATATTTACCACTGCTAAGTTAGCCGTGAGTTTAGACTACTATAAACTACGGTTTTAAACCATGACATGTATTTTTATTGCAAATACTCAATTTTCTTGTAGTGATTGCATTGTTTTTATCTTTTATGCTTTTATTTCATGTTTGTTCATAACTAATTGGATGTTCCTATGCTGATTATTTCAACAATTACTTGTGCTATTTCTACATAAATTACTGTAAATAAGAGAGAAAACCTTGACTCGGATTTTTTTTTTTCCAAATTAGAACCGCATTGGCACATGATCGTGATCAAAATTGTGTTTGAAATGAGTCATTTGAATTGAAGAGAACAATTTATTCAAATGATCTTATGGATCTCCTCTGGTTTTGAATATAACAGAATGATTAAGAAATAGTTGAACATGTATATGAAAAAAAGGGAGTTTATATTGGTACTCCACAATTTGATAAAGACACTCCCCATTAATTCTTACTAAAGCAAATAAGTTGACAATAATGCCATCAATTCTTATCTATTTTAAGTGATGAACTAAATTATCCCATCTGCATAATTTTTAGCTTAACTTTGCATAATGTTTTGTTTGGTACAAAAATTTTGCTTAATTATACTATACAAAAATGCTCGTCTTCTCAAGCTTTATTTTCTTATTTTTACTAATGTATTTTGTGCACAAAACGAGTTTACGAACATTACAAACACCTACTTTTTCTATCGCCCCAATATGCTAATCATTTTGTCATGTATATTCAACCCTAATACAATTTTATCTAGCGCGCTAAACTAATATGTTGCTCATTTGATCTATATTCAATATTGATAATTAATATAACATAAAATGCTAAAACACTAGCTAAAAATTAAACATAATTGTCGAGTGATTATACACCTACAATGATTGATTGAGTGAACTCAATTTTACCACCAAGAACAATAGTATTTTTATTTTGTTAAATTTAATTGAACATAATTGTCAATCTTTACTCGATATGAATACCACTATTCTAATTTGAATTCAAACAAGTTAATAAATTTTTGTCATAATCTATTTTTCCCTTATTCGTATCTGATGTGTGTGGGTTTCACACCAACAATGTATTTATATTTTTACTTGGGATAATGCGAGTATATTCGTGAGATATAATAATAATATGAATGTGATAATGTAAACGACAAGAGTTTTAACGTGGTTCGGTCCATAAATTAGACCTACGAACACGGAGATTCAAAATGTGTCTTTACTATGCTTGATATGGGGTATTTATACACGTTTTTGAGGGGGTGGGGTGAATTATAGAAGGTCAACTATATTAATTATACATATGGTAAGAGAATAAATCATCATCATTCTAATTATAGGAGGTATCTAATCATGGATCAATCGTCATTAATGTTTACCAGCTGCCTAATCCCGCCAGATCTTCATTTAAGATAAGTATAGTCTTGATTGATACTTGTCCCCAGCCTTGCCTTATTTAGATACGCGCTTTTCTGCAGGTCTGGGTTGGCAGGTCTTCCAGCTCTTCTAGCTCAGGTTTGACATCTTCCATAATGGACCTGAATTCACCCTCTTAATGGGCTTTGGCCCATTAAGCCTTGGACTTCCTCAGCTTGGCCCAAGATCCGAATTCCACCTACATCAGTATCTATGGTAGTTATCCATTACTTTAAATTTGAAGACTATGAACTATCGAATTAATAAATACTTGTTTTTATATTTTAATTAGAAATTATTGTCATGCTATCGAACTAGTTTTTCAAATAAAATGACAAGAATAATATGTAATGTAATAGGCTAAAGGGTATTTTTATCAATGAAAGTGGGGTGCATTTATTAATATTTAGAGTGCATTTATCTACTCCAAAAAAATTGGTATGACCTTTACAGTTCTAGCTTCAAAATAGTTAAATCCATAACGCAGCTTAAGATAATTTGTGAAGAAAATTGCGTAAGCAATTACCATTCTTGGATTGTGATTGAAAATGCAATCCATATTTCAGTTGAGCCAATCATCTAGCAACGGTCTTTGACCGGAACTTTGATAGTCTTGTCCATATTGAATTCTTTTCCGTATTACTTATTACTTATTAGCTAGCTATTTTTCAGCAAATATTTTTTTAAAAAATAAAAAAATGCAACCATTTAATTTTAACATGATCAAAAATTTCCAATGGAGATCAACAAAATTATAAAATATGATAATGTTATTACATATAACAAATATTGAAAATCTATTTAAACATATGTACAAGACAACTGGATCCTGAACGAGAGACAATAGTCAAACTTTAAAATTTGAAAATTTTCATATTAAGAGACTAGAAGTTTATACTAAAGAGAAATAACACATTAGACACCGACTATATACTAAAACATATATATATATATATATATATTAATTGTTAAACAGATCTATTTCAAATCCGCTAGCCTCACTGCAAAAGAGAATATGTCGAGGAAAACGCATTGTCTTCGCATAACCTCCCCAAAAAATGGTGGGGGTTAGGGGGGGGGGGGGGGGGGGGGGGGGGGGGGAAGAAGGCCCAAATAACAGTTGAAAATGTGGTAAGCAGTAGAATAGATAATTGGGAGGCCATATATATATTTTTCTAATTTATGGTCTATTATGGGTTAAAATTTATTTAAATACCACATAATGCAAGTATTGACTAGTGGTCCAATTCAAAGATATCTTCATTTAGATCACATGACTAGCTTGCACCAGTGGTATAATGCAGCTTGTAGGTACAAGACGACTCTTATAGTCAGCCACCAACATTTCTAATTAAAATCATCATATAACGCGTTCAATATATATTTACTATCATGTCAGACACGATATGACTTCAAAATGTGTCTCATATGAAATTTATCATTACATATTGTGTTTGAAATATGTTTAATATTGTATCGGACATGACATGACTTCAAAATACGTCTAACATGAAATTTGGTGTATCTATGAATTAAGCTGTAAAAGAAAAATTGCAACACCACTAATGAGGTGTCCGGCGCTTGTTCCAATTTAAAAATACCTATATATATATTTTTTTTGAGTGTTTTACGAAATAGCTATATATAATAATTGACAAAATAATGTTGCGCCCAACTAAAATTTATCACCCCTAATTTATTAAGTTCGAGTTCAGGCCGTTTTGATAATTTTCCATCATTTCTATGTTTGCATTTTTTAGAAATTTCGAGTTTAAGTTCAAACGTCGCTTTGTGTTTCAAAGATTTCAAGAATTGTCTCGTTTCTCTCAGTATCATTTTGTCATCTGTTTGTTCATGTTTTCGTATTCGTACATCATAACCTAATTGTGATGACGAATTTCACAAGCCACTAATATAAACATACTTTATTAAAAGAAAAAAAAAGGATAATTATATACTATTCAAGTGCACGAAAATTGTTGTAAATATTCTAAAAACCTAGATCTGCACTCTGCAGTTCCCTCTAAGATTATTAGTAGGTCCAGCAAACTTTTTAACAAATATGGTCATGACTGGAACACAAATATTGACCGAGGCAATTCGATAAATAAATTGAACCAGTCATTATATTAGAAGACTAAATGTATTTTGTCTTTTTGATAAGAGCATAAGTATTATTCCTTTGCTACAAAATAATCTGCACAAAATTCGCCTTATTTATGTTAAGCTCGAAACTTAGGTACGAATCATGCTGTAAATTTAGTAATTTAGATATAATAATCTCGTTAACCAACTAACGTTAATGTTGAAATAAATTGAAACCATTAATAAGTACGTAGAAGATATACTAATAAAGTAATTATTTTCAGTTTTTCGTAAATACTATTCAGTGCATTCATGGTGTTAGCTATTAACGTCGCCGTCACACAAATTAATTAATTAGACCCGCCATACTAGTGTCAACGTATCCAAAATTAACTTGCATCTGCATTGTTTTCTATATCTAATAATAGATATGTGCATAATGAGGATTATATTTCTTTTTAAACGAATCAGTTACATGATACATGTTGTGAATATTAAATTGGACAAATTAAACTACAATCAATTAACTATTACAATTAGCTAATAACTACTATGAAAGTAGAGAAAAACTCACACGCTTTCGATGAAAACGGAACTCAAAACCTTTAATATTTTGGGGCCTCAACTTTGCCAATAACGCTAGGCTTCATCGGTGGAATCAACATTTCTTATATCTTATAATTTACGTTGTAAATATTTGCCATTTGCATATAAATAATTTATAAATTTAATACACCTTTCAAAATATAATTAATCGTAAAATCAAAACTATATATCCTTAGTGTTGTGATTCATCTCATGTAAAATTATAAATTTGAGTTCTAACTTCTAAAACATAATATTGGAAAAGATAGGAAAAAAATATTATTCAATTTTGCAATTGTTTTAATTCAAAAAAATATAATTGTATAGCGCATAAATTACTTAACATATACAATTACACAATAAAAAAAGATGAGTTAACGAATTGAAGATTTAAAAATAAATTATTTTGTCTGAGATCTGTATAAATTTGTGCACTTTTTTTTTTGAAATTCTAATATATTCATTAAAAAGTTTTTATTATGAATATAAAAAATCCCTCTTTTTTGTTATAACCTTCATATGATAATACTAAATTTGGGAAGTTGGTGGATCGGAGATATAGCTACTTAGGAAAGGGAGATGAAATAAAATTTCGAATAAAAATAGGCATAATAAGTTGGATATAATGGAGATGTTGGATGACTCGATTTAAGGTATAGTCAAATTTGTAGATCTCATAACCAATTTGAAGTTAGAGTAGGAGAATCAGGCAATATGATCCGGGTTTGATAACATTGCTTTTACAGCTTTACCTCCATTACTTATCAAATTGTATAAGAATATGTTTCTGGAACTCAAAATATTATTTGCATAGAATTAAAATACGTAAGATTTAAGAATAAATGGGTTGAGTCAATAAAGTATAAATGGGTTGAGTCAATAAAGTTTGTCTATCATTCAGGTCATGATTGGTTTTAAAAAAGAAAGTGGTGATCGCACATTCTTTTATGTGATGATTTTTTTTATTTTATTTTTTTGATAAAGTTTTATTTGATGATCATTGATATTCAAAAACCTTGGCAAAATATCATGTATGTTGAACAGAAATTAGGCATACGCAGCATACCACGTAGAAGATATACATTACCAAATTTAGCTAAACATAGCTTCATGGATTTTTTTGAAATCACATCATGCACCAAGATTATTGAAAGCCAATTATGTTAGATATATATGGAACTATTGAAAAATAATTCTAGGTTCAACGTACGTGATTATAATAGTGATGGTTGGCGTTGCATTTTTAAATTTCTTATTTTAGTGTTTAATCTCGCATTTCACTTTATTTATGCACGACAAACATGTATAATCATGTCGACGTTATAATTTTAGAATTTTTTTATATGTCGTGTATATATAGATCAAGTGTAATACAATGCAAAGCACCATTTCACCTAGAGAACCCGAAGAGGCCTAGCCGGCCTTTGGATGGAAACTGGAACTAATAATAATTAGTAATTAGGGTTGAAACAAATCATCCTTTATTGTTGCGCAAATATATATATATATATATATATATATAAGGGTGTTCAACCAAACCAATAAACCGCCCCAACCCAAATCGCACCGCAAATGGCGGGTTGACAATTTGATGGGTCGGTCTCAGGTTAGATTTTATAAAAATCGTAATTTTGCAATCGGGTTTGCTTTTAACTTTTTATGGACCGCTAAAAACGCACCTGATCGCAACACACACACACACACACATATATATATGTGTGTGTGTGTGTGTGTGTGTTTTCTTATATATAACGTTAATTTAATTAATCATCCTCATGTAATACTCATCATTTCACAAAAGATATATGATTTCCTATTTGCTCAAATATACTTGTACTTTATTATTGTAAGTATACATTTATTGAATATGTGATAAATTATCATTTGAATTAAAATTTAAAAATAAAAATTAATCATTCTTGAGAAATCACGATGGTTTTGCAAATAAAAGAAACTTTATTTGTGGATTAAGACTAATAAATAAACATTGAATTCTGTCGTCATTCCAATTGTTCAACAAAAATTTTCATAAATATTGTACTTATTGCGAAATTGATTGTGTCGCAAATAAAAAAAGTTTATCCTTTTCTAAACAAAAAATACTTTTGAGTAAAGTGTGATGATGATTTTGAAAAGAATTGACTAGAAATTAGTTTTTTAGTTTTCAGAAAAAGAACATGATAGTTTTGTGGCAATAATAGATTACTTTTTAAATGTCTCATAATTAATAATTTAATACTACCAATTTACAGTAAAGCAAATTTTGATCAAAAGGCTTGTAATTTTAGAGTCATTAATTAATTTGATATTTTAACATTACGTGACTTTAGAAACAACAAACTTATGAGTTTAGACTTGCAAATTAATTAATTTGAATCATGTGTTTTTATTTATTAATGTACAAGTTGGAGTTATTTTGTAAGTCATATTTTTCAATAATGTTTTACTGTGCAAAATATATCAAATGCAATCATTGATGGAAGTATGGTAAATATAATATGAAATTTTAGATAATGTACATATAATTTAACACTTGATAAACAACTTAAGTTAAAGAAATAGTACCAAACTGCAAAAACCACCCCAACCCAAATAGACCGCGAAGTGCGAGTTTAATGTTTGTCGGGTCAATCTTGGGTTAACGAATTCAAAACCGCAAAATATCGAGTCGCGCCGAAAAAATAGAAAAACCGCCCCAACTTGCACCCGTGTACACCCTTATATATATATATATATATATATATAATCATGGGTGATATTGATTCTACTTAATAAAGGAGATGAGTATTGTTACCATTCAAAAATGTAAACTTAAAATTAAAAGATATAGAACTAACACATTACAGAATTTTCAACACAAAAAGTAAATTAATACAATTTTTAATATTAACTCTCATATTAGTAGAATATTGCCAGCAAATTCCATTTCATTGTGCTTGCTTCAACATTTTGGTTTAAAATGTTTTCCCAATTTGGGCCTAAGAGAAAAGCCCAAGTGTTTATTTATTTGAAGATTGGAAGCATATAATACCTTGGGCCTAAATGGTGTTAGCAACTTAATTCAGTTGGGCTTACTCTTACTCCTACATTTATAGTGGACCGTCTAGATGTCCTTTTATAGGTGCTCAGTATTTTGAAGCGGAGAAAATTCAAATTGTGCCTGAGATTTCCACGAATTGTCAAAATTATCCTTGAGATTATTAATTTTGTCAATGTTATCCTTTTGGCCAAAGTTAATTAAAAAATTCAATAAATACATATATTTTTCTTAGATTACTAAAATACCCTTACATAAGATACTTGATTTCACTACCTTTTTCTTTGCTCTTGCATTTTTTAAGCAATTGAAATTATCAACTCATTATAAATATGATCGTTCTATTATATATTTTTCCATCTTTAACATCACTTTTTCAATTTTATTTTTTCTTCAATCATATAAGAGGAACACCAAGCCTTTTTTGTTTTTCTTCAATCATAATTTTAAGCAGGTATTTCATTTTATATATTTATAGTTAATAGCGAGTCTTGGTGTTCCTCTTTCTAATTCAACAATTTTCTAACCATAGAAGGTAAACCAAAGGGATTTGGATGATCTAATAATCTTTTTATCAAGAAGATCTTGTATCTCTTCTTTGCACTATTCTAAAAGCTCTTGGTTCATTTCTGATACCATACTAGTATTCAAATATTGATCAACAACATCGTCTTCTAATTCTGAAATGTGTGTGAGATGTGAAGTATTTAGAAATGATATAAAAGAGTACAAGAAAAAATGTAAGAACCAAGACATCTAAACTTCTTGTAAGTGATGCTTTGAGCCTTCTTTGGAGGGTCTATTTATAGGAAATTTTCATGAACACTCCAAAATTTGTTTCTTGAATCCAGAATGTTGCGTCATTCAATCTAGTCAACTTTGTAATATATATATTTATATATATTAAAGTCAGTGTATAGATATAATGTTTAAATATATACATGATGTGTCTAATATACACATATCATATATATAAAAAAATAAATAAAAATGAAACAAGATGCTGAAATAAAATACTGTTATTTACGGTATTTCCAAATACAATGCTCAGAATTTCACATAATACATAATATCAATACAGGATTCGATTCTTTCAGAAAATGAATAGTTTGAACAAGTACTCGAATAAAAATAACAACCTATTCAAAAAGAACATCAAGTAGTCGCACAAATTTGCTCAAACTCGGCTCATGTCTAATCTTCTCTCTTCATCCTTTAACTCCAATTCTCCAACCATTTTAATAGATTTGCCACAATGAACATACTTTCTTGCAAAGAAAATGAAGTATATCAAGTTGATAACTCCCAAACCTGCAATAATATGATAGTAATTATCAAGCTTATTCTTGTTAAGATCATGTCCCCCAAGCCAAGCCATTTTTCCTCTTCTTCCGGTCACACTGTGCATCACATTCACAATCAAAGAGCTTAAATAGCTTGCAATTGACAGGCTAAGGAAAAAGATCGACCCCGCGACGCTTCTCATCGTCTCCGGCATTTGCATAGTGAAAAATTCCATCAAAGCAACCGCAGCAAAAGCCTCGGTTAAGCCCGAAAGTACAAACTGAGGCAATAGGAACAGTACGTGAAGAGGCGAGGCGAAGGATTCTTGATGCAAAGCCAATGCTCGACGTTTCTTCTCAACGAATCCCGCCACAACCATGCATATGATGGACACTATGATCCCTATACATATCCTATGCTGCATTGTTAGCCTAGAATCCCGTTTCAAGATTTTTTTTGCGGTTCGGATGTATAATTGCTCGTAAACTAGAATCCAAATGGATAGAGCAATCATGGATGATATTCCCATCCAACCCGGAGGGATTGTGAAATTCCGCCCCATTGATTTGTTCATTTGAATCGCCTGTAGAACACCGAACGTACTCTGCTGATCCATCACGACGAAACAGCCGATGCCTGATATCCAGACTGGTACTATCCCCACTAAGCACTTTAGATTTTCCACTTGTTGCACACTACTCAATCTCCATGTATTTTTAGGCATCCCTTGTTGATCCACTTCACTCGAGTCGGTTATTATAGCGGCCTTATCCAAGTAAGCGAACTTTTTGAACTTGATCAACTTTCGCGATTGATGATACTCTGTTTCCTCTTCAGGGTCGTAATAGGAATGCTCGTCTCCTGATTTTAAGTTTATCTTTCGTTTTCTAAACGCAGCAACCATCACCTTAACCATGTCTATGAAGACGGTCCCCTGAGGCCTTCTGTATATATATGTGTGGCGACCGATTAGGAAAAGGGTTATGGAGACTACAAGACAGGCTGTGGGGATTGCAAAGCCTATCAACCAGCTAATGTTGGTCTGAATGTAGACAACCACGGTTAAGGCGATGACGAGGGCGATTGTGAAGGAAAGGTACCACCAATTGAAGAAGCTCTCGAGGTGGGCTCGGCCCTTTTCGGTGTTTGTATCAAACTGATCGGCCCCGAAGGCGATGTTACATGGCCTAATGCCACCGGCACCCATAGATATCAACGCGAGGCTGACGAATAGGAAAGCGAGCTGCCATTTGTGGGGCTGTATGCAGAGTGCTTGATCTTGGCAGTGTGGAGGCCTTAGTTCAGGTAAACCTGCACCGAAAGTCATAGCTCCCATTCCCTGGCCATAATTCAAACATTGGTAATTTGTATCGTGACTAAAATCATCTGTTTTAAGACTCAAAAGTGTTACAAAATTTATACTTTTTTGCCAATCACAAAGAAATGTCAGTACTTATTACAGTTATCTTCTTTTTTTGGGTATATATCAAGGGTTTCCTCCTACCGAACGTTGGAGACTAATCTAATTCCTTCGAGGCGTAGAGATCACCGAAGTGGGTTTTGCCTCTCCTAACAAAGTCTTTTCCATACACACGGCTAGGGATCGAACCTTGGATAGCATGCTTAAGGAACCCAGTTATCTACCAACTGTACCTTGTTGGTTACAATCGTCTTTTGGTTGATGTTTACACTAGACAAACGCAACTTAGTGCTATGTGATTGACTTGGTTTCAGCCGCCAATCCAATTCCAGCTAAAATTCCATGGAAAAACTGCAAAACTCGTTCATTAACTATAGGGATGGCAAATGTCGTCGTGAGAATTATAACATTGCCAATTTCAGGATTTTAAATTTTGATTTTATGCAATTTAAGGACAAATCCCACCAAAAATATATATATATAAAAAAAAGTGACTAGAAAGTGGCATGTGCCGGTCAAGTGACCATTTTGAATTTAGGGATTTTTCAATTCTGAATGAAAATAATATATGATCTACACTTGAGAACAAAAATTGTTATCCCGCACTAACTTTCAGGACTAAAGTTGTCAAATTCTTTAAACATAAAGTTAAAATTGCAAATGCACCTAATACACAGTTTCAATTTTGCTTCTGATAAGTAGCAGTTTTGGCATATACTTAGAGCATATACTTTAGAATTTGTTGGATTCTTACTGTTCTGTTACTTTTGATGTGTTAGGGAATGTTTATGTACTGTACAGAAAGTAGGTAGGTGAAGCATGTTCTTGTATGCTTAGAGAATCTTGTGTAAATATTTTGATGGTGGGTTATAAAAGTATTTATTTTTACCTAAAAAAAAAAAAAAAGTAGCAATTTTGGTACTCGAGTGATTTTTTCTCAGCAATTTCAAAATGCCAAATTAAAAAGGGAATGTGCACGACATGGGAAAATTCCTTTTCAATTTCCGTCGAAGTTTATCCTCAACCAATAGTTAGTGTCCTGAAATTACCAGCTTAACATGACTAAATTTGTAAATCATTATACTTACAGGGCGAATTTTATAGTTTTACCTTTAAATCATTGGGGGATAAAAGTACTACTCCATGGCCACGCTTCCAAAGAGACATAGACACCAAATAAAGAATATTGAATACATTCACTTCTACCAATGCACCCCCCAAATCGAAAAGTACGATTATAAAATCAAAACTTAGAAAATTGAATGATAATAAAATTGCTGTAAATAAAATTGCCGTACCAATAGCGAAAACATAGTTCCATAGAGAAGAGTGAGAAATCTTCCTAAATATGCATCGGAAAGTATGGCACCCGCTATGGACGAGACATTGGTTGTACCGGACCATATCGTGACCACGTTAACCAAAAGTATCCCACTGAGGTTGTACTGCGTCCTTAGATACATCGTTAAGTTCGATATTAGGCTCATCGATGCCAATTTCTCGAAGGATTCGTTTCCTTCGATACAATATAACAACTAAATAAGCAAAAAAAAAAAAACATGAATTAAGGAAACAAGTTGAGTAAATTTTTAATATGTTTGTACCAAGAATGTACTTGATGGCCCTCCATCCACCAGGCTTCTTGGATCGAGATTTCAAAGGAGAAAGAGAGGTATCCTCGGTAGAGGAAGAATGGCTTCCAATTTCCATCTCTTTCCCCCCTTTCCTTTCTCTTTGGTTTCTTGCTAGGTTTTGTTTCTTTCACAATAAATAGTTCAGAAAAACAATGCAAATGACTTGTTAAAAACATAAGACTCGGAAAGTATGTTAGGATATAATCTTAGGACATTTCGAAAGAAACTCATTCTTGATTTTGTTTTACGGTTATTTATATTATATATATATACGGTTTTGTTGGGTTCAGATAATAATATGTGCATGTCTCAACCAAACCTGCTGATTTTGCTCATAAAAATAACTGCTTTTAAATGCATTTTGCTACTGATAAAATTTCATAAAAGGAAATGTTATATTTTTTGTATTTGTTAACTAATACATAACTAGCTCGGGATACTAATTAGATAGAAATTAATAATAACACACATTTATATATAAATATGATGTCTCGTAATTATGGTTAAAGGTAATTTAGTAATTTAAACTTATATTAATAATATACATATGGATTAATAATTATAAATTAATAACAATACCAGATAGCCCATTATCCCTACGGAGCAATAAAGGGACAAATTAAGTACGAGGCACAAGATCCATTAGACACTACTATAAATAGTGGAAAATTTGATCATTTGAGAGATTATTGTCTGATCACTCCAAAACTCCTAGGAATCATTATTATCAGAGAGAGAGAATTGGTTTGTAGTGTTGTAGGTCGGATGCATTCTACCTTAAATTTGATCATTTTAGATAAAGATGGATAATTATATTTATCCATATTTAATAAAAGAAATATAGAATATCTACTTATGTGGTAAAATTGAGTTCTATTATACAACCCACAAGTGCTATTACTTGGATAGATTCAAATTTTGTGTTTTATTATATATGGATATAGCTATTGACAACTTATATGCTATTATTATCACTATTAAATTCGTAAAAATCATTACTATAAAAGAGGAAAAAATAGATAAGCTATTATCTCTTAATATATGATTGTTTTGATGGTACTACTTTACATTTAATCACTAATATTTCATATTTTAAGTTATATAAGTGTTAGAAAGTGGTTGAATACATTAATCTTTTGGTAAGGTAGGCGTTACACATTTGAAGGGGGGGAAATGGTGTGAATTAAAACTAACAAATATTTGGATAAGGTAGTTATTAATTAGGGATTAAGGTAATGTAAAGGATGAAATAGTGTTTGCCTAAATAAGTGAGACCGGTCCTAATTAATTTTTCCCTTGAAATGATCTGCTCCTCCCAATTGTGAGAAGTTGTGACTATTCTTACTCTCCATTTGAAAATTTATCAATTTTATTGCCCACACTGGCTGTGCAAAATCCAAACAAAAGTTTGAAATTTCCATAATCATGTCCTCATGAAATATTACTACTGTACTACATACCATGTGCAACTCTTGACATTTATGACTAACCACTTATTTAGTGGACCAAATTTGTTGTAGAGGGAAAAAATCTGATTTTAGAGCTCTTGATTCTCAACTAAAAGAGGGCAAACCAAATTTTAGGGCTCTTGGCGACTTGTAAAGGAAAATTGCATTTTTGGTCATGTATATTAGCGGGGTGGCAAAAGTAGTCCAGTTTCTTTTTTTAACTTGTAATTAAATTCTTTATCTTTCCATTTTTTGGCAATTTAAGTCCCACGAATGACAATTTTGGTCCTCAGGTGCCAGAAAATTTTGAAAATAGGGGATTTTGCATTTAATTGGGGATTTTCGAATTTCGGATGGAAAATTGGGGATTTGGCACTTTGGAGAGAAATTGGCGGGAAAATTGATATAATTCTTTTTTCATACTTTGGTGGGAAACTGGAGGGATTATTTTTTCATATTTAACTTGTTGTATCTATTTTTTTTTTAATTCTTTGATTCTCACATTTTTAATGTGTCATAAAATAATATAAATTGACATTATTAAATATCATTGACAATATATATATATATACACACACATGACGAGTACTTTATAATTTTTATAATTTTTGAATTATTTATATATATATATTAATTTTAATTTGTATTACTTTATGATACTTTAATAATAAGAATAAAGAATTATTAAACAAAAAATAGATAAAAAGAATTTTAATTCGTTGTTTTGATGTTTTCCCTCCCTCAAAAGCACTATGAATTACGGCCACTCATGCTGCATGTGCGTGTAACCTCTAACTCTGCATGGAACTAAGGGTTGAAACAATATGTGAGATTTTTAAAACTTATGCGATGCAACGTAAAGCATTCAAAATATTGCAAACCAAAATTGAAGAGGGGCATACTTATGGGACGAAAAACGTGGTTTACCATGTTGAAAATAGACTAAGTAAGTTAATTATGTCCTTTCACATGCAGAATATGGGTGTGTTAATCAAGTCGAATATATGGTTTAGGTTTTACGCTTATTCAACTTGATATTATGCAAGCTTTTGTTTTTAAGATTTGAGCTAGTTTGAGCTTCTTCTTTTTTCCTCTTAGGACTCCTTTGGTATTGTTGATGGGATAAGTGATGATAGATAAAAATGGGGATAAAACACTGTTGGTCTTAAAATTATCAGGTTTTATCATACGTTTGGTATGATGAACTAAATTATCCCCACATCTGTTTGGTATGACCCATAATATTGATGATAAGTGTTAAAGGTCCACTTTGTCCCTAGTTCAATAAAGCGCACTTTTCCTTGTGTTATTCATATCATAATCGCACTTCACTTTAAAGCAGAACCCCCCAAATACAGCGTACCCTTCTGTTGTCCAAGAAAACCTAGGTCCATTCCAAATTCTACCTTCGCCCAAAATCTGACTTTCCTCCATCTTTGCAAGCAGAAAGCGACGCCTACATGTAAGCATAAAAAGTGATTGTTGTCGTCTTTCACATTTAGTAGATTTGTACTCATCATCTTGTCTTTAAGTTGTTCAATTTTTTTCTTATTTCACAGATATAGAAGGGGTTTGCTTCCAGTGGGGGATTAAATTCAAGGCCATTCGACAATAACACCTTAAGGTAAGCCCGATCTATTGTATAGCGAAATAGTTGAATCGCGTTGTACATGAGGGTGTAGTTCACTCTATTTGTTCGATGATACCTTTTTTTATAGCATGTATGTTTAATTTTATTATATGAACATGATGTCACGGATAAAATTCTTATGGATTTTTGTTTAGGTTTGGGTTATTTTGTAAACCAAGCCCTAATTGCTACAGACCTTTGTCTGTTATTTTTATCTTGATAAAATTAATTTATCTGTGACATGATAAAGTATCACACATCCATTTGAATGAGTTTAATAATAATTTAATTCATGTTTTTTAGAATGAGTTACACAAGTGCTGGGTCTGCACATAGTAGGGGTAGAAGTAGCCATTCATCCAGCGTTCTTCGCGATGAAGATAACAATCCTGTGCTCTGTGGATGCAAATTGCCAGTAATTAGTCAGACGTCCTTAACTAAAAAGAACCCGGGAAGGCGTTTTAAGTCGTGCCCTATTCGAGGAGTAAGTGTTAAGTACTTTTTCATTAGTTCTTTAGTTTAATATGCGTAAGTAAAAAAAATATTTCAATTCTTACCCTACAAAATTCTTCCCCTTTTTTTACAGGAGGGTAGTTGCGAATTATTTTTCTGGACTGATCCGCCACTTCCTCCACGTACTCTCTAGATTATTAGAGATTTAGAAGAACATGTTCGCGTTGTGGAATGTAGGATGAAGTCATATAAGACCAGGTATCAAGCAATGTTTTGTGCGGCTGCATTTCCTTGGATTATTTTGGTGATTTGTCTAGTTTCCTATTGCCTGATCTTGTTGGGAGCCACCAAGTCCCATGTTATGAGAATGCCATTGGGCTATATGAATTGAAATGGACTAATCTGTGTTTCTTAGTTTAAATTATGCACTAATTGATTAAAAGTCCTTGTTTATTTGCTTAGACACAACACATTGTAATTTGGGTGTTAAGACACCGTTACTACTAATAGCCTTATTTTGATGTGCATGTGTTGTAGGATCCCCTTTTGTGTGAGCTGTATAAATGCCCCATTTTGTAACCAAGACAATGGTTAAATTATGTACTCTTTAATTCTCTGTTATGAGGACGACTAACGCTAACTATCTTGTCAAATTTGTATTGTGTATGTATTACCAAAAGTTAACTTGATAAAATTAACAGAATCCCACCCCAAAAATGGACTTTTTTTGTTGTCACTAGCAACCTTATAAGTATAAACCACACTGGCCATTGTTTTGTTTTACATAATGCTGTTGAGAAACATTAGTTTTGAAAATAATTGTAATGACAGTCACTTGGGTAAATGAAATCTAGAACAACAAAGCACATTCAATATCACACCGAGATAGATTACCCACAACAATGTACTTTGTATAGGCTTTAATTTATTAATTCACTTAACAATTTCAATGGTTTTTATCAAACACAATTGATGATCACGCAAAAGAATTCATGGAGTGCCAACTTTAATTCATCAAAACAAATTCATTTTGGAGATTAACCTTTAAGTGGCTTTAGTTGTATTTACATTATTATTGTTGATTATAATAATGAGATATAGTTAATATGAATCTGTTAATCCATGTAATCTTGCACATTAGGTCATTTAGAGAACATTAGAGGGCTGTTAGCTTTTGTCTTCAAGAATCTGCATCCTCACAATTTACGACACAATCAATTTTTTGAAACTAACTATATCATGTATATAGTTATAATATTTTTAAATCTTAAATAATATCTGCAACATATATTTGAAGATATATTTAATTTATTTTGTGCGAAAATTGGTAAGTTAAATGAGGATTTTCAAGATATATGTCAGTTATGATTTGTCATTGGAGCACGGATGATGTTTTGATGTTTTTGAGATTATTTTTTAAATCTTTATTACTTATAGATTTTAAAAAGAGAATAAATTCGGGCCGGCTTGGGCTCGGCTCAAAGCTCGTACTAATTTACAAGTCGAGCCCGAGCTTTGGAAAAAAAAAAGATTGTACAAATTCAACCCTTGGCGATGAACGCTCGTATAATATCAAGCCAAGCGAGCTCAGCTTGATTGACAGTTTTATTCAAGTGTGATTGTTTAAGCATATTCTCACAAATTAAATGATGTTTACTGTTGAAGTGCAAAAAACATATTTAGGTTATTGAAGTTTATGTTTTTCTAGCAGTAAGCTTTATATGTTTTTATAGCTAAATTAAATTGTTTTACCACTTGAAAGTTGAATGCTTTGTTTTCATAACACATCTACTCAGAATCGATCCCAAAATCTAGTTTGATACTTCATAAAGTATCAAGATATAATATTGGTCATTAATAACAGCTATGACAACTATTTGTGTGGTGGTTTAAACATATTCTCACATATTCAATTATATTTACTGTTCAGATGCCAAAAACAGATTGTCACATTGAATTTTATGTTTTTTCTAGTTGTATGCCTTATATATTAATTAAATTGTTGTCTTCTAATGCAATTGTCTAATGTTAAAAATTCCCATATATCTATATTGAATTGGTATTTGTGTGGATTGTATGTGTTCAGTGGGGAATTGATTTTATACATATATCTTATTGATAGGATACTTGACAATTTTTTCCTGTTCTATGTTCCTATTATATATATATATATATATATATATATATATATATATATATATAAATAAGATCCATTTACACATATATGAATTTCTGTTATCAACCTGTTTGCCTCACTTGTGTAATATTTTATATGCACCAAAAATTGTAATTTTAGTAGGTTATCCAGAAAAGTAACCAATTTAAGCCAATTGAAATATTTTATATGGTTTCTGGTGTCCCCTTAAATGCTAAATGCATCATTAGGATTAACATATTGATATATGCAGTTAAATACAAATTACATGTTGATGGGTTGAGATAGGACTTTTAACCTCCCATTTGTTATGTTTTTAATAGTTTCAAATCTTATATGAGATTTTCTGATCACATATCAATAAATTCTGCACAGCTTAATGAAGAGGCGTTTTAAATCTGATATTATTTTTCAGGGACTTCTAACCTCCCATTTGTTATGTTTTTAATATTTTCAAATCTTATATGAGATTTTCTGATCACATATCAATAAATTCTGCACAGCTTAATAAATGGAGAGCATATATTAAATCTAATATTATTTTTCATACTTAAGCTCAGATTAAATGTGATCAGAAACCATTTATTCTATTATACAAATAAAGATTTATATGAGCCCATTTTCCATTTGCATCCCTATTAAATGCATGAAATGTGAGTGCAATAACTGCCTACCTAGTATTTCTATAAATGGTACATACCTCATTCAATATTTATTCCACATGTATACATACAATGAGAATATATTAAATGCATTTATGGTGTGCCATATCAAGCAATTGATATGCAGATTTGCTGCTCATTTAAGTCTACTGAAGCCATCAAATGTCAATCAGTTCATAAATGCAGCCACCTTAGATTAATTGCTTGTAATGAACTGAAACATTTTATCTATTTAAGTACCACATATCCTCCATATTTCCTTGCACATTCTTACCTATTTCCTCCACCACAAAACTAAAAATGCCTCCCCTACTTGTTTGGCAACAATCTGATTTTCTTTACGATGAAATGTGGACTGCTGAAATTGACAACTCCTTCATCGATCTAATGGTCGATCAAGCCATGTCTGGAAACTTTCGTGTTGGGGCTGAAAACTCACTTGCCATTGAGGTTGTACAATGGATCATTTCTAATCATTTTGGAAAAGAGTTTACTTTTCTGGATTGCAAGAGGCATGTGAAAAAAATCCAGAAACGGCACCGGGTGTTTGATTGGATTGTACATATGGCTGGTGTTTTGTACGATTCTACAACAAACACTATCATTGGCGCGCCATATGTTTGGGATCATATTTGCAAGGTACACTCAACATTTGGTATTTACTAGATTACTAAACAATAGAAGATACCTGTTTTAACCACTTTCTAACTATTTAACCACATGTGTAGAACCAACCTTTTTCTTACGCGTACATGACAAAGGGTGATCCAAAGTGGCGTGAGCTCCAGATCATTTTCAATGATGCTCCTAACACTTCCCCGCTCTTTTTGGAGAACGTCATCGATATATCTTCAAGTGATGACAATGATACGATGTTTATTGTGGAAAACGGGGGAGCAATGTTTGGTCCAGTAGTTCAAGGTTTCCCCGTTTATGGCATCCCGATGGTTGAAGATGAGGAGGTTCTCAATGCACCGTATCTTGAATCTGCACCTCTGATTGACTTGACGACTGATGACACGTCAAGCCCGGACAACCACTTCTGGCAGTATGTATTTAAAGGATTTGCAGACAACTCTAGTTCTGATGGTGTTGAAGACAACAATGGGGATCTCTTCAATGCTATTGATGGTGCCAAAATGAACTTTCCAAACAATGATGACTATGATCCCCCATCACCGATCAATTCCATCAATAGCGTTGACGGTTTCATAAGCTCGAGCTCATCCGACTCGAACAATCCAACATGCGAGGCATGAATGGCGTGGTGGCGAATTCCTCTTATGAAGCATATTAATTAATGGCGGTTAGTAAGTATGTTTCTATGATATTTTAGCTAGTGTATGTTATCTTTTGAATGACTGTCAGTGAAAGATTATGTTTAGGAAGTATGTTATGATGTAATATATGGTATGCATGATATTTAGCCTTTCTTCTATTTTCCAACAACCGAGAAAGGTCGGTATGTAAGCATTTCAACTGCATTTCATTTTCGTTGAATGAAGTGCATTATTTTAATGGAAATTGTGTGTTTATATAATGTCATGATATTAACTTTATCTAACTATCAAACCCAGCATCCCATTGTTCACGGGACCGGTACTGTTTGAGTTGATGTACTAAATGTTAAGCCAAAAAATGCCAAATGGGCCATTTTTGGTGCATGTGATGAACTGACACATTTGTTTTAAGCGTCACATGCAACAAAAGGATATCACTATGAAATTAAGTTAAAAACTTATTACAAAATCACTGACTAAAAGTTAAAAACCTAACAAAATAGAATGCAGGCATGGTACAATAACACTATTTTCTAACTAAAATAAAATTGGATACGAAATGAAATAATAAAATCGGTTTCCCCTCCCCTCCCGGGAAAAATAAATTTTTTTGTTCAGTTGTTAACATAATCTGCAAAATATTAATTGATGTGTTATTATTGTCTGAAAACTTAACAACTAATACTGAATAAATTTGTAATTAACATTAGGCAAAGGTTGTAACTCCCCAAATTCTCGAGCTGACCATTGCAAGATTTACAGGCTCGACTCGGGCTCATCTTAATAAATTTGACCATAACATCCAGCTAACACTCATCGAGTCAATTTATTTTAAGAAAAAAAATTTGGTTTGAAGATAATTTCTATGCAATATTTGGATATAGTATTTCGTAATGACTTATTAGGATTTTTCACACTAAAATAGAAGCTAGAGTCCCGTTAAATATTCTTATCGATATTGCAAAGCTCAAAACAACCCATTTTTCACACCCAATCCAACCCAACAAATGAGTCCAATGATTCTATGAGATAAATTATTGAAAGACTTGTTATCTTTTTACCCAAAAAAAATAATTGAAAAAAAAGGTATAAAAACTCAGATTGAAGCATTATACACGGACCCTTTTCTTTCATTATACAGAAGTCCTAGTTATTTGGGAACATAGTCTTTTGCAGTAATGGTTATGCAACTATTTTCTTATGTTGTTGAATTCATGGTCTTAAATTTCGGTCAAAACACTGAAACTTCGACCGAAATTTCGGATTTCGGGGGATCCCAAAGCGAAATCGAACCTTCGATCCAATTTTGCAAAATTTTTTATGATTTCTATAAATTTTCATGATTTTTTTAAAATCGAAACTGAAATTTTGAATATCCCGGAAATTTACATGAATTTACTACCCCGATATCGACACCGATACCGAGATTTAATACCTTGGTTGAATTTGGTATGTTTTGATTTCTTTTGTTGATACTCTTTGGACAACTTTGGTATGGATCCTAACGCTTACTTTCGTTTTGGGAACACTTTGAAAAGGAACTAATGGCTGTTTGTGGACAGAGGCCTAACCATTTGGGAACACTTTGACAGAGGACTAATGGTTATTGGGTGGATCAATTTTTCCTACGATGTTTAGGAAGTATGACAACCATGAAACAGTATATTAACTAAAATACATACTAGCATAAGGGGAACTTAGCTTCAATCCCAAGATTAAGTCAACAAACTTTATCATAAACAATAGATTACCATAAACAAAATATTACAATATGCATCATTAATGCAGAAGCAGATAGCATCTACCAAATTCAAACCAAGTTAAAACAAAAAAAAAAAAAAAAAAAAACCCAGAAAATAGAGATCGTAACACGCCAAAATAAGAGTGAGGTAACCCTCACTCATTTAATTGTCTTAACAAAGCCAATGAAATTCAGCTAAATTAAAATCCACTATTACTTGGAAACTTCCCCTGAAGGATCATATGGACCATTGTTTTTCTTCCATCATTAGGCAAGCTGAAGAATAGATCCATGTTCTTTGTGTCCTTTACAATTAGATGTGAAACCAATATCATTCCCTCCATGTCGAGCGAGCTCCCCAAATTCTCAAGTGCTTCAAAAACAGCCTTCCTTGACAAGGAAGTGTCATGTTCAAATCCGATACGCCTTGAAATGTCACCCATCCTCTCGTCAGTCTTATCGCAAAACGAACTCATCAAGTCAATGAAGCGATCATCATTTTCATCAACCACTTTCCTCTTCCTCTTTGAAGCACTCTTGCTACTACCACCAGTGTTGGCATGTGAAAAAGACATGCTTTGGACCTCATGAAATTGTGAATTGTTGAAAACCGGTACATAGTCTCCACCATCTTCATTATCTTTACCAGTTTGGTTAGCATTGACATTGTTTTGTAGTGCTTCAACTACATCTGGAAATCCTTCGGCGCACTCTCCAGTTGCCCTGTCCTTGCCAAAAATCTCTACCCAATCCTTGTACAGTGGCCACGTTTTGTACCTCATTGTGCGGGCATTACTATCAGTCTAGTCAATTAAAAACAAGCCAAAATAATATCATCAGTGTAGCGTATAATTAAAAACATAAATTTTATTTGCAATAACAAAATGTGGAAAACTTATATATAAATTAAGCCACTTTTGTATTTTGTACCTTAACAAAGTTGTTCCAAGCATCTTCACTTTCTATTGTGATCATGTTTGTTTCGGCATTCCAACCAAAACCACTTCTGCTTTGCATGGTTGATATTGTGCCATAGTTTTTCCTCCACACATGAATGCGTGAATTGATGTGGGGTTCGGCCCTAATATTTGTTCCGGGAAAAGCTTGAATCATTGCTTGTTCAAGCATATTTTGGTATCCACTCTTGAAACCATTATCAGCTTTATACCCTCTAACAAGAAGATCCTTCAATGCATTAGCCAAAACTTTTTCTTCTTCAGGAGTCCAACATCTTCTACTTGTCTTACCAGTAGACAGATTAGCTGCCCCGCCCCTCATTCTACTTGATGAGGCAGCCATTGAAGCTCTGATACAAAATAATCTCAAACTTCTAAAGACAATTATCACATGTTATAATATTTAACCATAAACAAAAACAAGTCATGTAAAATGAGATAACAAAGCACAAATCCATCAAATAGGACAATCAATCTCACAAAAATAGAAATATAGTGTAGCATAGTCTAATCATACATTAGGTTACTCAAAAATAACATAATCCAGAATCCTAAATTGTCACATCTATCACCAAATATAAGATTGTTCTAACATTCACAATGCAAGATTGCTTAACGAGACCCTCTCCACTCATCAAACATGTTAGTTGCCAAATTTTCCCGCCAATTGGTCCACTGTTGTGATGGTTCGACTTAGTCAATAAAACCTACATTGGGATCATCAGAAATTTCATCGTCAACCTCAGGGAATTCTGCTTCTAAAGGATCAAATGGCATCTCAATCCTGATGTAATTATGTAGCAAGGCACAAGCCATGATGATTCGGTTTTGGGCTTTCACGGGATAAAATGAATTACTCCGCAATATTGCCCATCTACCTTTCAATAAAGCAAATGACCTTTCTATTACATTACGCGCCCTAGCATGCACGTAATTGAATAGCTCGTGAGAATTTTGTGGGGGAGTTCGATGTGAATTCCATTCTTGAATGTGGTATCTAACACCCCGATAAGGTGCTAGAAAACCCTCCCCATTTGTGTACCCCGAGTCACAAAGATAATATTTTCCTGTTAACAAATGATAAAATAAAGTAAGTTGTTAATAAAGTGTACTTACAATTCTATACATATATACAGCATTAACAAGACCCTAGTCAAAATATGTGGACGGATAAATACCATCAGGAACTCTAAAGCCGTTGTCTCTAGTTATGGCATCCTTTAATACTCTGCTATCAGCGGCAGAACCCTCCCAACCACATAACATGTAAACATAATTCATGTTTATATCGTACACAGCAAGGACATTTACAGATACATCCCCCTTTCTGTTTCTATAACGTGCTTTATCTTTTTGAGCTACACGCAAGGGAATGTAAGTTCCATCTAAAGCACCTAAGCAACCCTAATAACCAAGAAAAAATAGAGACTTTTAATAAGGGTCTTTCTATGAAAGATAATGTAAATCGCTTTCAAATGTGAATAATTACCTTAAACCATTTCCACAGCTCATTTGTGCAATCATCTTCAATAGGAGTTGGTTTTACAAGAAACAATGAATGTAGCTTAAGCAATACAGATAGTACACCATTGAAGTGCTTACTTATTGTGTAGCCAGATCTTTTAAAATCGTGTTTAACTATGCAATTTTTCTTATGATGTGCTAATACAATCAAAAATATTGCAACTTGCTCACAGACGGTAACATTCCTTGTATTTACAAGCCCACCATTATTTTCAAGTAGGTAGCACAGACGACCAAATGCATTTCTAGACATTCTAAGATTGTTTATGCATGTTTCATCAGTAAAATTAACTAAATCATGCATGTGCTCTAATTGTTTTTGGATTTTCAATTTCAAGCTATAAGTAGGCCTGTTGTCCACTTGTGTACAACCACGTGGTCGCGTACGTGCTCGATAGAAACGATAAAAAGCCATTAATATAATCTTAATGTCTGATATGATCTCTTGCAACAACACAAATAACTCTTGATGCTCTGTAGAAACATCCATTCTTGGCTTGACTCAAATCACATATTGCAAAACAAGACATGAATAAATGCTCAAAATATATGTGCATTTAATTTTAAAGTACCATGCCTCATGCGTGTTGCCGATTCATTTTTATACAACATGACCTTACAAATTAACATGTAATTGACTAAAACTTCATGAGATTTAGAGGTTTTGAAACAAACAAGTATAACAATTCAGATAACTTGCCATTGAGATTTTATTCATTTTCTATTCTTCTTTATATGCGACTTAAACAATCAATATTGAATATGGTTAATAAGAAATAACATCACAACTACAAAGACTACTCATTAACACCCATTAATTGTATCCCAAAGAAGCCAAGAAAAATGAAAATGCATGTCGTTAACATATCAGTTAAAGAAACACAAACTAAGGCAAATCAACACTAATAACACAAATCACACAAATCAATTCACACAAATCAATTACAGGAGGTTAGTTATATTAATATATAATTAATAACTCAAAAATATAGTTCAGCAATAAGCATTCGTAAAGAAACAATCAGAAAATGGTTTGATATAAAATTGACAAATATCCGTATAATTTTCAAGTGTTCTTCAAATTATACCTCCTTGCAGGATTCGGTTGTCAGAATGCTCCGCTATGACTCAATAAACCCAGAATCACTGTGAACAAGAAACATAAAATGGGTATCAGAAATTGTTGTTATTTAACATTACCGATTCTTATAGAAAATATTGAAAATTATAAACAACAACTTAGGACTGGTTTGGTATCGTGGACGGGAAATGGGTGGATAGCCCATCCCTGGTGATAAAACACTGTTGACACTCAAAATGTAATTAAAAATCTAGATGTTTGGTTTAAGTAATCAATTTATCATCTATTAGTGAATTTTTCGTTTGGAACCACTGATAAGTGGGTGATAGTAGTAAAATATCAACTATGCCCCTCCATCTAAAAAATGCTATTTTTGGGGGGTAAGTCCTGCAACGCACTTCTTTTTGAGGCAGCACTGATCAAAAACCCCACTAGTAAACAATCATTTCACTTTTGCAGAAAACCCTAATCACTCTAGACCTTTTCTCCCGTTTCCGTTCGTCGATTACGCCGTTCATCTTTTTTCCTTGGAATTGAGCATATAGCCACGTTGAAATGTAAGGAAGATCTTGTTATCTGCATCGCATATCTCCAATGAGAACTTAATGGCACCGTACTGATCTCCATCAGAGTATAATAAAACATTCAAAATGTTCAGATCATATATACATAAATGATAATCACAGAAACTACAAGCAATTAACACTCATATAATTTATGAAAATTACACATAAAAACTCAAATTGTAAGAGATAATTTATCTCAATATATATGCAATTTGATCCAGCAAATATATAACTTTTTCATGAACAAACTACAAACTGCGCACAAATTAGATGCGTAGCAAAAAATATTGTTAAATTTTAAACTAATTTTATTCACAAATTAGGGAAAAAAATTGTTGATAATACGCCTAACACCCAAACCAAGCAGCAGTATTGGACACATATTATAATTTGCTCCTAATTATAAATTTATAATACACCTATCGCATAAATAGATTGGCACAAACCTTCACGTAACGTTAAGAACTTTGTAAGAATTCACCTTCGACCTATTCCGTATAATAGTGCTAAATACAATCACTCTATACTTGAGCATTACCAGCTAGAATTGAAGTGGGTGTTTAGTAATTTTGATGGGCGTAATTTATAAACAAATTTTAGAGCTGGTTCATAAATGCTTCTACATCAATTTTAATTTGGGGAGCTTTGGGGGATTTGAAAATCTTCCATGTCTGAATGCTTTTAAAGCTAAATTAACTGGGACCTTGTAATTTCAAGGAATCAAAAGGGTAAATTGGTACCAAACTTGTCTATTATAAGGGCAGAAGAGTCAATTAAGGTGAAGCCATAAATGGCTGAAACAAGGGATAAAATAATACCACCAACCTAGGTGGGATTAATTATCAGCTATTTGAGGGATAAAAAACCGGGCTGATTATCAATACTGGGCTTTTGACATAAATACCAAACAAAGGAAATGGAGTGATTAAATTGCCTATCACTCTCATTCACCCATACCAAATTAGTCCTTAGAGTTTGAATTTAATCCGAAATTGTATATGAGCTTCAAGTCTAGCTCTGATAATTAGCTCAAATTTATTTTTAGTTTCAATGTGACATAATAAACGAGATTTAAATACCCGATAACAATCTTAAAGCAATTCAAAAGTTAATTCTAAATAGCAAAATGACAAATCGTTTAAGATTCATATATATAGGAATGACAAATCTGATGAAAATTAATTGATTGCCTCGAATCTTCGAACTTCACGATAATCACGTAATAAGCAATAAACTGGAAGAGTACCTGAACCCATAGCGAAGAATTTCACCGAAGGATTATGATTTCCAGTTGATCGTACACCGTAGAACCTTTCATTGGATGACAGGATTCCAGAGAGAAAGGACCGTATGAACTGAGAAGTTCTATTTTTTGTCGTACGTCAACTGGGGACCATAATCTCTATATATAGTTGAAGTAGGATTTATTTGCAATTCAGTCCTCAAGGTCTCTACACATATTAAATATAACCACATTCTAAATAAGATGATTTGGGCCTATATTACTTTATTGGATCACTTAAATTAGGCCCACTTAACTTTATTTAATATGTGATATACAATTCAAATTGCAATGCACACACGTCTGCGTGCCCGTATGCATATGATTGTGATATGCACATAATATAAATCTACCAAAAAGATTCCAACAATCTCCTACTTGGACTATATATATGCATATACATAACCTCTTATAACTGTATATCACACATTATAACTTTAGTAGCTCGAGCAAGCATTCTGTATTTAGTTATCTTATCCAATCCTGTCCATATTCAATTTAACACAAGGATCAAAGAGGTTGTCATCACATTAATCACAATTAAACCTATTAGTGGTCACAACGACCTGGATCAAGTATGGATGTGTAGCATGGAAATTACATGTAATGTGATTTGCACATGCCTATTTCTAACTGGTCCAACCTTAAACCTTATTGAGATCAAATTTTAACATTCAGAGTGAAAAACTGAAGAACATTATGCTTAAGCAATAACCAAAGTGTACACATATGTCAAATCCCAAACATTGTGCAAACACATATTACAAACTCCCACTGAATCTAAACATTGTCTAGATGTACAACACCCATACGAGCAGTGTGCTCATGAAAGACCTTCGGTGTCAAGCCCTTAGTGAGCGGATCCGCAAGCATGGAGTTTGCCCAATATGCTCAATATTGATTTGACCACTTTGAACTCTTTCTTTAACAACAAGAAACTTAATGTTTATATGTTTAGACTTAGAAGAACTCCTATTGTTATTTGAATAAAGGACTGCGGATTTATTATCACAAAATAACTTTAGCTGTCTTTCAATACCATTTACTATACGCAGCCTAGTGACAAAATTCTGCAGCCAAATCCCTTGATTTGATGCCTCATAAGTTGCTACAAATTCTGCTTCCATGGTGGAGGAAGCAACGAGTGTCTGCTTAGCACTCCTCCAAGAAATCGCTCCACCAGCAAGCAAGTAAATGTAGCCCGAAGTAGATTTGCGACTATCCTGGGATCCCGCAAAGTCGGAATCAGAATACCCAATGATCTCGAGTTGATCTGACCGTCTATATGTGAGCATGTAATATTTTGTTCTCTATAACTACAGCATAACCATTTTGGCTGCTTTTCAATGATCCATACCCAAATTACTCAAGTTTCTATCCAACATCCCAACAATGAATGCGAGGTCTGGACGAGTACAGACTTGCGCATATATCAAACTCCCTACAACCAAAGCATAAGGGATATCCTTTATTTTCTTAGATTTCAAATTATTCTTGGGGCATTGATTGACATTAAATTTATCTCCCTTAGCCACTGGGGTATCACCTGATTTGCAGTCCTGCATGCCAAACCTTTGAAGTACCTTATTGATATAAGCCTTTTATGATAATCCAAGAATACCTCGAGCACGATCTCGATGTATCTGAATTCCTAATACAAAAGATGCATCGCCAAGATCCTTCATCTCAAATTTCTTAGGTTCATGCAATAAGTCTATATCATTGGTGGCAAGTAGGATGTCATCCACATACAAAATCAAGAAAATATATTTATTCCCACTGAACTTATGGTATACACAATCATCAACTGCATTTACCTCAAAACCAAATGATAAAATGATTTGATGAAACTTGTGATACCATTGACGGGAAGCCTGCTTGAGTCCATAGATGGATTTCTTAAGTTTACAAACCATTTCCCTTGAATCTGAAGAAACAAGGTTTTCTGACTGCACCATATATATCGTTTCTTCAATGTTTCCATTTAGAAACGTTGTTTTGACATCCATCTGATGTAACTCTAAATCAAAATGAGCCACTAATGCCATAATAGTTCTAAAAGAGTCTTTCAAAGAAATTGGAGAAAAAGTCTCTTTATAGTCGATGCCCTCTTTCTGAGTAAATCCCTTAGCGACAAGATGAGCCTTATATCTTTCCACATTGCTGTGTGAATCCCTCTTGGTTTTAAAAATCCATTTACAACCAACTGGTTTTACACCCTCGGCAATGGGACAAGATCCCATACATCATGTCTTTCATTGATTTGATTTCCTCACTCATGGCATCTATCCACTTTTGAGAGTTAGAACTTTCAATGGCTTGATAAAAAGTGATTGGATCATTTTCCATCATGCCAATGTCTGCCTCATGTTCATTGAGAAATACGACATAATCATCTGAAATTGCACTTCTTAAGGTTGTTGAGTTTGTTCCTCAGGGAGAATTTCAACATTGTCTTGTTGTCCCGAATGTTGTTCTTAAACCGTGTCAGGAGTGAAATCCTGATCATGGTCAATGACAATGGTAGGAAAAGGGATAGAAACTAATTCCTCCTCAAAGACAAAGTCTCTAACCTTATCCTTCTCCTCAAATTCAATATCCTCAAAAAGCTGGGCATTTCTCATCTCAAAGAATGTTCTGAATGTAGGATCATAAAACTTAAACCCCGTCATCATTCAGAGTATCCTAATTTCCTCTTGTTTGTTCGTTTACCTTTAATACACTTGACACATATTTCATTTTTCGTATTGTCAAGTGCACCGAGAATCCCATCTGACACAAGCCTTTCAATTCTTTGTTTAAAAATGTGACCTAAGCGCTTGTGCTATAACGATAGCGAGTTCTCATTTGTTAATTTCCATTTATTGCCACGCGAATTAGCATGCAGGGTTTCATTAAGTGAGGTAACCGTATGAAGCATATATAGGTTATCACATCCTGATAAAGTACTGGATCCGATAAGTTCAGCATCATAATAGAGACGACATTCATTGTGACCAAATGAACAAACATATCCTTCTTTGTCCAAAACACAAATGGAAATTAAGTTTAGTCTAAATGACGGAACAACATATGTCTCATACAAGTCCAAACAAAATCCGGTCTTAAGCGATAACCTAAATGTCCCTATTGCTTCAATCTCCACTGAATTGTCATTCCCCATATAGATGAATCTTTCAGCATCACTTGGATTTGGGCAACTCAGGCAGCCCTGCATAGACACACTTATATGAATGGTAGCACTAGAATCTAGCCACCAAGTATGTATAGGCACTGAAACCAAATTAACTTCAGAACAAACAAGACTAAGACTTGTACCTTTCTTTATACGCCAAGCGTGATATTTGGCAGTCTTTCTTGACATGAGAAGGATCCTTACAGAAGAAGCATAATGTATCCGTATTGGGTCCATTGGACCCCTTTAGTTGCTTCTTCTTTGGGTCTGAGACCGCAATTTTCTTACCATTTCTTTTCTTGTTAATGTCTGGGGAGGATACCAAATGTGCACTTTCAACCGCTTCATGTCTCAACCTCTCTTCCTCTTGCACACAATGCGAAATGAGCTCATTAAGAGTCCATTTCTCCTTTTGGCAGTTATAACTGACCACAAATTGACTGAATTGTGTAGAAAGGGATATCAGAACTAAATGCACGAGCAAGTCATCCGACAGCTCTACCTTAAATGCTTTCAGTTTTGACGCCAAATGAGACATCTCTAGGTTGTACTTCCTTATGTTACTTTTGTTTTTATACTTCATGGAAACAAGACCGTGCATAATGGAACTTGTCTCCAACTTTTCGTTCTTGACAAAGCGTGTTTCAAGCTCCTCAAGGAACTCCTTAGCAATAGTCTCCTCAGTTCCCTTGAATGATTCTGGAATTGCACGCTTCATGATCATAAGACTCATGCAATTTGAGCGGTCCCACCTCTCGATTTCCCTCTTATGATCAGAGGTACTTTCATTCGGATGATCAGCAGGACGCAGCGTCCAGATCCATGCAAGGTCCAGATCTATGCAATAGAGAACTAGCATAACGTTCTCTTTCCAATCCTTAAATTTGGTGCCGTTAAGCACCAAAATGGAGTTGATATTGGCAGATACAGATGCAACAGAAGTATTAATTGAATTGAGAACAAAATAACCAAATAAGCTCACATAAACTGAAACTTTAAGCAGATAACTGTAAATAGATTCAAAATGACAAATTCCATCACAAGAAAACTGATATAACATTGATTCTAGTCTTTGGACAGAGAAACAACTTATGAGTGATTTTCTTAGCGTAGCGATCAGACATTGACAATAAAATCCAATCAGATATCAAGCCTTTTTTTGGACCTACTTAACACCCACACGGACATCTGATAATAATCACATGTTTACCACCACACGTGTGTTTGAATTTCTGCTAGACAATAATAGCTTTCCTTTGGGCCAGTTATTACCCGCATGAAAAATCACAAACACAAACACTTTAGTATTTCGCATTTAAATAATCTACACAACAGAAACTACTTTGGTAACATATTGTTTCAATTACTCAATTTGAAAATATCAAGCACTCATTTAAGAGTCCAAAAATACGTCATATTTGAATCTATTATATCACCGAAGACAAGACAGAAAATAAATCCATCTTGAATGCTCGATATACATGTATGTATATCTCATAAAATAAAAATCAAATTTAATATATATATATATCGACCGCCTGCCACATGTTGATCTTCGATGTTAAGGAAAGATAATAAAACTATGTCACACATGATTAGTAAAAAAATGGGCTGAAGACTATCCAATATTAATGTGATCCAAACGCCGAATAAGACAAAAGCTTGGGAAAAGTCCCAAGTAATTTTGACGAAGCAAAGGAAAGAAAAATCCCATTCTATTATTTCTCTTCATGATAATTACGGCAGAGGATATATATATATTTTGCCTTAATGAATAAAAATCAAGCTTGACATATTTGACTTTATAAGGGCCACAAAATGACAAAAAAACATATATACTAGCAGCCACCTTCAACCACAATTCTTTAACATATTCATCCAAACCAAAGCATAAGCAGGCAGTTGAATTAATTTCATTAGAAATATGCAAAACTTTATTCGACCAAAATAAATAAGCAAGGAGCTGAATCATCTTAAAACTTATAGTAGAAGCATAAAGACCATTGCTTTTCTAAAGCCACCAGAAAGCATATACATATATATGTAGGAAAAACTGTGAAAAAGGTCCTGTATCTATTAGGGGTAGCAATTTCAGTCCTTTAACTTTTACAATTGGCAATTTTAGTCCTTTAACTTCTAAACTTTGACAATTTTAATCCTTTAACTTCTTAAGTGGCAGTTTTAGTCCTTTTAACCCAAGTGTTTCAGCAAAAATGTATCCATGCTCAAAAATGGTATCAGAGCCTTAGGTTTTATTGATGAAATAATTATTTATTATTATATATAATTATTCTATCCCTAACGGAGGAGATTCAAACAAGTATGGAACTGAACTATTGTTCGAGTAGTCATGAAAAATAGGTATTCTTCATTACATGGAAGGAAATTGAAGCGGATACTTATAAGTTCTCTCAAGACCTTAGAGAAATTCAAAAGACGGTTTAAGACTATGGCCACAAGTTAATTTATATACCTGTAAAAATAAAAAGTTTGAATCAAAAGATCGACGAAATACTACAGATCTTCCCAGATCTGTGTAAAATAATGACAGATCTGAAGAAAGAAATAGCAGATCTAAAAGGAAAACAAGCAGGGACATCCAAATTCAACAAAGAAAGGATCAACGACGCCCTTGGAAAGGCACTTCTTCTACACCAGAAAGGTAAGGTTACGGAAATACCGAAACCTAAAACTCAAGATGATCTAATTGATGATATCCTTAAAAATATAAATTAATATGGATATATCAAGAGTAGATCTATCTGATCTTCAAGAACTAGCTGAGTCTTTTTCTCAACTAGTAGTTATAGATTTGGTTAATGTCAAAACCAATGAATCAACTCTGGCATTACCACAGCCAGAAGAAAGTTTCGCATCACATAATCCTCCACTGGATGAAACGATGTGTGAAAGTGGTGATTTGCATACTAACGCAGGCCCCGCTCTTGGGGGTACAACGTTTAGAGCAAATCCAGTAAGAAATCCAAATAGGGTACTAGAAAATATACCGTGGGCAAGGACAATGTTACAACCCTTGCACCCATATGGTACTATCCTTAATTTGGATGTTATCGATTTCAAAAACATCGAGAAATTAATCGATGAATGTGTAGTTGCTATAAAAATAGCAGCGACCACATTGGAACTCGATAAAGAAAACTTCATTAGATTAATGGAGTTAAGCTTGGAAGGATCCATAAAAACCGGATAGGATCATACCCCTGAAACAACCAAGCAAGAAGTTTTAGTCGGAGAATCTAAAAGCAGTCTTGCAGAAAGATTTGGAAGGCTAGTTAAATTGCATTTCATTAATACTTTGATCAAAGCAATATTGAAAAATACCAGAGAGTACACACAAGCTCTTTATGGTATTGAATTAAGAAATATTTGTGCAGTAGATGAATACATCTATTGGTTTCGCAAATACTTCTTTCAGAGTGACGTAACATCACAAATTGCGGCACCAATGTTCTTTGCAAAAATTTGCAGTCCTTGGAGGGAAATGTTAACCCAATCCTACAAGGTACCAGAAGGACAAGTTGATTCAGTAGCCAGACGTATGTCTTTCTTAAAAGACAAACTAAAGGACTAGTGTTATCAAGCTTCCCTTCAAAAGAACATGAAAAAGCTTAGAGGAAAAATAAAGAAATCCTCTCTCTGTTGTGAAAACAATGATTTTCCAATAATAATTGGAGAATCAATTAAGCACAGAAAGAAGAGAAAACAATATAGTAACTCAGATAACAAGGTTTAAAAAAAGCGATCTTCTTTCAGACGAAAGTCTTGGTGGTCTAAATCAAAAGCCCGATCTTACAAATCTGGCCAGAGATCCGGACCTACTAGGGTGTCTTCCCAGGGATCTCGAAAATCCAACGGAAAAACTCCCACAAAATAAACTTTCAGACGGGCACATACACGGACAAATGAAAGTTTCAAAGATTGTAACTGCGGGACATGTGGAGCTCGAGGCCACATTTCACCAGATTGTCCGCAAAAAAGTGGTGAATTAAAACAATTTGAAGACACAGCTGACATACTGAATGCAGTTTTCTACGGAGAATTGGTACCAGTTCACCAATTCGAAAATACCTCTTCAGATAAAAGTGTCTATGAGGAAGAAATAGATTCGGATGGATCTCAACCGAATAAGAATAATTTCAACAAAGGTGATAGGCTACAAACATCGGATAGCCTATCGGGATTCTTTTCAAGGTCTTCTATAACAGATAAAACCATGAAAAGAATAATGAGGCAAAACTCTAACCTTGGACCATATGATGGTTTCAGAGTCAGAGGCGGCATAACATCATATACAAAGTAAGCTCTGGAGAGTTTGCAATTCTTATGGAATTAAGAGGTAATGTGATGGATATGCAACTTATTCCAAAAGAAAAATTCTGGAGGATTTAAGTAGGCTTCGAGAAAAAGTAGCAGTTACTATGAAATGAATCCATATCGAAACCATTGAAGTAGTAATCAAATCTACTTTCAAAGAAGGAGTTGATTCGCCATTACACTTATCTATAATGGATAAAAGGATCAATAACTTACGGGATGGTTGTCTTGGTACAATGGTAGGAAATTTATTTGCAGAAAAACTGATGTTTGATATTCATCCTAGAATTGCATATAACATAGCTGATCAAGATTTTAGTCGTGTCTTAACCTTTCATCAAGATTTCAAAAGAAATGATCTTATGAAAGAAGGAAATGGACCAGATTCTATAACTTATAGAATTGCTTATGCACTTTCCAATACACGTCATTCTGATTTGTTTATATGGAAAGAATATATTGAAATTCCAAGAATTTTCAAGGAATTTTGCTAAGGTAGTGGCACCCGATCCAATTCAAATACCAAGAATTGGTGGTGTTGATATCTTAATCCGAGACCATCCAGTTCTAGATCACTCAATGAGTTCTAGAACAGATTTTAATAGCAGGATATCCTTTTCGGAAGAAAGGATTAGGAGTTTAAAAGGAAAAGAATTAATTGAAGATTTAACTCCTCAAGTTATTAAGGTAACTAATGTAAAAATTATATGCCCTGAAGGATGGAAAGAAGTGCAAGTTGATAATTACTTTCCTTGTAATGATTTATATTACTTGCAGCAACCTGTTGTTAACAAATATGAAGGCATGTTAGAAATGACAGGCCATGAAATATTTATTTCAGGAATTGCAGGACGTGACCAAGGGATTGTTACCTTGGGATTAAGTTTCCTTGAGGATCATAATCCTTGGGGAAGAAAAGGGAATGGTATGGAATTTTGTGTAAATGGTCATCATATTAAAGTTGAATGACTAAATCAATTTTCTATAAACAATCCCAGGTGATATAAAATATGGATGAGTATAATCATTATATTTTACACCATAATTTAGGGTGTAAATTATTTTATGTTCATCCTACTTTACATCACGACGTCGACCTTTATTATTGACGATATTATCGACAAAAAGATTGGTTCAAAAGAAATAGAACCAAACAATATTATGTTCTAAAAAGTATTGAATTTTGGAAGCAGGAGATTGTCTCACCTGAATTTCAAAATAAATCATTGATTTATCAAAAATGGGTAAATCATCATATGTACTGGTGTCTACCAGAAGAGTTGAAAATGCTATAGGAAGCAGCCTCAAAGTTGGCAGCTTAAATGACTAGCCCATTTTCAATATACATATCAGTTGGTATGTTATATGACAATATAAGTCCAAATATTTTGCAGCTTATATTGATTCCAGATCAGGGATTTGTACAGCAAAACACTGTGTTTTCCCTAGCAATGCTATGAAATCTTTACCCATTATTGCAGGACGGGATTTTTCTCGAAAAATTTTGATACTCAATAAAGGTATACGAGGAGCACAAATCATGATTGGAGGAGTATTTGGTACACCTTGGTTCAAGGTAAAAATGTCACCTATTTACTTTCATGATACAGGCGTAGATATTTTGTTGGGTAATAATTTTATCCAGATTTTTGCAAAATATGTGTAAAATAACCACAAAAACTTGCTCACTTTTACTACTAATTGTGGTAGTAAGATACAAGTTTTGCGGAGAGAAAAGACTTTTAATAGGCTTATGCCTATCAATTTTTGGAGCAAACTTGGTGATCTTTATGATGATGTCAAATTAACTCATCCTAAAATGCAGGATAAAAGGAAATTTGGTAAGGTTTTGTTGTCATTCAGACAACAGGGATATGAGGATTTTTGTAAAGAATATTCTAAAAGTACTAAAGAACTGGATGAAGGAGGAATTTACCTTCTTAAGAATACTTTACAAGAAAAGAAGTCCTTCTTTGATATAGACAAAGAAAGTAAACTTTCTCTCGAACATATCAAAAGACTCATCCAAAGGAATTTCAATGAGAATCCCTTGGCATGGTGGGACAGAAACAAGATCGAAGCTACTCTAAAAGTAAAAGAACAATACAAGTATGAGTATGTTCGATATAAACTAATCCAGATGAATATGGTGGATAAGAAAGATATGCAAGAAATAATTAAAGAACATACCAACCTTAACCTCATTGAACCTAGAGTCTCGGCTTACAGTAGCCCTGGGTTTTTGGTAAGAAAACATGGTGAAGTAAAAAGAGAAAAAGCTTGATTAGTAATCAATTATCAAGGTATTAATAAGATACTCGAATTTGATGGTTACTATGTCCCGAGTAGAGAACACTTAATTGATTATGTTAAAAATGCTAAAGTGTTTTCTAAATTTGATTGTAAATCTGGGTTTTATCAGATTAAAATGGAAAAGGAGTCTAGAAAATATACGACATTCTCTACTCCGCAAAGACAGTATATCTGAAATGTACTTCCAATGGGTCTTGCAAATGCACCCCAAATATACCAGAGAAAAATGGATAATCTATTTAAAAATTACTTTGAGTTTATGTTTGTTTACATAGACGACATATTAATTGCATCAAAAAATATGAATGATCATATTAAACATCTTGAGATATTTTCTGATGTATGTCTTAAAGAAGTATTAGTGCTATCTGAAAAGAAAGCAATAATTGGAGTTAATAAGATAGAATTTCTTGGTATTCTTATTGACGAAACAGGTATAGAACTTCAAAAAATATGTAGTGGAAAAAATTCGTAATTTTCCTGATATTCTAAAAGATAAGAAACAATTACAAAGTTTCTTGGGAGTTATTAACTTTGCAAGAATCTTTATCAAAGACCTTGCAAAATACAGGAAATATTTTCGGCCACTTTTAAAGGAAACCGAAAGTCCAAAATGGAAGTGGGAAGAAATTCACACTCAAAGGATTCGTGAGTTGAAACAAGTTTGTAATAACTTACCGAAACTCGCAATACCACAAGATAGTGATGATTTGGTAGTTTATACAGATGCCAATGATTATAGATGGCCAGCAGTCCTCATGAAACGAACAAGTACAGGGGAAGAACCTTGTAGATATACAGGAGGGTTGTTCACTGAACAACAAGCCAACCTCTAGCATATAAATGGAAAAGAATTCTTTGCAGTTTGGAAGGCATTTAAGAAACGGCCATTATTTTTATTAGCCAAAGAATTTACTTTAAAAGTTGATAATACTAATGTCAAAGCCTTTTTAAAGAATAAACTTGAATCAAAGATTGAAAAGACACGTATTATTAGATGGCAAGCTGAATGTCAATATTATTGTTTTGACATTATTAGTGTGAAATCTCATGAGAATGTTCTTGCAGATTTTCTGACAAGAGATGGAAGCGTCTGAAGCAAATTCCATCCTCACAAGATACATGCATCTCAAGGAAAACCTTGAGGAGCTTGACAAAAAGTTTGGACATCTGTCAGTTAACGCTGAGGCAGCTAACCATGTACAACGAGTCGATTTGTACACTGTCCAGAACACAATCAGGGGATCTATGTATGCCATGACTTTGTTATGGGATACTTTACAAGAACCAATTCGAAAGGCATCATCCTCAGTGGTGGCTAGAGAATTAAGAGAGTAGGACTCAAAATCTGCGTTTAGAGAACAGGGCTCTATACCCGGAGCGGCAGATTCAAATACTGCTTGCACAAGTCCTATACCAGACTCTGTTAAAAAGGAAACAATTGAACAATCAGAAGTGCAAAATCCTATTGCTTCAAGTCAACCCACCACCTCTGGGGTTAAAGAGGGAGAGATTAACCTTAGGCCACAGACATGCACTTCTAAGGTTAATACTAATGAGATTAATTTACCATAGCAGGTATACCAGCGATCATGAGAGAAACTAGTCTCAAGAAAGATGATGAATCCAGGCAAGTCCCTGGTTGAAAC
Source organism: Buddleja alternifolia (assembly GCA_019426215.1). Classification (NCBI taxonomy): domain Eukaryota; kingdom Viridiplantae; phylum Streptophyta; class Magnoliopsida; order Lamiales; family Scrophulariaceae; genus Buddleja; species Buddleja alternifolia. The sequence continues at coordinate 47,617,608 of CM033391.1, forward strand.
AACAGGGAGATATCCTAGAGTGTGGATGCTCGAGGGGTCAAACCCAGAAGAGGTCCAAGAATGGTATTATTTTGGGGCACTAGCCTCAATCCATACTATGTACACAACTACGCTAATCCATAAGTTGTACACAGGAAAGAGTACAGAATTTGCAGAGAAATTGTTCCAACAGAAACGGACGCTTATCTGGACGAACAAGCTACCGGTAACAGAGAACACAAGAAAGAAGGCATGCAATATGATGCATGTAGATCAATGGCATAATCATGTATGCCCTAGTTGCGAAACACAATAAAAACCCTTGTTTGGTAAGAATAAGGGTTAAAAAGAAGAAGCTCGAACCCGAACAGGACAAGGGTAAAAGACAAGCATACCCGAGGAGTTTTCACAGACCACGGTGAAAATTACTAGATGTTGTAAAAAACAGAAACGAGTATAATTTAGGCTCAATTAGTTTACAATTTTAAACAAAATGTAATAATTAGTTTTAAAATGTAATTTGTAAAATTTTGTCCAACAAACGGCATAATTGTAATTTACTACAGAGAGGCTGACGAAAACAATGACGTCAGAAGACAATAATCAAAAGCGGACAAATGGCCAACAAAGCCAAAAGACACTTCTGACAAAAAACAGGTGAAATGTCGGGGTAAACCAACAGTAACTGGCAAACAGACAAAAGTGCTGACGTAGGGCGGCTGAAGAAAAGTAAAAAAGAAGCCGACAAAGCACTGTGGAGCAACTGTGGATTGAGACAGATGCTGACGCACGCAATGACGTCAGCAATAAAATTGTTTTGAAATCTGCGGCTTGACGTCCGAAGTCTGCCTATTAAAGGCAAATGAAGAAGCAGAAGGAAGGCATCGATCATTCCCTCCTACTCTTCAATAATTTAAGAATCCAGAAAGAAAAAGATTGTAAAATAAGTTTTAATTTTCGTTCTGAGTGTATGGGGATTTCCCCAAAGAGTGTAGCCATCTCTCATACATGAGAGGCTAACTAGTTTTCTCCTCCAATAGCGTAGTAGAATATATCTATCTAATAATAATTTTATTTCATCAATAAAGTTCAAGGCTTCTGTTCAACCTCTGTCTTCCCAAGTCTATTAAATCTTTATTCTGAAGTACCTTTTAAGCCCAAAGGTAGAAAACGGATTTGGGCTGTGTTGTGTATTGCTGAAGGAGTTGGGTGCCTGCGAACTATCTGCTGCGGTTGTGTGGTTGGATCCAATCTGTAAAAACGAGGACTCGAAATACCTGGTGATAAGGCGGTCAACCATAGGTATTACATTATGAAATTTTAATAGTTTTCGGAAGCATGTTGGGCCTAAACTATTCGTAGAACTATTTTGCTGTGTCCAAATTATTAAAGGACTAATTTTGTCAATTTCTTTGATAAAGGATTAGAATTGCCATCATTCAAAAGATAAAGGACCATTATTGCCACTTTCAATAATTACAGGACCGATTTTGCCACACCCATATAGTTACAGGACTAATTTTGAAAATTTTCCTATATATGCATATAATCCATGATATAAGAATTTCGGCCAGAATCAATGGTGAGTATTAATTATCAAGCAAAATATCTCAATATGCCATAAATCATCAACCCACCGAACTGAATCCAAAACAAATTGCCGCGGAAACAATTTACTCTTCAAAACTTAAAATTCTACCGAAAATTCCATAAATTTTACGAAAAATCATGAGTTCTTAATCAGGGCTCTGATACCACTTGATGGAAATTAATTATTGCCCCGAATCTTCGAACTTCATGATAATCATGTAATAAGCAATAAACTGGAAGCGTACCTGAATCCATAGCGAAGAATTTCACCGAAAAAATATGACTTCCAGTTGATCGTACACCTTATAACCTTTCTTCGGATGACTGGATTTCAGAGAGAAAAGACCGTATGAACTGAGAAGTTCTATTTTTTTGTTGTACGTCAACTGGGGACTATAACCTCTATATATAGCTGAAGTATGACTTATTTGCAAATCAGCCCATCATAAATTGCAATTCAGTCATCAAGGTCTCTACACATATTAAATATAACCTCATACTAAATAAGATGACTTGGGCCTATATTACTTTATTGGATCAGTTAAATTAGTCTCACTTAACTTTATTTAATATATGATATACAATTCAAACTGCAATACATACATGTCTGCATATCTAAATGCGTATGATTGTGATATTCACATAATATAAGTAAAAAAAAAAATTCCAACAAAATCTTGAACACAAGTTTAGGAAAATTTAGTGGTCGAATAGTTACTATTTTACGTTTGACACCCTACATTATCCTTAGGACATTGGCCACCAAACAAGTGGATCTTAGTTGTGCGTTAGCAACGATGGAGATGTTTCGAGATAGATGACGAAGTATCCCTGATAGATGATTTGCTTTTGTATCTATTAGTACGTATTAGTTTGGTTGGCAAGTCAATTTTGCAGTGCCGCTGATGTTACGATTTTTTGGAAGATTAACTTTACAGATTTCCATATTTGATTTTATCTTTATGTTTTATTAATTTCAATTGTTTATGAGATTGAAATATCTCCTTTTTTTAACTTTGCATTTTTTCTCTCTCTTATTGAGAGTCTTCCTGTTTCGTAAAAAAAAACAATCTAGACTAGGGAAGGATTTCGAATAGTCGTTCCCAGCCCGTGATAATTCTCCACTTAGAATTATCTTTCAACCCCCGCGCTCGAGTTCGATACGCTAGACGGTGGTTCAGAATTTAACACTTCGATGTGTTGTTTAAATTAGTTGTTCGGACCGCAATTGATGAAAATATGTATCTTCTTCGAATGATACAATAATACTAAAAGAACAATTCAAGTACAGATAAGAATCATTTCTATGATACTTAAATCTAACACAAAATAATTCTATACCTACGTGAGAATCTTCTTTTCTTAAAAAGATGAAGATGAATAGAAAACTCAGGTCAAGATACAAATTACTGTCAAATAATGAAATCTGAAAACATGTAATCTATACCTCCATAAAAGTCTTCAATTCGTGCTACAGAGAAATACTGGTATAACTCCGGGATTGGATCCAGCAATTCTTGAACAAATCTACACTACAAACTACTCCTAATTATATTTACGCCTACTCCTATGATAAGAGAGAAAAATAAGTTGTTCTGTGTTTTTTTGTTGTCTTCTTCTCTCTCTTCTTTCCCGCTTTTATACTTCTGTGTCGTGGGTTTGCTTCTTCAACCGTCGGGAACCGCTTCTCTCTTCAACCGTCGAGAACTGCTTCCAACTTCTCTTTTAAAAATCCTTTTGTTTTAGCGGGATATTATTGTCGGGTTTTTAATTCTAATTTTATCAGACCTGGTTTATTGTTTTCTTCGATGGGCTTACCCTTTTAAACTTTTGGACCCATTAATCGTTGTTGGGCCTGTTTTAGGTCTTTCACTTTGGGCCTTTCTCAGGTTTTTCAACCTATTTTACTTTTTAGTGTAAACAAATGCCCCCCTAATGTATATGAACGTTTCGAGTTCATGTATATTAATGTACACGTCTCCTTATTAATCTTTGTTTCGTTTCAAAAGGGTTCGTGAATGATATGACGAATGTGTTCGTTCCTTTTCCCAGCACGTTTTCGTGATCAGGGTTTTAAAACCTCCCTTCTTTTTGTTAACGTTTTTAAATCATCTTTCTGTAAGAGCCTCTTCGTATTTTTTTTAAACGGGTAAGAATGATTGAAATTTCCCACTTTCTGATCTGCAAGTGTCTTTTCGTGATCAAACACCTAGAGCCCTATAAATATCTCGTTCCTGTTCTTAGCCATCACTATCATCCTTCACTTTTATTTTCTTTCTCCAACTATTCATCGTCTTCCTTCTTTATCTTTCTCTATTTCGAAAATTCCTTCGTCTTCGAAATCTTCTTCCATCTCTTTTCGACAACCTTTTCGAACCGTTTTCGAGTATGTCTAACTCTCATTCTATTTCGCATCTAGTGGCTCGAGCAACTCTTTTGGATAGCGAAGATGCCCAAGATCTCTATCAAATCATCAAGAATTTCGAGGCTTACTACAGCGATGTGAAGATTTCGACTCTAGAGTCTACCCATATCATACAGCCTTGGGTCCGCGATCGTCGGGGTCAATCTATCAACCATGTTGGGCTCGGACCTCGATTTCAATCCAAGGCATTCGAAGCCTCTGAGGATGGTGTTCCTGATTTACTCGGTACTTGGCCCGCTTTGGAGGGTGATGCCCCTCTTTTTCAATGTAAGGTGGAGAACAAATATGAGTGGACGAATAAGACCAAACCCATCAATGGATGGATCGGGGCCATCGATGCATATCCTTGGTTCGAAAAATTGCATCATCTTCATAATAAATGGGACGGTAACCGAATTCTTGGGCTTATTCGAATAGCCTGTTACCCAATCATCCCTTTCGAGCAGGTAACAACAGATGCCCTTGCCTATTCGTGGCATACTTCGTATAATTGTTTTGTATTACCTCGTGGTTTTCAAACAATTACGTTAGAAGATGTTGCTCTAATTACTGGTCTTTCCCCTACGGGCATGAATCTTCCTACGGGTGAACCTTTGCCTAATTCTCGAGCTCTTTTACTATCTACCGAAAATTGGCTAAAACATCATGGTAAATCAAAGGGAGCAAATATCGCTTATACTGCCTTAGTCAAATTCTTTATCAATTGTGATGATCCACCGACGCCTTTCGAAGAGGTTTTATTTTTAAATTTCGTCTTCTCCCGGTTGTTTATGAATGCCGGTTGCGTGGTGAATAAAACCTTTTTTACTTTGTCTGCTAATATTGCTGTCACCATGGGGCCCATCGAGTTGGCTCCACTAATGCTATCTCACTTTTACCGCATGATGTTTAATTTGAACAACGACCCTTCGAATGCTCACAAATTATCCGGCCCCCTTTGGTTATTGACATGTTGGTCTTTTCTGTATTACCCTGAGCTATTGAATATCAGGACTATAAAATCGTTCGAAAAATCGGTTGAGCAACGACAATCGTCGAAAAAACCCTCCAACTTCCGGCTCGAACCAATTTCGAAATGGGTTTGCTATGGGGAGGCCGCTATAAACTTATTAGTTCCTCTCGAGAAAGTATCTTATCTCGAAGTTTTGTGCGCCATTTATAATCCGCTCTATGTTTCCACATGGTGCCCCTTTTTCGAAACAAGGCATGACCAAACCCGAAATCATTGGTCGCACACTGCTCTACCCAATTGGATGCTAACGATTGATTCGCTAGACTCCTCCATAGACGATCATCCCTACTGGAGGTCTATTTTGTCATCCCGGGATTTACTATATGCAGATAATGTCCCCGGAGTTGAAGTTTACAACTCTCAGGTATGCTAAATATGTTTTGAGTATAAATATGACAAACTTTATAACCTTGTTATATTCGATGTCGAACATATTCAACTTCGAGCATCTCTTTCCATGCTTAATTTCGAATATGCTAACTCTGGACATACCTATTTCGGGCACGCTTTAATCTCGAAAATGGCTTTCTTAAATATCCTTATTCTCGAATATGTTTGATCTCGAACATGCTTATTTCGAGCATGCTTGACCTCGAGCATGCTTGATTTCGAGCATTGCTTGATTTCGAGCCTGCTTGGTCTCGAGCATCTTGGTTCGAGCATTGCTTGATTTCAAACAGGTTCGACTTCAAATTTACCATATCTCGAATGAGCTGTTCTTCGAGCTTGCTTCCTTCGAGTATTTCTGATTTTTGAGCAAACAGTTCGACAACTGAGTTTTGTTTAAACCATTTTTATTTTGCAGCTATGCGCGCGGCAATTTGGTGTAACCCAATGCTTCTCTTTACCATTCTTGGGCACTATGAATCGCCCTTGGTCAAATAGGCAATTCCATATTGCAAATCATCAAAGGGCTAAAGCTGAAGCTCTTATTCGGAACCAAGCCTCTAGTCAGATTCCGCCATGTTTTGTTCCTATTTTCTGCAGAATCATCCGAGTCGAGAGATGTTTCGCAGACTTTTGGAACAAGGTTTTAACACGCAGTTATTCGAGACCAATCATCCGTAAGCAGATTACAGATATCACCAGAATGTGCGCTGGCACGGTGGACATGGCTCATCTTTCGAATCTCTTATCAAATCAGGTAACTTTCATAAACTATTATAATCTTCGATTACAATAGTTAGGATTCATTCTGATACTCTTTCTTACAGGATGATGATTACATCGTTCCTTACGATTTAACTTTGGGGTGGAGATTTGAGCGAGACAACCCCCAAATCCGAGAAGCGGCGGCACTGTCTCAAGCCCTTCGAGAATCATCTGTTCCGACTGAGCCATTTTTCGTCCCTACGCGCGTTACCCGAAAACGAAGTGCTCTTACCATCAGGGAGCGTACATCTTTTATTTCTCGAGAAGTACCCCCTCGAACACTTAACGAAGAAGAAGAAGAGCAAGATGACGACGATGCAGCTCAATACGCTCTTCAACCCAGATCCAGGAAACGTTTACGTATGCAAAAGACTTCCGGTGAATCAAGTAATTACTCAAATATCCTTAGCTTTTATTCGTAAATTGTATACTAATTCTTCATTCGATATTTGATTATTAATATCTCTCATGTAGGCTCTTCGAGTGGAGCTGCTGATCTCGAAAAGGAGACGCCGGTTATTGGGGCTGGTGTCGAAAATATCGTCGAACCCATTCTTGAAGAGGGTTCACCCGACTTCGACCTCCGACCATCTTCGCCTATCCTCGAAGATGCTTTACCTCATTCTGAGACTCATCGAGACCCCCTCGAGATAGGTCGTTCTTCAGGTATTTTTGAAAGTATCTCGTACTGTATAATTATGAATGGGCTTTTGTTACTCTACCCTGTCTTGATGTTGTGTTTCTTCTTAGAAAATTTATCAAGTGACACTTTCGAGAGAACAGGCCCCAGTTCCGCGATTACTATGAGCACTGCTCCCAACGTATCGAGATTTCTTTCGTCAGGTAAGACAACTTATTATGTCCATACTTCTTATTTAGGCAGATTTTTTACCAACATAATTTTTTATCTTCCTGAATAACCTTGTTCCTCGATCCTCTAGGCATGCCTAGTTTACCTTCTTCGGTGCAATTCTCAATTGGTACTACAGCGGGAATATCCACCATTGTCCTGGACTCTGCTATTTTTCACAGAATTGGCCCGAACCTTGCTCTCGGATCGCCATTTCGGCCTATCCTAGATTCTCCTCGTTCCTCTTCAGTACGAATAGAAGAGGTTGCTAATATCTCTCCGTTGACTATCTCACCTAGTCCGGTCATGGACCCTGGACCTTCAAGCTCTACCATGGCCCTTGTTATCCCGACTGAAGGTATAAATTTATTTCGTTGAAATGCACAATGTTCTATTTCATTCTGGTGTTTGACATACTAACTTCGTAATTTTCTTTCTTTCGACAATGCAGTACCGACCGTATTTTCTCAAGTCGCTCTAAACGAAGCCCTTATGGACATAAGGCATAATCTCAATGATCCTCACTTATTGTCGGAACTTCGTTTCCTTCTTGACGAAGCGGCTTCGAGAATGGCTAGTACTTGGCTGCCTCTGTTCCAAGCCGCTCGTGAAGTTTTCGAGAATAGCCTTGCTCGCCTTCACTCTTTAGCGGATCAAGGCATAAACCCTTTTACCGAAGCCGTTTCCTCGAGTCACACCCAACATCTAGATCAACTTCGTGGCCAAGTCACCATCTTAGAAGGTTCCCGTGATAGTTACATGGCTCGAGTTGCTGCTCTCGACGCTCAAATTGCTGATCTTCAACTCGAACGGGACCGCTTAGTTCAATCCGCCAACCAAGTCAATGAGAATATCTCAACTCTGAACGACCAGATTGCAGCTCTATCATTTGAACTTGAAGAAATAGCCAAACCCGCCGTCCTCGAAAGGGATGCCTTCGATTCATCGTTAGATGTTTTGTCAAATTCGTTGTTTTTTCTTCAATCTTAGTACATTTTCGAATGATGCTACTTTTTAAATTTTGTTATTGTAAAAATTCTTACCCGTTTCGGGTAATCTTTTAAATATCATGGTTTCGTTTTCTTTCCATATACTTGGTGTATATTTTTTTAAATATCTCGCGTTTAATGCTTTTCCATATTTATCTCCATTCGTCCATTGGAGTTCAAAAGCATTCCCAGATAATTTATTTGATATTAGAAATGGTCCTTCCCACTTAGCTGACCATTTCCCATAAAAATTGTCTTTTGACCCTTCTGGTAAAATCATTTTCCAAACTAGATCTCCTACTTCGAAAGATCTTGCGTTTACTTTCTTATTATAACTTCTTTCAATTCTACTCTTTTGAAATTCTATTTGTTGCAATGCTTGTATTTGCAAGATTTCATGGTCTAATTTTTCGATATTCATGTTTTCGGTATATTCCTCGGCTGAAAGTCTTGCTTGTTCGAGTATTCGTCTAGACTTTATATTGATCTCCAAAGGAATTACTGCTTCATGTCCATATACTAATTGAAAAGGAGATATTCCTAGGCTATCCTTCTTGATCGTCCTTAACGCCCAAATTGCATCGATTAACAATTCGTGCCAATTTCTTGGATTCTGGCTTATCATTTTCAAGACGCAATTTTTATTAATTTGTTTGACGATTCAGCTTGGCCATTTGCCTGAGCATAATAAGGTGTCGAATTGATTAATCTTATTCCGAATTGTTCCAAAAATTCGAGTATTTCTGTACTATTAAATACTCTAGCCTGATCGAAAGTTATGGTTTCTGGAATACCAAATCTGGTAATAATATACTCCTTAATGAACTCGACCACTTGTCTCGAACTTATACTTTCGAAAGGTTTAGCCTCAATCCACTTGGTAAAGTAATCGGTAGCTACTAATATGTATTTATGCTTTTTTGATGAAGCTGGTTTAATTTCTCCGATTATGTCCATGGCCCACCCTCGAAATGGCCAGGGTTTTATTATGGAATTTAAACCTACGGTCGGTTGCCGTAAAATTTTCCCATATTTCTGACATTGCTTACATCCCTTCGCATAATTTATACAATCTCGTAAAATAGTCGGCCAGTAAAAACCATATCTTTGTATCAACCATCTCATTTTTTGTCCTGATTGATGGGCTCCACATACCCCTTCGTGGGTTTCTGCCATTATAACTAATGCATCCTCTAAATCGAGACATTTTAACAAAACCCCTTGAGGATCCTTCCTATATAATTCTTGCCCATCATAAAAATAATGATGTGCCATCAACTTTAGCTTATTCGAAAATGTTCCCCTAGCCGGGTCTTGGAGATATTCGATGATCTCAGAACGCCAATCTTGTTCCCCTTTAAGAATATCTACTTTGTGTACTCGAGCTATCCTCTGCTCAAAGGGTAGGACCACCCTTGGTTTGAGTTGTATAACTGACTCAAACATATTTGAATCGACCTTATATCCTGACGCTAACTGGGCTAAATCATTAGATATTTGATTCTCTTCCCGTGGCACATACGAGATTTCAACTGTCTCGAAACTTTTGAACAACTCGTTTATTCGAGCAAAAGAAGCTATGGCTACGGGACTCACGCATTTAAATATCCCCTTCACTTGATTTATTATCAACTGGGAATCCCCTTTTATTTTCACATTCTTTGCTTTCATGTCGCGTAGTACTTCTAATCCTAAAATAAGAGCTTCGTATTCTGCTCGGTTGTTAGTACAATCACCTTCGATCTTCGCACACATTTTAGTAATTATTTTAGACGGAGATATTATATATATCCCGGCTCCTGCACTATCTCGAGTGCTTGACCCGTCGAAATAGAGGCTCCACGGAGCAGTACTTATGATATCAATTTCGAACTTGGTCTCCTTATCTATAGATGGATGTTCCGCTAAAAAATCAGCTAAAACTTGACCTTTTACTGCTTTTTGCGGTACATAGATTAAATCGAACTGGAGTAAGCTAAGACTCCACTTACTTAATCGACCCTTAACCAAAGGTTGATTTATCATGAATTTGATGATATCGGTAGGGGATACCACTTCGATTGAGTATGCAGCAAAATAATGTCTTAGTTTGGTAGAGGCAAAATATAGGCTGAGGCACCATTTTTCCATCGTGGTGTACCTTTTCTCTGCGTCATTCAAGAATCTACTCAAATAGAATACTGCTTGTTCATAGCCTCTGTCATTTTCCTGCACTAAAAGGCATCCTATTGACATTTCCGCTGCTGATATATATAATCTTAAATTTTTTCCTTTTCGAGGAGGAATCAGCACGGGAGGCTGAATTAAATATCTTTTGATAGCGTCGAATGCTTTATTTTGTTCATCTCCCCATACAAATTCATTTTCATCTTTTAATCGTAATAGAGGAGAAAAAGCTTCTGTCTTTCCGGCTAAGTTGGCTATAAACCTTCGTACAAAATTTACTTGCCCTAAAAAACTCTGAAGTTCCTTTTTGTTTCTTGGAGGCTTAGCTTCGATAATCGCTTTAGCTTTATTTCGATCTACTTCAATGCCTCGATGATGTATCAAAAATCCCAGAAAATTCCCAGCTTCTACTCCGAAAGCACACTTCAAAGGATTCATTTTTAAATTAAAGAGTCTCATTCGTTTAAATGACTCGATCAAAAACTGTTTATGCTCTTCGTAATTTTGAGCTTTAACCACTATATCATCAATGTATATCTCCAAATACTTCCCGATTACATCATGGAAAATATAATTCATAGTCCTCTGGTAAGTGGCTCCGGCATTTTTTAAACCAAACGGCATAACCCTCCATTCGAAATTCCCTATGGATCCTGGACACCTGAAAGCCGTTTTATGCCGATCCGCTTCAGCTATTTTCAACTGATAATACCCGGAATAGCCATCCATAAAGGACATTACTCTATGTCTAGCAGCTGCATCTATCAATACGTCAGCCATTGGCATCGGATATTCATCTTTTGGAGTAGCTTTATTCAAATCTCTAAAATCGATGCATATTCGTACCTTACCATTCTTTTTTATCACTGGTACGATGTTAGCTAACCATTCGACGTATCGAGTTGGCCTAATGAATTTGGCTTCGAGCAACTTTTCTATTTCTTCCTTAATTGCTCCCATTAGATCTGGGGACAAACGCCTGGGTGTTTGTATCACAGGTTTGAAGCCTGGTTTAATAGGCAGTTCATGTCGAGCTATATTAGTATTAATTCCGGGCATTTCATGATGTGCCCAAGCAAAGCAATCCTTGAATTGTTGCAAAATTTCGATTAGGTCATTTTTCTCCATTTGAGTCATCTTCGAACTTATGTAAGTTACTCGAGGGTTGTCGATTGTACCTAGATTAACTTCTTCCAACTGGTCCTGACTATTTTTCCTAGTCTCTTCGTCTGGTTCTATAATACCATGTTCGATATTTCCGACTGGGAAATTAACTGTATCTTCTCCATTATGATTATTTATTCTATGTTTATTATCTCGAGAACCTTCATTATGAATAGCTCCTGCCATATATATTTCATTGGAAGAATTATTCGTTTTGGGACCCGTCGCATACACTAGATCTCGAGAGAATTCTTTTCGAGAATTTGATTCCGTATTTCATTGTGACAATATTCAGAATTAAACTTATCATAACTAACATGATCACAATCGTAAGCACACAATTTCGATTCCATTCGTTGAACACTTAACCTTCGAAAAATATTAGAAACAACATCATCTTTCATTACATCGACATTCTTCATATCTTTCATAATATCTAAACTAACTCTAATTTGATTTCGGCTAACTTAGAGCCCATCTCGGATGTAGACTCTTCATGGATCCCCTCTCCTTCTTTCGCTGGCTTTTCTACGGCTTCTTCGTTGAATCGCCAATCACTTCCTTCGAGCTTCCCAGCTTCATACCTGGCATTAACAATTTGAGTATCGATAAAATAATTGTTTTTCTCCGCTTTGATCACCTCGAATTGGTGTCCGTTCCAACAAATTAATACTTGATGTAAGGTAGAAGGGACACAATAATTCTGATGTATCCAATCTCTTCCTAACAAAGCATTAAACGATGATGAATTCGTTTCTACTACGAAAAATGCTGAGTAGGAACTCTGGGTTCCTATTTTGATCCGGCATGGCAAAACTCCCAAGACTTTAGTAGCTTGGCCTGAGAAGCCGTAGACCGCTACATCAGCCACTACTAAATCTTTCGAGCTTTTGCCCAGCCTTGTTAATGTTTTTGCGGGCAAAATATTGACAGTGGCCCCGTTATCGACTAATACTTTACTAATGGGAATACCTTCGATTTCTGCCTTTATGAACAAAGGTTTCATATGATTATTATCTATTTCTTCTTTCGAAAATAGTAATTTTGACAAATTTTCGACTTTTTTCTCATTATCTTCGAGTGACTTATCACTATAAATTTTAAAACAAGAAGCATTACCTTTTTCTTCGTCAGATGTGAATTCAAGGCTATTTCCTTCCTCATCTGTTCCGTCTTTGGCTGCGAATTCGGCTGGCAGCACAGTCACCATATCTATGTTTCTATCTTCCTCAAGTTTCAGTACCCTTTCTAAAGTAGCTTCTTTTGCTTTTAAATCAGCTTCGTTTGCTGATTCCTCGCATAGTGTATCTCCCAGTAAAATATCCAAGTCGTCGCCTGACTCGAAATCTCCCAGCTCTTCATCTTCTTCAGTTGTAACACCTTTTCCTTTCAAAGCTGCTTCTTTTAACTGGTCACTCAAACGATCGACATCTTTCTCAAAATCTTCTTCACTGGGATTCTTGACTATCTTCGACTTCAAGATTCCTTTTGACAAAGCCTCTTCTTCCACCCTGAGATTTGCAATCATCGCCTGTTGTTGCATTTCCAAGGCTACCGCTGTTCGAGAATAAGCTACTTGCTGAGCGATGACCCTCGGGTGGTCATCTCTCTTTCTTTCGACATTCCTGTGATATCCTCCAAGACGTTCTAAAGGTGATTTTCTCCCTGATGAGGCTGATCTCCCATATCCTCGGCCTCCTCTTCCTCGAAAGTGCCTATCATAAGGCATAGTTCCAAACCCTTGGTTGTTTGTCTCATACCTCTGTCTTTTATTCCATTCCCTTTGATACGCAGGAATCCAATCTGGGTCATTTGGATAACTTGCAGCCTCACTAGTTCGTAATGTAAGGTATCTGCGCACTGTCCACACAAAACCTTCTGCATTTGGGTTAAATTCGTCACCACCCTAGCAGGTGTCTGGTAAACAATTTCTCGAGCAGGGGTTTCGAGCACCTCCTTATACGATTTTTCCCCTTGCCCTTGAACAATTGATTTGGTCTCGCTGACCACCTCTTTGTTCTTTGGCTTTCCATCCTGATCAAAATCCAGGATTCTCTTGTCGAATTCCTGACAAGCATATCGTACCCCTCTCATACTGTTTCGCTACAAATCGCCTGAAAATCTGACACTGGTCAGTGGTATGCAGAGTATTCATATGCCATCTGCACATACCTTCCAGACCCTCGTCTTTCACCTTCGGGAACGTTAGTACACCTTCATCAATCAGCCTGTTGAATAATTGGTTTGCCAACTTGGCCTCTTTTCGTACCTGCACATTAAGATTTTCGAACTGGTTAATTTCCACAGTATTAATTTCGAAATTTAGAACTGGGAATGGATTCTCATCTATATCTGTTTTTTGATTATCAGGAAAAATTATATCTTTCGAATCCAATTTTTCTTGTATCAAATTCCTAAACATAATGCATTCATTCGTTTCATGCGAAAAAGCATTGTGCCATTTGCAATATGGTTTTCCTTTAATTTCTGATTTCGAAGGTATTCTATGTCTCCCTTTTAACCTAAGTTTTTTATTCGCAAGAAGCTAGTCAAATATTCGCTCGGTTTTAGTCACATCGAAACTATATTCCTTTTCTTTCTTTGTCTGTAAAGATCCTGTAGCTACACAGTCTTTTCTCTCGAGAGCTCCGCATTGAAACGGTGGCCCTTTGACAAATTCTGCAAGATCGATTTCATAGGCATCTTCGAATGCCCATGGAATCCCCACCTCGAAGGCATTGAAACCCTGGTGTTTTCTTTGGCTTTCCTCTCTTAACATATTTTCGTATCTCACCGCACTCTCTGCCAAAGCTCTAAAATCAGAAAACATCATTCCATCGAATTTTACCCTATAATCAAAAACCATGTTTTGTTGAGCCAATTGAACAAACTCAGATTCGGGGATGTTCAAATGACATTTAATCCTAGCTTTCTTAAATCGAGCCAAGAATTCTTCTATTGACTCTCCAGAATTCTGTCTTATTTTGGCTAAGTCACTCATGGTCATGCTCGGTTCAGTTCGAGCAAAATGATTTTGGAACTGAAATTGCATCTCATCCCAAGTATGTATCGAATTAGGTGATAAATTCGTGTACCAGTTAAACGCTGACCCGGTTAAAGAACTAGGGAATAACCTTAATTTGAGATAATCCTGATCAGCTGCCTCTCGGCATTGGCAAGTGAATCGAGACAAATGTTCGAGAGCCGACACATGGTCTTCTCCAGAAAACAAAGTGAAGTTAGGAATTTTATATGTTCTTGGGAAAGGAAAATTCCTGTCTACCCAATCGGGGTAAGGTTTCCCAGGAATCAAACGGTGGTTCCTTCGAAAACCAGGCCCATATATTCTTTCGATGGCCATTTCCACTTGATTTTGAAGAGGATCTTGAACTAGTGCTTGTGGTCCAAAATTGCCCCCCAAGCAATTATTAGGCGTATAGTGCCCCCCAGCATATGGGATTTGCACATTGTTATTCATAAAAGGGAAGTTTTGGTTTGCAGGCAAACCTTGACTTCCTATAAAAGGGGTGTTCAAAGACCCCATATATGGGTAACTCTGAGGCGCATTCTGCGGCCCATTGTAATATCCCTGACTATAAACATTATTTGACCCAAGATTTCCAAAATTGGTATTAGGTGGATACCCAGAGGGCATTGATTCTGAAATGTTCGGTGGTATAGGGATATTCGGTCTTGGTGGTTGAGGAATAGCTTGAGTTGTTGGCTGAGGAATAGTTTGAGTTGTATAAACATTCCCCTGACTCACACGCGGATGCCCCCCAGCATTGTGATGATTCGAGAAGTGTTGTTCCTCGAAAGGCACTTGACTCGAAACAGGAGGGGTTCGATTCGAGCCTTGACCAATCTCGAACCTCCCTTCCTGAGTTCGAATAGGCTGGGTTGTATAAGCATTCACCTGACTCGCACGTGGATGCCTCTCAGCACCCCAAGGATTCGAGAAATACTGCCCCTCGAATGGTACTTGACTTGAAGTAGGAGGGATCTGATTCGAGCACTGGCCAAACTCGAATCTTCCTTCCTGAGCTCGAGTATCTCGAGGATACCCGAGAGGAACTTCATCTAGATTAACTGTTCTGGTTCGAATCCCAGGTTCTACTGATATTAATTGAGACACTTTTTCGACCAGAATGTTATGTCTGTTAATTAAGGGTTCGAGCGCTGAAGCTATTTGGGTATTTATCATGCTCGAAAAAACATCGCATGTCTGATTAAAAATTTCTCCTAATTCTGTAATTACTCTAGTAACCTCTCGGGCCAAACCATCTCGAGCGTTTATTGCGATATCCTGCACAATTGCAGTAAATATTCGGGCTGACTCCTGTGCTAATGCTCGGTATTGATCATTGAATTCTCTTCTTTGATCTTCGCGAGCACTCGCGAGGGTCTGTTTCATAATTCGGACAAATTTTTCGTACATTTTGTCCGCTCTGACTTTACGTTTCGAAATTGGTTGAGTATCACAATCAGCAACCAAATCGTCTCTAAACGAATCCTCAGACATCATACAAAAATCTTATCTTTAGAAAATATCAAAACGTCAGTCTTTTTACAAAAAACCGACTCCCACTGTGGTCGCCAAAACTTGTTTCGTAAAAAAAAAACAATCTAGACTAGGGAAGGATTTCGAATAGTCGTTCCCAGCCCGTGATAATTCTCCACTTAGAATTATCTTTCAACCCCCGCGCTCGAGTTCGATACGCTAGACGGTGGTTCAGAATTTAACACTTCGATGTGTTGTTTAAATTAGTTGTTCGGACTGCAATTGATGAAAATATGTATCTTCTTCGAATGATACAATAATACTAAAAGAACAATTCAAGTACAGATAAGAATTATTTCTATGATACTTAAATCTAACACAAAATAATTCTATACCTACGTGAGAATCTTCTTTTCTTAAAAAGATGAAGATGAATAGAAAACTCAGGTCAAGATACAAATTACTGTCAAATAATGAAATCTGAAAACATGTAATCTATACCTCCATAAAAGTCTTCAATTCGTGCTACAAAGAAATACTGGTATAACTCCGGGATTGGATCCAGCAATTCTTGAACAAATCTACACTACAAACTACTCCTAATTATATTTACGCCTACTCCTATGATAAGAGAGAAAAATAAGTTGTTCTGTGTTTTTTTGTTGTCTTCTTCTCTCTCTTCTTTCCCGCTTTTATACTTCTGTGTCGTGGGTTTGCTTCTTCAACCGTCGGGAACCGCTTCTCTCTTCAACCGTCGAGAACTGCTTCCAACTTCTCTTTTAAAAATCCTTTTGTTTTAGCGGGATATTATTGTCGGGTTTTTAATTCTAATTTTATCAGACCTGGTTTATTGTTTTCTTCGATGGGCTTACCCTTTTAAACTTTTGGACCCATTAATCGTTGTTGGGCCTGTTTTAGGTCTTTCACTTTGGGCCTTTCTCAGGTTTTTCAACCTATTTTACTTTTTAGTGTAAACACTTCCTCTCTCATTTTGGGAGTCTTCCTCTCTCTTCTTGGGAGTACTTCTCGTACTCCTGGAAACTTTTTCCTTTGTCTTTCTTTGTCAAAAGTTGAGTTTTTCCCTGATTTTGTGGATCTTGCTCAACATATCTCCAAGTTTCTCATCTCTCCACCCCCCTCCACCGAGCCATCTCTCCTCAACCTCGTCGTTCTGAGTCTCCTCCGCCATGTCACTACCATGTCACCGCCGTCCACTGCTACCCTCGCCATTACCTTCCACCGAGGTCAGATCGAGCCGAACTCCATTGTCTTGGACTTTTTTAGTGAACCAAAGGACAGATCCGACGTCTTTATGGCCGGATCTGAGCTCTCTCCACCATGGAAGCCACCTCTTGACCGGGGCTGAAAGGACCCGTATTGACCGAGAGCTTGGTCAACTCTTGGGTCGGATTTTTGACTCACCACATCTTGATTTGTTTCTATTGTGGTGTTCTTTGTGCTTTTTTATTTTCTACATTTTATTTGTTTGTGTTTTGTTTTCCTTTTCATTTTGTTTCATGTGTTTGGGTTTTAGTCTTTGCCAAAGGTGTTTCTTCGATGATTTTGAGGATTATGGTGCCAAGATTTTGGCCGTTCTTAGTTTTCAAAAAATGGTTACAACTTGCATGCATTGGTTTACGCCAACATTTGGATGGGTGAGAATTAACTTTGATGAAGCCCTTTTTCCTGACCCGAAAGGTGTAGGAGTGGGGATTGTTGCCCGGGTATTGGCGTGTGTAGATGGGCTTACCACTTTGAATCTGCAAGGTTGGAGTTCTGTGGTTCTCGAGGGTGATTGTTCTTCCCTCTTTCAAAAAATTAATTCACCATCGGAAGACATGTCTTCTGTGGGTCATTCCGTTTCTGATTTTCAGTTGTTGTTTGTTTTGCGTAGAACTAGTTTTTATGTTGTTTGTTGTTTAGCTCGTGTGCTCATTTGTTTGTTTCCGAAGTTGTTTTGGGTTTGATTGTGGCTGATGTAGCCTAATATATTATTACCGTTTCCCTTTCAAACAAAATAAAAATGAGATTGATCAATCAATTCTTTTTTTTTTTCTTTCTAATTATCAATCAATATCATGTATGACCCTTCATACTATAAAAAGACACATACAATTAACTATTACTAGGACTATCAATTGAGTCGAGTCTACTCGGAGTCCGATTGTTTGATATGCTTATAATTGAGTTGAGCTTAATTGAATTTAAGCAGGGCTGAGTTTGACCTAACAAATTAAACCTGATTAATTTGTGAGCTGAGCTTGAACTTCATTAAGCTCAGCCCGAATAACCCGTATTAATAATTTGAACCCCTAATTTAGTGCTTTGTTTTATTACAAACTTATATATGATCCAACGGATGAAATGCATATCTTAGTAAGTGTAAATTTTCTTTTAAAAAGGTTGTAAAAGAACTTTCAACTTTTTTTATGTAATCTCATATATACTGAGAAATACCCTAATAATTATTGTGGACTTTGTGAATTTTTTAATAAAACTTTGGAATTATAATTACATATTCATTACTGTAAACTTTTATTTAGTGTATTGGGAAAATTGTATTTTTTCTCATAACTTTGCTCAAGTTCAATTTTGGTCTCGTTCGTTACGAATTTCTCACATTTAGTCCTATAACTTTCAAATATCTCACATTTAGGCTCAACCGAAGTTTTCATCTAAAATTTAACGGTCAACTCCTTTAATCAACCTTTTGACCGATTTTTTGGGAGAGAATTTGTGCATAAATGCACTCACACACAGATTATATTCAATATCATAATGTTTCTATTCAATATTACATGTCACTCATGCACAAAATCTCCCGAAAAATCCGGTCAAAAGGTTGACTAACAGAGTTTACTGTTAAACTTTGGACGAAAACTTCGAGTGAGATTAAATATGAGCAATTCGTAACAAATGGGATCAAAGTTGAACTTGAGCAAAGTTATGGGACGGAAAATGAAATTTCCCCTTATTCAAAATTAATCTCTTATTATGTATTTTATTGGATTTTTTTTCTTTTTTTTGGAGAAAAATGGATAATGTGGCCGGCCCAAAATAAGCCCAAGCTGGTAAAACTTGTGAGCCTAGTTTGAGTTGGGACAAAAAAAAAGAGTTTATGAGTTAAGTTTGAGCCTATAATATTCAAATATGATGATTTTGAAGTTGAACCACCCTAAACTCGGCTCAACCCTATGATGCACAGACACTGACACAGCGACACGGACAAGGGGCACGACGTTTTTCAAAAATTAGGACACGACACGGCTGCGACACGAATGTCAAATATATATATATATAGGGATAATTACACTGGGTACCCCTGAGGTATTGCTAAATTATAAAAAAACATCCCCTAGTTTAGTAAATTACATCTAACATTCATTCCGTTTAACATTGAACACCTTCCGTTAGGGTTCCGTTAAATTTTTAGGTGAACTTCCAAAAATACCCCTGACTTTTTCTGGACCAGAAGACCAAACTTTTTTGGGACAGTTATACCCTTTTGGTGTTAATTGTAATATTTTATAAAAAGTATAGGTGTTATATGTAATGTTGTGTATGAAAAGTATATAAATAATTATTTCTAATTAAAAATTATTATCAACAAAATAAAAAAATTATAAATTATTAAAATTATAAAATAAAAATATTATGTGTAAAATATCATTTTATTCTTTTAATTAAATGAATATATAATAGTTTAGGTTATATAATAGTTTATATAAATTAAAATTTATATTTTAGATTAATTTATGAAATTTATAAATAAATTTAAAAATTGTATTTTATTAACTAAATTTTTAAAATAAATTATTAATATATTACTTTATAAATAAATAAAGGAAAAAAAAGAAAAGAAAAAGGGGGGTGGGTGTCGTCTTCTCTACCTACCCTGCCTCCCCCCCCCCTCCCTCCAAAAAAAAATGCAGTACGCACATCAATACACACAGTCACACATACACAATTACACTGTCACGCACACACATACACACACATATAGATACACACACAAACACGCACAATTACACACACGCAGAGTCACGCGCGCACACACACACATATTCACACACACAGTCACGCACTAAGATAAAATATACATATGTACATATACATATATATATATATATATAAGTATTTTTCTTTTAAGTTTATTTTTTTATTTTAAAATTGGTATTAGAAGTAAATATAGAGAGGTAAAGGGGCAATTTGGTAATTGAGCATTTTTTTCTTTTTTTAAAAACAATATTCAGTAAGGGCATTTAGGTCTTTTATTACTTTCCATCCATTTTTACATCAATACATGAAAACCTTGGATGATAGATGTAATTTATTAAATTAGGGGATATTTTTTGTAATTAAGCAATACCTCAGGACCCCAGTGTAATTATCCCTATATATATATATATATATATCTATACATATAACATAAATTAGATATTGATTATAATCTCAATATAATTTGTTAGAAAAATAAACTGTGAAAATGTTGTTTACTTATTTATTGTTAAATTTGTATTTTTCTTGTTTCTTTGTAAATCTCTATATGTTTGAAAAAATTCAACTACTTATCAACAATAAGTTAATAATGAATGCAAAACAAAAATATAAACAGTCACAAATTACAAATCAATTACAAATACAATCAAAGTATTAAATGCTCAAAAATTAGAATTAGGATTTTTGAAGTTTTTCTATGTACAATTTAAACCCGCACTATTTAATCTCTTAGAAAAACTGTCAACCATGTCATCACCGTGTTGGACGCGCATTTGGTGTGTGTCCAACACGGTGTCCGAATTGCTTTTTTTATTTTTTAACCATGGGACATATTAGTCGTGTCCGACACGTGAAGGAGGTGTTGGATACGCGCCCGACACCGCCCGAAAATAATTTTGGAGTATCCGTGCTTTATATGGCCTAACTATTGCCTTCCAAATTCTTCCCGGCTTCCCATTTTCTTTTTCTTTGAGTCTATATTTTATAATTCTGTTTTAGAATTAAATTTTCTTAAGATTTACTCCAAGTAATGAAAAATACTTTAGATTTTGTTTCGAAAAATTTAAAGAAAGATCAAAACAACAATTGAAAGTTGACCAATATTATATATATATAAAAAACAATTATAATTTTGTAATCGAGATTAATTTTGTATGACCATACAAGCTGATGGGGCCCAGCATTTGTCGACTGTCGTATTGCAAAAGACAATATTATACTCTGTTAAAAAAAAAAAGACAATATTATATAAATAGCATGTTGGCAACTTGTTTAACGTGCCCCTCCAAGTGAATGAAAATAGTTTATTGGAAAAATTATTAAAATTTTCTTAGAATATAATTTTAAATTCAAAATTCATAATAATATTTTTTAACTTTAGATTACTCATTACGCCAACTTTTGATTAAACAAATGTTAAGAATTAACGGTAAATAAATTTCAAACTCAATCATCTAAGTCTTTTAAATTAAGATTATTAACAACAAAGTATAGAGATTGCACTTTTCCTTTTAAAATCTTAATAAAAAGCTTTTATACCCATTTGAGGTAGACCCTTGGAATTACCAACATTGCCTTTCAAGAATGGAATATTCCCTTAAACCAATAGATACGCATATTTTGTACGAGTCAGGAAACTCAGGTTGGTTCAACCCACGATTTTTAGTCCAAAAATATATGACGCTAGATTTAGGGACATGACATGATCTTGAGTCTCCCATGTATCATATCTTAATTCATATATCATAGAGAATCTCTATTAATACCGTCAATAAGAACAATAAAGGGGTTATACATTCTAATCTCCAATCTATTGATTTTTTCTTTTTCTTTTTTTTTTTTGCAAAAGGCAAGCAAATGTCATTAAAACAACACAACTATACACTTACTTCAGACATACTTGAAAAATCGATTTTCCAAATTTACACAAAACAAGCTGCCAAACTCTATCAACTACATCATGACTACCACTATTAGTTACAAGAAAAATACGTCTATTTCTTTCGCTCCAAATCATGTATATTGTGGCCAAAAAAATGGCCCTTTTCTGACAGCTAAAACTTGTTTTCCCTTTGCTCACTTTTATGATCCAGGCCAAAGCTTCATCCTAAGAGAAACTTCTGAATATAATGCCCAATCTGCTCCATACTTTGATCACCACTTCCTGCGAGTAGGCACACTGAAAGAAGAGATGGTTTCTTCCTTCATCCTCAATACCACAAAGGACACACCTAGTCTCGCTTAAGTCCATTCATACAGCCAATATATCCATGGACAATCTAATCAATCTATTGATATTCACCTATTCAATATATTAATCAATCTTGAAATACTTGTTCTATTGAGATCCAAAATAGTTCCCTTGGAGCATGGATCCTCTACGAGACTACGACATACAATCCTAATAAATCAATCACTTATATCTATTAAACTCAACGACTTGATCCTTCAAATGTGTACAAGAATTGCTTAACCTAGTTGCCTAGAGTAATCCGTATTTATTGTTCTTTGGGTTGTTAACAACTAGGGATGGCAATGGGGGCAAGAGTGGATCGGTATCCGGCCCGAACCAGTCCTGTTTGGGGCTAGTTTGGGTTCGTTAAATTGGTTATGAGGCGGGTTATGAATTTTAAAAATTCTAACCGCTCAAGGTCGGGATAGGTAGCGGGTTTAGTATAACCCGCCCCACTAATATTATTTTTTATTTTGTATTATATTTTTTAAGCATAACTTAATATTTTAATTTAAAAATTAGGAACCAAAGTACAAACCATCGAATATAAACCCTTCTCTTTTTCTTCCAAATGACATATTGATGGGTGTTAAAACTGGACTTATGAATGCTATTTGATTATTATTTATGTGAAATTTCATATGTATATATATGGTGTTGGTTTATTAGTTCTTCGATTATATGGATCTTAATCTAGTTATTAGTTATGTAAAATTTTAGTATGTTGTGTAAGTAGATTTTAGTGGTCAATTGGATTCATTAGGTTGAGTTATACATCACTGGGTTCGAATTCGGGTTAGGTTGGATCATTGTGAGTTGGATTGGGTCATCGGGTGAAATAATAAATTTACATGACTCAGACGGATTTAACGGGTTGAACCGAACTCCAACGGGTATTTGGCAAGATACGATAGGACGTGTTTCGTGTTTCAATAAATATAAATGGAGCGGATTGCAAGTTTTGCTAACCCCGCTTCATTGGCATATCCCCTATTCACAATCCATTACTCCTGCAAACGGTCAAAGTTCGACCCAAATCAAATCTTAACTAAAACTCATGAGCGTTGTAAACAGAAAAGCCACGTCCATATATTAGTGGAATTAACAAGAATGTCGTGGGAGAAATTGATATAGAAATGGAGGACAGAAAGTATCTCAATATCGTTATATCCTATTAATTAATTCAATTAGAAACAAAACATGGATTATAAAACTTAACAGGTTCGCCGCTTAGCTGGAAATTACTTAATTACCTCTGACTCTGACTCTTATCCAATGACCTTTCGACCTCTCCAAACGACCCCTACTTCACTTCTCTCTCATGGTCTTTCAACTTCTCCCAACGGTCTCTCTCTCTCTCTCATCCTTTTTCTATTCTCCAAGAAAATCCCAGTTATATATTTGAATTTATTTTGTTTTGCTCCGGAAACAAAATATATATATATATATATATATATATATCTAGCTTTTTGAGAAGAAATTAACCAATAATGGGCACGCAATTCTGCATGAATTATGCCCATTTTAATCATCAGATTTCGTTGCCACAGAATTATCCTATCCCATCTCTCTATATATTATCTTCCTTCAATTCGATAAATTTTGGAAAAAATAAGGAAAAATGTGTTGTTAGTTATAAAGCAAAAGGGCTGAGAAAAAAGGGTTTTTATGTAACATCATCATCGAGTAATGTGGGTACATCATTATGGGAGAATTGGGCACCTGAGAAGAGCTCCAAAGCTCCTCCTTTGAGCGACATTGTTTGGCCTTCCGCAGGTTAGAATACATATATATATATATATGTGTGTGTGTGTGTGTGTGTGTATATTCATTCTCTTACCAAGTACAAGGTTGTTTATTTTGCTTTTGTTTTTTTCCTATCTTTTTGTGGAAAGAATTAATGAAAGCTAAAAGTGTATGCCATGTTTATAGATTAGTTTGTTTTGTTCTAGTTTAACTTTCATAATATGGATAGCTTCTTTCTTATTTTAGATTTTAGATACGTTTGGTGTGTATGGCTGGGAAGGAAATTTTAGTCCAGAATCGGTTTAGCAGAACTCATATTATTCACAAGATGAGTGAATTACACTTATTACGTGATTGGTGTAAAATTCAAGGAGAGCGATCAATCAGAAAGGAAGTGTATTACATATTATCATGTAATTGATGGGGTTTGGCCAAGCCAAAACTGGGCTAGAATTTTCCCTTGGAGGTGGTGGTTAAAGGGTTCGGATTCTCTATTTTAATTTGGTGTTTGATTTTGTGTTGTTAATACAAATACATCACTAATTGTATAAAAGATCTTTTCAAATATACATATTTGGTGTGTATTTGTAAAGTGAAATCCGAGATGAAATACATAAATAAATGAGAATATAAATATTTTGACTCGAGTAATTTATGAATTTAAAGAGGGTCAACATTTTGAATTTCATTTATTTATGTATAAAACTTTCCGGCAATCTTTGATCGAACTCAATTAAAATACCTGTTTTGTGATTGATCATTTTTTTGGAATATCAATTGTAGAATAAATTTAATTTACTTGCCTTATGACTAGCTCCAGTCGACCAAACCTGACATGACCTTGAATTTCCCATAAATCTTGAGGATATGAAATTTGAGGTCATAGGCAAGCTTTGTGTAACTGACAAATTATGATGCACGGACACTCCAAAAAATCATCTCGTGCAGTGTCGGACACGTGCTGTGTCTGTGTCCATCTATTGAGAGAAAAGAAAAATACACATGAACATTCGTGTCTTAGCCGTATCTGTGTACTAATTTTTTTAAAAATTCGCGTATCCGTGTCGTGTCCGTGTCTGTATCCCGTATCCGTGTCGTGCATCATAGCTAACAAGTCTAGACTTTAGCACGCTCCGTCTTCGTGTGGTTATCATTATAATTTCCTGTATGGATGAATGATATTAATACTGCAACTTATACATGGTTTTGGGTCCAAATTGACAATTTATCAGGTGCTTTTGCTGCCATGGCTCTATTGGGAAAG
Organism: Buddleja alternifolia; assembly: GCA_019426215.1. Lineage (NCBI taxonomy): Eukaryota > Viridiplantae > Streptophyta > Magnoliopsida > Lamiales > Scrophulariaceae > Buddleja > Buddleja alternifolia. The sequence continues at coordinate 47,642,678 of CM033391.1, forward strand.
ATTGATCAAATATTAGCACCAAAAGGCATTTCAATGACAATTGCACCCTTGGGAGCAGTATGTGCTGTTCTCTTCGCTACACCCTCGTCTCCCGGTGCAAGGGTACACAACTTCTTACTTTATATTCAAATGTCGAAATTAAATTTACGAGCATCATACTATATGTTCTTTTTGGGAAATACAATGCATTGTTTAATTTCTAATAATGTATCAGGAGTTGAGTGTTGATTCTTGAAAACTATTCAGACCTAGCTACTAATCATTACAAGTAAACGAAACCAAATGAAAGAAGGGCAAAAATGGACTAGAAATCGAATCTGATTCATCCACATAAAGACTTAAAACGAAAAAATCAAATTGATTAGGCATATGGAAAATCAATCTCGTCTCTCTTCCGGTCAATAAATCAAAATAAATAGGCCAAGAAAAAGATTGAATTACTTGCATGAAAATTTTGTGTGCTTATATTGCTTAAATCTATAGAAATTAGATCGAAGAACTGAGCCTCGTGAAAAATTTTCTTGCGTTTTGTTCATTAATTATTTCTCTGGTTGATAAGAAAGAGAAAGGTTTGTGAAACAATTTGAGGTTGGTTATTGTCCGTCTTGCTTGTCCTCAACGCATCTATTGTGATGCTAACTGGCGAATAGTTGTTCTCATTGTGGTTTACTAATTCATTACAAGGTAAAAAAAAATTAAATGCAAAATGTTAAGTGATAATGTTAAAATTGTTACTAATTATACATAACTGACAACACTTTTTTGTACGGCCATGCTAATTTTTTCATATTGTATATATTGTGATAAGACTCGTGTATAAATTGTCATGTTAATAATTAGTAAGGCGTAGTCACAACACAAATATAACCACATATCAACTTTCATTGTCACTAAATTCTCACTATACACAAATTACTGATTGTCAAAAATGATAATTTATACACAACTCTTTTGTTACTAATAATTTTCAGTAATGACTACTTATATACTACTATTGTTACCATTAAACTTGTGTTAATCTTTATTTTTACAAAATAAACATTTTTGTCACTAATGTGTATCATTATACAAATTTTAAATTATTAGTTGAAATATTGTCATTAATATTCATTTCTTGGTAGTGAATTTAAACTAGAGAATGGTAGAGTAGTAACTGGATTGAGCGAGGCTTTGATAACCAAGATACATATAATTTCCTTAAGCTCATTCAATTCTCTGTACTCCAAATATAAATATTTGTTAGAACTTTTTAGCACTTCCATGCAAATAAAAGAGAAGTAAAACTTATTGTGAATCCTCGTACATATTGGTATTTCATAACATTTACGTGCTGATTTTAATCATCTACGAAACGGTTGGGGTAGCTTTTGGTAAGAAATGTCGCATGTTAGTAGTGTTTATGTTTTTTAGAAATGAACTTTTTATTTTATTGTACTTAATTGTTTATTTCATCTACACTTAGTTGCTTCTGGAGCTTACATTTATATGTTGAGTCAGTATTTTTTTTTTATTCGTAAAATCACCAAAAGCTGCTTATTGAAATGAAGAAGAATATATAACCGCAAGAACATAGATTAGGCATCACGAAAAAGGTTTATGATATCAGATTTTACTCGGCAATTTATTCTCATATTGAAATGAAAATTAGCTATATAAGGACAACGTTTCCTTATATATGCAGAAGTACAATATGTTTATTGCGCAAATAGGTTGTGCAGCAATAGGTGTTTTGGCGTTTTCAATATTTGGCCCGGGATGGCTTGCTAGGAGCTCCGCCCTTGCTGCAGCTGTAGCATTCATGATTATCACACGCTCAGTTCATCCGCCAGGCAATTGTTTTTTAAATATATCCTATCTACGAATAAATTTATTTAATTTTGATAAAGTTTCACTTATATTTTCTTATTATAAATAAATAACGCTGATTGTTTTTTACTAACTTGCAGCCGCGAGCTTGCCATTACTGTTCATTGATGGAATGAAGCTTCATCATTTGAATTTTTGGTATGCCTTGTTCCCTGGTGCTACTGGATGTATTCTCCTCTGTTTGATTGTAAGTTTTTTCAAAACTTTGTTTTATGCTATTCTTTTAATGCAATTATCGGTAATATGTTCGTTATTACTAAATACTTCTTTTCTTGGATGAAAAATATACTTTACGATATGAAGGTGAAGCTAACTATATTTACTCCCTCCGTATTTTCTTCGTGACCTCCCAAAATAAGACTTTATATCTTAAACAAATTTTTTTTAAGAAAATACCCTTCACTTAAATTAATAATGCGACACCATTAATTCTCCGAAATTATTCTGAAGATCAAAAGTGTAAGATACACCATAAGTTGACTCTGTAACTTGCCAAATTAGAACTGAAGAATTATAATATTTGTAAATGCAGCTAATAATTACTTCTAAATTTTCAATAATTGTTCACTGATTATTTTCCTTTGAACTAATGCAGCAAGAGATGGTGTGCTACTTGAAGGACAATCTGAAATTTTGAGTGGGATATAAACAATTTTTGGAAGGTCTAAAAGTTTTTCAGACCTAATTTCACTCTCAAAAGCTGAGACAAGTTGGGATTGGAAAAATTCATTTTCAGATTTCCAACTCAATTTCAAAATCGTCCCTCAAGTTTTATATTCTACCAATATTGTCCATCTGATCCTGTTCCAACTAGAGTTTCTGCACAAAAAGTGAATAGAAGTACATAAAACGCGAACGTGGAGGAGGATTGCTGTAAATTTTGTGATTGATATTTCACAAAAAATTACATTTTTTGTCTCTGTAAATTTCGTCTTCTATGTATACCACTTATACGATTTTGGTCCGTCATTGCGGCCCACATGACATTGTATTTTGAAGTAAACTTTCTAAATCAGTATTGGTCCCTCAATTTGATCGTCAATACTTAATGATTTGGAATATCAACGGTTGGAATGTAAGAGAATACATAAGCATCATTTTTGGCACATTTTACCTAAAGAAAAGATTAACTAATACAACCATCAAAGCATAATTTTGTTGGCAAGGTATCCTCATGACACTTTCTAGCTAGAACTGCATCTCCGCTACAACATCCAAAGACAAAAATGTAAGAAAAAGAATACAGAGAAAGAATGATGCATATTCTTTATTTATGCAATATTTATATTTCGATTAAGTTCTTCGCTAACGTCGTGTATAAGTAGTGTTGGATAAAATGGTACAAATTGTGGTTGAGTACGAAATTCGAACGCCGTTAGTATCCGGGATACTTAAGATTATTGGATAATCTTAATCTACGTTCCGAGTAGATGAGTTTAGCATTTCGAATTTCTCTAATCGGAACGAATGAGAAATTAAGTGCTAAATTGAAGGGTTTGAATTTGTGTATCCCATATTTTGATATAATTTTATTTAATATGTCATGCATATATCATGAATGACACAACACATTTTAATGGAAAATATGTCATGAATAAATCATGAATGACATATGAGCACATCAAGGTGGTGGAGCATCTTGGATGGCTAAGATTTGATCTTAGAAATGGATGGTGTGGATTGATTCTTATGGCAATGGTTTTTGCCTATAAATAGCAACCATTCCAACCATTTTAAAATACACCAACTCAAAACACAACATATTCTCTCTAAGTGTTCTTGAGTTCTATAAAATCATCTTCATCTTTTTCTTGAGATTTCAACAGTAAATTAAGTTCGTAGTTTCTGAAATTGAAGTGGTTCAATCTTCAGAAAAGTATATCGTTGTATCTTGGGACACTTGTTGCAAGAACTCGTACCACCAAGGCGGGACAATTTAGTGTTAAGGATAGAGAGTTCTCTCTCGCCTCGATATAATCTTTCTTTGTTAGCAATTTGATACGTTTGTGAAGTTTTGAAACAACAAACTTAACACTAAATTTTCTTGTTGTTGTTCAAAAGTTATCACTTGTTCAAATGGAAAATATGGGAAATGTTGATGGTGCTACTCTTGATTTCGGTCTTGGACCAGGTGCTATTCATGGTCTCGGTATTATCAATGGCTCCGGTGGAGGTTCTGGTTTTAGTTTCGGTTCAGGGCTGGGTCCTGGTTCCGTTTTTGGCATTGGCTCTGGTGGGGGTGCCAGGTTAGGTTCTGGTTCAGGGCTGGGCCCTGGTTCCGGTTCCGGTTCTGGCTCTGCTCCGGTCCCTCCATTTGTTTCAATGGCTAATCCTGTTATACTGGTTCAGGCTGAAAAACCGGAGAAGTTCAGCGGGGCTGACTTCAAGAGGTGGCAACAAAAGACGTTGTTTTACCTCACGACTTTGAACCAAGCAAGGTACTTAAGGGGAAATGCTCCTTATGTCCCGGTTGAGTCAACTGATAGTGATCTGAGGAAGGCATATGATTCCTGGATACATAGTGATTTCCTTTGCAGAAATTACCTACTCAATGGATTAAATGATTCGCTTTACAGCGTATATTCTGAAGTAAAAACTGCCAAAGACCTCTGGGAGGCACTGGACAAGAAGTATAGAACTGAAGACGCCGGACTAAAGAAGTTCGTGGTCGCGAAGTTCTTAGACTTCAAAATGGTGGACTCTAAGTCTGTGACAAGCCAAGTTCAAGAATTTCAAATTATATTACATGAAATTCATGCTGAGAACATGGCTCTGAGTGAGTCCTTCCAAGTAGCTTCTATCATAGAGAAGTTACCGCCTTCTTAGAAGGATTTCAAGAATTACTTGAAGCACAAACGAAAGGAGATGAGTCTAGAAGACTTGGTTGTCCGACTCAGAATTGAGGAAGACAATCGAGGATCAGACAAGAAGCTCCTTGTGCAGGCAATGGCAAACATTGCCGAAGTTCCGGAGAGTTCTGACCGGAAGAGAAAATTCCAAGGAAAATTCCCAGAAAAAGAAGGCTGCTGAAAAAGGAAAGTCAAAGGCGGGAGACCGCTGCCACAACTGTGACAAACCTGGTCATTGGGCCAGAGATTGTAGAGAGCCCAAGAAAAACAAGTTTCATGGGCAAGGTTCTGGCCATAACCAGAACAAAGGCAAGAACCGGGTGCAAAATGAAGTGCACCTAGCTGTTGATGATGTCCAGGGTATCAACAAGATGATCGATGACTTGTCGAACAAACAGGTGCTGATCGATCTAACAGATCTTGATCTCACTGCCGTCGTGTTCGAAGCCAATTTGGTGGACAACCCAAGGGAGTGGTTTGTTGACACTGGAGCTACTCGCCATATCTGTTCAGATAGGGTTGCCTTCTTGTCCTATACCCCAACTGAAGGACGAAGACTGTTTATGGGCAACTCAGTCACATCTCCAGTGTTTGGAATGGGGAAAGTTATGCTGAAGATGATTTCAGACAAAGAACTGACATTGACTGAAGTTCTGCATGTTCCGGAGATTCGCAAGAATTTGGTATCCGATTCAGCTTTGGTCAAGAATGGGTTCAAGATAGTCTTCGAGGCTGATAGATTTTCTTTAACAAAGAGAGGATTTTATGTTGGAAAAGGTTACCTTGAGCAGGGCCTTTTCAAGATGAATGTAATGAATGTAATCCGCTCTGTTGTAATTGAAAATGAAAGCAATAAAAGTATTGAGAATTTTGTTTATTTGCTTGAGTATTCTAATTTGTGTCATGTCAGACTAGGACATGTAAATTATAATACTATTCGAAGATTGGTCAACTTGAACTTATTACCAATTTTTAAAGTTGAAAATGAACATAAATGTGGAATTTGTGTTGAGGCAAAACTTGTCAAACAACCGTTTCCTTCAGTGGAAAGAAACACCGCACCACTAGAACTTATTCACAGTGACATCTGTGATTTGAAGTTTGTGCAAACTAGAGGTGGGAAAAATTATTTCATTACATTCATAGATGATTGCACAAAGTATTGTTATGTGTATTTACTAAGAAGTAAAGATGAAGCGCTAGGAGCATTTACACATTACAAAACGGAAGTTGAAAATCAACTTGGAAAAAGGATAAAGGCTATCCGTAGTGATAGAGGTGGAGAATACAGAGCACCGTTTGATGAATTTTGTGCAAATTCAGGCATTATACATCAAACAACGGCCCCATATTCACCACAATCAAACGGAATAGCGGAGCGCAAGAATCGTACTCTTAAGGAGATGATGAATGCGTTGCTGATTAATTCAGGGTTACCTGAGAATTTGTGGGGGGAGGCGATCCTCTCCGCCAATTATATCCTTAACAAGATTCCCCACAAAAGTAGGAGTGAGACTCCGTACGAACTTTGGAAAGGTCAAAAGCCTTCTTACAAGTACCTCAAAGTGTGGGGGTGTTTGGCTAAGGTAGAAATACCTAAACCCAAACAAGTTAAGGTAGGGCCTAAAACTATTGATTGCATATTCATAGGTTATGCACTTAATAGTAGCGCCTATCGATTTTTGGTACATAAATCAGAAATATCTGAGATTCATAAAGGTACTATCATGGAATCTAGAAATACTTCATTTTTCGAGGATATCTTTCCAAGTAAGGAAAGAAATGAACAAGTTCCTCTCAAAAGAACATTTGATGAGTCTACGAGTAGTTCTAATCCCGGGATGAAGAACCACGTCGTAGCAAAAGGGCAAGAGTTCCAAAATTATTTGGTCCCGATTATGTATCTTATACATTAGAAGGGGAGCCAAAGACGATTAAGGAAGCTATGTCCAGTCCAGATGCTCAACTCTGGAAAGAGGCTATCAATAGTGAAATCGAGTCTATTTTGCACAACCATACCTAGGAGTTGGTTGATCTTCCAAAGGGAAGTAAGCCTTTAGGCTGTAAATGGATTCTGAAAAGAAAGTATAAGGCTGATGGAACTATTGATAAGTATAAGGCTCGTTTGGTAGTCAAAGGATACCGACAAACAGAAGGTCTTGATTTCTTCGATACTTATTCTCCGGTAACGAGAATAACATCCATAAGATTATTCATCGCTATTGCTGCGCTGCATAACCTTGAGATACATCAAATGGATGTTAAGACTGCGTTTCTGAACGGAGAATTAGAAGAAGAAATATACATGGAACAACCCGAGGGGTATGTTGCTCCTGGAAAGGAGAAGAAAGTGTGTAAACTTGTAAAGTCGCTATACGGACTTAAACAAGCGCCAAAGCAGTGGCATGAAAAATTTGATAGCACAATGTTATCAAATGGTTTCAAAATCAATGAGTGTGATAAATGCGTATATGTTAGACAAACACATAACGCATACGTCATAGTGTGTCTATATGTAGATGACATGTTGATAATGGGTAGTAATCATGAAATTATCATGAATACTAAAGGAATGTTAAAGAAGAACTTTGACATGAAGGATATGGGACTTGCAGACGTCATCTTAGGGATTAAAATCCTGAGGACTTCTAAAGGACTAGTCTTATCACAATCTCATTACGTTGAGACGGTTTTGGAAAAGTTCCTTCCAAGTGATAGTGCACCAGTTAAGACGCCAGTGGACTTAAGCATTCATTTACGCAAGAACCATGGCGAACCTGTATCACAGTTAGAATATGCTAGGGTCATTGGGAGTCTGATGTATATCATGAACTGTACTCGCCCTGATCTAGCTTATTCTATGAGCAAGTTGAGTAGGTTCACGAGTAATCCAAGTGAAGAGCATTGGAATGCTTTAACTAGAGTTCTTAAGTATTTAAAGTATACTAAAGAATATGGATTATACTACTCAAGATATCCAGCTGTAATAGAGGGATACAGCGATGCTAATTGGATATCAGACACGAACGACTCTAAGTCCACAAGTGGGTATGTATTTACCGTTGGTGGAGGAGCAGTGTCGTGGAAATCTTCTAAGCAAACTTGCATAGCCCGTTCCACGATGGAATCAGAATTCATAGCTTTAGATAAAGCTGGTGAAGAAGCTGAGTGGCTAAGAAATTTCTTAGAAGATGTTCCCTATTGGGAAAAACCTGTGCCTCCGATTTTGATTCATTGCGACTGTATGTCGGCAATTGGGAGGGCTCAGAGTAGTATGTATAATGGTAAGTCTAGACATATTCGTCGTAGGCATAATACCATTAAGCAGTTGATCTCTAACGGGATTATTTCCATTGATTATGTGAAATCAAAGGAGAATATTGCAGATCCTACGAAAGGATTACCTAGAGATCAAATATACTGCCTATCAAGAGAAATGGGATTAAAGTCTACAATTTAAGAATAGACACAGCGGAAACCCAACCATGTTGATTGGAGATCCCAAGATCATGGTTCAATGAGAAAACTAAGTTGTGAACATTCAGTGAGGCACTTAAGAGTTAATTAATAAACTCTAAACCCATTGCCTAGGATAAAGAAGTGCAACCTGCAAGTTGTAGCAAAAGGTTAAGCCGGGCTTTTAATGATTCCTATACTGTCTAAATGAAGTGGAGTATAGCAGGATACTCTTAATTAGGAAGTCACCTATGTAAGTGTGAGGTGTAGGCCGCCTCAACATTGAGTAAAATGTAAACACTTCTGAAACCAAGAGGGGGTGTCACGGCCAAAATGGACCCAACCGTGAGAATTGAAAAACTGCTGAAAGTTTATTATGTGAATATTGTTGTCTAGGTTTACACGAACGGCTGACCAATTCAAGACATCACATTCATTGGGTAACCTAGTAAATCCGATAATATTTCACTAGGAAAGGTTCAAAGTCAAAAGCTACCTCTTCTGATGTGATAAACTTTCAATCGAAATCTCAAGAGCATGCATTGCATTAATTTCATTCGTGTGGGGGATTGTTGGATAAAATGGTACAAATTGTGGTTGAGTACGAAATTCGAACGCCGTTAGTATCCGGGATACTTAAGATTATTGGATAATCTTAATCTACGTTCCGAGTAGATGAGTTTAGCATTTCGAATTTCTCTAATCGGAACGAATGAGAAATTAAGTGCTAAATTGAAGGGTTTGAATTTGTGTATCCCATATTTTGATATAATTTTATTTAATATATCATGCGTATATCATGAATGACACAACACATTTTAATGGAAAATATGTCATGAATACATCATGAATGACATATGAGCACATCAAGGTGGTGGAGCATCTTGGATGGCTAAGATTTGATCTTAGAAATGGATGGTGTGGATTGATTCTTATGGCAATGGTTTTTGCCTATAAATAGCAACCATTTCAACCATTTTGAAATACACCAACTCAAAACACAACATATTCTCTCTAAGTGTTCTTGAGTTCTATAAAATCATCTTCATCTTTTTCTTGAGATTTCAACAGTAAATTAAGTTCGTAGTTTCTGAAATTGAAGTGATTCAATCTTCAGAAAAGTATATCGTTGTATCTTGGGACACTTGTTGCAAGAACTCGTACCACCAAGGCGGGGCAATTTAGTGTTAAGGATAGAGAGTTCTCTCTCGCCTCGATATAATCTTTCTTTGTTAGCAATTTGATACGTTTGTGAAATTTTGAAACAACAAGTAGATACCGGCCCGTATCATGGCCAATGTACCCGATCGAGGACTTATCGGGTCTGTGGATCAAGTACAATTAACCAGATGAAGATTTTCCAGTTGGGTTCAGACCAATTATGCTTCTCTTTTTCTGTTTGTGCATTGTGTAGATGCAGAGTATCATATTATTTGTTGATAATGATTATCCAGTTCACCATTCAAATAAATAAAATAAGAATTAAAATCATAACCTCAAATTTATTGCCTGTTGAGATGAGAGAATTCTGGAGATTGAGTTGTAATTCATTTTCATTGAATCTGATGGAATGATTACAAAGATGAAGAAGAGAACTTATATATACAGAATATATATCTAAATAACTAACTAATCAGCCAGCTGTCACTAACTAATTACATTTAACCGGCTAACTAACTTTTAAACTAATATCCAAAGTACATCTGCTAAAGCTCAAAGTACAACAATAACTTTAATTTAGCCCGACCAAATTATTTATATTTTTTTTCTAGGTAAGTAACATTTATAAATACTAGTCATTAGATCTTAAATTATTTATTAAATCGATCTATAATCATTTAACCGATGACTAAACTAAGGATGACCAATCGCACCTAAATTTACGGGCCGAATCCTAATGGGATCGATACATGATTTTACGGGCCAAATACCAATTTAAGAGGGCACCTATATATGATTTTTTTTTCACCAGGGTTTTCACCGCCGACCGCAATAACTAATTTCCTGGAGGCACCTCGAAGGGTGGGACAGCTGGCCCAGAGTTTTCAATAGCTCTTCATACCCAAGGTCGAGGATCGAACTTTCGCCACTTAATTAAGGGAGGAGGAGTTCTATCCACTCCATCACACCACTGGATTATACCCTATACATGATGAAAGTAATACTTGGTCAATTGGCTCTAGTATAGACTCATACTATCTTTTTCTTTTTTCCACGTTATTCGTTGGCTTTGATCTTTGGTTGACCTCAAAAACTCATTAAATTATAAAAAAAAAAATCTTTTAAAAAATTTACAAAGGGTATTTCTAAATATTACCATGTTAAAATAAAAAATAAATTATATAAAAAAATTTAAAATACTTTATGCCAAAAATAAGTCTGCATTATACAATTTATTGATTTGAAAAATTTTAAACTAAAAGATTTCTCTAAAAAAATCAACTGATCATTTCTTAACTTAAGAAATTTAGGGTAACATAATCCAAAAAGTTGTTAATAATAACTTTTGAGTCTCTTAAAATGAAAAAGTTTGTAGAATGAATTTTTGAGATTAAAAAATATTTTCATGATTTTTTACATAAAAATTTATTTTAAAGGAATTTTATTAATTTTTCCTAAATTTTATTATATCTAGATCCAAATTAAGTAAAAGCCACGCAATTTTGAATTGCATATATTTTTGTTTTGATATTTAAAGTGAATTCAAATATTATCATAAAATAATTCTCCATCTCATGTCCGGACGATAAGTCGATACTTACATAGGAAAATTCTTCATAACATTTGAAATTTATATAGTTATATGATAGAGAATTAGAAAAAGTTATGTGAATTTAATGGGGAAAGGCCAAATACCAATAGAATTGTTGAGAATAAGAAAAGACGAAATATAAGGATGTCAAATGTAGTGGTTGGGCCCTCTTAAATTCACGTTTGCCTACCATCATCGAAGGGACATCATGAATACATGTGAACGTGTCAAAATAATTAATTTCACTTTTGAACTTGGGTCATAACTAAATATATTTTGTGTGTCTAAGTTTCAACTGATTTACTTACATTCTTTTTGGTTCAAAGAAAATAATAAGGTAAAGAAAAAAAAAATCATTTTTCTTTTCTCACTTTATTGACTCAAAGTAATATTAAATTCTCTCTTATTTTCTTTTCATTTTCATTTTCATTTTTTCTAGTAACTTAATAATTAGAAAATATTTTTCCTTGTGTTTTTTTTTTTCTTTCCATACCAATTCCTTAAACCAAACATAGCGTTAGCCAAAAAATAGTTTCAACTGATTCTCCTGCAATACTCTCGATCCATTTATTGATGGGAATGTGTGGTGAGAACTTTCAACTCTCTTCAAATTCGTTAGTGATTAGTAGGTTGGAATTCTGAAATGGTCCATTATAGAATTACCACGTATTAGTAAACCATGTCTATCTGAATTTAAGGCGTAACAAAATGATATTATAGATTGAAAATATTATTAACAATATAGTTTTAGATTGTAAAAGAGCATGAGGAGAAATTGTGGGCCACTAAGAGGTCATTACATTGTCACTAGTGAATTTCGGGGTAGATATATAGAAGTAGAATGAATTTCTCATGCAACAGAGATCAATTATTTTTGCGTAGTATGAATAGATGTGAAGTAGTTGTTAAAGAAGCTAAAAATGTGTCATGCAAACTCTACCCCCATGCTCTAGAGCGTAACATGATGATATTGGAACCGACCCCGTAATACTATCAAAGTGGGGAGTCCGATTTTGAAATATGGAAAGAGCCAAGCGAGACATCAGATATTGCATGTTGGTGATTATAAAATTTCAGATCGATCGCGTTAAACGCGGAGCCTTTCTTATTTCCTTTTCAGTTTGTAAATAATTGTTAGATTTTCTCCAAAACAAACAATCTAACAAAATTGCTTCTAGCAGAACTTATCGTACAACAATATTTTGCCTTGCAAACCTTACCCTCGGAACAAGGTCATGACACTATGCATCACGATAAAATGAACCAAGTAGTGTAGATGAATAACTTTGTTACTCTGATGCCTTTTCCTTCAAGAGGACAAATACCTGTCAACTTATGGATCACTCACTTCCACTTCAACATTTCACCATTTCAACTTATATTCCAGTAGAATAAGATAGATGGATGGCTACTAGAGAGTGTTGAAAAGAAATGTCTTAAAACTACCAAGGAAATGGCAATGAGACACCGAAAATATAGGGCTCATTATCCGTTTATGGCAAGGAGAACGTCATTTTTACAACCGCCCCTAGTTCTCTATACATGATAATAGGGTCCACTCCACACCAATAGTTGCAGTACTTAGTGTTGACCTCAAATTTAAGGGAGGCATATCCTGCCTGCCCGTGGTCCTACTCGTCGAACACTCTAGGCAGCGGATTATAGACAAGTTAGGCAGACGAGGCCAAAATTTTTATGTGTAAGACGCCATCATTGTACATGCAGAATCAGCATCATAACTTGTCCTTTCAGTTCTGCAGTAAAAAATGTCATCCAACGAAGTTCAATTTCGAACACAAAAATTTGAGAAATGCATTCTTTCTTTATATCCGTCTATTCAAGTATGGTTCTAGAATGACATAGCAGAAACATTTTTCTTCATGATCATAGTTCTAGATATGTAAAACAATCAAACAGAATGAATATACGAAAGAGTCTCATTTGGCCCCGTGGCTGAAAAGTCAAAATCTACTTTTGGAGTGCAAATGCTGTTTTAATGAGCCTTTTCCCCAATGTATAATCACGTTTTGACCTTTTTTGTGTTACAAAACCATGTTTTAGCAAAGCTGGATATTCAAGCTTATATTATAATCAATTCTATGAGAATCTCCTATAATCATTTATGCAACAGCGAGGCCAAATTCATCCTAAATGAAATGATCCGTAGAGACGGTGTCCCAAGACAATCACAGCCCTCGGAGCCCTCCATATGGAGTGGACCTCACATGGATATTTGTGATCGTCTGGCACCCGAAATACAGATACTTTCTAAGAAAAACCACCCTAAATGGATGTCTCAGAATCGCCCTCAACTTGACAACTTTCTCCCCAACAGAATCATATAATACTTAGCTATTATTCATATAGAACATTTCCAGTACCTAATGTGAAAACATTGAGTTGTTAAACACCTGATGTTTCCATTGTAAGACCGAGTTTGCACCGAGGCTAAATGTTAGCCTCAGCCATATCTGATTATCAAAAGGCTCAAGTAAGTTTCTCTGCAGATGACGTATTTAGGTCAAGTGTATACAATTACCAAAGTCAGTTGTGTACGTCGGCAGAAAATGCAGGAAAGGGCATTCCAGCCAATCTGGTCCCGTCTCGAAATGGCCAGTCTATAGTACAGAAAACGACTGCACGAGTGCCCCCTTTCTCAAGTAATAGGGTGCAATTGGCCCATATGGAAGACCCTTTTTGAGCATTTAAACGTCCTCATACAATGGAGTCATTTTCAGAGCTACAGGAATTTGAAGTCCCCAGGCAATGTTAACCTCACTAATATCATCGGGTCTGGGTCCGGATCGGGTCGGACTTTAAAATCCTTTCAGAAAACAAAGGGGGGAAAATTAAACAAAAAATCTAGGAAATGCTGCAAAATATGTAAAACTAATTTCTAACCTGTTCTTTTACCATTGTAAACCTCTACGACCCAACAATCATCATAAACTCCATTTCGTGAAGGAAACGTAAGAGAATAGGTTGATGGAGACAAAGTTGGGTGCAGCATGCTCCTATGAGCTTCCACTATGATTGGCCATTGGAGATTCCAGTACTAGAACACAACTAGACAAGCACATTTAATTGAAGGTTTAGTTAGTTTGGTGTGATAACCTAACCATTAACATGTTCTCAAGATAGAAACATATCATAGAATGCTTTTGAGCACATTATCACTTTAAATCTTAAGCTACCAAACTGATAGTGATAAAAATATTATCTATGCACAATTTCTGCAAAGGACATAAAACAACCAAAGTGCATTTGAAAGAAAATTCTCACATAATACAATCATTAGGGTCATAACATATTTACACCATCATATTTTATGTTCTTTAAGATTATTCCTGTCACAATAGTTCAGTTCATTTAGAAAAGCTAACATTTGACTGAAACATAATTTGGAATGAAGGTTTTTATTATCGGAACAGAGAAAGGTCCCGCATATTTCCTATTGGTGAAGGTGGTTTCAAGAATAAATACAATGTCCTTTTCTTGTACAACATGAGTCAGCTAAACAGATGATAAATCATTTATTACTGAAGGTTCTATAACCAAACAACTCAGCAAGTTTTTATGTTCAGACAAAAGTTAAAAATACTGGACAAATACGGCTTCAACTTTTTACAGAAAGAAAAAAAATGAAAAAAGAGAGAGAGGTTTGAGGCTGGCCAATAATCCAGTAACCAAAATAAAGTAGATTTAGAAGCAAAGAAATCAATTGAAAAACCAGAAAAGGACCTATGGGAATTAATCTAAAAGATAGGACAACCCGTAAAAAGCTAAAACTCTTAATAGGATAATTTAAGTAGTATTCATGTCGAAAGTAAGTTGGTCTACCTCTATATCTAAGATTCACATGCACAAGAAATGAAAATATTCCAGAATTAATTCGTTTATCTGATAAGACTGATTCGACCTTTCCAGCATTTATTTTATTCTACACCTCTTCAAACCAGAACTTATTATTTGATCAAATAAGTTCAATCCATCGAGCATCTATTAGAATTTATCCCCGTATATTCCTACTGTACAGGAATACATTATTCCTTGCCATTATGCAGTTGTTCGTACTTCAATTATTCCTTTATATGTTATACAATATGCATTTTTTTCCCACTAATAAAGCTTTACCAACACACGCAATACATGGAAGTGAGTTGTTACAACCATGACCTCTATCTATAAGACTCTTAACCACCCAATTTGCTAACTACCCACACAAAGCACTTTGCAAGTTCGTATGATTACTGCTTCCACTATTTTCATTTATCAGAAAGTTCAAAAATCCAGTGGCGCAGAAAGGATAATGATATATATGAAGAAATCAATTTACACCACAAAACGAGCAATTATTCATCAGATGAATCCAGTAGCAGCAAGAAGAAACTAATATTGGAATTGAAAGGTATATGAGAACATGGTAAAGGATAAAAAGATCACGTAAAGTAGAAAACGACACATGTCCATTCCCTTACAAGCAAGAATCTACCACAGATACATATCAAAGAGCCAAAGTAACAACTCCTCAATATTAGGATAATTACTCATCATTATTCTAATGTAATCATGTACTTTCTTTCTATTAAGGGGAAAATCTAGCCGTGTTATACAGAGTTTCAAAAGAATGTTCTTCTCTAGATTCCTTCAAGAAACACAGTGGTCTAACCATTATAGAGAAGGGATTATGTGTGTGAGCCCATAATAGTGTGGTGACTATCTGAAAAGAAAAGCAGATTTTCAACTTTTTGTCCAGCACAATAACTTGCCATCATGAGCCAATTTGATAATCAACCTCATCGCTTCCCAACTATTTTATTAGTTTAGAGAATCTCTTAATGACAAAATATAAGGGATGTACCATTATTATATCGGAAAAACCTTCTTGGACCGGTATATAATACTAGCAAAATTTTCTTTTCTTTTTTCCTTTGAAGCCTCGTATTTATTGAGCATAACTATAGTTTCTATGAATTAGAGAAAATATATCTTGATATAGATGCTAAACATTATAAGCAAAACAATATCTGCACAACTGGACAGTTAAAAACAAAAAAACGAAAATCACTAGATTTGTGAAAGAATTGAACTCCACTCAGCTTAATTTATCTTTTTACAAGGAAATAGAAAAAGGGAAAGAATTCCATCACTCATAGAAACACATGCATTTGACTCCACAACTAAGAGTACAACCAACTATATCACTATTTGAGAAAGGGCATGTGATGATGTAATGTCGGTGACAATGAATTCCAGATTTTTCCATTCAGGTCGGGAACGCAACATTCCCAAGTATTTAAATCCCACTCCTGTCAAGTGCTTCTCAGGTTGCACACTCTCTGACAAGAATTCATATAGCCACAGATTTGCAAATACTGGAACAAAAAATGGTTCAATCCTTTGCTTTTCAATACTTTATTTCTCTTTTTTCCTAAATGTTCCTATCCATCATCTAAGATGCTTATTTTTATATTTCCGATGTTAGGATAAGGGGGAGGAGTCGAGCATGCGGGAAGGCTACGTAGATTGGAGAAGTAGACCGGCCCAGAGAGGCCGTCATGGTGGCGTGTGTGCTGCCTCTTTCATACTAGGTTAGCACGTCCTAAAAGTCCATATTTACTATCTATACAAGCCATATCCACAAGGCACTCCATTGTAATAGTGATAAAATCATAAGAATGTTGACTGATTAACTTCCTTTTCGTTTTTTTTAAATTTTTTGCAAATTTTCAGTTGTAGAAATATTGGAGAACCTAGCATTCCTGGCCACTGCAAGCAACTTGGTTCTTTATCTGTCAAAGTTTATGCATTTTTCACCATCTAGTTCGGCCAACATTGTTACCAACTTCATGGGGACTGCTTTCCTCCTTGCTCTCCTTGGTGGTTTCTTATCTGACTCCTACTTCACTACCTATTGTATCTATCTAATAAGTGCAATAACAGAACTTCTGGTAAGGTTTCTGCATAACTTACACAACTAACTTCACATGATATCCAAAACCCTTAATTTTTTTATATGCTCAATAACACAGTTAACCACAAAAACTCAAAAGTTACGAATGAGTTACGAAACAAAACCTCTAACCCTGAAACAATTAAATATAGAATACAAATATGAGCAAATAATATGTGCCTTCAGTATCTTTAAGGGCCTTTCTGGAAAATACCATGCAGAGGCATATTACACTGTACTAAATTAAATGACATTAAAAATAGTATGCAAGGATTCAGAAGAAAATGTAAGTGCAAGATCTACAAAACTAATGCGAAAATAATTACTCAATCACTCGTGGGCCACAACAAATTATTATTGAATGAGACATAGGTACAAACTCAACATTTATAAATAGTGTCTGACTAACTCTTGGCCAATCAAATTTCTGGTTTTCAAGCTATGACCCACTTAGGGGTACTACTGAATAATGCTTGAGAGGTAACTGTAAGGCTAGATTCCATTTTCAATTCCAAGATCTATAATCATAACATATGTTATTGTCATTGATGAGGAACTGCAACCGGGGGTAGCCTTCCTATTGATGAGATTCAGACAAAAACATTTCAATATTGTGGCAGACAACTCAAATAACGGAACACTAATGCCATGAAGATACTAAAAATTATGTTTGATGAATCTCTCTTTTCAATGATCAAGTGTCAAGGAGGTCGTTTATGCATTAAAATAAAATCATAGTGACATCAACTATATTAGTTTCTTCTCTTCTAAACTCTGTTAACAATGAACAATAAATATTTCTTCCATTGTGTTAATTACTATAGACTTGAGTTACATCCATATATGACACACTTTTGGCTGATAGTAAATATGCAACAGGGCCTGTTGATGCTCACCGTGCAAGCTCACACTGCATCCTTGAATCCACCCGTCTGCATGTCCGTTAACAGAAACGTTTCCTGTGAGGAAGTTGACAGGGGAAAAGCAGTGATGTTATTTGCAGGGCTCTACTTGGTGGCACTAGGTGTTGGAGGAATAAAAGGTTCACTTCCTCCACATGGAGCCGAGCAATTCGATGAGCATACCCTACATGGAAGGAAGCAGAGATCAACATTCTTCAATTACTATGTATTCTGCCTCTCCTGTGGAGCACTGATTGCAGTAACATTTGTGGTGTGGATTGAAGATAACAAGGGCTGGCAGTGGGGTTTTGGAATTGCAACTGCAGCAATACTAATCTCCATACCAACTTTCATCCTCGGCTCAGCTACTTATAGGATTAAGATTCCCACAGGAAGCCCCATTACAACCATAGTTAAGGTACATCTACAGCCTATTTAGAAGAATACAGGACGAGAAAAATTCGAGATTTATTACGTACGAGTATAGCATGAATTTTTGTTAAAAGTTGGAGCAAAATTACTCAGCTCAAAAATACAAAAACAGTTAAAATATGATCGAGACAATCAAGTAAATACAAATATAAAATGAACTGTTCCAACGTAAAAATATGGCTTATTTTATTAATATGTGCTGTGATTATACTCACTTTTAATCTATGAACAAATTATTTTGTATGCATCACTATATTATTTAATTCATAATTATGTCACGGTATATACACATGCACTCGCGCGCACACACACATATATATATATGACCATTTGACAACTATTAACATTTCCATAATTCTTAACATTTATAATTATGATTAAACTATTTTCAGCTAATACTTATACTAACTTTAAAATAATTTTCCAAGTATTAAATAATATCATAACCTATTTTACAAAGTTGATTATTACTCATCAAGTATAAACCGGTATCAAACTTTCAAATCAAAAGTATGACTATGAGTTTATTTGTTAAATTTATAATGCGCGTGCGAATAGGAGGTCCTTTTCATATATTTGTACGCACGTGTACCATATAGGTATAACATGAGTTTTTACTGACAGAGGTACTTATTTACTGCCTAGTTTCGGAATCCTCATAGACTAACCAAGGTAAAGTAAAGTGGGTAGAACTAAAACCATTTCCTTTTTTTTTTTCAACCTAGGTTTTGATAGCTGCAATAAACCAATCTCGGGCTTCGAGGAAAACCAACAATGCTATTGAGAACATGAGCACAACCCCATCAAATACAGCTGGGGCCAGTGATGAAGAACATGCTAAAGGAATGACAGAAATTCAGACTGTTACAGAAGACCTCAAGTTCCTTAATAGAGCATTAGATACCACGCCAACTCCACCATGGCTTCGTTGCACCATAAAACAAGTTGAAGAAGTGAAATCAGTCCTAAAGATCCTTCCCATATTCATGTCAACCATTATGCTTAATTGCTGCCTTGCACAGCTTTCCACATTCTCGGTCCAACAAGCAGCCACCATGAACACGAAAATTGGATCATTAAGAATTCCACCAGCTTCTCTTCCAGTATTTCCTGTCCTCTTCATAATGATACTTGCTCCAGTATATAACCATGTTATCATCCCATTTTCAAGAAAGTTGACCAATACCGAAATGGGAATCACTCATCTACAAAGAATTGGAACTGGCCTAGTTCTCTCGGTAATAGCCATGGCAATTGCAGCTCTAGTGGAGATAAAAAGGAAGAGTGTGGCTCTACAATCAGGCCTAATAAATTCAACTGAACCTCTTCCAATCACATTCCTTTGGGTGGCTTTGCAATACCTCTTCCTTGGTTCAGCTGATCTTTTCAGCTTGGCTGGCATGATGGAATTCTTTTTTACAGAGGCCCCGTTTAGCATGAGATCATTGGCAACATCTCTATCATGGGCCTCATTGGCAATGGGTTATTATCTCAGTTCGGTGCTCGTACAATTAGTCAACTCTATTACTGCCGCCTATCGTCACACACCATGGCTCTATGGGAGTAATTTGAACCACTATCACTTAGAAAGATTTTACTGGTTCATGTGCATATTAAGCGGTTTAAATTTATTGCACTATATCTTCTGGGCACGGCGATACAGCTATAGAACATCAGGGGCAAATTATCAGAAGGAAATTCAAATGGGAAATGAGTCACCAGATGTTTGAATGTCCTAATGATGTGGAATTCACTACTAATGGTCTGTTTTATATTTTATTTATTCAATATTAAAGTTATGTTGAATACAAAGTTTTCCAAATAAATTAGTTACCCTGCATAGTTCTTCAGCAGATTGAAATTTTTAAAAAGAAGTAGGAAATGGTCTTGATCAGTTATCATGACAGATACATAAATCTCTTAACAAGTATACCACTTACGGAATCTAGAATAAAAGTTCAATGGTAGAGAAATCAAATAAAACAATGTAATCAATCACATTGGCAGAAACTACATCTATCCAAACTGATGAGTTATAACAAAGTATAGGAATAAAATTTACAATTTGCAAGACAAATATGTGAAATGTACTTGCCCAACATGTTCTATAACATGGCCACCTCATGCATAAAAATTGATCAAACTTTATCAAATCAGTGTCACCTCACGTACACGAAGGACCAAAGACGAAGTAAGGGGATGGCCAGAGGCATATACACAGCCTAATAACCGAAGAATAAGTGCAAAATTTACAATTTGCAAACTACCTCTAACTTAAAGTAACATATGACACCACAAGCTCCAGCCTTATTCCTAGGTGAATAATGTAGAATACACATAACTTTTCCTTATCAATTGTCATCTAAAGCTCCATCACTGCTTTGAAATTATAACTACGAAAACAGCATCAGTCGAAACAGCATTCGCACGAAAAATATAACAAAAGAGTGTTAACATTCTTAGGTCTTTCTAATAAGAAAAATTGAAACAAGAAAATAAACTCGTCACAATTCCAGTGCAATCACAAAATTCCGAACACGGTGTCGAACCAAGATTGTGGTCTAAGAGTATCTAAAACGAACAATTGAAACAGGTATTCGAGTCAATAGCATTACGTTCTAGAAATAACACCATCATCTTAAACAGAACATGAATATGACCAACTCAAAACATATATATATATATATATATATATATATATCGCAGTAGATATGAATTAAGAAAAGATGCCGACAAAGCCGGAATATACAGAGAATCAGAGAGATAAAAATATTATACATTGTGGGAAGAGAGAGAGAGAGACCATTGGAGCTGCAGGGCTAAAGCTTTTCCTCTGCTACCGATTTAACACTTCTCAAACTTTTGGCGCTGCTTATGACGCATTTATAGGATAAATCAATACTTGCAATACAAAGAATTCTTAACATCATGGGGATGTAGCTCAGATGGTAGAGCGCTCGCTTAGCATGCGAGAGGTACGGGGATCGATACCCCGCATCTCCACTTTTTACATATTTTCTTTTTGTAATTTTTGGGCTTTTTAATTACGGTCAATAACTATTGGGCCTTCTTCTTCTTGAACAAATTTGTGTTTCAATTATTATTTGGACAATTTTCTACGTATTCTTTAACTATTCATTTTATTTTTATAGATTTCTGAACTATACAACGTATCAAAAAAGTCTTTGACTTTACTAATCAAATCTTTGAAATATTGAGGATGTGAAGATATATATTATGAACTTACCTTTTTGCCCTTAATATGTAAAGGGAGTTTGCTTTTATGCCTTCTTAATATCACTTACCTAGGGATGTAATTTTTGAATATTTATTGAATGTTATATACAATTTTTAATTACTACTTATATGTTCTACCGTGCTTATCTAATATTTTTGTTAGTAATAATGTACAGTAAATATTTTTGTTTTCATATAATCAGTTTTAACTTAAGTTAAACAGAATGACTATTTAAATTATAATTGTAGTAATAATTAAATTAGTACATACATTGATATTTTTAAATAATATTATCTATTTAGATGTAATGTGCTAGAGACATATCTAATAACCTTTGAACAAATTGGGCAATTAGTTGATCACCTTCACCTTTTTAGTGAACTCGTTACATGTTTTGAAAGGTCGCAACTTCGCCACTAGAATTGACCCTGATTGGCGGCAATTAGTTGATTACCACTTCCGCAATCTTTCATGGATTTCCTAAAAATTATTTTTGGTAAATAATATTGGCACTCCAAAAGTGTTATTGGCACTCCACTATTCAATATGATGGCTTCAAGTTTATTACGATATCCTGCTAATTTGCTTGCTTTAATCTTTCCTTCTTCTATAGCCCCTTCTGTCAAGTGACAATGTCGCTCGCTTTATCTAGGCACAATAACAAAGTGAAATTTATGAATATGTCAGACACATTTTCTTTTGCTCCTTTCTTTTCTTTTCTTTATTCGAAAGATGGTATGTATCACTGATTAATCTTTTACCATTGGCTCTTAATATGTTAAGATATCGTTTTGTTATGGTAAAAATTAATTATACAAAATCAATCAGCTGCATTTATTGCATGTACTTCTTACCAAAACTAAAGAAGTGATAAAATGGTGATGAGCCGAGAAGTGATATATAACAACATATTTTTTTCCTTTTCCACTCAAGCGTTTAATCGTGGTAAAACTATTTTTCTTAATCAGCCTCTTGCAACCCCTCCAAAACAATCGACCCAACAAACAACGCAACACCACCAACGCCAAGCAACCCACCAAACAGAACTTGCGCTGCCACCAGCACGGGCGAATCGTCCGGTACCACCACGAACACCGCCAAAGCCGCCACCAAAATGGGCAGAGCCGCTGATGCCAAGGCGGCAGGTGAGAAATCTGCAGCCTTTTCTAGTAGACTTAGTAGACCAAGCTCCTCAGCTTTTGATAAAACTCCAAGCTTCTCTATGGATGACAATGTCAATCCCAATTCTTCTGCTTTGGAGAGTAGACCAGCTTTTTCTACTGTACTCAACACTTTTCGCTTCTCTATCTTCTTGAAAACGTCGACCTCTAGCTCCTCGCTGCCCTCGTAGAATAATCCCGCCCCGAACCATTGTTTCTTCCAGGCCGAATCGTACTTATTCACCTAAGAAAGCAAGAAAATAGAACAAGCAATGTTACATGTCACATTTATTACATCTTTCGTTTATCGCTTTTTTAGTGTTCTTTGGAAGAACACAAATAATAACTTAACTATTATGTCCATTTTGATATACTTTGGATCTTGATAAATTGGCTGAATTTCATTATTAGACTTAGACATTTTTTTATTTTTTTGGTTACAGACTTGGATATATTGGAACAGAGAGATTAACATTATATAACGATGAATGAATTTAAAAAATAATTATTATCACAATCGACAAATGTAAACTCAGATACTTCGTGAAAGAAAACTCCAATTTCAACACTAATGAGATGCATATGTTCATTGAAACATCACCAGAATGCAACGCAGAGGAAGCCCATAACTGATAATTGTAAGAAGAAGACGTATAGCTTAGCTATACATCGACATTTTCTAATGACGAAAGTTCTTACTAATATGCATGAGAGGATATATAGCAAGTCAATATGTTTCATTTAAAGATATTGGAGCTAAGAAATAGCAAATGCGTTTCACTTGTCTGGATAACATTACTATTACTTTCCAATTAAAATTAGCAACCATTTTAAGTGTGTTTTTAATATGAATTTACCTGTATATTCATATTGGAGTGATTTGAATTTCAGAATAAAAATTCTCTCAAGTCTAAATTCATCAATCCAATATTTATTTTGCCAAGGACTCCTATTCGTTTACGTAGCGTATTACATTTTAATTGTTACATTGTATCGATGATTCAAGAAAATTATGTTACCTACTCCTCTATACCGTTGGATGATATACAATGACATTCTCATTTTACTATATATACAACATCATATTGGATGATAATCCAATGAAATTTTACTTTACGACACAATCATATACAATAACATTTCTCATTTTACTTTCCGATTATCATGTACACGTCAAATAATTCTTCACAAGCCACTTCAATCCAATAAAATTGCATGAAATTGAATTTCGCACATTAACCGTTAGTGGAGGAATTTACTAAACATACACACAACATTTTTCCATACTAAAATACAATAATACATTTCCGTTCCAAATATTTCTGACAAAAAATTAGGGCAAAGTTTGAGCAGTAGTACCTTCTTTTGCGGCGCCATGGCTAAGAATCGTGGAGCGCAATCGGCGGGAAACAAGCTTCCTAATCGGCGTTTGGAGGAAAACAAACCGTTTTTCAGGCAATTGCTGGCACTCGCTGCCACTGCCATTGAAATTTTATTGAAGAGTTTCAGAGTTTTCCGTTTCGGATTTTCGTTTTCGCCGAATCGCTGGAAATGATGATGTTCAGGTTTTTGGAGGTTTGATTTCTGGTAGAGCTTTGTTTCCCACTGAACTTTGCCACTGAAATCTTTTAGTCCACCAATCAGAGGGTTGCTTATCTTATCAGGAAGGATCAAAATGATGGATGTATAATAGATGGGTTGGGAAAATTGCGTTTTTAGTCCACATTACTTTTCCCAGTTTTAATTTAGCCTCATTTGTTACATATTTATCACATATAGTTAGGGGTGGGCGAACAGGTCGGGTTTTCGGGGTATCCTCAAACCGATCAGGTTCGGGGTCAGGAATTTTGCAATAATTTGGGCATTGGGTAATACCCAATACCCAAAATTCCCAATCAAGTAGGAATTTCCTACCCGATATACCCATTAGGTACCCGAAATTAACCCCCAAAAAAAATTCGAGATTTCAAATATACAAAACACATGCAGCGCGCAGCAAAGGGCCAGAGGCAGAACATTTTTTTATCCTCTCAACTCCCGAACTCCCAAATTACTCTTGCCCACTTTATATCATCACAAAAATTGTTTTCCTACCTATCATTGGCGTATATTGAAGGTAAAAATTTATTTTTTTCAACAATAATTTGAATAATTTTATTTTTTCTTCATTGTCCACAAAGTGTTTGATTAATTGTTAATTCTTATTCATTTGAATTAAATAAATGAGTAAATTATATTTGAATATAAAAAAAAGAAAAAGAAAATAAACAAAAAAGGCATCAAAAAATAAACAAAAATAAGCCTCTGTTTTGATGCCTTGATTCCCTTTGTAGGGAACCGGGTACCCGATACCCGAACTATCGAGTACTCAAAAAAATTTCGGGTAATTATTGGGTAGCGATATTATTTACCCGAACCGGATAGCCCCGATACCCAAACTATTGGGTACCTGGCTTACCGAATTTTTCCAGGTAGTTATTGGGTAGCGAAATTATCTACCCTAACCTGATAACCTCAGTACCCGATACCCACCCCTACATATAGTCACATAACGAAATACATATATATCATATTTAGTTTCAATTAAAATTATTCGTCAATATTTTTGACATGTTTCTTCGGGAGAATTTTGCTTAGTGACACACACATGAATTTTAGTCAATATCACAATCAGGGACCGAGTCACGATTTGGAGTTCAAGGGACAAATATGAAAAAAGGGAGAGGGGCAAAATGTGACATTTATAGATTTTGCAGGGTAAAATTTCAAAAATAAAAATTTTATAGTGGAAAAAATAAATTTATCAAAGTTGGAGGGGTGTCCCCACCAATCTCCCTAACTCAGTCTCTGATCACTGTGTTTCTCTTTAATATCACGTGTCATTCACGCAGGAATCTTTCACAAAAAATTGGTAAAAAATGTTGAATAATAGCAAAGTATATGCATTTCACCATTAAATACTTGATGAAAGTTTGGATTGAGAGATTAGGACCAAATACGAGATTTTTTAAAGTCATGGGACTAAATGTAACAAACTCGTAATGAATGAGACTAAATTGAAAATTGGAGGAAGATCTGGGACGAGAAATATGAGTTAGCTAAATGGGTTATATACTTATATTGCCTAAACTTGAGAGGAAATCCCAATCTTCCCCTTGTTTTGTTTTTGTATAGGACATTTTTAAGAATGAGTTTGATTTAATTATTAGGGATAATGGCAGACACCCCCCTCAGTTATGAGGTGATATGCACTTTGCCCCCTAATTTATTGAAATGTGCACTTTGCCCCCTCACTTATCATAAAATGTGCACTTCACCCCCTCGGGCAGCTCGGGCAGGGACAAAGTGCTACAAAACACATAAGTGAGGGGTTAAAATGCTACAAAAACACATAAGTCAGGGGGTAAAGTGCTACAAAGACACATAAGTCAGGGGCAAAGGTCCAATTTTTATGATAAGTGTGGTGCCCGAATCTGCACGAACTGCCCGAGGGGGTGAAGTGCACATTTTATGATAAATGAGGGGGCAAAGTACACATTTCAATAAGTTAGGGGGCAAAGTGCACATCACCCCATAACTGAGGGGGTGTCTGCTATTATCCCTAATTATTATGTAATTGATTGTGGAAGAATGATTCTTGTAATATTAATTATAACAAAAATTTAAGATGTCGACTTTGTTAAAATATGGTTTTACAAGGTAACAAACTCCAGTCAAAATTGAACAAAGTGAGCCAAATATTAATAAAAATATCATTTGCAATCCAAATGCAAATTTTATCGTTTCAATCGCGAGGCAAAACTGGCTAGTAGTAACACAGGGGCGAGTTTCCACTTCCGAGCAAGGATATGGCTATATGAAGAATCCTAATTTAACATACGACAACAAGATCCATCGCCCGACAGATTGAAAATTGGCTCCATCAAAGTTAATCTTTACCATCCCTTCATCCATTATTTTCGACCGAGAGTCTGCTGGACTAGTGCAAAAGGAGCACGATTCTCCGAGCCGTCTGCATACGAACATCAGGCCACAATTCTCGAACACCTAACTTGTAGAGGACAGTAAATTCTAGCTCGAACTTAGTTTGATTGAGCTCAATTTAGTCCACTTTTTTTTTATAATCAATCACATAATAAATGTAATTCACTCGTATTATGAATTACACTTGATTTCAGTTGAATTAGTCTGGACTAGAGTTTTATATTGATGGGTAATCAATTAAATGCAAATTCCACTAAGTGGTCCGGTCCATATCATTTTTCATAATTTTGAATCTTTATAACACAAATTTCTAATTTAGATCCCACTACATTTATATCCCTCTTTGCAATATAAGTAAAATTTTGATTTATGATTCCAATAATTGGCAGCCTTATCTTCTTGTTGAAGAAATAAGAATCATACGAGCTTTATGTCATTTGTCAATTAGCACTCATTTTTGCCTAGTTATTAATATGATATTTTGAGAATAATTTGTGGCATTCAAGGAATCATTTTCAAACCAATTATAAATAGACATACTTAAAAGAGGATGTGTGTGGGCTTTGTAGTTAATCAAGATAAATAATTTGTTGGCATGTTATTAATTATTTTAGAAACACTACAGAAAATTCCATCTCACATGCATTATATTAATCGATTTTTGTTTCCTTTTATAATTAAATGATGGGGACTTGGGGAGCTACAATCTACAATGTAATCTTCTTTAACGTGATTATAAAAATTTTTCACCAATTATAAAATATTCGAGTAGAGTCATAATTACTATAGGAAAGCCAGGTTCCTAATCATTTTCCCACCACAATGCTAGCTAGTCAAAATCAAAGTCTCTTAACCATTGAAATAAGTAGTTCACTATGTTACACATGTACGGATACAGAGATATAGAAATGATACCACACATATATGAAATATGACAAATTTTAAAATTTTAAATACGACAAGTTGAGGATACGTGTATATATATGCATGTATAATATTTAAAATAAATTTAATTCAATAAATTCATTGACATAAATAAAATCTTGTCTAGTTCTTTAAATTTCTTTGTCATTTGTTTGGTTTTCATGATTTAATTTTTAACAAAAGACAGATAATATATATTTTTTTCCTATTTTAACCAAAAAAAATTGTATAATATTAAAATTAAAGAACAGTTTGTTTAGTAGCTAAGGAGTGTCGGATACTTTAAGTTTTGTATTGGATATGGTATCCAAAATTTTATCTTTTCATTTTATTTTTGGACACTTAAAAAATGATCCGAACACGATATCTGGGAGAATTCATATCGAATACGAATACGAATACGAAACTGTGTGTAGTAGCTTTTAGGAGTGTTTGTGCATCATTGTTCACGGGCTATTACCACGGACGAATTTGAGCATGTAACCTACTCTTGGGTAGTCATAGCGAGGGACGGAGTCAGGAATTCTACTAGGCGGACGAGATTGTTGTGAGATATACGCGCTTCGTTTGTTTGGTAGCTGAAGGATTGTGTGTGGCTCCCCGAGGTACGGTACGCTATATATATGTATGCAAAAAAAATTGAGGATTAGGTTTAGTAAGAACTTTTAACATACTTTATACTCTATATCTCTTTTGTTAATAGCTCAATTCTCTTATTCTCTCCCGTTGAAGTAGGCAATTGCCGGACCACATAGAAACAATATTGATACATTTTTCATAAACTAATCAAATATATATAGTTTTAAAACTAAAATGGAAAATGGTCCTAATTTTAAATAAAACAAAACAAAAAAAAAAAGCCTAAAAAATATGATTTAACTAATATCAATTTTAACATTTCAAATTAAAAATGGGCAATCATCGTTACATTTCATCAATATTATCTAATTTCGTGGCAATTGACTATACAAAGAAAAAGCAAAAATAAAATATATTTTTCATATAAAAAAGACGGGAAACGGTTGATGTGATTTGAACAAATCAGGGGTGATGAGAAAATATAAAATTATAATAAGAATTCTAGGTTAAAATTTTGATTATATAGCCTACTGGAATGTTCAACTAAGTCAATATTTCTACTATGTGAGTTTGAGCTAGTTTGTAGGTTAGAAATGTGAATTTATTTTGTGTTGTTATTTTTGAGAGTGGGGCGAAAGTACAAATTTTCAAAAATCTACACTTGAAAATTAAAAACATTAAAAAAAAATTGAGTGGCATTCCCCCCCCCCCCCCCCCCCCCCACCCCCCACCGCGGGGTGGTCACAGGCTCATAGCAATACAACGATGTAAAATTATATTAATGACAATACTAAACCTAAACTTATAGCTAATTGCATCTATTTACCGACAAGAATCTTTCTATGTCGTGAAATGATTTCCATTAGTTTAATTTTAACAAGAAAGATGGTTAAGCCGTCCTGTTGAAAATTAATGACACAAAAATTGTGTATAAATATCACTACTAATAAATAGTAATACATTTATAGTAATAACTTTGATAATAATTAGGGAAAATTACTAAAAAACCCTTAAAATAAACTCTTACATTCAAAAAACCCATGATAATATTTATTAATTCAAAAAACCCACTCCATCAACTTTTTATTACAAAAAACTCAATACTTGGGGTTAACAAATTTAAGTAACTCTCTCCTCATCTTTCTCTAAACGCTAGCCTTCTTTTTCCTTTTATTTTTCTCTGCCGGCGATGGCTTGGTGAAACAGTCGTCTACTTTACCACTGTTACCATCACCATCGTCGGCAGGTTGGGTTGGAGCATCCCTCCTCAAGTTGCACATCATATCTTCAAATCTAACGAGATGGATATGGATCTAGATCTAAAGATGCATCACCAAATCTGACGAGACGGATATGGATCTAAAGAGACAGATCTGACAAGATGAAGACGGATGATTCTTAAGTTTTGAATTTTATATCGCGCCTTTAGATATTTTGTTTAATATTTTATTTTCTCTCTCGTATGAGAGTTTGCTTTTTCTCTCATGTGAAAATTTGTTTTCTCTCTCGAATGAGAGTTTCATCTCTCATTGAATAGGATTTGCACAAGAATTTTCTTGTGTTCGTTTGTGAGTTCTTAAAATTTGATATCTTCAAAAACTTGATAGTTGGTGTTTCAAATGTTCTTACTACATCGTTTGAGTCGATATGAATTGTATTGTTCCAGACGTTGTAAACTTTCGATGGAATGATATATAAAATCGATTTTTCTTCAAAAAAAGGGTTAACAAATTTATGGACTTAATTGCCCTTAACTTTTTAGATTAAAAATTAATCAATAGTAGTTTTGCAATAAAATTTATTTATTTAAAATTTTATATTGATATTTGGTACTAATTATGATTTAAATTTTAAATTATCAGGTTTTTAAATCTTTTTATAAAATTTAAAACGTATATTTATAGATGATTACCATATTAAAATCAAAATAAATGATATACAAATATTTAAAAATTTTAATAATGCAAAATAAAATCTGTATTTTATGATTCATCAATTTGAAAGAATTAAAACAAAATAATTCCAATAAGAAAAAATAATCGATCAATTATTAAATTAATAAATTAAGAGTAGTTTAGTCCAAAAAGTTGTTAATCTTCATTTTGGGGTTTTTGAAATAAACGAAAAGTTTGTAGTATGAGTTTTTGGATATGAATTTTTTTTTGGTGGGGGGGGGGGGGGGGTGTTTAGTAATTTTCCCTAATAATTAAACCAACTTAATGATTTAATGGAAATATTTATCGTTCTCACTAAATTATAACAATGCACGCGGTACTATTATCACAAATGGCAACTTAGACATAAAGTTTGTTACTGTCAAAATTTGTTGAAAATATTTTTGAGATAAAATAAAACTTATTGTCATTTAATTAGTATAATTAGTAATAACTTTAATATTATCACTGAGTTATTTATATAAATTTTTCCTCCAACCACCTTGATGGTATTTAATTGGGTTTTGATTAATTCATCGAAAGTGATGTTTATATACCTTATTTGTTTTATTTAATGCAAACATAAATTTTAAGGCAAGATATCATTGTCAAGACTTTCACAGTAATCCAAAAAAATTCCGAATAGTTATAATTCCTTAAACAATCTGTACAAGTTGAATTCTCCATCCGATTGCAAGCAATAATATAAAAGGCCTTTATATTCCATTTCACATACCAAGTTGATTGGACCAAAAAATATGCTATATATATGCTCTTTTCTGGACGACTCACTCCATCAAAATATTAGATTAGGGCAAAGTACAAAATGCCCCCTGAACTATATCTATTGTCACATATACTTGTTAAACTTTAAAAAATATCAAAATGGTCGTTCATGAAAATACTCTCATCCAAACACAATCTTACAATATTTAAGCAACACATTGACTTACCCAATGATTTTTTTAATAAATTTATCGAATTTAAGTCTTCAAAATTAACAACATATTTAAATCCTATAATGTTTCAATTAATAAATTATGAATAATCATTATTATTATTGAAATCTTGTTTAATTAAATCTTATCAGCTAACAAATTATTTAAATATTGTTATTGGTAATTAAAAAACTCTTTAATTTAGATTAATAAAATTAACAAATTACCAATTACAATATTGTAGATTTAAACTTTTTATTTTAAGAAAAATCGATCTTATATATCATTCAATAGAAAGTTTACAACGCCTGGAACAATACAATTCATATCGATTCAAATGATGTAGTAAGAACATCTGAAACACCAACTATCAAGTTCTTGAAGACAACAAATCTTAAGAACTCACAAACGAATATAAGAATTTTTTTGTGCAACTCCTATTCAAGGAGAGATGAAATTCTCATTCAAGAGAGAAAGCAAACTCTCATACGAGAGAGAAAGCAAACTCTCATACGAGAGAGAAAATAAAATACTAAACAAAATATCTAAAACGTTATATAAAAATTTAAGTATCACCCATTTTCATCTCGTCATATCTGTCTTTGTCTCTTTAGATCCATATCCATCTTGTCAGATTTGTAGATGTGATGTACAACTTGAAGAAGGGTGCTCCAACCCAACACGCTGATGATGATGGTGGTAACAGTGGTGAAGTAGACGACTGCTTCACCAAGCCATCGCCGGCAGAGGAAAATAGAAGAAAAAAGAAAACTAGGGTTTAGAGAGAGACGGGGAGATAGATTTAAACTTATAAGTTTGTATTTTTCGATTGTATCATACTCAATTAGTCAAATATAAATTATTTAATTTTATCAATTAAGACATCATATTTACATTTTGAAAGAAGTTTATAAGATTTGCAATTTCTTACAAATCTTATTATAAATTCAATAAAAAAAGAATAACCAGTAGTTCATGTGGTGCATTAAAATTGTAAGGTTGTGTTTGAATGAAGTATTTAGCATAACTCATGAATTTACATGAAGGACTATTCTGATACCTTTTAAAGTTTAGGGGGTATTTTGTATTTGGCCCATTAAATTATTTAGGTTTCACTAGCTTATCGTTGATTTATATTATTCGACTATTTGTTATTTTATTAATTTTATTCAATTATTTCGTTTAAAGACATGGACTAATTATTTATTATTACACTTAAAATACATATATAGTTTTCCATAAATACATTGAGCAAAACTTTTGTCACGAACGATAATAGAAAAATTTGCACCCTCCTACCGTTGTTCGTACGTAAGTAGACTTACAAATGGATGAAAATAAATAAGAGGGAATTTTAAATAAATAATATAAAAATAAATTAAATTAAGAAAATAATACAACAATGCAGAAAATAGCACATTCCGCGCTCGGGCAGCGCGGAATGTAAATTTTTTATTTTTTTTTAAATATAGCTGCCCATTCCGCGCTGCCCGAGCGGAATATGGCATAAATTTTTTTTAATATTATATGTATATATATTAATTAAATCATGTTTTTTTCTTTATTTTTCGCTCATTTTTCTCCTTCTTTTGTACATTTTTGAGTTTTGACTTGAACATATTAATTGTAGACTTTCATATAGACTTTGTAACCACACAAAAATGGACTCATTCTGATACCCGAGTGAAGAAATATGATAAGTAAAAAAGAACACATTAAAACAATTTTTTAAAGAAAACAATAACTTTGTCTATATTTCGGCTCATTTTTCTCCCTTTTTCGTTCATTTTTTAGTTTTGACTTGAACATATAAATTGTAGATTTTCATATAAACTTTGTAATCACATAAGAATGGACTCATTCCGATACCTGAGTGAGGGAATATGACAAGTAAAAAAGAATACGGATTTTTCGAAAAAAAATATTTTTTCGTCATCTTCGGAATGATTTTTCGACCTTTTTTGTACATTTTTAGGCTTCAACTTCAATACAAGAAATGTAGATTGATTCACAAAGTTTGTAACGGTATGAGAATTGATTCATTTCGATATTCGAGTGAAAAAATACAACATGTTAAAAAAGACACATATTTCATCATCTTTTTTAACATGTTGTATTTTTTCACTCGGATATCGAAATGAATCAATTCTCATATCGTTACAAACTTTGTGAGTCAATCTACATTTTTTGTGTTGAAGTCGAAGCCTGAAAATGTACAAAAAAGGTCAAAAAATCATCCCGAAAATGACGAAAAAATATTTTTTTTCAAAAATTCTTATCCTTTTTTACTTGTCATATTCCCTCACTCAGGTATCGGAATGAGTCCATTCTTATGTGGTTATAAATTTTATATGAAAATCTAGAATTTATATGTTCAAGTCAAAACTTAAAAATGAACGAAAAAGGGAGAAAAATGAGCCGAAAACATAGACAAAGCTATTGTTTTCTTTAAAAAACTGCTCTAATGTGTCCTTTTTTACTTGTCATATTTCTTCACTCGGGTATCGGAATGAGTCCTTTTTTGTGTAGTTACAAAGTTTATATGAAAGTCCACAATTAATATGTTCAAATCGAAACTAAAAAATGCACAAAAGGAGAAAAATGAGCTGAAAATAAGAAAAAAAAGCATGATTTAATTAATATATAGATAATATATAAAAACAATTTATGCCCATTCCGCGCTCGGGCAGCGTGGAATGGGCAGCTATATTTAAAATAAAAATAAAAATAAAAATAAAAATTTACATTCCGCGTTGCCCGAGAGCGGAATCTGCCCATTCCGCGTCCGAGCAACGCGGAATGTGCTATTTCCTACACCCGAATTTTTGTTGTATTATTTTTTTAATTTTGATTTATTTTTATATTATTTATTTAAAATTCTCTAAATAAGAAGATGATTACAACCGTCGGTACCAATTAACGGACAAATATGAAAATCCGAACTAGTAATTATTTTAATTAAATATCACTTTCCACAGAAAATAACTAAGTTCATTGCTAAGCAAACTGTAAAGTGCAGGTGATCTTACCTAGAAAGTAGAAACAAGTTGTTCAACCTTCTTTGAAGGATATAAACATTTAGGCTATGTTTGGTTATGTTTTGGGATGGTATTTTGGTGAGAAATTTATCGGGATACGTGCCTGTTTGATTAGATTGTGTTTGGTTTTATTTTGGGAGTTGGTTTTTAGGTGTGTTTTTTTGGTGAGATAATGTTTGGTTTTGTTTCCAGAGGGAACAAAAGTTACTGTGGCAGTCAAATCATGAAACTTTTGTCTGTTAGAGAGGAGAGAGAAGAGAGAGAGAGCACACAAGAAGGAGTGTAGGGACAAAATAGGTGTAGAAAGATGAAAAATAATTATTATGTTTTTTTGGATAAAAAAGTAGTGTATTTTTGATCAAATATTTTGTGAACCAAACATGATTTGGTGAGAATTTTGGATCAAATATGGTATAGAAACATAACCAAACATTGCCTTAGGCTTTGTATGGTTAGGCATTCTGAGAGTATTTTTATTTTTTTGGATCACCAGAAAATGAAAATACACACTCCAAGGTAAATTCTACAAAAAAATACTTAAATTTTAAATCCTACTACACATTCCCCTATATAACTACTCATCATTTCATCATTTCCATCACTTCATTTTTTCTCTTCATTAATTACATAATTCAACTATCCAACATATTCTTTTTCTTACTTTATCATAAGTAAAATATTATTCTAATTTTTTCTTCTATCATCATTACATATATAACTAATTCAATCAATTTTGTATCACATCTACACAATTTCCAAATATTTTTCAAAATCACATCCAAACAAACAAAAAAAATAATATTTTCACACGAATTTCTATATAACACATTCTCCAATAAAATCTCAAAATTTATTTTCAAAAACACAACCATACAAAGTCTTACTTTTCTGCCAACTTACACACACAATAAGAAAGTAAATAAATACTTACAAAATAGTAATTGGTCATGTCAAGATTGTGCTAAGTGATGTTTTTTTCTATTAAAGAAAATAGCGATTATATTATTTTATTCAATAAAAAGTTTATAACGTCAAAAACAATACAATTTAGATGGTCTTTAGCGATATAGTAATAACAATTGAAGCAGCAAATATCAAGTTTCTTCAAGATGACAAATTTTAAGAACTAACAAACGAGCTTGTGCAAAAACCACACTCTTTTTCAAGAGAGACAAAATTCTCATTCGAGAGATAAAACAAAATATGTAAAAAGTTATATAAAAACTAATGTATGCATCGTATGTCTTCATCTCTAAGTTGTTAGATCCATCTCCGTCTTATCAAATATGAAGTTGGGATACACAGTTTGAAGAAAAGTACTCTAACTCAATTCATCGACGATGGTGGTGATATTAGTGGTAATAAAGTTGACCAAACCATCATCAAGAGAAGAAAGAAGAAAAGTTGTCCGGATTTTGAGAGAGAGAGACGAGGACGGAGCTAAATGATGTGTTTCTGACAACTATTTTTGTTATGTTACAATTCTAGTTTTTTTAGAAGCTCAATTATGTCAAAAATTGTGTTTAAATTTTCACTATGAACAGTGAATTATACATATAATATACGATGGTCCAACAAGAATAGTTCTTTTTTTTTTTATTATTATTATTATTATTTTGGGGCAATTACTAAACCCTAAAAATACACAATAGAATGACCCTGTACGTAACACTATTTCATGCTACAAGTCACAATCAAGTAATTATTGTTATGAATAATTCATTAAGTAGATGTCCATATAACTCCAATACATGATTTAGTGGATTCACTTACAACTCCAATATCTCATTTAGTGGATTCACCTACAATTCCATTACCTCATTTTGTAATCAATATTTGATCTTGTTTTGTGCCTATAAATAGGCTTTGCCATTGTATTGAGAAATACACCAAAATAAAAGAAAGAATTCTCTTCTTAATTCTCTAGTCTCTCTACTTTAAAATATTTGTATATATTTCATAATATTTGGGATTATTCCATAACACGTTATCAGAACGATCCGTCTCAAGGTGTTAATCATTTTAAAATTTGGCAAAAGATATACATGGGGTACTCAACATATGATGTAAATGTAGTGAGAAATTTTTATGAGTTATTATGAGTTTATAAAGAAAATTGATGGACAAGGTTTTCAAAACAAAGCAAGAAGAAAAGGTAAAAAAAAGGTATGTATATTTCAATATTTAACAAAAATAGAAATATGCAATAATTCTCTTGATGTTTAGAAAGAAGACATATGTATATATATGTGC
The DNA here is from genome assembly GCA_019426215.1 of Buddleja alternifolia. Lineage (NCBI taxonomy): Eukaryota > Viridiplantae > Streptophyta > Magnoliopsida > Lamiales > Scrophulariaceae > Buddleja > Buddleja alternifolia. The sequence continues at coordinate 47,678,936 of CM033391.1, forward strand.
ATATATTTGATTAGTATTATTCTTTTGAATAATCCTATCATGTTGAAAATATTTTAAGAAGTTGAATGATTGTTATGTTATTCATCTTATACTTTGATAATAGTATTATATGATGAATCTTGAAAAAAACTTGATTTTGTGACTCTTGATATTATGTGGAAAAATTATTTTTCTTGGGCGTTAGATATTGAAATTCATCTTGATGCAAATAACTATACTGCATTTCCTGAAGTGAATGTATTGAGTAATATATAATTATTTTAATCATGAGTCCCGTCCAACTAGTTCTGCTACATTCCCTGAAGTGAAAGTAGCAGCACATAACTATTTTAATCATTAAAGAAATCATGGACGTGGACGTGGTCGTGGATATAGTCATAAAAATCGTGGTGGTTATTCAAAGAACACATATTTCCACCAGAAGTGGAAAAATAATGAAGAGAAACATGAAAGTGGCCAAAATAGCAAATTTGTGAAAAATTTATGCTATCGTTGTGGTGGTAAAGGTCATTGGTCATGTACCTGTCGTACACCAAAGCATCTTGTGGACCTTTACCAAGAATCGCTAAAAAGTAAAAGAAAGAAAATAGAAACAAATTTTGCTTTTGAAGAAGGCGATTCTGATCATGGCCGATTTGATGACACTCATTTAGATATTGTTGATTTCTTTGCTGATCCTGATTGAAAAAAAAAAGTGATCACTTGATTAGAGATGAAAGTGTTCATAATCAATTTTATAAATCTTATTTTTAGTAGTTTTTAAAATAAATATGAAAATGTGTAGTTTTCATCAATGAATCATTTATTTATGAAAAGAATGAGTATTTACTCGATCAGCAACAACATCAATAATGAAGATATATGTCTCGCTGATAGTGCAACAACTCACACCATTCTCAAGAATAAAAAATATTTTTTTTATTTAGTAATGCAAGAAGCCAATGTTAATACTATATCGGGTAGTGCAAAATTAATTGAAGGCTCCGGCAGAGTTAATATATTGTTACCCGGAACACAATTTTATATTGATGAAGGTTTATATTCTACTAAGTCTCAAAGAAATTTACTAAGCTTCAAAGATATCCACCGAAATGGATATCATATTGAGACAACAAGTGATGGCAATATTGAGTATCTTTACATCACTAATACAATATCTGGTAACAAATGTATATTGGAAAAGTTGCCAGCATTGTCCTCTGGTTTGTACTGCACGCATATATCTACTATTGAAACACATTTTATCGTAAACCAGAAGTTTACAAATCAAAATAAGTTTGTTGTTTGGCATGACCGGTTGGGCCACGCCGGATCAATTATGACGCGAAAGATAATTGAGAATTCATATGGTCATCCATTGAAGAGCCAGCAGATTCTTCAATCGAATGATTTCTCATGTGCTGCTTGTTTATAAGCAAAAATAGGAAGTGAATCTATTACGTTTTTAGAACGTATTCAAGGCAATATTTGTGGACCAATACACCCGTCGTGTGGACCATTTAGATATTTTATGGTTTTAATTGATGCATCAACAAGATGGTCACATGTATCTTTGTTATCAACTCGCAACCTGGCGTTTGCGAGATTGCTTGCTCAATTGATTAGAATACGAGCACATTTTCCTGATTATCCAATGAAGAAGATACGCCTTGATAATGCAGGTGAATTTACTTCCAAAACGTTCAATGACTATTGTATGTCTATTGGAATTGATGTTAAACATCCTGTAGCACATGTTCATACACAAAACGGTCTAGCAGAATCGTTTATTAAACGTCTACAGTTAATTGCAAGACCTTTACTTATGAGATCAAAACTTCCTATTTCTTGTTGGGGACATGCTATTTTGCATGCAGCAGCACTTATTCGCATAAGACCAACAAGTTATCATAAATTCTCCCCATTACACTTGGTTTTTGGTCAGGAACCAAATATTTCCCATCTAAATTTTTTTGGATGTGCGGTATATGTTCCAATTGCTCCACCACAACGCACTAAGATGGGTCCTCAAAGGAAGTTGGGAATATATGTTGGATTCGAGTCTCCATCGATAATAAAGTATCTAGAGCCATTGACTGGCGATTTATTTACGGCTCGATTTGCTGATTGTCATTTTGATGAATCAGATTTCCCAACATTAGGGGGAGAAAATAAGCAGCTGGAAAAGAAAATTAGTTGGAATGAATTATCTTTATATCATCTTGATCCTCGAACAAAACAAAGTGAACTGGAAGTTCAAAAGATAATTCACTTGCAAGGTTTAGCTAACCAACTGCCAGACGCATTTACTGACCTTAAAAAAAGTGACTAAGTCACATGTACCAGCTGTTAATGCTCCAGTAAGAAGTGTTGTCCCTGAAGGTCAAAGTAATGAGTCTACTGCACGCCTGAAGCGTGGTAGACCTATCGGTTCCAAAGATAGTCATCCTCGAAAAAGAAAAGGAGCTAAGAATCAAGATGGTCTAATCGAGGATAAAATAACTCCAGAAGAGTCCCCAGTCATAACTAATATTTCGGTTCCAGAAGAACCTCAGGTACCTGAAACTTGCGAAAATAATGAGATCTCAATAGATTATGTTATGAACGGGAAACGATGGAATCGAAATGAAGTCAACGTTGACGATAAATTTGCATACATGTAGCGCTAAATATGATGAATGATAATGAGGATCAAGAACCAAGGTCTGTTAATGAATGTCGACAAAGAAATGATTGGCCAAAATGGAAAGACGCAATGAGGGCAGAGTTAAACTCGCTTGAACAAACGAAAAGTTTTTGGACCTGTAGTCCGTACACCTGAAGATGTAAAAGTTTTTGGACCTGTAGTCCGTACACCTGAAGATGTAAAGCCAGTAGGATACAAATGGGTATTTATGCGAAAACGAAATGAAAAAAGTGAAAATGTAAGATATAAGGCACGTCTTGTTGCCTAAGGGTTTTCGCAACGGCCTGGCATAGATTACGAGGAGACTTATTTTCCTGTGGTGGATGCAACTACTTTTTGTTATATAATAAGTCTGGCAGTGCATGAAAAACTTGATTTGCGTCTAATGGATGTTGTTACAGCCTATTTGTATGGCTCGCTTGATAATGATATATATATATATATATATGAAAATCCCTGAAGGATTTAATATGCCTGAAGCATATAATTCAAGTTCTCGAGAACATTATTCAATTAAATTAAGTAAGTCATTGTATGGACTGAAACAATCTGGATGAATGTGGTATAATTATCTCAGTGAATATTTGTTGAAGGAAGGATATAAGAATGATCAAATTTGTCCTTGTATTTTCATGAAAAGATCTGGAAATGAGTTTGTTATAATTACAGTTTATGTTGACGATTTAAATATCGTTGGAACTCCTAAAGAGATTTCAAAAACTGTTAATTGCTTAAAGAAAGAATTTGAGATGAAAGATCTTGGAAGAACAAATTTTTGCCTTGGACTACGAATTGAATATTTAAAGAACGGAATTTTTGTATATCAAGACGCTTATATATCAAAGGTGCTAAAGCGTTTCTACATGGATAAATCACATCCATTGAGCACCCTGATGGTCGTAAGGTCACTAGATGTGAACAAAGATCCTTTTCGACCTCGAGAAAGTGATGAAGAACTACTTGGTCCTGAAGTACCATATCTAAGTGCAATCGGTGCACTAATGTATCTTGCTTGTCATACTCGACCTGATATAGCATTCGCTATTAATCTATTAGCAAGATATAGTTCTTTTCCTACACGAAGGCATTGGAATGGGGTTAAACAGCTACTCCGCTACCTTAGAGGAACAATCGATATGGTCTTGTTTTATTCAAATGTACCCAAGTCCGAATTGGTTGGATATGCAGATGCTGGATATATGTCTGATCCTCATAATGGTCGTTCACAAACAGGCTATTTATTTACATGTGGTGGCACAGCCATTTCATGGCGATCTATAAAACAAACCATATCGGCCACATCATCTAATCATGCAGAAATCTTGGCTATTCACGAGGCAAGTCGAGAATGTGTTTAGTTAAGATCCATGATTCAACACATTCGAGGGACTTGTGGTTTATCTTCTGGAAAAATGATCCCGACGATCTTATATGAAGATAATTCCGCATGTATCGCACAATTGAAAGAATGGTACATTAAAGGAGATAGAACAATGCATATTTCACCAAAGTTCTTTTTCACTCACGATCTTCAGAAGAATGGTGATATCAATGTTCAACAAATCTGTTCCAGAGATAATCTTGCTGATTTGTTCACCAAGGCACTTCCCACAGCAATATTTGAAAAGCTAGTCTACAATATTGGTGTGCGTAGACTTAAAGATCTTGATTGATATTGTCATGAGGGGGAGATAATACGCGCTGCACTCTTTTTCCCTTAACCAAGGTTTTTCCCACTGGGTTTTCCTGGTAAGGTTTTTAATGAGGCAGCATCTGATTGCGTATTGAAAAAATTATGTACTCTTTTTCCTTCACTAGGTTTTTATCCCACAGGGTTTTTCCTAATAAGGTTTTAACGAGACATATTCTTAAGTGATGGACATCCAAGGGGGAGTGTTATGAATAATTCATTAAGTGGATGTCCATATAACTCCAATACATAATTTAGTGGATTCACTTATAACTCCAATATCTCATTTAGTGGATTCACCTACAATTCCATTACCTCATTTTGTAATCAATATTTGATCTTGTTTTGTGCCTATAAATAGGCTTTGCCATTGTATTGAGAAATACACCAAAATAAAAGAAAGAATTCTCTTCTTAATTCTCTAGTCTCTCTACTTTAGAATATTTGTATATATTTCATAATATTTGGGGTTATTTCATAACAAAAATTTTTTAGGAGGTCTCGATACTTTTGGTTATTGTGGGATTCACATGCATCAAATATGCTAGAATTTTATGGACTTATCATGCATAGGGATAAATACGGATAAATATAGTTTTAGTCTCTAGTGTTGGTACCTAAATCAATTTTAATCCCCCATTTGTTGGATTTGACAATATTGGTCCCTAATCATTCATTTTTTAACAAATTTCGTCTCAACCGTTAAGTAATCTGTCCAAAACAGACGGAAAAGTGGCACGTGAGCTATTTCTGGAGGGAAAATAGGCGTTTTGGAGCTGAATTCACCATTTTCACCACCTACCTTCACTTTTTGACATTTATACTTTCAAACTTGCTTCCAAACACAAAAAAAAAAAAAAAAAAAACCCAACTTTTGTCAAATGTGTGAAATAAAACATATATTAGTAATTCCATAGACTTCAACGGTCGGTGGTTAGGATTGGGACTTTTCAATATCCATTTTCCCTTATCCTTTGAAAAATATAACCATCACAATTAGAAACAGATAAGAATAAAAAATTTGAATCAAAATTAATTCGAGTACTTTTTCATTTGGCAAGACAATCCAACAAATTTATCAAAATAGAATCTATTCAACACACTCCCATAGCAGTAATATTTTGTTGGATATTGGGTGAATATTGTGTATGTATGAAAAGTGTGTGAACACCTCTTTTGCGTACGAAATTCGAACACCACAAGTATCGAGGATACTAAATATTATTGGATAATATTATTCTACTCCGGGAGTAGATGAGGTTAGCATTTTGAATTTCTCGATTCGGAATTGAAACGAATGAGAAATTAATTGCTATTGTTGGGTGTTTGAATGTGGATATCCCACTTTGGATATAAACCATAAGGTGGACCGGACCGAACCTCGGACCACGGACTCGAGCTCGGGTCTGGGTTCGGGTCTAGGTTCGGGTCTAGGTCCGGGATCGGGCTGGTACGCGGGCCGTGGGCCGTGACTGGGTTTGGTGGTCATTGGGCTAAATATATTCTTTTTGGGCTAAATATATTCTTTTTGGGCAAAATTTAGAATTAAATTAACTTGGGCCCAGTTAATTATTTTCTTCTTTTGGGCCAATAAGAATTAATTCAGGCTCACCAAAGAAATCAGGCAGCTCAGCAGAAGGTTGAATTATATTTGAAACGTTTCATTTGTAAAGCAGTCAGAAATTGAAATATTCTTGATGCTAAATTTGAAACGTTAGAATTTATAAGTGAAAAACATTTCACTTTAAAAGTGGTAAGGGAAAAACATTTCACTTTAAAAGTGGTAAGTGAAATGTTTTTCACTTTAAAAGTATAAGTGAAATGTTTCACTTTTAAAAGTGGTTAGTGAAAACGTTTCATTTCTCCAAATTTCTCCTATATAACGAGTCTCCCATATGAATGAAAAGATAAGAAAACGAACACACAAAAATCAGAAATCATTTATGCATTTTAAGCATTCTACATACATCACATCAGTGAGAGTTCTTGAGCAAAATAAGTTCGTGGAGTGTTGTTCTTGAAGTGGTTCAATTACAATACGAAATCGTTGTATCTTGGGAAGTTAATTGCATGATCTTGGGCAATATAGCTTTAAGGATAGAGAGTCCAACTCTCGCCTCGATTCGTTTTCATCGCATATATTTTTCAGTATATTTCAAATTTTACAGGGCAATTTTTTTTCTCAACATATTGAAATTCAAAGTCAACATTTATGAAACCCAGAAACTGAAGGAAAATGGAGGAAAATTGATTTGTTGTGCATCTCCTCTCTTATGCACATGTTTACCCAGAAACCGAAGGAAAATAAATTAGTTTTTATTGAGACATTTATTAATATATGTTAAATGAATTTGGGGCTCTTTTTTGTGTTTGAGAGCTATTTTGAAGGTATAAATGTCAAAAAGTGAAGGTAGGTGGTGAAAATGGTGGATTTAGCGCCAAAATGACCATTTCCCCACCAAAATAGCTATTCCGTTTGTTTTGGATGGACCACTTAACGGCATGGACAAAATTTGTTAAAAAATGAATGATTAGGGACCAATATTGTCAAGTTCAAAAAATGGGGGACCAAAAGTGATTTAGGTGTCAACATTAAGGACTAAAACTGTATTTGTCCTTCATGCATATATAGATAAGCATCTGTATTTGAGCATACAGACGTGTATGCATTGCGATTCAATTACATATTATGCATTACCTTAAAGATTAGGGCCTAATATAAGTCGTCAAATCAAGGTATATAGGCCTAAGCCATCTTATCTTTTAGGGTAGTAATTAAATATGTGTAGAACACGGGGACTTAATTTTGATTTATGATGAACTAATTAGAAAGTAAGTCAAAACATATCCATTAAAGGGGTTATGGTCCCAGTTGTGCGCAGGAGTACTTTACGTTCTTTTCTCTCTTTTATCCGATATACATTGTTTAGAGAAAATAAAGGGTCTACGTCCCAAAGACATATTTTATTCACATAGATTCAAATACGTTTTCGAATTGACCTTCATTACGTGATTATCATAAAGTTTAAAATTAAAATAATAAATTTCTATTACAAAACACATAAATTATTATGCTTATTTAGAGACTTAAAATTCAAAGTCTCCCTTAAAATCACTCAGCAATTGATAAATGGTGTCCACCTACTATCCCAAACTGGAACCACAATTATCAACCCACATTTTCTCACTCACATCCAAATGTCTATAATTCAAATCAGACCAAAATCATAATATATCCGACTACATTTATGTCAGTTATTAATTGATAGCTTATAAGGGTAGTAGTTTCCTAGCAATTAAACTTTTTGATGTATGCTTCCAAGTTCCAATGTTTTTTTTTTTAAATTTTAGACGAAAGGGATATCCTGATCCAATAAACTCAGACCGATAGTCTTTTAATTATGGGCCACAAACTCTAGAAGACTCCAAATAAGAAGAGAAAAGTCACAACTTGTGACAGTATGAGGTTGAACCTAGAATCTCCCATATGAAAGTAAAAATTAATGCCACTAGGTTAATAAGTCTTGGTTCCAAGTTACAATATTTTGACAGCTATAACTTCCTTGTTAGAGCAAACACAACCCTGTAAAGCTTTCCCATATTATTTGTCAGCAGTCATTTTGTGTATATCCGATCACCTATTTGAAAATGATGTTTTCTATCTTATGCACACATCACAGTCACAGGTATTAAATTCACGTCATTCATATTTGAAGAAAATAATATTCAGGCTTGTTCAATTCTTTATTGAGCTCAAAGAGTTATATTTGACTGTTAATGGAAGAGAGCAGAAACGAACTATAATAGAGCTAACTTCAAGCTATGCTCAAGTAGTTTGACCGTTTCACACATATTTTATCATTTTTTTAGTTGATCAATCGAGTTCAAGTTGAACTTCAACTCTTATGCAACAGAAAAAAGCGATCAAGCTTTGTTTATCGTGTTAACGAACAAAGCTCGAATGATTTATAGTCATCGATCCTGAGTTGAGTATCGAATAATTTGATTTGTTTTTATTTCTAAACGCACAGATGAGAAATTAAGCATGAGATGAAGCAAAGAATCAAATTGACTTTTTTTTGCTAACTTTCCAATGTATGGTACTTTTGGAAATGCGTAATTACATCTCATTAATTATTCGTAACCAACTGCAAATAAAATTAGTCTGGTTAAGTTTAATATTGTTCCTTACTTTTAGAAATACGTAATTACATCCCATTATTGATTCAAAACCAACTACAAATAAAATTAATCTGGCTAAATCTATTATTCATTTCACTTGATATGTATTTAGTTTACATGCGACCAAACTCGATCTCAATTATAATGTTTCTGAATTTCATTAACAATCTCCAATAAATTGCCATTAACACTGTATAAGAATAGATTAATATACAAAAATACTAAATGCATTATGCATGATTTTGATTGCATATATAATAATTATCAATTACCAACAATTAGGCATCAAACAATTATCAACAATTAATTTACTATACAACTAGCTAGACAAATATTCACAATTTTAATGAAACTCGAACCTAAAATCTTTTGATCTGGGTTTCATTAGCTGGTCAAAAGTGATGTTTATATATTTTATTTGAGCGACTTTAACTAAATTCAATGGAAACTTCCAAGAAAAGGTCATTGTCAACACTTATTCAATAACCCACATGAATTGCTATTTCTTCATAATTTCTTAAACAATTGGAAGAAATTGAATCCATAGGAACAATCATATATATGAGGAAAATACATCCAACTTATAAAAATAATTTCACATAGAATCATTATATAGTCTTATTTTATAGAATTATTTCCTTAATTAATAACATAAAGTCTTTCATCAACTATGATATTTACTATCCACTCCCTCCATTGGATAGCAAAAGCACATCTTTACCTTTTTTAATTTACTTTATCTTGTTTAATTAACTTTTCGAGGAATTTTTTATCCCAAATTCCCAATCCGAGTGCTCAATTGAAGTCCCATAATGAGTTATTGAGTTCAAATTCTACCATAATTGCGAATTTTTGTTTATATAATCATAGTTGTTGGTGCATGTAGGTAATTGTTAAATATTAGTAGTTGTTATTTTTGATTGTTAAAAATTAATATTTATAATGTAATGATTTATGCAAACGGTATTAATATTAAAATTAATGTTATTAATAATATATTAAATATTCGATATGCAATGATATACATATTTTTCAGTTCTCTTCAGCTAAAAGTTTAAAATAAAACCAATTGAAATTGTAAAATTGAACAAACTATGAAATCTTGATCGTGACACGCACTAAAACAATATGATGTAAATTTCCCATGAGCGTGATGTGCAAATCATTATCGCAAGTGTACACCATAATATCTCTAGTCTATCTATGTAAAGTCTATGTAAAGATATAGATGCACACATATCTACAAATAAAGTGAAATAAATAAAAATAAAATAACAAGACTTTATCCAATTTTATCTATAAAAGAACAAAAAAAATATGCCCTCGACGATCTGGTGAGGAAAATCTTGGTATATACCAATAAAAAAATAAAAGAACAAAGTCCACTTTCATTTAAATTATTTTCAATTATTATAATTTGGAAAAGTTCATGGGCAATGCAAACTGTAAAATGGTGGAATTAATGTTTCTTAGGAAACAAGTTGTGATTGTTGTACCCTCTATAAATACATACAAATATCAACAACTCACCCTATCAATTGTTTCCTTGTTTCTCAATCAATTTCATCCCTTCACAAACTGTAAGTCTCCTCTCTCTCTCTCTCTCTCTCTCTCAAGATTCTGAAACTCTGTTAAAAAATTGGATTTTAATTGGTATGAGATTATGAATATTTACGGGGAACCCAATTTCACGTATATATGCGCAATTGTTGTAAACCCTCTTTTAATCGCATGTCAGTTTATGTTTTTCTTCTGGATTATTTTTTACCAGGGCACTTTATTTTCACTCAATTTATTACATGTTTCGTCGGCTTAATATGCGGGATTTGAAACAAGAATAGGAAATAGTCATTTTGCGCAGAAGCTGCTAATCCTTTAATAATTTAACCTTTCAGTGAAATTGTTTGTTTCTTGGTATATGTGACCAAGAATATATACCTTTATGCTTGGACTTTCTAGTGATGATTTTTAAGGAGTATCGAGAGTTTAAAGTCCCGAAATTATCACAATTATTCGTGAGTGGTGGATCCATACACGTCCCATCACATGATTGACGGTGTTTAATCGAGAACGCCTAAGAATGACTTTGGATATTTTGGGATTGAATTTTGATTCATAAACAATTTATGTTAAGGGTCTTCTAAAAATTATTTGTTCTTAGAAAACTAGCAATTTCTTTGGTTGAATACTCGTATGTTTTCCTAGAATTCTTTCTGTAGGAAAATGGGAAATTTACTGTGCTGTGTCCAAGTGGATCAATCCACCGTTGCTATTAAGGAGCGATTTGGAAAATTTGATGAAGTCCTCGAGCCAGGATGCCATTGCTTGCCTTGGTTTCTCGGTAGCCAGCTGGCCGGCCATCTAACGCTCCGCCTGCAGCAGTTGGATGTTAAGTGTGAGACTAAGACAAAGGTAACTTGTTTCTTTTTTCCATGATTCCCAAGATGTTGAAGCTTAGTGTATATGTTGCTAGATTTATAGTAGTGATAAAGAACGTATATGTTGCTATACTAATTGCACTATTCAATTACCGTTCTTTTCAGGATAATGTATTTGTCAACGTAGTGGCATCAATTCAGTACCGTGCTCTTGCGAATAAGGCAAATGATGCTTTTTACAAACTCAGCAACACGAGAAGTCAAATTCAGGCCTATGTTTTTGATGGTACATTTCTTGTGTTTACACTTGCCACTTGCATTTATGATATAGATGGTGTTTTATTATAATTGCCTCAATTAGTATGGTGGTATTGTTTGTTGTTAGATTACACACGGTGATGTCAGCATTTCACTTTATGACATCATCATATACACATCCAACGACTAATGTTCATTTGGGGTGCTAACTAAATGGGTAGCATGAAATTTTCTCCCCGACTCTAAAACATGTTTGTGGCCTCTGTTATCCAGTGATAAGAGCAAGTGTTCCAAAACTCAATCTCGATGATGCTTTTGAGCAGAAAAATGACATTGCAAAGGCTGTTGAAGATGAACTTGAAAAAGTAAGTCACTTATATAGTGATTCTAGTTCGTGTGGATGAATCCAATTCTTGAATTAGTTTTGTTGATCTTTCTGATGCTTCTTGCAGGCTATGTCCGCTTACGGATATGAAATTGTGCAGACGCTAATCGTTGACATTGAACCAGATGCGCAAGTTAAGAGAGCAATGAATGAAATCAATGCTGGTAAAGTTTTGGAGTATCCACTATTAGGCAATAATACCGAAGCCTGCTTAAATACGTTAAACTCTTTGAATATCTCGAACCTAGTTTACAGTTAAAAAAAAAAAAAAAACCTAGTTAAAGGCTGTCCAATGGTAGTTTTTTGGCATCGCGGGTACATTTGATTTAGGCACAATTGCTACTCATTGCACATTTGGTCTATTTTTCGCAATACTTATATAAGAATTATTCAGATTTCATTTCTTGAATCAAATCTTCAATCCAAATGCATCCTAACTGCATATTTTGTCTCAAATTCATAACTAATTTTTTTAACAGCTGCTAGGATGAGGGTCGCTGCTAATGAGAAAGCCGAGGCTGAAAAGATTTTGCAAATTAAGAAAGCCGAAGGTGAAGCAGAGGCTAAATATCTCTCTGGTCTGGGTATCGCCCGCCAGCGTCAGGCAATCGTGGACGGGTTAAGGGACAGCGTACTAGGTTTCTCTGTTAACGTGCCTGGGACCACTGCTAAGGATGTCATGGATATGGTCCTTGTCACTCAATATTTTGATACGATGAAAGAAATTGGTGCTTCATCAAAATCTTCTGCTGTGTTCATCCCTCATGGACCCGGGGCGGTTCGTGATGTGGCCACTCAGATTCGTGATGGGCTTCTTCAGGCTAATCTGTCTTAATTTCTCTGGCTATTATTGCAGAAGTTGAAGTTGGTATAAGTTTTATTTAAGTCGCTTTCTTGTCTTTCTGGTGTTGAATATTTTTTTATGGGGTGATTTGATTTTGTGGATATTGTTGGGGAATATAGTAGTATTATATTTTTAATTTTTCAGTATTATAATTAAAAACCACTCTTTTTTTTTTTAAATTCAAGAATAGTGAGCACATATTACATTTATTAGTTACTATTTCATTACCAAACTGAATATTAATACTCATCACGGCACGAAAAATTGATAAAGTAGTTGAAAATTACAATGACCACGATGTCAATACGACATCGGTTAATGAAGAGCTTTCTGATGATAATTTAACCTAAAAATGGGATTGTAGGACAGTGCAAACTATGAATGTGAGTTGAAGGGACAAAGTGCTTTTAAGTTAGTTTTTAGGGTGACATGCTAAAACAGGGATGGTGAAATGCCGTTTACCCTTCTTTCGTTTTTCTATTCTTCACATCACACCTAACATTTTGAACATATACGCGGGTAACACGATATAATCATGTATATTTGTTATAGAAGATCTGCTGCGCTCATTCAAAGGCCGAATCACCCGATTCTGCTCTTGCTTTTGTTGCATTAGTTCTTTTCATCGATCAATTTCAAACTTTTGCATCTCTGCATTTTGCTTTCGATCTTTTGTAGATTGGCGTTCAATCATGTCGTTTCCTTTTTATCTTCATGATTCTTCTTCTTCTTCTTCGTCTCCACCTTTGCATTTTTATCTTTGTTTTTCTCGTCTTTATTCTTCTCTTTGCCTTTCGCTCCTTTCTCATTCTCATCCGCGTGCTTCTCCTTCTCCTTCTTCTAATGCTTCTTCTCTTTTTTTGCTTTGGCTGCGGAGTCATGTTTATCCGTATCTTCTGATTTTTCACATTCTTTACGCAGCTCCTAGACTACTCGTAAGTCGTAACCATATTAATTTCAAAGGCGAAGGTTCATATCAAAACTGCTGGAGAGGAAAAACATTTAATATTTATCTTCTGGAAACAAATTCTCAACTCTCAATCTTTAGACGGGTCGATTTTGGTGCAATATTATTACCAAATAATGATTCAAGCTTAGAATGTTGTAATGCCCCCTTACCATTTATGTTTCATTATAGAGAAGCTGTTACCGAAATGTGGATGTCCTATATTTATACATTCACAAGAAATTCTTCGGTGTGCAATTCCTCTTTCTCTTAACCTTCCTATTTTGCTCCTAACCTCAAATTTGAACTCTGTTTTTCACTTTTCTCAATTTAATATTTTATCTTATATTTGTTATTATATAGACACTCCGTATTTATATAATCCATGTCAAGTGTTTATCTCATTACTCACACGTCAAATTCACTGTTTGATGTGAAAGTAATTTGTATAAGTGATAATACTATAAATCCCCTTCTCTTTCGGGCCAGACAATTTTAAAAACTCGACAAGTGACATGATCAATCCAACAAATTTATCCGATAATGTTGACTCCAAAGCCCAAGAGGGTCTACTCCTCGCGTTTAATAAAGAAGACACTCCTGAAAGGCTGACGAGAAAACTTATACGTAAAAAGGATGCTGAAGAAGACTATAATTTTATCAAGGTAACTACGAATTTCAACAAAATGATTCAATTTATTGAGTTAAAAAAAAAAAAAAAACAAAACAGAAGAAATACATGACTATAAATAGCAAATACATCTGCTTGTTATTTTAATCTTAATTACATGATTATTTATATGTAGTATAAAGTATTATCAATGACGAAATTTAATTATTAAAGGGACAGCAATGATAAGTAATGCAATTAAAATTGCAATAATAAAGAATACAATTTTCTTCTTAGACTTGTCTGCCGTAATTACTTTCAATGGATTATTTGCTGCCTTCTCCTGTTGCTTTGCACTGCCATATTTACGAAACGACCCAACTTTATTATCCTGCTGTGGTGCTTTAGGACTATTATCCTGTGTCCTAGGATTAATATTATCCATTGGACTTGGATTCGGCATAATTGTGATTGCATGTCCAGTTTGTTGTTTGGTTTTCGGGATAGTGATGCAATAAATTTGATCTTCTTCGAAAAAACCATCAGCATCCTCAATGTTTCCATTCTTTGGGACATTGAAAGACTCTTCGAAGTTTATGTATTTGTGATCACTCACTTGCTTGTTTCCTCGTACTACTAGATGCCCGTATTTGTCAACGTGGATAGTAACGTCCTTGGCCTCAAAACCTTAGATAAATGAAGAGAAAAAAAGATTTGATTATGATAAGTAGTAGTTAAGAATTAAATATGAATATTGAGACGGGTTGTGGGAAAAATCTATATGAGATTCAATGTTTGTAGATAAATTATTTATGGATCAAGGATGAATATAGACAAGGATCTGGCTAGGGGGCGGACTTAGAGATGAAATATAGATTTTAGGCAAAATTGAATTCCTTGTCCAATTGGTTAGGGGTGAGCAATTTCAGTCTCGAGTTTTACGAGTTCTGCATATTTATTCCCACTAAGTTAGAAATTATTGCATATTTGGTCCAAAATGCCAGTTTTTGAATGAGATAAACCCATATAAGTGGCATGTTGTTATCTATATAGTTATTTGCTTTTGTTATCTTGTGTGCTATGATTCCTCCATTGTTGATTATTTAGTTATTTTCTTTTGTTTCTTCCCACAATTAAATTTTCACGATATGAATATGGGGTTTATTGCAATTTATTTTCCAGTGAAATTTATATATAGCAAAAAAAACCCCTGTGAATTTTTTTTAGCAATTTACCTTCCTGTATTTTCCAAAATAAAGCAAAAACACTCCCCACGCACGCCACACGCCAAAATCGAGACTTTGCATGCTGTTTTTCGTTGTTTAAAGTCCGTTTTACCCTTTTTACTAACTATAAAAAGCCCTAATTACCTTATATTTGGTCTCCCCTTTCTTATTCAACAACCTAGACGCCTCCTACACCAAAAGAAAAGATTTTCTTCCATGGCTTTAAAGTGTAAAATCTGCGGGGAGGCGCGTGGGGAGTGTTTTTGCTTCAAACACTTCCCACGTGCGCCACACGCCAAAAC
The DNA here is from genome assembly GCA_019426215.1 of Buddleja alternifolia. Taxonomy (NCBI): domain Eukaryota; kingdom Viridiplantae; phylum Streptophyta; class Magnoliopsida; order Lamiales; family Scrophulariaceae; genus Buddleja; species Buddleja alternifolia. Next base: position 47,694,422 of record CM033391.1, read on the forward strand.
CGAGACTTTGCATGCTGTTTTTCGTTGTTTAAAGTCCATTTTGCCCATTTTACTAACTATAAAAAGCCCTAATTACCTTATATTTGGTCTCCCCTTTCTTATTCAGCAACCTAGACGCCTCCTGCACCAAAAGAAAAGATTTTCTTCCATGGCTTTAAGTGTAAAATCTACGGGGAGGCGCGTGGGGAGTGTTTTTGCTTAATTTTGAAAAACACAGGGAGGTAAATTGCTTTTTTTTTTTCACAGGGAGTTTTTTTTGCAATATATGAATTTCACAGGGAGATAAATTGCAATAAACCCTATGAATATGTAACATGCATGATATGTATCCTTGAATGAATTAAGTTATGATTATCAAAAAAAGTGAAAATGAATTAAGTTATACAAACATTGAATATAGAGTACTCCAAGGAGTCGAGGACAACAAATTAAGTCTTCGAATAATTAGAAATAGACATAATAATAAACTCTAGAAAGAAGAAAACGCAACAAAAGCAAACTTCTCATAATAATAAGACCAATATTAATTACCAGGAAGAGTTAAGCGCAAGGAATGATGATCTGAATCCTCCTTCCATTCATGAGGCGGAGTAATCTGTGTAAACATAAGGCTCGAGTTTTCCTTTTCCAGACGTGCTCGACCTGCCATATTGATAACTTTTTATATATTGTTCAATGAGTATAGAAAATTAAAACTTTGGAAGACACTATATATTATTTTTGTTAATATATATTCTTATGTTATGTGATAATATAATTGCACATGCATGCTATTTATACTGACTAGCAAAGTGTAGTGGTGGCTTCATCTTGGTTTTATGCTTTATTTTCAAAAAGTAAATACATTGCTTCCTTGGAAGATCATCCTTTGGTATATGTTTATACTAATGCTTACTCTGTAAATTTTACTTTAGTAATTAAGGAAAGTTCTTGTTAGTGGTGAGCATCACAAGGTTCGGATCATGCCACCTCGATCAACAATGACATACATAACATGTTGATGGGCATAATCTTAACTCTTTGCATCATTAGACATCATGTTATACGAGAATTTTTTAGGAACGAATCAAACACTAGAAGAATGTTTATGGTCAACTTAAACGCAAAAGAAAACATGATTTATGTAGTTTGGGGCACTAAAGAATCTTCTCGATGTCCTATATTTACATATATATTAGAGACAGGGAAAATTGCACTTTTGGTCCCGTAGGAGTCGGCTTAAAACACTTTTAATCCTGTAAGACATTTTTTGACACTTTTAGTCCCATAGGAGTGAAAAAGTAGCACTTTTGGTCCCAAACATTAAAAAACGGATGAAAAATGGCGATTGAATCTCACTCGCCATTAAAAAACAAGAAATTCAAAAAGAAATTAAAATAAATTCAAAAATATTAATAAAATAATAAAAAAACAAAAAAAAAAGAGGAAAAGAAATGAAAAAGAAGACGAACAGTATTCGCCCTTCCCCCTCCCCCCCACCACACACCTTCCACCCCCATCTAATCTACTATGCTGCCGCCGTCGCCATTGCCTCCACCACACCACCTCAAAAAGCTAAACCCAAACCACAATCTCCAACCAAAACCTCCCAAACACGACCCCTCAACCACCTCTAAAAACCTCGCTGGCGATGGGGTGACAATGGTGGTGGAGCAGCATGACGGTGGGGGGCGGTGGTGATGGGGTGGGGAAGAAGACGAGCACAGTGCTCGTCTTCTTCCTTTTCTTTTTCCTTTTTTTTATTTATTTAATTAATTTTGAATTTTTTTTTTAAATTGTTTATTCCAAAATCACGCGCCCGAGCGTGTGTGTTACATGCGGCAACTCCTATGGGACCAAAAGTGAGGTTTGAGACCAAAAATGTCACTTTTTCACCTCTATGAGACTAAAGGTGTTAGAAAAAATTCTATGGGACTAAAAGTATTTTTGGGCAACTCCTATGGGACCAAAAGTGCAATTTTTCCATTAGAGACATGTTCGTTTATTCATAGTCAAAGTTACGTTTAGGGATAAAAAATAACCGTAAAATGACAAAAGTACCTTCCTAATCAGATTTTATGATCCCATCAGAATTCTCCGAATGTTTAGCTGATGATCACCTATGGTATATATATGGATGCCTTTGTTTTCTTGTGATGGCAGCTTCAAAGGATTGTGCATTTATGATCCATCAAAAGTGAATAATAAGCTGTTATATAAAAGGAAAATGTGCTTATGTACAACATTTGTGAAGCCAACTGCATTAATTAATCTTGCTATATATATATATATAATATATATACAGAGCTTGAGAGAAGAGAGAAGAAATCGTTCTTTTCTTTGTTTAGTCTTATTTATTTGATTTTTGTGTTCCTTTAAAAGTCCTTTTTCTTGCAGCCTGTTGAAGCATCAATCAAACAGTTAATGTAGTATTCCCTGCTTCAAGCACATGCAATTACTAAAGTTAAGTTCACGGATATTATATGTAAAACTTAAAGGTACGTAACATTTTTCTTTTTAATTAGAAGATAAAAGATGAAAGAATAAATGATTCAAATATTCTACAGCCATATAATATTTATTTTCTCCGGACTTTCGTGGCCGTTCCTACCTTTTTTGTACGTTTTTTTCTTCAAAAATGTATTAAGATTGTTACGGTAGTCAACATATTAATTTTAACAATTTAAGTAAAACAAGTCTAATAAAATGAAATACAAAAACTTCTGTACATTTGGACTAAAATTTGGATTGGTATAACGTAACTAATATGTTTCTATACATAACTTCATTTAAATACATTTTAAAAAGTTAATATTTGTTAAACCTTTTTGATAATTTGAAAAACATCCTACATTGATGATTAAAATTGAGATTATCTCATTTTGTTATCTTATTACAAAAAGAATAATTTGAAATTAGGTTGTTTTTACTAGGGAACATTACACACTGACCCCCTCACTTATATATTATGTAATTACCAAAACTCCCCCTCACTTATTGAAAATTACCAATACACCCCCTCACGTTAAGAATTTCTTACAATTACACCCCTTGTGTGTTTAACAATTCTTACAAATTTACCCCTATAAACCATACAAGTAGACCCCTTGAGGGGTTGTGTTGGTAATTTCAATAAGTGAGTGAGAGTTTTGGTAATTACACAATAAGTGAGGGGGTCTTTGTGTAATTTGCCCTTTTTATTATTTAAGTACGTACAGCCTTCAAACATCACTTTGATGGTTGTATTTTCTCCCGAACTTTCTTATTATATACATGATCGTAGATGATATTCATCTTCTGGAATCGTATAATTGTCAAAAGTGAGTGCTTTTATTTGATGGCATTCTAATTAGATGGATGGTAAATCAACTAGGATCAAATCTCATAGCAATAGTAGTTCTTCATCAATAGGGTACGAAACTACACTATTCTTCGCATCTATCAAGGCTAGGAAAGGCTGAAACTAACGTTTTTGACCCAGGCTCATTCAGAAACATAAGAGATTAGCGCCCTTTCATTTCATTTCTATGGTCGATGATCATAAAGGGCCTCTTTACCATTCTGTATAAATGTACTATTCTATTTGTACTGAAATTTTCCCTCACACAAGTACTGCAGTATTCCACTAACCTCTTTTAATTTCCTTATATATCCAAATATATAATTTATTTATAGATTACTCGTAATGGTTATATATGTATATATTGTGTATGATACATACTTACAACAATAATAGCATAACTATGAATTCAGATTATGCTATTTTACTGAGCAAGAACTTAATTGATAAATGATTACTTCTCTTTTGAGAACTCAACACTTTTATTTCTTTAAATAGCTTTCTCAATCATTTGTGTGGATCGACTCATTCATCCTTCTTTTTCTTCCTTATATTATAAATGTCGTGTTATCAAATTTATAAGTCAAGATTTTGATAAAAAAAAAAAAAATTCTTGAAATTGGAAAGAAAAATGCGATGGTAGCAAGAATCAGGTTAAAAAGTAAAATAATATATATCTTTTATAACAATTTTACTAAATTTCTCTTTGCACCATTATTTAATATGTAAATACATGTATTCTATACTAGTGTGGTACAAATATTTGACACAATACTGAGGGCAGAAAGGGTATAATCTTCAACTTATTTATGCTATAATTAAGAGTCAAAGAAAAAAAAAAGGGAAATATTTGTCACGTTAAATAAATTTGCTCAATTCATCGTAAAATAAGTAAATAAACCTTTTTCCACATTTCCCTCCAAGTCGCAAAATGAGTATACTAACAATTCCGCATATTTTCCTCTCAACTTCTCATTCTCAGTGTCATCTTTTTCAATGGATATTGTATGTGAGGTACTTAGCTTCTTTCGAAGCATTGAGGATTAAAAGTTCAACCCTACGTTTGGGGATGTTAATTCATTTATATATAAAGTAGGGAAATAAAGATCAAATAGAAATAAACCAAAAAGATACAACATATTTGTTCCATACAATAATGGATAACAATATTAGGTATAGTTTAGTTTTCTTGATATTTTTTGTTGTGGTTTTCACCACAGAGGCAAATAATGCTGAGTTAGATAATGAGGTCTGGCAGAAGCGTGCAAAAGAAGCGAAAAAAGCCGCTCGTCATGCCTATCAACCTAATCCATGGGCAGTCTCAAATAATCTCAATAAACATGTTCATCAGTAAGTTGATTTTTGCTTCTTTTTATAAAAACTGATATTATATACCACCGGTCAATATTCACATTTTTATATCTCTAATTTGGTAATGATTGTTCCAATTAATTCACACCGGAAATTTAATCAATTAATTTTTTTAAATTCAATTCTTTCTTTAAAAACTCAATGGGACATGGAAAAACACATTTGTGTGACATTTTTAAGTAGACATTGTACCAGTATTCTCTCAACCATAATTACAAATTAACAACACAAGTTTTTATATTGATATATGAAAAGGTCAATGGAAGGTAGCAAGAGCACAAGGAGAGGCCTACAAAAATACAATGGTACATGCATGGCTACAAACCCTATTGACCAATGTTGGAGGTGCCGAAAGAATTGGGCGAAAAATCGTAGGAAACTCGTCAATTGTGTCTTAGGATTTGGGCGCCATGTGACCGGAGGCAAGGCAGGGAGGACATACGTGGTGACTGATCCATCAGACAATGACCTAGTGAACCCTAAGCCGGGGACATTAAGACACGCGGTGATCCAGCCAGAACCACTTTGGATCATATTTGCACGTGATATGGTTATTAGACTATCTCAAGAGCTTATCATGACGAGCAATAAGACGATAGATGGGCGTGGAGCGCAAGTACATATTACAGACGGAGCTGGTTTCACCCTACAATACATAAGCAATGTGATCATCCATAACATTCGAATCCATGATATTAAGGTGGGAAATGGAGGTCTGGTAAGAGATTCCATTACTCACTACGGTTACCGTTCAAGGAGTGACGGCGATGGAATTTCGCTCTTTGGTGCGACGAATATATGGATAGATCATGTTTCTCTATCTAAATGCTATGATGGACTTATTGATGCAATTGAAGCTTCCACAGCCATCACCATCTCCAACTGCCATTTTGCCAATCATAATGAGGTAAGCTAAGTGGTTACATTTAATTAGAATCGTTCCTAAATGAATTCACGTTGCCGAGGAGAAAAAGTGTATGCGAACGCATTTTCTCGTAAAGTATTTGTAAAAAAACCAACTTTTATTCTACGTCTTGCAACAAATAATTACCAAACATATTGTTCAAGATAAAATATCATCGACCAGTCAATACAATTGATCAAACTTTGCAACACTGGGAAAATTTCATTTACGGTCCCGTAGGACTTCGCCCATTTCAGATTTAGTTCCATTGGAATTTCAGTTACACTCTTGGTCTCATAGGACCCAAAAAGTTGCACTTTTGGTCCCAACGCGAAGAAAATTGGATGGAAAAAGACGAGTATCATACATGCACCGTTATCTCAGAAAACACAAAATACGGCGCGTGTATGACACACACCTTTTTCCATCTATTTTTTTACGGCTGAGACCAAAAGTACAACTGAAATTTCAATGAGACTAAATCTGAAATGTGTGAAGTCCTATGAGATCAAAAGTGAAATTTTCCCTTGCAACGCTCGTCCAAACATATTTATATTTTAACAAATTCCTCGATAGAATTTTCTTAAAGTTTTTCGCAAAATGAAAATAAATATGAATTCAAACATGAGGATTCACTCCAAATTAAACAAGTGTTTACAAGTGCATATGCAAATGCAGGTGATGTTGTTTGGAGCAAGTGATAGCTACTCGGATGACAAGATAATGCAGATAACTTTAGCTTTCAACCACTTTGGGAGGGGATTAATGCAAAGGATGCCTCGAGTGAGATGGGGTTTCGTTCACGTAGTTAACAATGATTACACTCGATGGCAAATGTATGCCATAGGCGGAAGCCAGCACCCTACCATACTTAGCCAGGGCAATCGCTTCATGGCCCCTGATAATCCATTTGCCAAAGAGGTAAGCATCAAATTTGTGTGTATGTGCACCTTTTTAGTACTTTAGAGAACTTTGGATCCTCTATTCAGATTTGGTGCTTTATCTTATATTTTGGGTCATGCAAACCAAGTGTAAATAATTCACTTCAACTGTATATTGAAGGAAACAATATTAGATTCGCTTAACGCGCTTCTATATTGAATTACATGATCAAGTTCGTACCAAACAAAAAAGTAAAGCTCAATAATTTGAGAGAGGAAAAGTAATGTTTTATCATTTATGCCTCCATGCTAGATCAAATATCGGATTTCTCATTTTAGTGTGATGTTTCATCTTGTATTGCACACTACTTGGGGAGTATTGAGTGTTTATTTAAGGGAATAAAAAATACAAATGAACAAAATGAGAAAATTCACTCGTGCATGTCACGTGGAATACAAAATTTTTATACTAAATTCGAATAGAAAATTCGAAGTGAGGAATCGAAGATTTGTATTTGAATACACAATTCAAAGCCTTAACTGCGAATCAGATCGTAACTCCAATTTATTGTTTCATCTTGCATTCTATATTACAATTTACAAAAGTACATTAAGTATATATATAATAAAACGCTTTTATATATACTCAACGTGTATTTTCAGTGTCGAATATAAAATGAAATAACGTCTTGTAATACACTTTTCATGGTATAAATATGTAGGTGACGAAGAGAGACTACTCACCGGAGAGTGTGTGGAAGAACTGGGTATGGAAATCTGAGGGAGATGTTATGAGGAATGGAGCATTTTTCACACAATCCGGAGATCCTCACCACAAGTTTGCACTAGGCCCCGATATGGTCACCCCTAAACCTGGAGAGTTTGCTAGCACGCTAGCGCAGTTTTCGGGCCCTCTAAATTGCGTTCCGAGAAAGCCATGTTAGCAGCACAAGTATGAATAAATTGTTTTTTCTACCATATGTATGTACTAGTCCTTGTAAGAAAAATTAAACTTTCCTTATGATTAGCATTAATTTGTGGAATAGTCACTATATTTATTGCGAAGTGTTTATTAATTTATGATAATGTGTCTAAGAGAAGATATGTGATTTAGGCTTACAAATAAGTAATTTTCAATTTAGTGATACGATTGTGTTCTTTCATGATTAAGCTTCTATTTTGTATCCTGTTGAGCTGATGTTTATCCAATTAGAGTGATTGCTCTTTCATGATTGGTGTTCTAGTCATCTGTGATTAGATTGTTTGTGCCAAAGCAATTCCTCGTGCATTTTTTTGTATTTTTTTTTTCAGTTAATGCAGTTGATTTTTTTTTTTTTAGAAAAGATATGGGTTTTACTTTGAATTAAGTAAATGATAAAATAGGTTTAATAAAAATGATCAATACATAATTTAAAACGACATATAAATGATTCTGGAACTTAATGGTTGTAGTAAAAATTCCGAAAAAATTGCAATATTCATACACTATGTTGGCGTGCACGTTTTTTTAGTATTTTAAGTTGGCCTACTGGCAATTTGGGTACATTAACTTGCAAAAATCGGCAATTTTGGTACAAATTGCACCGAAAAATTGAATTTGGCCGAAAAATTTGAAAATTTTGACTGAAATTGGGGATTTTGACTGATTTTGATTTAAATTGGGGGAATTTTAACTGAAATTGGAGATTTTGATTGATTTTAACTTAAATTTGGATTTCTTATTTAAATATAAACTAAAAAAAATTATTATTTCATTAAAAAAATAACCCACCCCACCCCCAACCCCAGCATCACGTTTCACCCCTCCCCCCACCCCAACCAAACCCCCTGTTCGTGTGTGTATATATATGCGTGTGTGTATATATATGTGTGTGTGTGTGTGTATATGCGTGTGTGTATATATATATATATACATATGTGACTGTGTGTGTTTTTGTGTGTGTGTATATATATATATACATATGTGATTGTGTGTGTGTATATATGTGTGTGTGCGGACTGTGTGTGTGTGCGCGTGAGGGAGGGCTGGGTTGGGGTGGAGAAGACGACACTGTTCCCCACCCCCCTTTTTTTCTCTTTTTTCTTTTCTTTTATTTAATTTATAAAATTAAGTTTATTAAAATACTATTTTTAATAAAAATAATTATTAAAATAACTATTTTGATTAAAATAGTTATTTTAATAAAAATACTATTTTGAGGGTAATTTGGAAAAAAATAACTTTAAATCAGTCAAAATCCCCAATTTCAGTCAAAATTCCCAAATTTTTCAGCCAAATTCAATTTTCAGGTGTAATTTGTACCAAAATTACTGATTTTTGCAAGTTAATGTACCCAAATTGCCAGTAGGCCAACTTAAAGTATTAAAAAAACGTGCACGCCAATATAGTGTACGAATGTTGCAATTTTTCCTAGAAATTCCATATACGCGGAGTGTCAGCACAAAATGGGCAAAGTTGCAATTTTAGTACATCAAGTTGGCATGTATATTTTTTTTGGTACTTTATTTTGGCATACTGACAATTTTAACACACTAAGTTGCAAAAATAACAATTTCAGTACAAATTTCGTTGAAAAATTCAAAATTGGCCAAAAATGTCATTTGGCGGGGAAAATTACAAAATTGGTACTCTAAGTTAGCCTACACGTTTTTTTGGTACAATAAGTTGGCCAGGTAGCAATTTGAGTACATTAACTTGAAAAAATTCGCAATTTTGGTACAAATTGGCCGGAAAATGTCATTTGATGGGAAAATTACATTCAATTTGGGGATTTTTGCATATGGAAGGAAAATTGACCTTTAATTTGTGGATTTAACTCAAATACTTTCAATTTTTTTTAATTTATTTAAATTTTTAGAAATTTCAGTTCAAATATTTGTTTATCTAAGTTATTTTTTTATTTACTATACATAAAATTTGTATAATTAATATATCTATAAAATAATTTAAAATAAAAAATTGTAATATCATATGCATAATTTCAAACTAAATTATTTTTTTACTTAGTATTCTAAATGTTACTATTTTTTCAAAAAAAGAAAAAAAGAAAAATTGATTTTTTTGCAAACTTTTTAAGAACACGGGGGGTGATTAGCCTATTTCGTTAATATAGATTTTTTTTTTAGTATTTTCAAAATAACACAGAGGGGTTTTATGCAATTACCCCTTCATAATTAACAAAGATATTGATATTTGCAATCCTAAATCAGATAATGACACTCAAATCTCCTTTTTTATTGAGCAATAGACCAAACTGCCTTATAATTTTAGAATACAATTTGCAACAATTAAATCAAACTATACCCTGACTGATATGCCCTTCTTCTATTTTAACTTTATAATCTCATATTTATTAGGGATAATAGCAAACACCCCCTCAGTTATGGGGTGATGTGCACTTTGCCTCCTAACTTATTGAAATGTGCACTTTGCCCCCTCACTTATCATAAAATGTGCACTTCACCCCCTCGGGCAGTTCGGGCAGATTCGGGCACCACACTTATTATAAAAATTGGACTTTTGCCCCCTGACTTATGTGTTTTTGTAGCACTTTGCCCCCTGATTTATGTGTTTTTGTAGTATTTTGCCCCCTCACTTATGTGTTTTGTAGCACTTTGCCCTTGCCCGAGCTGCCCGAGGGGGTGAAGTGCACATTTTATGATAAGTGAGGGGGCAAAGTGCATATCACCCCATAACTGAGGGGGGTGTCTGCCATTATCCCTATTTATTATGTCATCACTGTAGTTTTCTTTTTGTTCAGTGACGTGCCTTCAACCTATTTTACTTGATATTATACATATGTAGTCAATTATAATAATAATAAAAAATATAAATATATGGAGTAACCAATGTTACTCTATACCATAATTTGAAAATTATGACGTACAGTTGATATTTTGAAATAAAGTAAAATGTATATGAAAAAATTGGAAATAAATCAAAAGACTTGGAATACGTTTATTTGTCCTTGCAAATTATTTTAGGGGTGGACACCGTGTTGAACTGGGCAAACTTGTCCCGCCCTATTTCGCCTGTCTGCTAATTATTAATCTGTAAACAAAACCCAATAATAATAATATGGTACAAAGCCCTACAATTGGAAGCACTTAGTAAAACAGGACATGACTTTAATTCATTCTATCAATCTAATCTATCCAAATTTCAAATCCGCTAATGCTTCGTTAAGAATGATTAACTCCCAACTATATTTGACACGTCTCTTCAGACGGTTTATTTAAATATTTGGTAAATATATTTGGTTATATATTTAACTTTATTTAATACAATTTTGGTCCAAATATATTACTACACTTTTTTTCAGCATAGCAAAATTAAATAGACCGAGTGGAATAATGTTGATGTAAAATGTGTTTTAAAATTATAAGAATATTTTGGCTCATTGCTAAACATTTAAAAAAAAAGAGAGAGAGAGAGAGAGATTGAAGTGTTTTTATCAGATTTAAGAGTGCAAATATCAATACCGATTTATAAATTTGCAAAAGTAGTTTCATATGACGTATTTTGTTGTATTTCCAATCTCACTCGTTAAAAGACATATGTATGCCGTTAATTTGGCCATGTGTCTTGCAAAGGAGAAATTACATTTTTCGTCTTGTAGAATTTGACTGGCTGTAAATTTGGTCCACGTTTTTTTTACTCGACACTTTTAGTCTCGTAGGAGTTCAAAATGTGCAGATTTGGTCCCATCCATCAATTTTTTGACGGAATTGTCACGTGACTGTTAACTTGAGCTGTTTTTGTAAGCTTTTCAAAATATTTGGGAGCTTAGAAATAATTCTCTTTCTACTCAAATTTCTTTTTGCTTTTCTCCTTCCTACCCTTTCTTCTTCCCATTAAACCTTGATCACATCTCCCTTTTGCCCTTCACCTTCATTGATTTTCTTTATGACGAAGATGAAGATGCACTTTTGTTTTTTTGAAAACTCGTGAATGAACAACTAATAGGCACATGACACTCATATTCTTCAATTTTGTCCAAAATTGAGGGTATTGACCAAATATACAGTAAAGCTCGTAAAATTCGAGACGACATATGCTTAATCCGTATTAATTATATTGATTTGATGGGAAAACACGCGTGAAAGGAACTTCAATAAAAACATGCCTGCAATTTGATTGGAAAAACTCATCTCACTTGCGTTTTCTCTCACCAAGTCAATGAGACCAAGTACCATAGCATTCACGGGGCTTATTGCATTTAGAGACTAACAATGAGAATGAAATTCACAATAATTTTAGGTGAAATATATATACAAAGCCCGTAAAAGCTCACTACTAAAAAATTAATTAAGTATTGTCATTGAAAATATATATCATGGTTTGAAGTCGTGATCTATAGCAGTCTAAATCCACGACTAATTTGGCTATGATAGATATTTCGTATTGTCACGATAACATCAATCGTGGTGGAAGAAAAATAATGCTAACTATTTTAAACTCCAATAAGCCACGATGGAAGAAATGCTAATCTAACATTTTTTACAATGGTTGAAAAGCTATGGTCGTTGTAATGAACTAAATATTGACAATGGTTATAAGTCATTGGCAAATGAAGATTATATTTTTATCCCGTAATTTTGCTCAAGTTCAATTTTGGTCCAGTTCGTTATGGATTTCTCACATTTAGTCTTATAACTTTCAAAATGTCTCTCATTTAGTCTCAACCGAAGTTTCCTTTCAAAATTTAACGATCAACTTTTTTAGTCAACCTTTGGACCGAGTTTTTTGAGGAGATTTTGTGTATGAGTTGCATGAGATATTAAATAGAAATATCGTGATATTGAATATAATACGTATGTGAGTGCATTCATGCACGAATTCTCCTACAAAAAATTGGTGAAAATGTTGACTAACGGAGTTGACCGTTAAATTTGGGATAAAAACTTCGTTTGGGACTAAATGTGAGACATTTTGAAAGTTATAAAACTAAATATGATAAATTCGTAATGAATAGAATCAAAATTGAACTTGAGCAAAGTTATGAGACGAAATATGCAATTTTCCCCCCATGGGCAAAGTTTTGGACATGCTTGCAGATACCGCGGCTAAAGCCGAGGCAAAGCCGTGGTCAATTAATTTTGACCATGGCAAAGGTCCTTTGCACATGGCTAAGTGACATGCCAAAAATCAAATTCTTTGAAGTGGCTTTCGGGACTAAAAGTACCCACCCACTTACCCATTTGAAGAGATATTAGCAGATAACCCCTCCCACCACCAAACCTATGGGGGGTACTGCACTTTACCCCCCTCCTATACAAATATGCACCCAACACCCTCACTCTTGGTGTCGGGCACATTTAATCCTCTCCGACGGAATCTTGTGGAATATTTCTTATTTTTTCGGCGCATGTGCCTTGCACATGACGCCATTAAGGACAAAATCGTCACTCAGGGGGCAAAGTGCTCTAACACCATAGGATAGGGGGGTTTCGCTAAAACTTGATGTTTGAATTTGAATTTGAATTTTTATAATATTTAATGTTTCGTTTTATATTTTAATTTAAAATAGTCTATAAAGAACTAGAAAAATTAAGGATTTTTGAAAAAATGAGGGAAAATTTTAGAAAAATTCTGATAATCTGGAAAAAAAGTCAGAAAATTAAGAAAAATTAGGGAAATATTCAAAAACAATTAGAAAAAATTCATAAAAAAAATGCAAGTTGAAATTGATTTTCTTGTGGTAGTTGTGTTTCATTTTTTTTTATTTCGTTTTAATGAATTTTTTCTAATTCTTTCTGATTTATTTTTGAATTTTTTTGATACTTTTCCTGTTTTTTCTAATTTTTCTCAATTTTGTGAATTGTTTCCGGATTTTCAGCATTTTTTTTAATTTGCCCTTATTTTTTTGAATTTCCCTGCATTTTACTGGTTCTGTTTTTAATTTTTTTTTTTACTTTCCAAGTTTTTTTTTTTGGGCATAATCCATATTTTTTAATTAAAAATATATAAAAGTTAAATATTATAAAAAATCAAATCAAATTTCAAACATCAAGTTTTAGCGAACCGCCTTCATCCTATGGTGTATAGAGTACTTTGCCCATTGAGTGACGATTCTACTTTTAATGGTGTCATGTGGAAGGCACATGAGCCGGAAATATGAAAAATATTCCACAAAATTCCGCCGGAAGGGGTTCAATGCACCCGACACCAAAGGCGAGGGTGTCAGGTGCACATTTATATAGAACAGGGGGTAAAGTGCACAACCCCCTACATGTTGGAGGTGTATGCTATTATCTCCTATTTAAATAATAGGGACCAATAGTTGCAACTTTGCTCAAATCTTTTTTTTTGTTGTTTGATAGTTACTTTGCTCAAATCTAGTTTATATGAGTTTGTGGCTATTAGCAAAGGTATTGTCGAGATAAGAGAGAAAAAATAGAAGAAAGACAATAATGGATTTCATTCCCTTATTTGTTGTTCTATCTTTTGTTATTTTTTCAGGAGGGTTTTATGTTCTAAGATCAAACTCAAAACCCCGGAAATCATCCAAGCTTCTTCCTCCAGGCCCTTACCCTTTTCCAATCTTCGGCAACATTCTCCAACTGATCGGCCAAAACCTTCACACATCTCTCGCAAAACTCTCCAAAATTTATGGCCCTTTAATGTATCTCAAGCTCGGTAGCGTTAACACAATAGTTGTATCCTCACCTGATATAGCCAAACAAGTACTTCAGAAACATGACCAAATATTTTCTGGCAGATTTATCTCTATTGCTTCCCAAGCACACGATCACCACAAGATGTCGATAGGGTACTTGCCAGCCGAAAATAAATGGCGAAATATTCGTAAAATATGTAGAGAGCAAATGTTCTCTATGCCTAGGCTAGATGCAAGCCAAGGCCATCGTCTCGAAAAGTTGAGGAAAATGTGTGACTATGTGGAAGAATGTAGCGTTAATGGAAGGATTGTTGATGTTGGTGAAGTTGCATATGTAACTTCGTCGAATATGGTGTCAGCTACGCTGTTTTCGATCGAATTTGCTCAGTTTGATTCAGATTCAACGCAAGAAATAAGAAAGGTTATAGAGGGTTTTTTGGAAGTGATAGGAACTCCAAATCTTGCTGACTTCTTCCCAGTTCTTAAAGTGATTGATCCACAAGGCATCAAGCGGAAATCCGAATTTTATACTGGAAAATTGCTTGCGATATTTGAAGATATAATCAATCAAAGAGTGCGATCAAGAGGTGATTATTCATCGAGGAAAGATGATTTACTAGATGCACTTGTTGATCCCAGTAAAGTAAATGAGTACAACTTGAGCGACGGGGACATCAAACATTTGTTTCTGGTTAGTGACCCCTTTTCATGACAGGTTTATTAATGAATAATTATTGTGTTATTAATTAGGGATAAATGCGGACACCCCCTCACCTATGGGGTCAGTGCCCTTTACTTGAAATGTGCACCCGACATCCTTACCGATGTAAAAAGGTGCACTTAACCCTCTCGGTTAGATTCGGGCAGAATATGATGGAATATTCCTGACACACGGGAGGGCAAAGTGCTACAAACCGCATAGGTTATGGATAGTCTGCTTAGTTCTTCAATTTCTTGTATTTTTTAATTTTTTTTTAAATTTAAATATTCTTAATTTTTCAAAAATAGAAAAGACAATTCAAAAACCCGAAAACATGAAAATAAGTAAGAAATGAAAAAAAGTATAAAAATTAAAATTTTAAAAATAAAAAATTAGTAGAAACCTAAAATTTTCTTTTTATTGTTTTAATTTTTTTTCTGAATTTTTCAAATTTTTAATTTTCTCTCATTACTTTTCTATTTTTTTATAAAAATTTTTAGAAATTTAGTTGAATTTTTTTTCCTGGAATTTTCTATTGTTTTCCTTTGATTTCTTTCTAAACTTTTCTGCCGAATCTGACCGAGGGGGTTAAGTGCACATTTATGATACGTTAGGATGTTAGGTGCACATTTCAATACGTGAGGTGGTAAAGTGAACTGACCCCATAGATGGGGGGTGTCTGCATTTATCCCATTTAATTATAACTCTGCATTTTATTATTATTATTATTATTATTATTATTATTATTATTATTATTATTACTGAGTCCAGTTTTTAAAACAATTAGGCTCAAGCTCATCTAAAAAGTTTGAGCTCAAGCTCATCGAGTATGTAAATTTAGATCGATCGAGCTCATCTATTCTATTATAAAAGTATGGGTGGTTTATTTAATTTTTCTTCCTATGATGGTACCATATGAGATTTGGAATATGATTTAGAGTTGTTTCGTATAAACCGGATAATTATAGTCACTATAAGAAAATTGTGTATTGACAATAAAAATATATGTCATGGCTTAAAATCATGGTCTATGGCGGTCTAATCTCACGGCTAACTTGGCCGTGATAGATGTTTCATCATATAGCCACACTAAAGTTAATCGTGGTGATAAAGAATGCTAGCTATTTTAAGCTCTAATTAACTAGCTGTGGTGGAAGAAATGTTAACGTAACACTTTCTTACAATTGCTCAAAGTCATGGTCTTTACAATGAACAATATATTCACCATGACTATAAGCCATGGTAAATGTTTAGGCCATGCTTGCAAATACTACGGCCAAAACTGTAGCAAAACCGTGGTCAATTCGTTTTAACCATGGCAAATGGACTTTTCACCATGGCATATTGACATGGACAATAATTATTTTTTTTTGTGTGAGTATAGTTAATATATATAGAAATGCTGACGAGCAGGTTCGTAAGCTTTCCAGTACCTGTATATGAGCTCAAACTTGTCCTACTAAAAAACTCAAGCTCATTAGTTCGAACTTGAGGCAGATTACTTGGCTTGTGAGCTCGCCTCCTCGAGTTCGAGTTTGACTATATATCTTTGGGTAAATCATTTAGCATTACTTTGAATAAATCATGTTTTACTTGCAAGTATTAAATACTAATTTTTTTTACATTCATATGTAACTAATAAGGAAATTAACTAGTAGTTCTACTTTGTGTCAGGACCTATTAGTTGCGGGAACGGACACAACTGCAGACTCGGTGCATTGGGCAATGACAGAATTACTACGTAACCCAAAGAAAATGTCAAAAGTAAAAGATGAACTTCAAGCGGTTGTTGGAAAAGATAATGAGATTGAAGAATCAGATATCTCAAGGCTTCCATATTTACATGCTGTGGTCAAAGAAACTTTAAGGATGTATCCTGCTGGACCCCTTTTAATACCTCACAAAGCAGAAATTGACATAGAAATCAATGGTTATATGGTCCCTAAAAATGCACAAGTACTTGTTAATGCTTGGGCAATTGGTAGATGTCCTAGTTCATGGTCCAATCCAAATTCATTTGAGCCAGAACGATTTATAGACAATAACATACACTACAAAGGTCAAGATTTCGAGCTTATTCCATTTGAATCAGGGAGGAGACTTTGCCCAGGGTTACCATTGGCTCATCGAATGGTACATCTGATGTTGGCTTCTTTAATTCATAAGTTTGATTGGAAACTTGAACCAGGAGTTAAACCAGAAGAAATGGACATTAGTGAGAAGTTTGGGATCACATTGCACAAGGCAGTGCCACTGAAGGCTGTTCCTATTAAATTGTGAAAATAAAATGTTGTCCGCCCCCCCTTAATTTACGCATATATTGTCACTTATTAAGACATAATGTTATCAATATATACTTGTTTGGTTTGTAAATAAAATGTTGTCCACCCCCCCCCCCCCCTAATTTACGCATATATTGTCACTTATTAAGACATAATGTTATCAATATATACTTGTTTGGTTTGTACTCTATGTAATGGGTACTTATTATTTCTGTGCAATAAGGTGAATTAGTTTGTTATTAGGTCGTTATAGTTTTATACTATGATGCACGGATACTTTTAGAAAGTTAAAATAATTTGATGCAGTGTTGGATACTTGAGGGATATCATACTTTAAAATAATTTGATGCAGTGCTGGATACTTGATGGATATCATACTTCTTAGATACTCGTGCGATATGTATCTGACACGTCATGCAGCGTGTTCAAAAATTAAAAAGAAAAGAAAAATAGGAATACCGTGTCCGGATCATATCCAAGTCAAAAACTCGGCAGATACTCGTGCCATTCCTTAGAAACGACTAGTTGACTGACTTTAGATAAAAGCAAGAACCATATTTTTCATTGCATCGTTAAATACGTTCCGCAATTTATGAACTTTTTTTGGCAGATAAACATGTTGCAACTCTAATGTTTTTCACTCTGCTTTTCTTTTCTCTTATTAGTAAGAAATTAACAATGCTCAAGCTTGTAACCAACTAAGGTATGTTCTAGCACATGATACTATGCTATATGTTAAGAGGTTTTACAGTCTGGTTTTTCTCATATGCATTCTTATAGAATGTTGGTATTGTTTATTTATTGGCTCCATACTTTTGTTGGTCCCAAGTGACATATGAAAGGGTCTAGAAGGGGGGGAGAGGTTGAATAGACCCTGAAATCTTTTTTGATTTCAAAAAGTTTCGTATTAAAATTGATTTGGACGCTTGAAATGTAGGCGCTTGGTTGAGCGTCTACTTTGAAGACTGTTTTGAAAAGATTAACTTAGACAAGATTTGAATACTATAACCAAGTAGGTTTAAACGTTCAGTTCTTTAATTAGGGTTAGCACAGCGGAATAATTTTAAGTCTTCCTTTTGCAATGTTTTAGCATCACAAAGTTTTCTTTAGTTGCTTAGCTTTAAATGATTTTATCAATGTGTTAACTTAACCGATTTATGCAAAGATATGACAATAATAAGGTGTCGATAAAGTAAAGAACACAAAGAATTGAAAGGTTCATTGGGTGGTGTAATCCCAACTACGTCCATCTTCTCCTCGAACACTCGGAGGCAATCCACTATAATGATCCACAAAGAATCACACAGAATCTTCTACAAAATAGGGAGAGATGGATATTGATGACTTGAGCTCCTTGGTCACATAGATTTCTGCTCCAAGACACTGCTATCCCCTTGCTTCTTTCACCCAGAAATATTGCAAGTATCCAACTTCGGCTTCACACAGATCGCGAGACTTGGATAGGGGTTTTTCTAACGGTTTGTTTGATTTTGGAAAAGTTCAAACAACTTAGAATATTTCAATAGTAATGTAAGATTCTTATATGAAGAGGTTTGAGATATTGGTTGACAGTCTCAGGAATTGAAGAAAAGAGAATATTTGCTTGAATATTCTGGCTTTTCTGAGAGTTTAAGGATTGAGACTTCAATGCAACAGAGTTTTGGCTTGTGAGCTTGTACAGTATGTTTTGGCTTGTTGTTGAAGTCCTATTTATAGATATTCTTGGAAAAAGTGTCTGTTTGACACATGCACAAGTGCGTGTCTCTCACTTTCGCGAGTGAACAATTTTTGTCCTTTTTCCTGAAAATCTGCTGCATAAAAGTTGGTGCTGCAGTCTTTGAAAAGTTGATAGTCCAATGGGGTGGCTTCTACGTACGTCATGGAGTGCTTATCACATTTAATGCTCTTATGAGCATTTAATGCAATTGAAATAAATGTGCATTGGCAATTAATGATCTGAGAATATTTGCATTAAAACTCCTTCTGGACCTAGAAATAAATTCAGGTGACATTTGGTCATTGATAGACGTTCAATCACTACTGAATGATTTATGTCCTCTATCAATGCTTGGATGCTTGAAAAACTTCATCTTCATTAAGCCTTCAGACGCTTGAATCTTCAGATCTAACAACTGATAAGCTCACTCAGAAATTATCAGACGTTTAGTCTAAGACTACTTAGCCTAACAAACTAAAATGAAAATAAACAAAGCCTATTACAAATCTAACGCTCAAAGCCTATACATGATTTCTAATAAAATCAAACTTACATATTTTGGGGTTTGACATAGAATCCTAATTGTCATCATCAAAACAATTAACAAGAAATTTCCTAACAATTTCCCCCTTTTTGATGATGGCAATACTTACTCTTTTATAGTTCAAGAGTTAGACAGCCAAGAAATAAAAGTTAGCTTTGAATAAAGGTTAGATAAAGTTAGTTAAGGTTAGTTAAGCCTCAACGAGATGTTTTAGCTAAAAAATGCAATTCATTAATATATCAAGTAAAGTACAGGCATTTTACAACTAAAAAAAAAAAGACAAGAATATAGATAATGCAAATGCAAAGACTCTTAATCTCCTGATCGAGCGGTGTGTGCTAATCATCTCCACTTTGATCGCTTCAGACAGGTTTTCTTCAAGAGTAATCATTGCAACATGATCTTTGTATGATCTGTCCTTCTATTGTTTGTCTTTTTTGATAAGCTACATAGCGCCTATTCCACTCAGATGGGTCAATGCCAATGTGCCTCAGACATATCCTGAACGCTTGGTTGAACTCTGATTTCTTCTTCTCTTTAGCTATGATCTTTGGATTAGTAGGCTCTGGAATAAGTGCTCATTCAATGGGTACGTCAAACTGTTGAAGTCTCTTCTGAGAAGGCACTGGTAGATTGGCATAATACGCTATCGGAGGAAACCCTGAAGTTCTACTGGACGCTCCGGAAGTAGCTATCCATGATGGGTATCTCTGTTCAATATTCAGTGGAGGAGGAGGAGGAGATAGTATTTCTTAACGCTTTGGCGGCAGAAGAGGATCTTGAGCTCTTGAACTAGATGTTTTCCTCTTCTCCCCTTTCTTTCCTTCTCCCTTATTGCCATCATCAGTCTTCAAAAAGTGTTCTGTGAGTAGACTACTCACAGTCGATGCATTTGTCAAAGTGTTCTTTCATGGCCAGTTGATTTGCCTTTGTAGCGTCATTTATCTCTTGAAATTCATTAAGGAAATCAGCAATTGCCGCTTGAGTTGCACCACGTATATGAGCAATTTGGGCGCTCATATTCTGAGACTCAATTTTGGCCAAATCAGTTTTTATCCAATGGAGGGCTTCAACATTCTGAGTGGCATGATCACTCACTTCCTCCAATACTGATTTCAACAAAGGATTGAAAGTTTGACTCACATCAGAAGGAACCGCTTGAGTAGTCGGTCGCTTGAACTTAGATATGAACTTGAGTGAGTCAAAGAATGGTTGATGAGCTGGATCAAACGATGTGCCTTGCGCTTCGATTAGTAGATCAGCATCATCAGGAACATCAGGTTCATAAGCATCAGGAGTAACCTCTGGTAGAGACGCTTGAACTTGTTCCACAACAGGTTTTGGAATACTTGCCGCTTAAGATGTAGACTCTTCAATTATTTCCACAGGCGCTTCCTCAAGCGCTGACTCCTCTTGACGAAAGTCAGTGATATGGAAATTCAACCTGGCTAAGGGTTCATTTGCATAGCAGTCTAAAGCATCAGCAAGAAGTTCGTTCAGTCGTGAACGTGAAAAACAAGATCCTTGACTGAATGTGTGGAATGGACTATCCCTGGCCCTGACATACATTAGACCCATGATAGCCAGCGCATGGTTCCGAAAGATCCTTGACTGCGCTCTGGGGATCAGAAATAACATATCTGAGCAGTAGTGCAAAGAAAATCCAATGATCCTATCTTTTGGAAGACGTTGATATCGTAGAGACTCAGGCACATACATTCTATAGTACTCTTCTAAATAGGGATAAACAGCGTGAGCGATGTCCTGATTTCATTCCAGCAACGAAAAGACATAACGATAGTGTTCGCTCACTTCCTGTCGGATGGATGGGAGCAGTGGATATCCCTGAAAGGAGCGAATCCTTGAGCCGTTGGGTTTCCGCAGGTTTTCTGTGAAGATCTTATCAAAGTGTGGAATTGGAGCCATGATCTTCAACATCAACCGAAAATTATCTTCACAGTGTCTTGGAGAGATAGAAAAATCTGAAATTGGTTTAGAGCCACCGGTTGATGCTTGGGCACAAAACTGAAGCGGAGTAACTGCAAGCTTGTGTAACGCTTGGCGCAAAAAACTCTCTACTGGTTGACGAGCGCTTGGTAACTTAGCTATTGGTCCCACTCGCTTCTGACGCTTCTCCAGGCAATACTTAGCAAACTGACGCTTTTTATCATGCATGCCTATGCCAAATAGATGTGGAACGTTGGCTAATTCTTAGAAAGTATACCTATTGCCCATATACTCTTAACCCAGTAAACTTCGTTCATGCAGTAGTCAGTACATGCATTGACTATGGCCCGAATTCCTTTGTGGTGAATGTCTCTAATTGATTAAAAACAGCGTTTGTCTGATTCGTAGCTAGCATTCTATACACTTTTAATGTATTCATCAGCTTCCTCTTGAACCAAATCAGTCAGAGACGCTGGACAATCACCAACGTAAGGGCTCTTGTTTTTCCATAAGCAAAGTGGATTAGTTGAATTCAGATTTGCAACGCTCTTTACCACTTCTGGAAAATGTGAGTATCCTTCTCTGTTCAAGAGTTCCTCTTTAGGATTGAGAAACTCCACGGGTAGACGCTTGTAGACTTCTGAAAATCTTAACCACCATTTGTCTGTTCTGTAAATCCATTCCCAAAGATGTAAGTTCCGTAACAAGAGTTGTAAATCTTATGTCCAATTGCTCTAGCGTCTCGTTAGGCAACATCTTAAAACAGTTAAACTTTTCCTTGGCAATTGAAAGTTTGTTTTCCTTGATTTGTGCTGAACCGCCACAAATTATAGCTAACTTATCCCATATCTCCTTAGTCGTAGTACATGACTCGACCTTGTTAAATAAGTTGTTGTTATCACCAATGGCAGTATATAAAGCGTTTCGTCCAACATTATCTAGGTTAGATCTCCGACGCTCATCTGTGGACCATTCCTGCTTAGGCTTCTCAGCATAGCCATCTAGAGTCTCTTCTGTGGCTCCAGACGCTCTAGTGATGACTTTGTAAATTTGAATAGGTCCATCTGAAATGACATCACACATTTCATCATCGCATGAACACAAATAAGTAAAAGCTTTGACCTTCCATGATTCATAATTTAACTCAGTCAACTTAGGAATTTTTGAAAATGCCATGAATTTTTTTAAAGAAACTAGATTTTAAAAGAGGATCTAAACAAGCAGTTATGCTTGGAAATTTTACAAATTTCTACTTAAACTGCTCTGATACCACTTGTTGGTCCTAAGTGGCATACGAAAGGGTCTAATGGAGGGGGAGGGGGGTTCAATAGACCCTGCAGTCTTTTTCGACTTCAAAAAGTTTTGTATTAAAATTGATTTGGACGCTTGAAATGCAGGCGCTTGGCGGAGCGTCTACTTTGAAGACTGTTTTGAAAAGATTAACATAGACTCAAGATTTGAATACTATAACCAAGTAGGTTTAAGCGTTCAGTTCTTTAATCAAGGTTAGCATAGCAGAATAATTTTAAGTCTTCCTTTCGCAATGTTTTAGCGTAATAAAGTTTTCTTTAGTTGCTTAGCTTTAAATGATTTTATTAATGTGTTAACTTAACCGATTTATGCAAAGATATGACAATAATAAGGTGACGATAAAGTAAAGAACACAAAGAATTGAAAGGTTCGTTGGATGGTGTAATCCCAACTACGTCCTTCTTCTCCTCGAACACTTGGAGGCAATCCACTATAATGATCCACAAAGAATCACACAGAATCTTCTACAAAATAGAGAGATATGGATATTGATGACTTGAGCTCTTTGGTCACACAGATTTCTGCTCCAAGACACTTCTATCCCCTTGCTTCTTTCACCCAAAAATATTGCAAGTATCCAACTTTGACTTCACACAGATCGTGAGGCTTGGATAGGGATTTTTCTAACGGTTAGTTTGATTTTGGAAAGTTCAAACAACTTGGAATATCTCAATAATAATGTAACATTCTTCTATGAAGAGATTTGAGATATTGGTTGACTGTCTCAGGAATTGAAGAAAAACAAAGAGAATGTTTACTTGAATATTCTAGCTTTTCTAAGAGTTTACGGATTGAGACTTCAATGCAACAGAGTTTTGGCTTGTAAGCTTGTACCGTGTGTTTTGGCTTGTTGTTGAAGTCCTATTTATAGACATTCGTGAAAAAAGTATCCGTTTGACACATGCACAGGCACGTATCTCTCACTTTCGCGAGTGAACAACTTTTGTCCTTTTTCCTTAAAATTTACTGCACAAAAGTTAGTGCTGCAGTCTTTGAAAAGTTGATAGTCCAATGGAGTGGCTTCTCCGTAAGTCATGGAGTGGTTATCACATTTAATGCTCATATCAGCATCTAATGCATTTGAAATAAATGCCCGTTGGCAATTAATGATCTGAAAATCTTTGCATTAAAACTCCTTTTGGACTTAAAAATAAATTCAGGTGACATTTTGCTTGGACGCTTGGAAAACTTCATCTTCATTCTGTCTTCAGACGCTTGAATCTTCAGACCTAACAACTGATAAGCTCGCTCTGAAATTATCAACCGCTTAATCTAAGACTACTTAGCCTAACAAACTAAAATGAAAATAAACAAAGCCTATTACAAATCTAACTCTCAAAGCCTATACATGATTTCTAATAAAATCAAACTTACATATTTTGGGGTCCAACATAGAATCCTAATTGTCATCATAAAAACACCTAACAAAAAATTTCCTAACACTTCTATAAGCATTTTGCTCATCCAATGTTTTCATTTCCCATTGTCTCGTAAATTAATGGAGTTTTCAAATAATTTGTTTGCTAGAAATTATTGATATGTTAAGAGATTTTACATTCTGGTTTTTCTCATATGCATGCTTAAAGAATGTTGGTATTGTTTATTTATTGGCTCCATACTTATATATGCATTTTGCTCATCCAATGTTTTCGTTTCTCATTGTCTCGTAAATTAATGGAGTTTTCACATAATTTGTTTGCTAGAAATTATTGATATGTTAAGAGATTTTACATTCTGGTTTTTCTCATATGCATGCTTATAGAATGTTGGTATTATTTATTTATTGGCTTCATACTTATATAAGCATTTTGCTCATCCAGTGTTTTCGTTTCCCATTGTCTCGTAAATTAATGGTGTTTTCAAATAATTTGGTTGCTAGAAATTATTGATATAGAATATTCCATGACACTAATATATAGACATCACATGTAAATGAAGAAAAGCTGGTAACTTGAGCTCATTAGCTATTCACCATTGAACTCAAAGTTTTCTACTGGACCTTTAGCTTCCTATCAACAAGAATCAAATATGAATCCTGTAAGTGAACTAAAAATGGCACATACTTGAGCTCCATGACTTCTATGCATTTCGTTATGCTGTCAAAACACATCAAAGCTGCAATGTCTAGATAATCACTTTGTCCTTTATAAATAATTGAGATAATCCAAATATTTGTATGAGAAATTAGTATCTTGTTTTAAAAGTTGAGGTGATTAGCTAGCTATCAAATATTTAAATTGGAAGGAATCTTGGTCTACAATATTTAAACGGGAATTTGAAAGTGGACCTGACTTTATTCTATTGGCATTGGTGTGCGTGTAAGTATGCTGACGGAGATGCAGCTGCCTCCTACCATATCTATTTAATTGCAAAGATGTAGTTATATTGTAGCCTCGTGGATGAAAATTATTATTGTAAAAATCGGGTGTATTCGAAACGAAGTTGTTTATCGATACTCAAGCATGTTATTTGATATTTGATGAGGAGATCCAATCGATGAGATGATATTCCTCATACTGCTAATGCTAATTGATCTTTATTCTCACTCAGTGTTTTTGGAGGACTCTTTCCATGTTTATTGATGGCTAATATTTTCATTGTCCTCCGTACTCTTATGTTACTCTTGATTTGGATTGTAATGTTTTCTACTTTTTTTTATATATATAAGTGATCATTAGGGATAGTTTCTCAACGTATGTAAGAACTTTAGCTTTAATTTTGTAAATAACACTAAAGAAAGTTACCTAATTATTTCATTGTACCAGCTTATTACGATAGTTATAAGTAAATTACTAATTAACATTTAAATTGCAATCTTAGTAAAGATTGATATTTTTAAGAATATTAACCGTATTTAATTGCAATGTATTAAAAATTTACTCAATAACTTATTTTATTGATTATTAAATCCTAAAAAATTATTTGAAGTGATCTAGTATGTTAATTTTATATTTAAATGTTGAGGTCGTATGTAGAGATGATTTCAACTACCAAAGTCTATAATTTCAATTAATAATAATATTTATGTGATATTTGTAATATAATTTTCAATGTTCATTACTTAGTAATAATATTTTATGTGTATTAGTAAAATATAATTTCTAATAACGGTGTCGTGCATTATAGATAAACTCCCTCCATCATGGAAAGATTATAAGAAAAATCTTAAACATAAAAAAGAAGACATAAGTGTTAAAGATTTAGAAACTTTCTTTCGTATTGAAGAACAATCTAGGGTGCATATGGTGGAGGAAACTAACGAATTTAGACATCCTCATCACTCCGGGTGGAACAAACAAAATCAAAGACGAAAAGGCTAGTCCGAGAACTATAATCATCAACACAAGAAAAGGAAAGTTTCATGTTATAACTGTGGTGCTCCGGGCCATTTCAAGCGAGAATGTAAAGATTTAAAGAAAAAGCTCGAGCAAAACAATAACAAAGAAAAGTTCGTTGCAGTATTTCTGAAACAAATATGGTTCAAGATGATGGTTCTTGGTGGATTTACACCGGGTCGACGAGGCATGTATGCCAAGATAAAAGTCTTTTCACTAAGTATGACCTTGTTGAAGAAGGCAATGTCATGTACATGGGGAATTCATCGACTGCGGTTGTAAAAGGCAAAGGGACGGTGGAATTAGAATTTACTTCGGGAAATATTTTATCTTTAAGCGAAGTGTACCATGTCCCAGAAATTAGAAAGAATTTAATTTCGTCTAGCCTTTGAATAAACATGGTTTTGAAACTTGATTTTGAGGCTGATAAGTTTGTTCTAGCCAAGGGTGGAAACTTTGTAGAAAAGGGATATTTGTGCGAGGGTATGTTTAAACTTAACATTAATTAAGTTATGAGTTATATTTATATTGTTGATTTATTTTCTTTATGGCATTATAGATTAAGATATGTAAATGCAAATCGTATGAATGATATGATCAAGTTAAATTTAATACTTAAATACGAAAATAATATAATTGATGAAGGTTAAGTTTGTGCTTCTGCAAAAAAATAACTAAAGAATTAGACAACCTGTACATGGATGTTAAAACAACAATTTTAAAATGGAAATTAAAAGAGGATTTAATGCCACTCACTTTCGACAAAGAATTCTGAAGAAATAATGATGTATGGAAATAGACAATTATGTTAATTATCACTTACGATCGGTTGTTTGTTCTAGTTTGTGATCCCATTATAATAATACATTCTATGTATTAATTCTTCAATAGTGATACTTGAAGAATGAGATTCAAAGGCACTTTTCTGCATACTTTTTATGATGAGAAATCCTATATTCAGTTTCATAATGATTGTTGAAACCCATTCAAACAGACTGTTAGGTTAAAGAGAAAATATATATGCTTGAACTAGTTTTAAAAGCATAAAATGTTTCCGAAACTAATATTTTTTGATTGTGGTAAACGAATCACTACAAGAAAATTGAGTATTGGCAATGAAAATATATGACATGGCTTAAAACCGTGGCCTATAGCCGTCTAAGTTCACGGCTAACTGAGCCGTGGTAGATGTTTCATATAGTCACACTAAAGTTAGCCATGGTGAAAAAAATACTAGCTATTTTAAGTTCTAACTAGCCGTGGTGGAAAAAATGTTAACCTAACATTTTTTTCAATGGCTAAAAGCTATGGTCTTTGCAATAAACAAAATATTGATCATGTCTAAGCCATGGTAAATGTTTTGGCCATGTTTGCAAATACCACGGCCAAAGCCGTAGCAAAACTATGGTCAGTTGGTTTTAACCATGACAAAAGGGATTTTTCACTATGACATATTGACGTGGACAATAATTATTATTTTTTTGTAGTGAATCTGATAAATATATTTATGGTGAATTCCGTGGTAGTAGAGGTGTTATTCTTTGTTCATACGTAGATGATATGTCATTTATGGCACTGATTTAGAATATGTACAACATCTTAAACAATCTATGTTTTAACTATGATATGAAATATATCGGCATTGCTAATGTGATTTTTGTGATGGTTGAAGAAATTTAATTAACATCGTTGTAATCCTGTCAATATTTATTTTTTATTCTAGAATTAAGTTGGTTAAAAACTAATAGGGCTATAAATCAACTTAAATATGCTAGAGTTATTGATTATCTCATATACACTATGACTAGTATTAGACCAAACATTATTTTTGTTATTGGTAAGTTGAGTAGATACATGAGTAACTCAAGTTGTGAACATTGGAATGTCATTAATAGGATCTTGAAATATTTAAAGAAAACTATAAACTTTGGGATTTGTTTCAAAGGATATACCTTGATTTTGGAAGGATTTATTGATGCCAGTTGAATGACTAAGCGGGAAGATCACACGTCCCTAAGTGGATAGATCTTCAATCTTGGTGGGCGAGCTATTTCATGGAGCTCTAAGAAGCAAATGTGCACTTACTTTAAGTAGTAAAGAGGTTGAATGGCAAAGGAATTTCTTAATTGAAATTCTGGTATAGCCAAAGCCGATGCCACCAATATCGATTCGTTGTGACAGTGACACCACACTGCCAAGAGCTTATAATAATTAGTTGTATAATGAAAAGTCCTGACATATTGGACTAAGACATAGTTTTGTGAGACTTACTCATGAATGGAGTAATTACGATTGATTTTGTACGGCCTTGTGAGAATTTAGCGGATCCTTTGACAAAAGGATTAACGAGAGACTTAGTACAAAAGACTGCTAAAGGGAGGAGACTTAAGCCATATTAATGGACCACCAATGATGGAAACTCAACTCCTTCTCAAAATATCGAGAATCGGAGTTCAATGATCAAAGTACACCATATGAAATGGTTGAAGCACTGATACAAATATTCATCCCGAGGAAAATAGTGCTTGTACATGTAATGTTAAAGGAATGTTGAGTTTTATACTCTTAATAGATTTATAACACATGTGTGTTAAAGTGCTTTTATTACGGGGGCGTTTTCAATAAATCTACCTATATGAGTGTCGAAGGTGGTGCCGCCTTTAATGCATTAAGGGCTTAACTCTAGAGCACTCATGAAACGGGATATAGACACAAGGCCAATCCACATGTCTACTTTTTGAATACTCAATATTATTGGATATATGTGTGTGTTTGCGTCTCCGGTTTTCATATAGAAATATGATTCAAAGACAAGTCTACCATTGTTTTTTGATTAACTTCGAAATGCGTTTACTAAGTAATGGTTCAAGTCGTGAGACACCATTATCTATGCACATAGTCCTAAGCCTATATTATCTACTTAATTTTGAAAATGGTGGAGGATTATTAAATAATTTTCAAATTAAATGTTAAATATTAATTTGTTTAACTGATGTGTTTTCGAATAGTTGTGACTTTCAATTAGAGTGTTATTTGAATAGTCAAAATTTGAATATTATTCTTCTGATCAAAGTTTATGTTGAAAAATTTAACGTGGTTTATAACTGAAAAGTTGCATCTTTTTAATTAAAAGGTGCAAGTCTCTTATATAGAGACCACTCACGGACAGATGAAAAAAATAGATAGTTCATAGTTTGTTTCCTATTCTGAATCTCTGATTAGGAAGCAAAAACAAAAACCTTCACTAATTCAAATTATACTCAAAATTATCGAATTCAAAGGCAAAGCAGTAACTTATTTCCTTCACCCTCTTTCAGCCTTCAGTATTATATTTCGAGATTGAAATTATATTTTCAGTACAGGCTTAGTAAATTATCTTGAGTATTCGGGTTTGTCTTCGAAAGTGCAATTCACAGTCAAACAATAGTTCTTGTAACTGAGCTCCATTGTATATTGGGACAAATTCGCTTATAACTCATTTGCACTCGGTAGGGGACGAATATTATCTTGAGGAAAGCGTAACGTTTTACTTTACTTGGAGGTTAAATCATTCGTACGAGTTGTTCATCACATTTTTCTAACACTCTAGAGGAGATTCTAAATGTTGCACCATTTTATTCAAATGATGTGTTGTAAACGTCACAGCATCTTCTAAGATGTCTTCTTCTCCATGAACCCTCACATGAGCTGCTTCATACATGCTTAGTAGGCCTTTAGCATCACTACTTATAGGCTTTCCTTGAAATTATTTGCCCTTAAATTTTTCAAATACACCAGTTTTGGAGTTGATCATGTATGTATATAAGTTGTTGTATTCATTACAATTCAAAAATAATATTGTTGACAATTATATGCGAAGCAGCAAATGCCAAAATTATCATTAGACATTCATAACAAGAAAGTCTATCTTCTCCTTTTTTGTGTCGCCATTATGATTTTTGGTGAGTCAATAATCATGTTTGAGTTGTCACTTATATAAAATTCTTGCCACTATTGAGTTTTGAGATATATATTTGTGACAAAACATAAATATAATTTTTGATCACTAAATATATATTTAATTATTGACAACTTTGATATTATCACTTAATATGTGTTGTCACAAATATATTATTTTCTTGTAGAGATACTTAGTTGCAAATGAAGAGAGAAATGGGAATTATAGGGAAAATTGCAATTTTGGTCACATAATTTAGCTCATGTGTGTTTTTGGTCCCAGTGTTATAAATTTGAGCACTATGCGTCCCATAACTCCAAATAATGTGCGTTTTTGGTCCCAAGATACGATTTCGTCGTGTATTTGACCGCATTGGCATGTGTGGCTCACGTTTTTTGGAGTAATGGGACGTATGTGCGTTTTTGGTCCCAAGATACACTTCAATAGGGGTGACCCCACGTGAGCCGCACATGCCAATCACTACAACAAAAAGTAATATTAGTAACAAGATTGTAAGTGACAATGTTAAAATTGTCATTAGATATATATAATGAGTGACAATAATTTTTACTTTTTCACAAAAAGTATTTTTATTGACAAGAATTTCTTTAAAGTTGTCACTTTTGATAATTAGTGACACATGTATAGTGACAACACAAATAGAGTGACAATTATAATTGTCGTCACTAAGTTATCACTAAAGGTGTGTCATTAATTGTCAATAGTGATAACAAATTCTTTGTCACTAGGTATCAAGAGTGACAACTTCTGTGTAAATCTTGTCATTATTAAACATGTAAAACCTATTCCTGTGACAAAATCAAAAATCTTGTCACTGATACTTGATACTTTACAGTTAGTAACAATATTTACATTGTCACTTGACATTTTGTCATTAATGTATTATTTTTTTGTAGTGAATTCCGGCAAATACATGATGGAATCGTATCTTGGGACCAAAAATTGACATTTTTTGGAGTTATGGGACATATAGTGCTAAAGTCAATAATACTGGGACCAAAGACACACATGGGCTAAGTTGTGGGACCAAAATTGCAATTTTCCCGAGAATTATAATTAAGAAAACGTACTACAAGAAACATGATGGTGATGTTGCCTGAACAGACGAAATTGAAGGGCAGTGATGAAGAGATCAAAGTCTTGGAAGGGAAATTTGAAGATTATTTGGAGTTGGTCTTCGATCTCTTGTTCAAAGTGATAAGCCACTCTTAAACGCTCGAGTGTGTCAATTAATATCAATTTGTTTTTTATTGTATTTCCTTCGGCTGTTAGCATGTTCCTTGCTTCTTCCTTCAGTGCATCAATTGCTTCCGCATAAGTTTTTTGTACCTGCGGTGAGACCAATCCTTAATTTGTTTAATATATTACTACTACATTGTTTTTTTCTTTTTGATAGAATATTACTACTACTACAACCATAAGTGATATAAGTAGCAAAATTATCACAAGATATATATATATATATATAAAGAGTGATAATAATTTTTGTTTTTTGTAGCAATAATGATTTTTAGTGACGATAATTCTTTTTAATTTATCATGACTAACAATTAGTGATAGTTTAGTTAGAACACAAATAAAGTATCATCTATATATATTTGTTTGTCACTAAACACGTGTCAATAATAACAATTTTTTTACTTTTTTTTTGTTATTAGTTGTTTGCATTGATACTTACAAACAATTCTTCAGTATTAAAAATTATTTTTGTGAAAAAATAAAAATTCTTGTCACTCATTATATATAACTAATTGGTACGAGTTGAGATATTATTATATACTATAATATTTTATCTTTTTGGCAGTGTAATTTGGATAGATATATATAATTAAAAGTAGATGCATGCTCATATATGTAATCAAAAGGAAAACCAAATAGAAAAAAGCAAAGAGAAGCCTAGATATATATATATATATATATATATATATATATGCTCCTCCACAGAAAATGAAGTGAAAATATTGGAAAATACCTGTATACATCGGGTCTTGAGCTCCACATGTGCATCTTATGGATGTGATTAATCCACATCACTTATTTTATTTTTTTAATTAAAAAACAAATGTGGATTAATTATGTCCATAAAATCCACAGGTGGGGCTCAAAACCCGAATTATACAAGAATTTTTCAAAATATCACCCCCACATACTTGGGGCGAAAGTTGTGACGCGTGGTCGGATATCATTGTTTGGAGCAGCAACTATTACATGGGCCATATTCAAAATGCAGTAAGCCGTACGTACTCAAGACTATCTCTTCATATATTTAATTTGTAAGTATGCTTTGATATATGATGTTTTGAAATGGCTCACACATTTATAGTGCGACGGAGTTAGATCTTTGACGCCCTTATCTCCTTTTGCCTTTTGCATGGTAGTGTATGTAATATTCATTATTCAAAAGAACGAATGTTTGGAAAGGTTCTTTAAATTTTTGAAACTAGTTACAAAAGTACTATTCTTATAATGAGTTAGGGAATTTTTGTCAATGCAGTTATGTAAACAAACATTTTTATTACATTGAATTTTTGAAAATTTATTGATCTCAAACTTTGAACTTAAACTTTTTTAGGAAATTCTATGGCACAGCTGGAGTGTTATTTCAAAGTATACTTGTTTGTCTATTTTTTTACACAACTGTGTGTGGGGTTCATACACAATGCACCTTTGTATATGAAAGATATAAACACAATAAGTAGTGCTTCCGGTCTACCATATTGTGATAAAATTTATTGAGCTCATTGAATTTCTCGAACCACTATGTGATTAATTAACTTGTGAATAGGCGTCATATAATTAATAAACAAATTCCTAAGTCATGATGAGGGGAAGTTCAAGTTCAAGTTTAACATTACTATTTTTTTTTGGTAAGCAAAGTTTTACATTACTATATATATAATGATATATATTATATTGATGATTTGATTATCAAAAAAAAAAAATTGATAATTTCATTTATTTTTTCTTATTGCCTCTTCTCATTAAGATACTTTCAACATGAATATCGAAGTACAAAAGTTGGATAATCTTAAGCTAAAAACAAGGTTGAAAAAATAAATAAATTAAAAGCCTATCTCTGTATATTATATCTGTGTTGACTTGTACGTTTTTCAAATTAAAACAAGAACAATATCATTAAAGAAGCGTTACATATTGTCTCTGCATTGGCAGTACATATTATTACATTAAATTACGTAGCTTCAAGTTAAGCCATTATTAGAGGAAATTAAATGCTAAAGCTAGCTTATTATTACTGATTTAGCTTTTTCAGTCTCTTACACGAAGATACAATTGCTATCCTGACAGTAGTTTCCACAATTGAAAAATATACATTGCCGAACAGTAGTACACGTAGGTACATAGGTCGAGCAATGATCAGTCTGCAAAAGCTTTCTTGTTGAGGTCATTTTCGTCATTTCAGTGGCTTCCACTTCCAGCACCACTCCAAGCACTGCATGTATATATATATACATATGTAGATATGATTCATATATATATTTCATTCATCAACACATTCATACGTACATATATACACATATATATGTGTGTGTGTGTGTAAGAGAGAGAGAGAGAGAGAGAGAGATGAGTTAATAATTACCAGAAGCATTAATGAGCAAAAGAAGGAAGAAGAAAGCCAACTTATTAACGGATGAAGTCCTCACCATCTTTAACACTTTGGGTTACGTTCTATATGTCAATTGTGAATTGATGGGCCAAGTTAGAGTGCCAAATTTATAGAAGCAATATACTCCTATGTCTGTATTAAATAAATATATAAAAATACAATTTTTATTTTTTTTTATCAAATTAATCTTATGTACACAAGTTGGCTTTAATTAGCATTTTTAACATTAATTAATCAAGGATATGTGTTTTTTAAGTATGCAAAAGTGTACGTAGCGATATCCGGACCAAGCTATATATGCCATGTTAGGGCTCTCATATTAATGCGTCAATATATTAAACAAGTTGAACAACTAATCGAAACATTAACTCCATTAATATTGCACCACCAGGGGTTGAGTATTATACACAGAAGCGAGCAACACTGAGATTTCTGCTTTCAAAGTCTCAAAGGGACGTCCTCCTGTAACTGTCCAGATCATCTATTTCAAAAGATGTTTAATCTCATATTCCATTTATAAAATATATGCTACTTGAATAAATATTTTTCTTTCGGAAATATGCAAGTAGTACATTTTATGCACTTCACATACATATAAGTAAATATAAAATTAGATGGAACAAAATTTTAAAATAAAGATGTTAGAGTTTGTGG
Organism: Buddleja alternifolia; assembly: GCA_019426215.1. Classification (NCBI taxonomy): domain Eukaryota; kingdom Viridiplantae; phylum Streptophyta; class Magnoliopsida; order Lamiales; family Scrophulariaceae; genus Buddleja; species Buddleja alternifolia. The sequence goes on from CM033391.1 coordinate 47,728,589, forward strand.
ACTTATATCATGTACATGTATATAAGTATTAACATTCGGACATACAGACATGTATGTATTGCAGTTTAATCATATATCTACATTATATTAAAGTTAAGGGGGCTAGTTTAAGTGATCAAATTAAGTTATATGAGTCTAAATTATCTTATATGAAGTATGGGGTCCTAATTAAATATGTATAGATACCCAAGGGCTTGATTCTAATTTATGATGGGCTAATTAGCAATTAAATCTAAACTTACCTCTATAAATAGGTGGGTTATGGTCCGCAAAACACCCAAAGTAGAAGGTTTTCTTTAATATCTCATCATATAGAAAGAGCATAAGGATTCCTTGGTGTTGGTTTGGAAGACCATCAACTTCCATCATCTTCTTAAACCAAAGCTTATCAAGCAATAGATTTAGATATGTTTCTTCTCCATTACTTTAGACTTGTGAATTTCATAAAGTTCAAAGATTTTGGGACAACTCAAGCTTTAAAATCAACAAGTGGTATCAGAGCCCCGATTTGAAAACTCATGATTTTTCGGGTCTAAAGTTTCGAATCTTTGGTTAAATCCATGTAATTTTTGGTTTCCGCTGCAATTTATGGTTGCATGTGATTGATTCATCAATTTGATGAATATTTAGTGGATTAATTTTCGTTTTTTGTTGAATCGATTGATGGGCTTTACTATTTCCACTTAATTTGGAAAGATTCGGTCGTTGCATGTGATGTTATAGTTGACATTGATCATTATTTTTCAATTTTGGAAAAGGTTTATCACATGGTGGCATATGTATGTGTAAAGTTCTTTTGTGGAAACTTATGCCTTAAGGAGCCGTCCCATGAGTATGTTTACCTGGTGGTTTAAAACCTTTTTTTTATTATTCTATTTAAAGAGGATAATGGCCTTGAGATGTCTGCTCATGAAAAGATAAAGACAAAAATTAGGAATTCAAGTTTCTACTGCTTGCTTGTTCAAGTTTTCATTTTCATATATATACAATATATATGTGTGTTTACTTACAAGAAGATAAGCATGGCAGAAGGTGGATATATGCAGACAGGATTATTTTTTGGAAGTTTGACTTCGGGTTTATGAGATATACATATATATATATATATATATATATATATATCATATATTCAAGATGGACTTATTCATTTCTATCTTGTCTTCGGTGTTTTTATAGATTCAAATATGACGTGAATTTTGGAATTTAAATGAGTGCTTGGTATTTTAAATTGATTATTTGAATAATATGTTATCAAAGTAGTCTCTATTGTATAGATTATTAGAATGTGAAATACTAAAGTGTTTGTGTGTATGATTTTCATGCGGGTAATAACCGGCCAAAAGGAAGGTTATTATTGTCTAGCAGAAATTCAAACACACATGTGTTGGTAAACATGTGACGATTATTAGGTATCTATGTGGGTGCTGAGTCGGTCCAAAGAAAGACTTCACATCTGACTGGATTTTATTGTCAATATTTGATCGCTACGCCAAGAAAATCACTTATAAGTTGTTTCTCTGTCCAAAGACTAGAGTCAATGTTATACCGGTTTTCTTGTGATGTGGATTGTCATTTTGAATCTATTTACAGTTATCTGCTTAAAGTTTCAGTGTATGTGAGCTTACTTGGTTCATTTTGTTCTCTGTTCAGTTAATACTTCTATTGCATCTGTATATGCCAATATCAACTCAATCCCAGTGCTTAACGACACCAACCAACTTTCAGGACTGGAAAGAGAATGTTATGATAGTTCTCAATTGCATAGATCTAGACCTTGCACTAAGGGAGTCGCGTCCCACTGATCATTCAGCTGAAAGTACCTATGATCATAAGAGAGAAATTGAGAAGTGGGACCGCTCAAATTGCATGAGTCTTATGATCATGAAGCATGCAATTCCAGAATCATTCAGGGGCACAATGTCTGAGGAGACTAATGTTAAGGCGTTCCTTGAGGAGCTTGAAAAGTGCGTTGTCAAAAATGAAAAATCGGAGACAAGTTCCATTCTGCGCGGTCTTCTTTCCATGAAGTATAAAAATAAAAGGAACATAAGAGAGTACATCCTAGAGATGTCTCATTTGGCGGCAAAACTAAAAGCACTTAAGATAGAGCTGTCTGATGACTTGCTCGTGCATTTAGTTTTGGTATCTCTTCTTGCACAATTCAGTCAATTTATAGTCAGTTATAACTGCCAAAAGGAGAAATGGACTCTTAACGAACTCATTTCGCATTGTGTGCAAGAGAAAGAGAGGTTGAGACATGAAAGGGTTGAGAGTGCTCATTTGGTGTCCTCCACAGGCATTAATAAGAAAAGAAAGGGTAAGAAAATTGCGGTCTTAGGCCCAAAGAAGAAGTAGCTAATTGGACCCAATACGGATACATTATGCTTCTTCTGTAAGGATCCTCCTCATGTCAAGAGAGACTGTACCAAATATCACGCTTGGCGTGCAAAGAAAGGTACACGTCTTAGTCTTGTTTGTTCTGAAATTAATTTGGTTTCAGTGCCTACACATTCTTGGTGGCTAGATTCTGGTGCCACCATTCATATAAGTGTGTCTATACAGGATTGCCTGAGTTGCTAAGATCCAAGTGATGCGAAAGATTCATTTATATGGGAAATGGCAATTTAGTGGAGGTTGAAGCAATAGGGACATTTAGGTTATCACCTAAGATTGGATTTTGTTTAGACTTGTATGAGACATATGTTGTACCATCATTTAGATGGAACTTGATGTCCATTTGTGTTTCGGACAAAGAAGAATACATTTGTTCCTTTGGTCACAATGGATGTCGTCTCTATTATGATTCTAAACTTATCGGATCCAGTACTTTATCAGGATGTGATAACCTATATATGCTTCATAAGGTTACCTCACTTAATGAAACCCTGCACGTGGCACTAAACGAAAATTAATGAACGAGAACTCGCTATCATTATGGCACAAGTGCTTAGGTCACATTTCTAAACAAAGGATTGAAAGGCTTGTGTCAGATGGAATTCTCGGGGCACTTGACAATACGGAAAATGAATTATGCGTCGAGTGTATTAAAGGAAAACAAACAAACAAGAGGAAATTAGGAGCCGAGAGAGCTAAGGATGTCTTAGAACTTATACATACAGACATATGTGCGCCATTTCCTACACCTTCAAGGAATGGTCGGCAATATTTTATAATGTTCATAGACGATTACTCTCGTTATGGCTATTTGTACTTAATACATGAGAAGTCTCGAGCTCTAGACATTTTCAAATCATTTAAGCTGACGTTGAAATCAACTCGGAAAAACAATTAAAGGCATCAGAACTGATGGTGGTGGTGAATAGGGGTGGGCGTCGGGTGAGTAATTCGGGTTCGGGTAGCTCGGGTTCAGGTATTTCGAGTTTCGGGTAGCAAATTTGCTACCTAATTGAAACCCAAAATTTTCGGGTACCCGAAATGTCGGGTTTCGGGCACCCGGTTATTTGCAATATGCTTTTAAAAGCAGATTGCAACGCTGAAAACAGAGGCCTTTTATTAGTTGTTAAATTGTAAATGAATTAATTGTTAAATCTTAACTTATATCTTAATCTCATATTTTAATGAATATTAATAATATTAAAATTAATAATAAAAAAAAAAAACAATGCAAGCAACAGAGGCTAAATAGCTCATTCGATTAAATTAAGTCCAACACAAATTAAACATCAAATTCAACATACTCGATCAAATTACAAATTAAGCACCAAATGTAAATTGTCTATTACATTGCATAATTAATTCAAATAAAATTACAACTCAACTTAAAATATTGAAATCAATTCATTAATACACTTTAGTTCATCGGCTTCATCGAAACTCCAACGAAGATGTATCATCAAATATCAATAATCGTAGCTTCAATCCCCGACTTGATTAGTTCTACAAAAATATAGAAACTCATAAGATAAATCATAAATCAACTTATAAAAATTAAAAGAAAATTGAAAGGAGAAATAACAAGTACCTTTCTCAATCATTTCTATTTCATGTAAGTCCTCCTCAACGCTTATTGGTTTGTAATCTTTACGGAGTCAATCTTGTCCACAAAGTAGAGCTTGGACTATTCTAAGAGATAAAGAACTCCTAAATGGATCTAGAACACGACCACCGGTACTAAATACGGACTCCGAAGCAACCGTCGAAACTGGAGACGCCAAGATATCGCGATCTAACTTGGAGGATGGGAAATCGGGGAGAGTTTACCTTCCACCAATTTAGTATGTCAAACTTCAATACTTCATCCTCTTCCTCGGGTTCCTCGCTCAAATATTTCTCCAATTCGGACATCATGTGTTCACTTCTTCCTACCCTTTTGAATTTTCTATATTGAGTTTTCAAATCAAGAATCTCAACATCCGATTGAGATGCACCCACCCCACATGTAGAAGAAACACATGACGACGAAGAAACTTCACTTCTAGGAGTTTTTTCATACATCAATTTGTATTCATTGAACAACTCAAACATTCCTTGTTTCACTAGATCTTTCATCAAAGCGCTCTTCGAAATATCACTATATAACTCATCAAATGAAAACTCAATAAAATCTAACTTGTGACGTGGATCAAGTATCACCGCATTGTACAAAATCATGTTCATTTTTTCAATCGACCCCCAATATTTGTCAAACTTTTTTTTCATTCTTCTTGACATCTAACTCAACTCATAGTCATCACTTTCCATCAATTTTCTTAAGAGAACATCAACTTCACTAATTTCGTGAAACACAGTACTCGATGTAACTTATAAAGATCCGGAAATAGCCAAAGTAAGCTTGTAGAAATGACCTAAAAAATTTATCAATATCCTAGCCCTCTCCCAATCATCTACCATGGGGACCCCATCAAATGGTCTTCTCGAAAGATCATTTCTATAGCCAAGATCATTATCTCCATAAGCATCAAATGCTCTCTCAAGTAGGGGTGTAATCGAGCCGAGCCTGGCCATTTTGCCAGGCTCGAGCTCGGCTACACGAGCTCGAGCTCGAGCTCGTAGGCGGCTAGCGAGCTCGAGCTCGTAAGCGGCTAGCGAGCTCGAGTCGAGCCCTTGGGCTCGATCCTTTTTGTGCAGCCAAAATTACAGGCCTCCAAGAAACAAAATAAAAAATAAAATTATTGCCCCTAAGCTACTAGATCTCCATTGTTGACCCTTTTACATAAAAAATCAGAAACATACCAAAAAAAACAATTACAAGAGAGAGGATTTACAAGTGAGTACCCCCGATGGATTTGTGGGTTTCAAGCGACGAGGGCTAAGGCGGCGGCGGTTTGCTGGCGTCGATTCGGTCTGAGGCGAAGAGAATGGGTGGTGGATCGGCGGAGTTCAAGCCTTTTTTTTGCTTTGGCCACCTTTTTTTTCCTGGCATGGATGCTGCGTGCTGCTATGAAAAGTGAGGGAGAAAAAAAGCGGGGTAGGGGGACGTGTGGGGAGTGAAAAGTGAGGGGGAAGGTAGGGGAAAGTGAAAAGTGAAAGTGAGGGGAAAGTGAAAAGTGAAAATGAGATAGATATTTTGAATTTTGAACTTTCTGATTTATTTAATTTCTTTATTAATTATTAATATAATAATATTAAAATTAAAAAGCTCGCGAGCCGTTTTTATGAGAGGAATAGGCTCGAGCTCGAGCTCGTGAAGCTCGGCTTGAGCTCGAAAATCTCGAGCTCGAGCCGAGCCGACTAGGCTCGCGAGCCAGCTCGGCTCAATTTACACCCCTACTCTCAAGCCGAGTAGCGGACTCTAACATCAAGCAAGTGGAATTCCACCTAGTACATACGTCAAGAGTCAACATTTTACCCGATTCCAACTTTTCAGGTTCTACACACTCTAAATACTTTTTGTATCTAGCCGGAGAGTTCCTAATATACCTCACCGCTCCTCTAATACGGGCAATATCCATATGTTCATCCTTGCCCTTCAAACCATCTTGCACAATAAGATTAATGATATGAGAACACACCTCATATGAACATATTTTCCACCTAAAATATTTGTCCCCCAATTATCAAACTTTTTTTGCAAGTATCCAATGGCGCTGTCATTTGAGGCAACATTATCAACCGTAATCGTGAAAACCTTGTCAATACCCCAATCAAGCAAACATTTTTCCACTCCTTTACCCACTTCTTCACTCTTATGTCCCGAAATTGGACAAAAGTTTAGAATTCTCTTATGTAATTTCCGATTTTCATCGATAAAATGGGTCGTGAGACACATATAGTTCACTCTTTGAATAGATGTCCATATGTCGGTGGTGATGCAAATTCTTTGAGACTTTTCTATTAAAGACTTCAGCCTTACCCTCTCACGCACGTAGACATTGTAAATGTTTTTAGTTAGCGTCCTACGTGATGGAATTTTAAAATTAGGACATGCTACCGACACAAAATGTTTAAACCCAAGACATTCAACAATTCTAAAGGGAAGCTCATCAACAATTAACATATAATTCAAAGCTTCACTTACTTTATCTTGATTAAAGGTCCAAGTACCTAGACTTTGTGATCCCTCATCACCCGGATGAGATGGTTGAAATGCAAGGTGGGTTTGATATTGAGTGTTTTTTTTTTCTAATTTCATCGAGTGCTTTTTTACAAGTCATTATGTGTTTTTTAAGAGATGAAACACCGTGTTGTTTTGAGTCGGCCATCATACTGCTACCACAAAATATACATTTAGTCTTCATAACACCATCAACATCCTTGTACTTCTCAAAGTAAGCCCACCATTCCGATCGAGGTGTTGTTTTCTTGGGTTGTGTTTCCAATTTGACACGTTTCTTTTCCCTTTCTATTAATCTCATCCTCCTTGTCACACTCAATATCAAATTCAACACCCTCATCATCAAAATCAATAGGATAGCCACTACTAACCTCTTCTTCTCTCATTGTTTCTTTACACTTCAAAGTCTTATCGTGAGCTACTCGTGAAGTTGACATCTACAAAATATGTCATTAAATACTATTAGATAAAATTTTCAAAATAACTCTCTTTCACTTAAAATTGAATAAAACATATAGGGAATGAGATATTAACAACAATAAATAAGAGTATAAGTGTTTAATAATAAATTTTACTACTTAAAATTGAAAAACCTCCCACATATTTCAAATAAACATTTTATCAAACACTTTGTAGGCAATGAAGAAAAAAGATGACTATTGAAAATTTTGTGAACAAATACAAACTTTTACCTTCAATAATCTTCAACGAGATGTAGGAGTACAATCCCGGTGATGATTTGAAGTGGGGACGAATGATTAGAGGAAATTGAAATTAAAGTAAGAGGTGAAGGGTTTAGCTTCAAAGTTTTCTTTTTTTTTTGTTCTATTTTTGTTCTGCTTCCGCTGCTGTGCTGCCTGCGTTCTGTTGCTGCTTATTTATATGTATATAAATTATATATATATATATATATATTTGGCTTTGACACTTCAGGTACCCGATCGGGTAATCGAGTAGGAACTACCTACCCGATACCTGATTTTTTCCTAAATCTGCTACCCGAATTACCCGAACTCGATCGGGTCGGGTGGGTACCCGAACGCCCAGCCCTAACTACGGTAGATATGACGGATTAGGTGGACAACGTCCATGACACTTTGCTAAATTCCTAGAGGAATGTGGAGTCGTCCCACAGTACACCATGCCGGGAAGTCCTAATATGAATGGTGTAGCTAAAAGACGCAATAGGACTTTAAAGGATATAGTTCGGAGTATGATTAGTCATACTACCTTACCAAATTCACTCTGGGGAGAAGCACTTTGTTTTACTGTCGTTTCTATTTTGGGTTTGGATGCTGAGAAACATATATATATATATATATATATATATATCCATGAAAAATCTCAGGGGAGCTCACACACGAAAGGGGATGTAAGATGCTATGGTATTTAAGATGAATTTATTATTATGTCATTGTTTGGAAGTGTGATTTTAGGAAAATTTAATGGTTTTTGGTAGGCACGTAACATGTTTGACAAAATGCCTTAAAGAAGCTTATAATTTCATAGCCTTTGTACAAAGCACTAGTTTCTGTGTATAATATGCAGAAACGCATTTCACATTAAAAAAAGTTAAAGAGGAGCAAGTGAAAAAGAGTAACAAGTAAACACACATTTTACTAAGTATTGTTCTGAGTAGGTGCTGAATTGCAATTTGTCGTGTTTCGTTACAGACTCTTGTCTAAATGTTTATCCAGTGTTGTTTGAAGAACTTTTGATAAACTTGCATTCTCATGATATCTAGTGTTAACTTGACTCAATATTGGCTTTCAATTAAATCCCAAAAAAAGGAAGAAAAATAATAGAGTATTGAACAAGAAATAATCTATGCATTTTTGTAATCTTTATTACTTCTAGTTTAAAATTATGTTGTTGGTATATGAATCTAACTTCTGTATTTTTGGCTTTTGTAGGTCGATGGCTTCAAAGCGTGTTGGAAGTTTTCTCAAGGAAGATGAACGTGGAGCAGACAAACGTGTTGAAGATGAGATAAGGAGAGGTGTCATGGTGATGAGAAAAGTCATCAATGTAAGAAGTAAAAGCATAAAGCTACCTGTCGGCTGGAATGAGAAAGGCTAAGCAGTTGACCCACACAAAGTAACACTTGTTGGTTACATAGGAGTCCTGACTTGGCATAAGGTGCCGATTACCATCAGTGACTGGCGACAAGTCTCGGCACCAATTAAAAATGCAATTTGGGATGAAGTAGCGGTAATTTGGTTCTTATCATGTTTCTAATTGTTAATGTATTTTTTGTTGATTTAATTTTCTCTAAATTATAATTTCATATATACTTTGTTGTTTGTTTTTTATAGTTGTCCTTTGATATTGAGGAAAGGAGAAAAAAATACATTTTAACAGAAGCTGGGAAGCTAGCACGAAACTTCAGGAGCTACTTGAGTAGAGTTTGGGTACGGGATGATGATGGGAACATTAATTACAACCCACCCTCACAATATGAGATTCCCGAGGATTGAACGACATATTTACAAGTTCGCCTAAGTGAAGATTTCCAGGCAGTCATTTTCATTTACGGTTTCATTTGTTGGTTATTGCGTTTATATGTAACTAATACATTGACTAGTGCTTTGATTATGTAAACAGCAACCAAGTAGAGAAAATTAGGAAAGAGCAAAGGATCCTGAATATCCTTATAGGAAATCACGTTTTGGACATGCTATTGTGGAGTAAATTGAGGTACGTAGTTCATTTAACAGTGAAACCTTACAATTTTTTTAACAAGAATTCCTTGTTGATATATATATATATATATATATATATATATTTTAATCAAAATATAGATGAAGAAAAGAAAGAAAACTGGGTCAGATTGCACAGAGGTGACACGAGCACTCGTGTGGAGAATTTTGCGTTCTAACAACAAGAATGAGATTGATAATATCAATGTTAAAAGAGTAGTGGATGAAATGGTGAGTTATTTGCAATTTTAGCTCTATAATGTGTTGTATGTTTTTTTTTGCAATACTTTTGAAAAAGCAAATTTCACTAAATTTTTTTATTTTTTAAATGTATTATTACAGGAGTGCATATCACAGGAGAGTATTAGCCATAGTGGAAACGACAGGAGCCGGGATGATCTATTGGCTAAAGTTCTTAAAAAGAAAGAGCATCCGGGTTGCGTTAGGGGTGTTGGCTTTGGGGTGTCACAAAGAGAGTACTTTATGGATCCAAAGCCTTATAAATAGATGGAGATGGGAAGCTTGAGAAGCGTAGTGAAGAGCCTCACCGAAGAGCCAGTTAAGATGCTTCTTGAGATAATGATCTGAACTTTTTTAGTGATCATGTAACTTGCAACTCTCCATTTCTATAAAACACACAAATTTTTTTAATATAATGCTAAATATATGTAGGTTAAGGCGCCATGTCAATTAGCATTTTCATTATCGTTATATCGTGTGGTGGCTAAAGGACATATGTTCAATCGACAATCGGATAGAACACTTCACAACAGTCCATTACCCACCAACCATGTGAAAGTTTGCATTGACACTGCAATTGAGGATGATACACCCCTACCAGTCCCTCTCGAGGATGATGAAGTGCGCACAATTTCTGATGCTTTGGGTACCCTTGTTGCTTGGCCTATGAGTCTTATCATTGTCAATTATGCATCCATATGAAATTAATAGCTAGCCATTAATAAATTATAACAATTGTTTAAGGTTACTCAATATCCTTTGGTGTGTAACATTCACGTTTTGTTTTCTTTGCTTAAATAGTCTCTTTGACCATGCAAATCAGTTGGAAACCAGAAATCAGGGACGTCGAAGCACTCAGCTGTTAAACCAAGACCTCCAGTGGCTAAGTCTGCACGTGAATGTGACAGATGTGAAGACCTTGTACCAGATGGACTCCATAGGGAACTTTTATTTCTTGTAAAGTTTATGAAGAGGATGTTTATTGATGACCAGATCACTATAGACTTGGAGAAAAGAGTTATGAATATTGAATTCCAAGAGTATATTGGGAGGGAGGAGATTTGTCACCTTTTGCGTCAAGAAGAGATAGGAGCCTCTGTCATTTCAGCGTACATCAAGTAAGTTTTTTAATTATTTTATTGCATTTGAACTATGATTATTTTCGTTACTCAAATTTATTTTATCTCAATTTAGGTTTTTGTGGGTTAATTATGTGGTCCCCGCAAGGAAAGAAAGTTATTTCGGGTTCCTTAGCCCACATGCTATATCTGCGGAACCAGGTATTGGTCCCAGTCAGCAAATTGAACAAGTGCAATTTATAGCAAATGCTATGACAGAGAGAATACAAATGAATAAATTATTTCCTGCACTTTACAACACCGGGTGACCTACTAAAGACCCAACTTTAATTTGTAACACTTGTTACGCAAAACTAATTTTGGACTTATCTTTTGAATGCTATTTAGGGGACATTGGTTGTTGATTGTGATTGATCCATTTGAAGAGGTCGTTTATTATCTGAATTATTTGCATGGTGATCCGGATAACCGATTTGATGTGAAAGAAAAAATCAATCTGTAAGTTTTTCATACAATCAATGTATCCATTATATTTAATATTATTTTTAAAGTGTATATATCTTCCTAGATTTCACATATTTGCTTGTTTTTGACATATTTTCTTATTTTTTGTATTTTTTTTACATGGTTGTGTTGATATTTCGTGCAAATCATAACAACCAAATGAAGAAATCCAAAAACAAGACCTGTAAATGGATTTGTATAAAGGTTAGTGTTTTCTAGTTTCAAGAGATTATTCATATAAAAGTTAGTGTTCTAATACTATTTTGATTACGTTTGTAGTGCCCCCGATAGGCAAACGACGTAGATTGTGGCTTCTTCGATATGAGATTCGTGAAGGAGATTATTAGCCACGGAGAATCTTCAATCCCACTAGCGGTATGCATAATCCTAATACTCAGTTTTGTTCCCTTTTGAAGTTATTAAACCTTTGGTAGGTAACTAAAACGTCCTTTGGGTTTGCAATCTCTATCTTTCAATACTTTCCTGATTGTCGATACCCCTTCAACTCTCAAGTGCAAATTGATGAAGTACATAGCGAATCGACACAACACATTTTCGAATGCGCTTAGAAATGGGGTATGGTATGTTGTAAATTCTGACTTGTTGTAAATTGTGACTTGATTTATTGTATGTAAATTGTGATTGGTTTAATTAGTTGATTGTAAACTCGTGATTTGTTGGAGATCATAAAATTTTGTTGTTGGAGGAGAATTGGTTATATTGAAGTTTTGGGTTTTTGTTGTTTCTGTTGAATCTGTTGTGCCGTGCTGGTTTATTGTGTTGGTTTGTTGAATTTTGTTCTTGTACAGAAAGGTTATAAACTGAGCAGGAAAAAAAATAAAAAATAATATACATCGGTTAAAAAATAAACCCGCCTATTCTGTAATAAGTGACCTATTACAACAGTTAAAAACCGCTCTAATAGGTGTAATATATCAGCTGTAATAGGCTTTTTTTGGGATAGTGTCTTTTGTTTTCACAAGATGTTATTGAATTTCAGGCTTTTTTTTTTTTTTTTTGGATATAGCGAGAAATGAAAATTAAAGAACTAATATATACACCATCTAATTTTGTTTTAGTGTATAGATCTGAGTAGCGTAGATCCATATGCATGCCTTAATATTCATGTTCATAGGAAGAAGTAACTCAACTTGTAATTTTTTTTACCTCCCTATGGAGGAAAGCACTTGTATACACCGAGTCTTGGGCCCCCACCTCTGCACCTTGTGGATGTCATTAATATCATCACATATTTTATTTTTTTGAATTTAAAAACAAGTGATGTGTATTAATCACATCCACATGGTGCACAAATGGGGCCCAAGACCCAATTTATTTAAGAATTTTCCCCCTATGGGCTATGGAATCTACCAAAAGATTTTAGAATATACATAGAATTTAACATTATCGGGACACATAAGATACGCAGTTAACGTTAAAGATAGAAAATTTTGTGCTATGTCCAATGGTCCGAGAGTACTTAATCTTTTTCACATAGTAAGGTGTATTGTATGTGGTTCTCACATACATTTGTGTAAAAGAGATAAACACAAAATACACTCTCGAATCATTGAACTCAATCTGATATAAAATTACCATATAGAAGATTGATGGAGCTAAATATGCAGTGTTTTTATTTTTTATTTTTATGGGGAACCCTCAATTCATTTCATTTTCAAAAGTGACGATATACATGCATCCATTTTGTCACTTCTTTTAAATTTGGTAAGAAATAAATACAATAAATCCCTTTAATTGAATTTTTATAATTATTATTTACCATAAAAATTAGATATTCTACAATATCAAAGGTTGATTACAAAAGGGTTAAAATTATCGGTGCTATATAGCAGTTCTCTTTCAATTTTGGCATTGCACACCGTCCTTACTCTTTTTTTTTTTTTTTTTCCACCTGGCCTATGATCCCTAAGTCCCAAACCGAATTTTGTTAATTTCAATGTTTGATCTATAGTCGGGAAATTCTGGTCAGGATTGGGCTCGATCGATCTCAACTGCAATTGACAATGTGAACGATCAACTAGTACATGACAACCGTAATCTTTTCACATTATAGATTACCAGATGAGATATTTTCTTGCAATTCATATTGCATTTTCTATCTCAACATATTGGATGAATGACACGTATAATCACTACCTTTTAATTGGATACGTCATTGACCCAATAAGTACCTTATAATAGGAGATGCAATAAATATTTTCAATAGAAAGTTTTATCCGGTAGATTACACTTCCAACCAGCCGAGCCCGATTCAGGATAGAATTTTCACTCCACCCCCTTGTTATCTAACTCAACCACACTATACTCCCTGGTACTCTCAATAGCATCAATTTACCCCCATATGCTCTAAAAAAACATGGTCGAATTGTTGTTATTTCCGAGACTTCTATCAAAATTGCATCACTGAAGTCACTCACACTCTTAAAAAGACTAAATTCCTAATAATAATGCTTGTGTTTTTGTGATTTTAATCTGATTTAAACATTAATCTAATACTTCTATTTACTTTTAGACATTGTCAAAGTTAAGATGCACGATTTTTTAACTGATAAAGTTTTTTATTAAATAAGCTATCATTTAAAAAGATAATGTGACACCACTAATTTATAATTACATTTTCTTCGGATATAATTATAAAGATACGAATGTTTCTCCTTTTAACTTATCTATAATTCATATCAACTTAAAATATTTCTTAAGGATTTATTTAAATGTCAACATAAAAAAATTATTTAAAAGATTCATTTTTCCAAAAAAAATGACCATAAAGAAAGTCCGGGATCAAAAGTTTATTTTCAAAAGAAAAAATAACTTTCTTTATTAACTTTTTCTTCTTCGAAATAATGTTTCAGTATCTAATGCTATAAAAGTATTTTTTTTAAGTGATACATTATTTGTATGTCTTAATTTTGGACATTTCAGAAAGAAAATAAGAGTAATTATCTCAACTCTATAAATTAATATACTTTTTTTTTGATAAATAAGATATGCATTCAACCTAAATTAATATACTTTATTAAAGCATAACTATATTCATTTAGCATTTTTAAGATTGGAAGGGGCTGTGGTGATGGAATTAGGATGTAAATCTTAAAAATAATAATAGTTTTAAAAGTATTTAGGAGTAAAGTGATGCAATTGAGAGTACAAATGGGTAAAATGTAATCGCGTATGAGTGAAAGGGGGGGTAAAGTGGAATTTACCATCATTTTTAACTTTAAAATTTTTCTAATAAAAAGTTGGTAAAACTAAAATAGATATTTTGGATTGAAAAATATATTCATAACTTCTTAAAAATAATACTCCATAAAAATTAGGGAAAATTACTCAAAACCTCTTAAAATAATTTTTCATATCCAAAAAACCCATGAAAATATTTTTCAATCTTAAAAACTCATTCTACAAACTTTTCATTCCGAAAACCCCAAAAGTCAGAATTAACAACTTTTTGGACTAAACTACCCCTTCATTTATTAAGTTAATAATTGATCAATTATTTTTTCTTAATGTATCGTTTTGTTTTGATTATTTCAAATTAATGAATCATAAAATACGAATTTTCTTTTGTAATATTAATTTTTTTAAATATTTGTATATAATTTATTTTTGATTTTAATATGGTAATTATCTATAAATATATGTTTTAAATTTTTTAAAAAGATTAAAAAATCTGAAAATTTAAAATTAAAATCATAATTAGTATCAATTATCAATACAAAATTTTTAAATAAATAAATTTTATTGCATAACAACAATAGATTAATTTTTAATCTAGAAGGCTAAGGGCAATTAAGTCCATAAATTTGTTAACCCTAAATATTGGGTTTTTTGGAATGAAAAGTTGATGGAATGGGTTTTTTGGATTGACAAATATTATCATGGGTTTTTTGAACATAAAAGTTTATTTTAAGGGTTTTTTAGTAATTTTCCCTAAAAATTATTTTAAAGTTTTTACTAAATTTTCCTATAAATCATTATTACAACAACTTGGATATTTTTCCGTCTCCTCTTTTCCTCAATCTTCATTTGAGAAGCTCCACCCTAAAAGCTCCCTCACAGGTAAGTAATCATCTCTTCATTTGTATGTATATATGATTGTCACATACATATGGGTGATATACATATTAATTCGAAGTAGATCTTCTGATTCATGAAATCATACAGTCTTGGTTATGAATTATGATTGACAAACCCTTCAATTCTGCTTTTTTCTTTCTTTTTTTTTACCTGTTGGTTTTTGTGTCCATTTATAACTAATTCTAGATTATTTTTTTGGGGAAAGTAATATACATATTAATTCGAAGTAGATCTTCTGATTCATGAAATTATACAGTCTTGGTTATGAATTATGATTGACAAACCCTTCAATTCTGCTTTTTTCTTTCTTTTTTTTGACCTGTTGGTTTTTGTGTCCATTTATAACTAATTCTAGATTATTTTTTTGGGGAAATTGTGGGTTTGCGTTACATTCATTTGAATGATTTAGATTTAGCCCCCTACATAACCTAATCTAACTTTTTGTAAGATTCTTCTTTCAGAAATCTTAATTATCCTAGACTTGGGCCGGGTTGTTTTTGTTTGTTAAATTGATCATTGAAATGGAAGATGCAAAAAAAAAAAAAAAAAGAATCCTTTTTTTTTTGTCACATTTGATTAATTTAGTAGTTTTGATTAAAATTCATGGTAATTAATGTGGTAAGTTATTGTAATTTATAGGTCTTTAAGATGTCGACTCCAGCTAGGAAGAGACTAATGAGGGACTTCAAGAGGCTGCAGCAGGACCCACCTGCAGGTATTAGTGGCGCTCCTCAAGACAATAATATTATGCTCTGGAATGCGGTTATATTCGGGTGAGTTCATGATTTTGTAATCAAGCAGGATTTTTTGGTATATAATTACATTTTATATGTTTGTTTATTCGTTCCATTCTATGTTAGTTTTCAAGTATAGTTGGATAAGCCATTTCCTGGTGTTTCTTTTCTTGTGTGGATTGCAGTCCTGATGATACGCCATGGGATGGAGGTGAGTCATTCTTGTGCTTGGACATTTTCTAAAATTTAGCTTTTTTCTGTTTTTGGCGTACTATACTTGTATAGTAATGTCTTCTTAATCTATATATCACAATTTCCCGTTGTTTGATAATTTATGATTGTCGAATGTGATGTTCCTTTATATGCGTAATAGTCTGAGAAGCTATTGCCATTTAATATATTGTATGTTTCCATGGTTGAGATAATTAGATAGACATAATGATTTAGTGCTGAATAATTGGCTTCATGAATCTTATCATGGTAATATTCTATTGTTCATGTATAATGCATAGTATATGAATTAATTTGTTAGGTCCCTATAGAAAAATGAGCTTCACGTGATAAATTTTGTGAACACCTGGTTATGTGGGTTAGTAGATATTCGCTAATGCTATGTACGAATCAAGGATTTCAGTTATAGTTATGAAAATGAAATAGAAAGAAAAGGTTAAATGATAAAGCACAAGGTTAGAAGTGAGGAAACTCATTTCTTCTCTAAAATCCACAATCCAAATATAGCCCAAGTCTTTCACTTGAACATTTGGTGTTTTCTTCATACTCCAAGGCATGGTTTTCTTCTTTTACGCCACTGCTAACATGTAGGCTGGGGGTCCTCACGTCTTGTTTTATCGATCACTTTTGTACTTTTTATGTTGAAAATGTAAATTTCCATTACAAAGATAAGGTTTAATTACTCTAAGCTCTTCTATAAGATCATGCAAGTCCCATAATTGGCCTATTTTATTCTACATGAAGAACTGTTATGCTAGATACAATTGGACCTAGATATTGTCCTCTTGAGAATGTCTTCTTTTTTTTGGCTAGCATAGTTTTTGGGATAATATTGTGAATATTTGTGATATTGGCAAACTTGCCTCGTTGTTCACAATTACTCGCAAAAATACTGTTTTTGGTTACATATTGCAGCACTGATTGATCTAATGTAAACTAATATGTGCCTTTTATTTTAAATTTCTGAAGAAGGTAACTGACAGCAGCGAAGTATATTCTCCTTGGATGTGCTTATAAAAACACTCGTGCACACATATGCTTTTTTTCATTTGAGAAAATTTTATAGAAAAAACAGTTAGAAATAAATTTTGAGAGAGAAAAAATGTGCGTGTGTGTATTCTGCCTCCTGATATTTTTCTTTTTTAGAATCACATCCTAGTTGCAAATCGTCTTGAGCTGTTTAAGCACTTTACCAAATGAAAGAGATAGCTTGCATATTCTTCTATATGATATAATTCCACATACATACTCAAAAGAATTGTAAAAAAATTAAATAAATGTGAGGCATAGCTTAGGATGCACAGGTAAGTTGGTCAACATATATACAAACAACTAAATGAGAAAGGAAAATTCATTTGTCTTCACGCTAAGACAGGTTCATAAAATCTTGAGTTCTTTAACATATCTTGCTTGCATCAGCTTATTCATTATCTCATGATAAAATGGGGAACTTAAATGTTATGGTCATGCTTTGAGTGTGGCAGGTACGTTCAGAATGACACTTCAGTTCACAGAAGATTATCCAAACAAGCCACCAACAGTTCGATTTGTTTCTCGAATGTTTCACCCAAATAGTAAGACACCGCATAACAAATCTAATTTATTTTATTTATTACCTTAATATGGGATTTGATTCAATATTTAACCTTTTAATCAGTTTATGCGGATGGAAGTATATGTTTGGACATCCTTCAAAATCAGTGGAGCCCCATATATGATGTTGCAGCTATACTTACATCTATTCAGGTACACTACTATTTATAATGTTAGACTTAGACATGTAATAATACTTCTATTAATGCCATGCTAGCTAAAATGATCAAGGTAGAACTAGTGACGCGTAGAGATACGATTATATTGATTAAAATTATTAAGAAATTAATGATTTGATGCTTCTTCATATACTAATGCAGCAAAACTTAACCAGTCTTAATGAAAGTTGTATATTTATTTACTTGATATCTAGTTTCAAAATAATGTTACGTATGATGTGGTGTCTTTTCCTTGATGTGGACTTGATTACTAGTTACAATCTCCCTTTAACCTTGTTGGGTTTTTTCGCTCTCTGAATTGGTATGAAGTTTTAGATGAGAACTCGAAAAGTGAAAGTTTTGGCGTTATTATATTGAACCCTTAAATAGAAGTCGTAGGTTGTTTGTAGTGTCACATCATCAGTTTACTTTTGGAAAGACTCTTTATTTTAAGAAATAAGATATATATGTGGATGTCTCGAAAAGTAAATGTGAGCATTCGATTTTGCACGGGGAATTATGAGATGTTATGGAGTGAATTAATTGTAAAGCATGTTTCCACTATTCATATAAAGCGCTATTCCTATAATAAAAGCACAAATCTCTTAGAATGATTTATGTTTCTTGACAAATAACCTTATGTAAATTGTTATATGTAGATATTTCAAAATTGCCCTTTGGTAATTACAAAAGTTTAGACACTAACCCAAACTATGATCAAGAGTTTGGTTTTTAGTTGGAGTCTTGGAAATAAAATATAACTATACAGGAAAAAGAAAAAACAACTGTAATTATATTAATCCATTTGAAATATCGTGCAGAATCACCACATTTTGGAAACATGCTGTTTGAAACTAATTATTGGGTCTAGTAGTTTTCTAAACGTGTCTTAGTAAGCAATTTTTAAATAATTTATTTTTGTACATAAAATTTGAATTAGAAAAATAAGACACATAAAATCTGAGTAGCCCATCCCAATTATGATCTATCAAAGAGCATTTTGGTGAATGTAATTTTGCATTTTTACCTTGTACAAAATTCTCAGATAAATGTTTTTCAAGAATCCCAGCCATTTTCTTAATGCAAAATTTCTCATTTTGCAAGAATGCCTTTTTCATCTGATTGTTCAAGGCTACGTAACCATGGATTTATGGCTGAACCTAGTAATATTATATATTTGGCATAAAAATACTGGACTTATCGATGCAATTTAGCAAGTTTATCCAACTATGTTATGAAAGAATGTGGTCGTTATTTATATTTTGATGTATAAATTTGTTTCTAAATAACAATTTGGAACTATCAACTTATTGCAGTCATTGTTGTGCGACCCGAATCCGAATTCTCCAGCAAATTCTGAAGCTGCTAGGATGTTTAGTGAGAATAAGAGAGATTATAATCGCAGAGTTAGGGAAGTTGTGGAGCAAAGCTGGACAGCCGACTGATCATGTCTAATGCACAAACGGAAGGTAAATCAACACTGGCAAGCATTTATAAGCCTAGTGCTGCTAAAGATTTGCCCCTTGGACGAGTTTTCTGCCAATTTATGGATGGGGATGTTTCCGTTTTGGTCCCATATTGAGCTGTTAGGCTTATCTATCCTGTAATATCGCATTATGTTATGTAAAATGTAAATTACAATTTGACACGCCCTGTCGTCTGTCTTGGGATTGTAGTGGAACGTATATTGGTGGGATCGATGTTACTTGGCAAATTTCTGTGGAATTGCTGGCAATTTTGTGTTGCCTTTTGTGATACTAGTAAGATTTGTGCCTATATTTAGTTGAATGTTGAGGGATGAGATTCTGCATAAGATTATTTAGATGTGTTAATTCATTTTGCAACAGGTGAGAACCTGGACCTAACAGTATCACTGCCTGTGACTGGTTTGTAGTACATATGCAGGAGTCATACTTAGGAGTGCCCAGAGCCATGCATGGATACTCCTACAAATGACCATGTGTAGTATTCTACTTGTATCGGATACGGATACTCCACGATAACGTTCAGAATTGTATCCGACACATTTTTCAAGTGCTGGAAAATAAAAAGAAAGAGAAAATTCTAGATACCGTATCCAATACGAAATTCGAAGTATCCGAGATGCCTTCGATATCAAGCAAAGTATGTTTTAATATTAAACAATACTTTTGGTCTAAAATAGGGGTGTTCACCAGCCGAGTTCGAGCCGAGCCTGGTGATTTTTCCAGGCTCGAGCTCGCAAGCTAAAACATCTATATTTTTTATTTTTAGTAAATTATATTATTATATTAATATATAAATATTATAATATATATAATAATATATATATTAAGATATATTAATTAAAAATATATATTAAAGGGAGCTCGCGAGCCGAACACTTACAAACGAGCTTGAGCTCAGCTCGATCGTCGGCTCAAGCTCGTGAGGCTCGGCTCGAGCCGAGCTTTTTTCAAGTCGGCTCAAGCTCGTGAGGCTCGGCTCGAGCCGAGCTTTTTTCAAGCCGGCTCGACTCGGTGAACACCCCTAGTCTAAAATAGGAAAACAGATATTGTTTCGGCATTTTATTAAAAGTTAATAAAATAACAAATAAATTTAAAGTAGACAAAATTTTATTTAGTGAATCCATTGAATCGAATTTATTTTTAAATATTATATATACATATATATTCACATATCCCAAACATAAATTTGTCTTTTTTCGTACCTATGTTGTATCATATTCGTATACTTATATCCGTGTATTATAGGCTCAAAGTCATTCATAGGGCTCAGAATAACTATGGCAAATTGTGGGACAGAATATATGTCGATTCACTAGAAATGGATGAGTGATACTGGCGTTTCAAGACTTTCTAAGAACCACAAGGTGTTTCAAGACTATATAAGAACCACCAGTGGACGGTGGGACCCACATTGTTACTCCGCAGCAATGTTCTCATTGTACTTGCCAATAAGGTCCGGCTCAAATGGAAAAGATGAGATCCCACCTCTCTATATCCACGGGTTATTCTATACTATATTGGGTCCAACAGAGCCGGTGCACCAAACAATATTGGATGCAGGGACAAGATAATAAAAAATATTTAAATCACCTGCATCTAACGGTGTTTAATAGACCGGCTCTATGGACATTGTAGAATTTCCCGAATAACCCCACGGATTCATGGGGCAGAATTTAAGTGGATTTACCCGACAATGATAATACTGATACTTGAAGTTGCATGACTTTCTATAATCACCAGTTAGGTCCTTGGATGTGGTGGGTTCCATGTTAATAACACATTTGTATCAATCTAACTATGTAAGTAGTGGTTGCATAATAATAAAATTTCAAATGGGCCAGCAACCAATTGTGACAAACTCCTCGTAGTTAAACTACAACCCTAAGAAGAAAAAAATCGAAAATATGCTGATCAAGTTTCCAAAGTAGCTGGCCTGATGGCCGGATGAATGCATCGACAATTACATCATCCATCATCAAAGGGTTCTAAGTGGCTGCTGTTGTCGTCTTTTTAAAATCAATTTTGTCGACCTTCACCTCTCCATCGATGAGTTCATAAACATAGACAACAACCCGTAGAGCATCAATGTCCATGAGAACAAAGCTCGGGTTGACATCATAGGTGATGCTGCTGAAGGCACCAGTGGCTGATCCAGGATTTATAACGACACCAGCCTCGTGTTTATAAGCTGTAAACTGGTGAGTATGGCCCGTCACAAGAATGTCAACATCCAGCTGCCTCTGGAGCATTGCCAACGAGTCCAAGTCTCCCCATGGAATAACCTTTCACAAAAATATATTATTAGAGAAAGGGCAAATTATATAGACACCACCGCGTGAGACCTTAATTACGAAAAACACCCCAAGATTTGAGATATTACCATAATTTGTCCAGTGAATAAAAGCACATTACAATTTCACCCGATGTTCAGTAGCAGTAGATTACAACTTCATTCCTACTTTTTGAGTTGTCGGATCTGATAGGGGTTGACTTCATAATTTGCAAAACCTCATGGGGCTCGTGGTAATTACCCAATAAGTGAGGGGGCGTGCATGTAATAATATCTAAGAGAAATGAAAATAACTTTTTGTCCCTCCAAAATTCATATGTCATGTGCCGAGCATGTGACATTTTCGAATAATTTGAAAGACAAAAACTTGAGACACATTACAAAGGACCACAAATTAAAAACAAAATAAAAAAAGAGAAAATAGCAGATACCCCCCTCAAACTATGAGGTGATGTGCGCTTTGCCCCCCAAACTATTAAAAATTGCACTCAACACCCTAAACTATCATATATGTGCATTTTGCCCCCTCGGTCAGCTTCGGGCAGCATACAGGGGGCAAAGTGCTACAAACCGCATAGGTGAGGGGGCAAGGCGCACATCACCTCATAAGTGAGGGGGCAAAGCGCACATGTACTAATTTTTTTATTTTTTTATTTTTTTATTTTTATACTTTTTTTCATTTATTTTCATGTTTCCGAATTTTTAAATTGTCTTTTTTATTTTTAGAAAATTATGAATATTTGAATTTATACTTCTTTTCATTGTTTTCTTATTTATTTTCATGTTTTATTTTTATTTTTCTTATTTTCATATTTGAAAATTATTTATTTCACATCTAGAAATAATATTTTAAGAAAAATCTAAATAAATCTCAATATGCATGATTTAAATTGAACGATGAATGGATAAAAATTTTCTCGAAGTTGACCGAGGGGGGTTAAGTTAATATTAAGAATATTTGAATTTTAAAAAAAAAATATATGATAGTTTAGGGTGCTGCCCGAAGCTGACCGAGGGGGCAAAGTGCACATATATGATAGTTTAGGATGTTGAGTGCAACTTTTAATAGTTTGGGGGGCAAAGCGCACATCACCTCATAGTTTGGGGGTATCTGCTATTTTCTCATAAAAAAAATAGGACACGTTACAGGATTGAAAATGCAATTTTGCCCAATGTTACATGTTAAAGTTTCAAAAATGCATTTTCGCCCATAATTACATGCTATGATATTGCTCAAAGCCTCAAACATCAAGAAAATAATGCTTGGTTCGACATGTGCAGTCAATTGTGCAGAGTCTTACATGCACACCCCTACCCCTTTGGTTCGGGTGTAAGAAAAGTTTCTCAAGTAGGACAAAATTTCAAATGAAAGAAAGAGAATCACACCTGATGACCATGGCATATGCCAAGCTTGAACTGACCAATTGTTAACGTCTTGGTCTCTGGATAACGTGGCTCCTCGTCATATTCACCCCGAGCGATATGCAAGTCTGGACAAAGAGTTTTCAAGTAGTCATGAACCTCCTGCAAAGATAATTAGATATAATATATCCATTCCTAATAGAGCAGAAAATTATTGAAATAATACGTGCGTTATACAAAAATATAAGCAGAGTCCAATATAGTAACTAAAACATGCAAGAACTGATGATGTTAAACTGTAGGTCCGACAAATTACTCACTCAAATCCCTCTTTCAAAGGAACCCCTTTCTTGCTTTTCTTGAATAAGGATTTAAGAACTTATGAAGTAGCAGATTTAATAACACATATTTACACATGTAAGCTAACAAGACAGTTAATCATATGATGAAGGGGCGTAGTCATTCTAGGGGGCTCCCAAGACTCGCCAGTCACGGGATATCCCAACCATTGCATTCATGGGCCCCACGTGTGTCCCCAATCAGATGGAGGGTGATGATCCCCGGAATTAAGTGCTCAACCGCCTAAAAATCTAGTGCATGAGCTCCTGCAAGGACCATTAACAAGATAGAGTTCTGAAATCATCCACTTGCCAAGAAAACTAGTAGGCAGACTTAAAAGACTTTTGCTTTTGACGAGAAAACTTCTTATTTTTCAAGAGATTCTGCTAAGATCATGGGACCTAATGCATTTATCTAATAAAGAAGAGAACTATTCCAAAGCATGAAATTCAATAAAGTAAAACTTGAAGGGGAATTCCAGGAAACCAGAAGAGCTCATTGGAAAGTAGGGAGGCAAAAGTGCAAATAGTATGATAATACAGTCATCATTTTTTGTGTGCAGTTAACATTCCTATTCCTTTCAGATTTTTAGAAGTCAAAAGAAATACATATCGCTCATATTTAGTAAGAAGCTCTTTCCTTTACCTTTTCCATCCTCCATGCGCTCTAGAAAGCCTAATACAGTCTTTATAAAGAGGCCAAATCATCAAATCATCAAACCAATATAACTTTATGCTTAAAATTCTCTGAAAGTACTTTAGGTCAACGCAATCAAAGTGGACATCATCGTGCCTAAACCTTGTTTTCCAAGAGACTCAATGTGAATTTGCCAAGAATAATAGTGATTCTTAAGAAATCCTGGACACCATCCGTTTAAGCGGAATTATCAACTTTGGTGGACCCCAAATGACTGGTTATGATTATCCCGGGACTCCGAGAGTCAGAAGCTCCTAAGAATGACTCAACATACAAGTACTCTTGAAAACTCATACGAACAACAAACCTAATTCACTCTCAACATTGATATAAACCAATAAATAGACACAACAGATAAGACTTCGACTTACTTTGGTACATATATTGCCGGTGCAAATGATATGCTGGATCTTTCCCGGAACAAGCATGGACTTGAACTTTTCCGGAAGATCCGGCGCCCTATGCGGTATCTGCAAATCACCCAAAGCTAGTACTAGCACCATCTCAATTCTCAAACTACTTAAATAATCACTGTTCAATCTTTTTTTCCTCCAAATTTTTAGCACAACCTAGTATCTGGAAAACAAAATTAAAAAATAATAATTGCAAAGCACATATATGATTTAGCAATGAGCAATAAGAATCTTAATACATAGAAGAAGTGAACCTTCCATACACTGTTTAAAAAACTACTGAATATAGATAAATATCTTTAGCATATATCAATGATCAGCTTTAAATTACATACTCCTCTAAGCATAACTCAAAATGTGTTCGATCCGCGTCAAAAATTGAGCAATTTTAACCAAAACTCAAACTGTGAAATGCGAACAAGATCAATGAAACTAAGCACAAATGTCTACTGGAAAATCAAGTTATCAAATTTCGATACATCGTGAAACATCCAGGAGTACTGTAAGCTATAAAATTAGTACGTATACGTACGGATTTTACCTGAGATTCGTTTCCTTTTACATATCAGAATCAAATGCCCATGGAGATGAAACCTCTTTCTCGTTGACACTCGAGTATCGTTTGCAATTATGCAGATCCTAACGGTGTCGTTTCAAGTGAGTTCGTTCACATCTAAAACGCGTTTGTCTAAGATTTAAAAGTGCTACTATTCTGTGCAATTTATTCCATCTTCATTTCGATTTTGTTTTCTGCAATTAATTCCCGAATGGGTTTTTTTTATTAATACGGGGATACTCTAAATATCTAATCCGATAAATTCGGGTTGATAGTCATAATTTTTTAGATATAAAAACTCTATCGAACTTCATAAATGAGAGAAAAGCCACAATTTGTGATAACCTAAATTTGAATTTATGACCTCTTTCATAAAATAGATACTACTAGACCAATAATTGTTGGTCCATTAGGACTTTCTGATAAGCTAATTGTGATTGTTGCAATCTTATTGAAATTCAATAAAGGCCCATATATATATACGGCTGTTAAGTACATGGTCTTTTTGCAGTATCCCTAGCCCATTTTAATGACTTCAAGCCCATATACCAAAGGCCCAATAAATTGGATAGTCTTAGCCAGATTTGGGTGGTTAAAGATCTATAATACACAAATACAGATATGATATGCCTCGTATTTGTATCCATGCATCATAGTTGATTATTCAAATAGATTTTAGGCCATCAAAATAAATCAAAGTTCCCATATTAGTTGTTTGATTTGAGTGACAAAAATAAAATGATATCGTCATTTTAATCTATCAGCCCTCCATTAAAAAAAAAAAAAAAAAGAATGACAATATTCGTCTCTCCTTCAAGTGATCATAATTTTAAATTGAATTTATAATTTTATGTAAAACGATGAAGTTAAATTTAGCCCTCAAAGAAAATCATTATGGCCATAGTGCTACAATAGATATTACGTGAGGGAGCAAAGTTAGGTTGCACGGGTACGGATACGATAACACGATCTTTTCAAAATTTTAGAATACGATACGGAGATGATACGACCATTAATATATATATATATATAGGAAAAATTACACTGAGTATCCCTGAGGTATTGCCTAATTACGGTTTACATCCCCTAGTTTAAAAAATTACATCTAGCATCCTGTAGTTTCCTATATTGATGTAAGGTTGGACGGAAGTTGCAAATTGACCTAAATACCCCTATCAGAATATTTAAAAAAAATAGAAAAGAAAAATGCAAAAGACTGAATTACCATGTTGCCCCTAAGGGAAAATTACATTGAGTACCCCTGAGGTATAGCCTAATTACGGTTTACATCCCCTAGTTTACAAAATTACATCTAACATCCTGTAGTTTCATATATTGATGTAAAATTATTTTCTGAAATTATCAAATAATACTAATTTGTTTATTTCTGAAATTATCAAAAATAAAATCAAATAAAAAACTATTTTCGAATAAATTATAATGTAATTAAAAATAATTAAAATATTTTCAAATAATATTGAAATTATAACTCAAATATTGAAACATTACATATAACATCTACACCTTTACAAAATATTACAAATAACACCAAAATGGTATAATTGTCCAAAAAATTAGGCTATGTTTGGTTATGTTTTCAAGTCATATTTGGTCCAAAATTTCCGCCAAATAATGTTTGTTTCACATAATATTTCATCAAAAATACACAACTTTTTTCATCCAAAAAAACATAATCATTATTTTTCCTCTTTCTCTCGCTTTATCCCCTATCTCATTCTCTCTCCTCTATTTTTTAT
The DNA here is from genome assembly GCA_019426215.1 of Buddleja alternifolia. Taxonomy (NCBI): domain Eukaryota; kingdom Viridiplantae; phylum Streptophyta; class Magnoliopsida; order Lamiales; family Scrophulariaceae; genus Buddleja; species Buddleja alternifolia. The sequence continues at coordinate 47,755,339 of CM033391.1, forward strand.
ACAAAAAATTTCTCTCTGCTCTCTCTATCCCCCTCTCCTCTTTCTCTCTCTCTCCTCACCCTCTCTCTTCTCTCTCCTCACTCTTTCTCTTCTCTTTGATAGTGTCTTTTTTTTTTTTTTTTGGTAATATTTTGTCATATCTTTGACCATGTACCATTAAACTTTAAAATAGAAAAAAGTTTGTTTGTTTGTAATTCTATCATGAGAAATAGTATTATTGATAAAATATAGATTAAAATTTGTGGAGTTTTTTAAAGTAAAACTTTCAAATTTTGTTTTTCAAATTAGTTATAGTGAAAGTATTTGGATTTTTATATATCTATATTTATATACATATATATATGTTATTTGTACATATTATTTTAAAGTTTTACTTATTTTTTTATGTATGCGACTGTGTATAATTTATCTCATTACTAAATTTGTGATTTGATTGTGTGTGTGGATCAAGAAATGCATGTGTGTTACCTATATTTATGTGTGTATGTTTTCTTAATGTATATTATGTGGGGAAAAAAAGGTCTTGGGACAATCAAAGGCAATTTGACTACGGTCAACTCGGGATTGATCGAGTCAGCCGTGTGGTCAACGCGGATTTGATCGTGTGAATAGTGACTTGAAGCAAGGGTTTCTTAGTTCGTGGTTTTGGTTTGGATTTGGTAATTGACTTGTAATAGAAGTGACCTAATTATCTAAGAATAAGATTGTATTTTAATAATTTTTAAAATAAATTACTTATTAATATTTTTTTATAAATTAAATAAAAAAAAAAGGAAAAAAAAGAAAAAAGAGGGGGGGGGGGGGGGGGGGAGACTGTTCATCGTCTTCCCCAATCTCCCCCAACCCCCCCTCACACCCTTTTCCCAGGCGCACACACACACACACACAGTTTGAGCGCGCGCGCACACACACACACACAGTTTGAGCGCACACACACACACACACACACACTATTACACGCACACACAATTACACACACAGTCACACACGCACACTGTTACACACACTCTCACACACGCTGATACATATATATATGAATATATATACTTTTCTTTTAATTATATATCAACTATTATTAACACTATTACTTATATATATATGTGTGTGTGTATATATATATATACTTTTCTTTTAATTTTATATAAACTACTATTACTACTATTACACATATATATATGTACACTAATATATATATATATATATATATATATATATATATACACAAACTACTATTACTTACATATATACATATATATTTATCTATATAATAATTATTTCAATCTCAATATTATATTATAATTTTTAATTATTGACAGACAAAAACTTACATGATTTGACAGCTATAGTAATTTATGTTCCCTCTGAAAACAAAACCAAACACTATCTCACCAGAAAATCACTCAAAAACCAACTCCCAAAACATAACCAAACATTATCCCATCAAAATTGCACGTGTCCCCATAAAATTTTCACCAATAATTCTCACCAAAATACCATCCCAAAACATAACCAAACATAGCCTTAGGGTTTTCAGGTTCAAAAAAAATTCCCGCCAAAATAAGAGGTATTTTCGGAAGTTCACAACATTTTTAACGGCGCCGTACTGAAACCCTAACGGAAGGTGCCGATTGTTGGACGGAAGGAAACTTTAAGATGTTAGATGTAATTTTTTAAACTAGAGGGTGTAAACCGTAATTAGGCAATACCTTAAGAGTACTCAGTGTAATTTTTCCTATATATATTATTGTCTTCTTTAATCTCCATACAACCATAAAATACTTCAAAGAAATAAAAAAAAAATCTATCCAACTACACCCACTAATAAAAAAAAAATATCAAATAGTATGTATCATTTATATAAATACATACATACATATATAGTGTAAGAAAATCTAGTTCAAAATGTAACTATTTGAATCCTCAATGCACCGCCCCATTTTTCTTATTTTTGTTTTCCTTGTGATTTTCTTTCATCAACTATCTCTCAAAATTACTAATGTTCTTTGTCATTTATCATGTCATATACCAACAGCCGTTGGTGCAGTTGGTACGAGGCGGCTTCCGGCCCAATGAAGGTCAGGGGTTCGATTCTCGGCTGATGTGAGGACAGCTGTTGGTGGGCGATCTGTAAGTTTCCCAGCGCCGTAGAAAGCGTGTGGCATGCCCTGGCCCGGGTGGGGGACCGGCACCGATCCCACCCGAACTTTTTTGTACCAAAAAAAAAAATAATTTATCATGTCATATTCTCACTTTCATATCCATTTATTTTTTCATCTTAATATCAAATTATCATTAATTAATCTACCATCATTAGCGCAGCTAACCCTCACATTGTCACCTTTACCATATGTCACAAAACTACGAACTTTTTTATTGGGAGCAATGTTGTTTTCGTCAAGTTTCTGGCTAGGATACGTTTCGGACATAGTATCTATAATTTTCTTTTATTCTTTATTTTTGGATACGGCGCGTGGTGTATCCGAGGAGTATCCCATGGGTATCGTACCTCCCAAATATCCGACAATGCATCATGTCATTTTTAGAAGTATCATGCATTGTAGGAGTAAAATGTTTATAAATTATTTTTGGGCATAGTTCGCTAAAACAAAAGAATTGGCGGGTGAGTGTCATTTACCCAAAAACAAAAAGATAACTAAACGTCGTATTCCCAACTTTTGGTCTCATTAGTTAAATTAATTTTAGTCTTATTTATTATGAATGTTTCACATGGTCTCATAAATTATAAAAAGTCTTACATACAATTCAAGATAAATTTTTCATCCAATATTTAACAGTTGCCGTTTATAAACAATGATTGGATTGTTTGGAGCTGATTTAATCAGTAAAGTTGAGTTAAATAGAAGGAAAATTAGAATTTGGGATTCTTTCACCTTAGGATTCTTCTCCACGAGAATAAAATTGCATCATCATCAAATAGTGCTCCATCTCTTAATTCTTCCACGAAGGAGAAAAGGAAAAACACAAAAACAAAAAAATTGAGAAACTCATCTAGGTAACAAGATTTCGTGAAAGAAAATTGAGTCTTAAGCTATCGGAAAGAAGACAGAAAAATTGAACTCAACCTTAGTTTCTCACGATGGTGGGCGTTGAGGTTCTTGGCTCTAATTAATTTGATGGTGATGGAACTTTATTCTTGTAGAAAAACCAAGAAATGAAGAAACCCTTTTTAACTCAATTTTTCCACTCAAATCACTTCCCAGATAGCTCATGCATTATATTGTTTAATAACGATCACTGTTAAGTATTAAAGTTATGAGATACTATGTGAGAAATTTGTAATGATTGAGACTAAAATTGACGTGTGATACATCCAATCATAAAGTCCAGGGGTAAAATTGGAATTTTAAAGCCTTTTAATGATTGCATGTGTCACTGTCAGCAATTCCGAATCGTGTGGGGAGGGGGTAAATTCGTAATAAAAACTATATCAGCAGGGGGCGATAGGGTAATTATGCAAAAACTAGGGACTGTTTATGCATTCTGACTATAGTTCAGGGGATGTGGCTAGAATTATCTCTACTTTTTTTCCTCTTACAGTAATGGGATAGATTTGAAATGAGCAAATTGGAACATTTGAGATCTTTCCATTTTAAAATGATCTATTATTTTGTATGCCACCGTACTTATATGCAGGACAAATGTATATAGTTTTTGTTAACTTCGTATTATTATAATAATAATAATTATTATTATTATTGAAATATGAGAAGAAATATTATTTTGAGATTGAGAATCCAAACTTGAAATGGGAAAAATTTTCCGCCTAAAAATCATCATATTGCATTAAATCATTGTCTACTAATCAAGAAGGCTCTAGAATCGAATTGAAAATTGCAATTAATAATTAAGAAAAGGGAAAATTACAAAATTTTTAAAGTGGGAAAAAGATGATCTAGAGATTAATAAATCAACTCTATTGCATGAGTAAGCTTCTGATAAGAGCAGCTTGAGTTGTATCTGTGTTTTCCAACAATTCAGACAGCCTCTCACTTAAGTCATCCACCTCTCTATGCAAGCTTCTGATGTAGTTGCATGTCTCTTGCAAAACTTTTGCTGATGACTTCTGCAATTATTAAAATTTATATAAATACTCAGATATATAACAAGTTCTATTATTTTTAAGACCAATTAAAAAGATAGAGAAAATTACTAACCCCCCCCCCCCCCCCCCCCCCGGCGCCCGAAAAAAGAAAAGAATTTTTTATATCCAACGATCCATGACAATTTTTTTTAACACACTCCACCAATTTTTATTTCAAAAGAAAATCCAAAAGTTATTGGTTAATGAATTTTGACTTAATTACTATTGGTTTTTGAGATTAGGAATAATTAACTAAATTTTTTTAGCACTCAACGTCGTATAAAAATTAGATTCTTGATGCATAATTTATAAATTAGAAAAAAAATGTTCAAAAAGAAATCAATTGGTTATTTTAAGCTAATTAGGAACCAAGAGTAATTTAGCCAAAGAAAATCCTAAATTGTTGGATTTTTTAAAATGGAGAGTTGTAAGAATGAGTATTTGATTCATGAGTTTTCTAAACTCATTTTAGGGTAATTTTTCTAAAAACGACACATATAGCCACTACAAGAAAATTGAGTAATGACAATGAAAATATATGACATGGCTTAAAACTGTGATCTATAACTTGGCCGTGGTAGATGTTTCATATAGTCATACTAAAGTTAGTTGTGGTGGAAAAAAATGCTAGTTATTTTAAACTCTAACTAGCCGTGGTGGAAGAAATGTTAACCTAACACTTTTTTACAATGGCTAAAAGTCATGTTTTTTTACAATAAACAAAACATTGACCATGGCTATAAGTCATGGTAAATATTTTGGTCATGCTTGAAAATAGCACAGCCAAAATTATAGCAAAATCGTAATCAATTAATTTTAATCATGATAAATGAATTTTTCACCTATTGACAAGAGCAATAATAATTTTTTTGGTAGTGTCGGCGGGGCTTCTAATGAATTCATGTCTCTATGACAAATAACAAATATTTAAAGGAATCTTATGTTTTTTATTAGGATCACACAATTCCAAGGTCATCGCTCAATAGTTCAAAGCATTGGGGTTTGCGACAACTTTTTAAAATTATTAAACTACATGTGACCACATATATAAATTTTATCAAAAAACATTTATTCTCACACTAGGTCATATTTCAAGCATTAAATATGTCATGAAATGAAAATTTCTAAGTTTGAATTGTGTACAGCATAAGCATCCTTGATCAATCAGACGACAAGTAAAATAAAATTTTGTTTGTGATGATTTCAGTTTATAATTTAAATTTTCATATCAATTAATTAGCTTCAGTTCAGCTAGAATTTCCAATAATGAAAAACTCTACCACTCTTTAATTACTTAGAACGTAACAAAGATCTCAGTAAATGCATAATCTTTTTGCTTATCTTATTAGTTAACCATGGCATTGACATAAAAATGAATAATCATGCAAATTAGAAAAAGAATTTGATGGAGCTGAATTAAAAGTGTGTGTATGTATGTGTGTATATATATATATATAAACTACCAACGGGGTTGGTTCGAGTGGTAAGCAGCTCGGTTCCGCTTTAGCAAGGTCTCGGGTTCGATTCCTTGTGTACGCAGTTACCCCCGTTGGGAGATTTATCCACCAGGCCAAGTGTGCGACCCGGGTCGACCAACAAATTAGTCCGGCAATGCCCGGGAGGCAACCAAAAAAAAAAAATATATGTATAAACTATGAAAGTAGCTCGGTACCTTGTCAGAGCGCCTGTTGTGCATCTCAGGAAGAAGCTGCTGCAGCTTGGAAATAAGTTCAGTGATCTGATCATCACTGATTCTTGAAGATCCTGATGATGAGTGTCTTGATCGTGATGATCTTGATCTGCTAGACATTTTATATATAAATATGTATATGTAGATATATGGTGAAATAAATGAAACTGAATATATGGGAGAGAGTGTAAATTAAAGTGGTGGTGTTTTAAAAGGAGGGAATGAGAGGAAAAACACAGTACTAGGTTTCTAATAGTAACAACACTGGGTTCTTGGAGTTGGGAAGACAACTGCATGAGAGTATGCAGACAGGGCATGGCTTTAAATAGGGTTTCGTGGGTGGGTGGGTGGGTGGGGGTATTTTTTGCGTTTTTAGTCTCCACTATTAAAAACTAAAAATAAATTATTAGTTTGGTCACATGATTAGTACTTAATTTATTGGCACTTCACTACACACGCGAAACTCTATCTGATTTTTCTAGATGAGATCAAAAATGGAAAAGTTACATCATCTAAGATTATTTTTGTAACTTTCGAAATAATAAAACTAAAATTGCAATAAGCCATATTCCAAGAGATCAATATTGCGATTTTTCTAATTATTTATTTGGGAGCAGTTACTGCACGATGCATGCGATCTTCACTAGAGATATATACTGACCTGAAGGTCATCACTCATCAGGGTCAGCTTTTGACCCAAAATTCCACAATTACACTGCTAGCCTGCCTGTATTTTCCTTTTGTCGTGAATGTTTTTTCTTTTTTCTTTTTTTTTGGAGTTGTATTTTAGGACACCGATATCGGATTAATGGTAGGGCCGTTTGATATATGATGTAGGAACGTTACGTTAAACATGTTGGAAATTTAGTTTATTATTATGTCATGGATATTTTGTATATTCTTGTGTCATGTAAAATTTTAAGGTTTATCATTCTTTTGTAAGCTTGTACACGAGCTCTTCTGTCCCTTCAAAATTGTCGATTCCACTACAGTAGCGCCATCAATTGGACTTCAAAGTTCAAATTATATGTCAATGTGAAATGCACCGCACACCTTTATATGAAAAAATAATGTCGAAATTGTTAGATATATTATGATGGTAAATGATATTGGCACTCCACTATTCAATACAAATTTCTTTCTAAAAATACTGAAAAGTGGAGCTCCAGTAATAATTTTTGGAGTGCCAATATCAGCTCCTATTATGATAGGTCATAATTTTTACTAATGAGTTGATTAATAATAATAAGTCATAATGATTGATATTTAATAGCAATAATTTTATTCTGCTACTATTAATTTTCACTAATTTAATAGTATGTCTAAATTATTACTATTAACCACAGTGATATGAGAAATAGAGTTAATAAAGGCACTCCAATTTTTGTTATTGGCATTCCAAGTTCTATTTTATTTTGTCAAAAGGACAAGAACGCCTTTCATTTTGTTAAAAAAAGTTCTTGAAGATAATGTGGAGAAAAATGCAAAATTAGTCATATAACTATAGGAGTCTGGCAAATGTAGTCCCGTATTTTGTGCAAGTGGCAATTGAGGTCCTGTATCTCCAAAAAAATAGCAATTTGAGCACAAATTTCGCCGAAAATTTTCAATTTGGCCTGAATTGCTGATGTGTCACGCACGTGGGTAAATAAATTGGACTAATTTTTCCAGATCCCTATAGTTGTAGGACTAATTTTGCCAGACCCCCTCTAGTTACAGGACTAATTCAACCAAAAAATTAAAAAAAATCTCCAAATTAAATGTCACATGGCAAACTCCGGTCAAAATTAGGGCTTTTCGGCCAATTTGTCCTCAAATTGCGATTTTTTTGGAGATACATGACCATAATTGCCACTAGCACAAAATACGGGCCTACATTTGTCAGAGCCCTATAGTTACGGGACTAATTTTGCATTTTTCTCGATAATATGTTGTATTCATATTAAATCTATTTAGTGTAAACATGATAAAGTCAATTCAGCATGCATATCTAGAAACATAATTAAATTCAGATAATATGAAGAATGTTATTGACATTTACATTATGATCGCACAAATTAGAAGTGACTTCATCCTATAATATTTAGATAAATGAATTAAAATAAGATAAGAAATCTATCTTTTTATATTTACTTATCACCTCACAAGTCATAAATGCTTTTATTCATTATCATTCATTTTGATTAAAGACTCTATAAATCACGTATGAGCACAAAAGTATAATATTATAAATGGTAAAAAATATATAATCAACTAGTTTTTAAAAAATACTACTATCTTAAGTTATTTTGGAAAGAATAATTCATCAAGCAAAATATCGAATAAATGCCCTAGATTTTGTTCCAGGAGTCAACAATGGCCAAAAAAAAAAAAAAGTGACGAAATAAGAAGAAATAAAATTGCCAATTATATTGTCAATGGGCAGATCGAGTACTTGATAATACTCTGAAATTTTGAAATTACTAGCATATAATTACAAGCTCTATTATTCCATCCAACTCCTTTAAATCATGCTAAAATTCTAACTAATTTAATTTCAAAAGCAACCAAAAACCAATATGTAACAACTAGTGGATGGATTTTTCCCTTTGAAATTTGGGGAAAATAAGAACTATTTATTTACAAGAAGTTTGAAGGACTTTTTATTTTTTGGCATTAAGGATAATTTTATCCGATCATTTTAACAAAATGAAATAAGAGTTGGAGTGCCAATATCCAAAATTGGAATGCCTTTATCAACTTCCTACAAGAATTTAATGTATAAGAATGTTTCATGTAAATAATAATTAATCCTCATACATGGGGGTGTTCAACCAAACCGCTAGACCGCCCCAACCCAAACCACACTGCAAATAGCGGGTTGACGATTTGATGGGTTGGTTTCAGGTTAAGTCTAAAAAAAATTGCATTTTTGCAATTGGGTTCGGTTTTAAGTTATAATGAACTGCAAAAACTGTGTCCAACCGCTATATATATATATATATTATTTTCATATATACTTATATACATATGTAGTGTTAATTTATTAATTTTATGTTAGACCCCTCATTTCAAAATGATATATGATTTCTTATTTGCTTAAATATATTAAAACACGATGATATTGCACATAGAAATAATTTTTATTGGAGAATAGAAACCAATAGATAAAAATTGATCTCAATGCATATGTTAAATTCCACTACATAGTTTATGTAATCCTGTTAATTATTCAATTACAGTTCTCATGAATATTGTATTTCTTATAAAATTGATCATGCTATTAATAAAAAAATTATTCTTTTTTAAACAGATTATCTTCTAGTGAAGTTTGGTAATAATTTTCCCAAAAATAAATCTAAAAACAAATTGACTTTTCTTAGTTATTAGAAAAAGAATATGATATTTTTGTGAAATGAAACATAAGCAATTCATAGCCTTTTTAACATATAAAGACTTAAAATGTTTATTGTTATATTATTTTTGTCAATACCGCATAACTAATAATTTAATGTTACACATTTACGATAATGTAAGTTTTGCTCGAAAAATTTATAATATTATACTCATGAATTGTTTTGATGCTTTAGCATTGTGCGACTTCAGAGAAAAATAAACTTATGATAAAAAATATTTTGAATCGTGTTTTTCATTAACAATGTTTTAAATTTGTACACGTTGGAATTACATTTGTTTGTACTAAGTAATATTTTTTCAAGTCATATTTTACATACTTCAATTAGGTTTTACTATGTAAAATCTATAAAATATAATCATTGATGAAAATATAATAAATATACTAAGAAGTTTTAATAATATACAAGAAATTTAACACTTAATAAACAACTTAAGTATAAAAATAAAAATAAAAAAAAGAGTACCAAACCGTAAACCCGCCCCAACCTAAACGGATCGCAAAGTGCGATTTCGGTGTTTGTCGAGTTGGACTTGGGTTAAAGACTTCAAAATCACAAAATATCAGGTCGGACAAAAAAAAAATAGAAAAAATCGCCCTACCTGCACCGCGTACACCCCTACTAGCTCATACGCAAGAGAAACTGTTATAAATAATGGATTTTCCTATCAGTTTCTTCATGCAATAATTTGTGTATTTCCTAGATTAACCCACAAAAAAAAAAAAACGTGTGTTTCCTAAAATAGCAAGTTACAAGACTCGACACGTATTTTACAGAATAACAAAAACGATTATTTAGTATGGTATCATTTACATGTTTTATTGCATCAATTGCTGCACTAATGGGGGAAATTAATCGTCATTTCGTCATAGTTTCATCTCTTGAAAACTAAAACAACTTTAAACGTAATTTGAAGTGAGGAAAACCTTTTACTTCAAACTTCAAAGACAAAGCTATTAACCTTAGGCTATGATGGTGGTATTGGACTTTGATGATGCACAGCTATTTTTTCCCGTACATTAAGCCTACGTTTTTGTCGGTGTCTTAATTCTCAACACACGTTTCATGTATGAAGTATGAACCACCGTTGTATTAATAAGTCAAAATACAATTCTCACAATTAATAGTAGTACTTGAAAGGTCAAAAGTTATGAAAAACTAAGTCCAGTTAATCAGAGCATACGACCATACATCATGCTGAACTTTTTCTAGTAATTAAAGAAACTAGAATATCACCGCTTCCCGGATTCAACAAATTTTATTTTGTGGTTTATAATTAGTCAAGGGTTATATTTTGTATCTTGGTATATTTGTATTATATAGTAAATCCGAATACAAATTTGTATCTGATTTAGTTATTTTTCAATATTAAATCACGTGAGATTTTAGACTTTTGGTTTAAAGAAAAAGAAACAAGGAACAAGATGAGGAAAATGGAGAGAAAACATGAGAGACAGAGAAATATAATTCTTACTTGGTGACTGAAAGAGTTGTAGGCAATATTGCCTATACCCAATAATCCACATTTGTTAGAAAACTATACGTGAGCCTACTCGGGCTTAGTATATTCAAGAATGGTTTCGAAGTCGAGGCAAGTGTTGTACACTTTATCTTTGAAACGAAATTGCCCCGCTCACGGTGCTTACGGGATATGACAATCGTTTCCCAAGATTCAACGACTTAGTAAGGAAGTAGTAGCACTACAACTTTTTTACTCTACGAACAAACTTTGTTTTGAACTCATTTTTTATGTAAGAATGCACTTAAAATGATTAAATACAGAAAAGAGAGAAGAGAATTGATTGAGGGATGAAGAAATCGGATTTATGGAGGGGCTATTTATAGAAGTCAAAAAGATGTGGGCTAGCAAACACAACTTTTCACTTTAGCCCCTAAAGGTGCCTTTTCGGTCAAACAACACCGTATCGGCCAAAATAGGCACCATTTCGGCGAAACAGTGTCTTTTGGCAGAAACAGCGTGCGGTCCATGTGCACCGGTACACATGAGATTGCGGCCATCGATCACATGGCTATGGTGCACAGATCACGTCCGATCGTGTAGACATCTAACAGTAAGGAATTAATTCGGAATTTAAATAAGAAATTAATTTGAATTTTGAATTTCAAATTCAAACAATTTCCCTCCAAAAAGATAAGTTAGGTGAACTCAAGTCCAAGCAAGCCCAACCCACGGACCACGAACCTGAACCCGGCCCGACCTGAGTCGAGCCAGCCGGTCAGTCGGCGTCGGCGGCGGCGGCGGCGCGCGTGCGTGTGTGGTTAGAATGGGCCATATCTAAGTCCTCTCTCATCCACAAAATTGTGGTGACCCAAGGGTCAAACTAAGATTTGCACGGCAATCATATATAAGGACAATTTTTTTTTGTTATGGTTTCTATGTGGGATGAGCTTTCTTGAGCTCCTTTATGTTCCCACTCCCAATTAACTTCCAAACACAAGTTTGAGTAGCTCACTTTGGACTTTAATTTCTCATTCATCCCAAATTGAATTTGAGAATGTAAATATACCAAATTAATCTACTTACAGTGTAGATTAATAATATCCAAAGATATTTCAATTTCGACAAATGGAACTTACTCAAATCGTTAGCTAAAGTTAGGTGAAAAATCACATTTCACAAACCTAACTTAATCCAATTTTTCCAACAATCCCCCATATGAATGAAATTAATGCAAAGTTTTCATGCATAAGCTTAAGAGAGTTCAAGCAAAAGGCTATTGCATCAGGAGAGGTAGTTTTTTGCTTTGAACCTTCCTTAGTGTAATACCATCGGATTTACTTGCTGGGCAGTGAACGTGGTGTCTAGAACTGATCAGCGTTTTGTGTAAACCAAGACAATGATACACACACAATAACTTCTCTAACAAAGTTATTTGTTCTCACTGTTGTGTCCATTTTGACCATGGAACACATCTTGGATTCATAAGTGTTTAATGTTAATGCCTAACATTTGACGCGGCCCTCACTTCACACTTATATAGGTGACACTCCTATCAAGAGTACCCTGCCATACTCCACTTTATTATGTCTCATCACCCTTTGAGACAGTATAGGAATCATTAAAAGCTTGTAGCTTAACCTTACCTACGCTCTACAGGTTTTGCACTTGTTCTATCCTAGGAATGGGTAGGAGATTATTCAAACTCCTCAAGTGCGACACTAAATCTTCATAACTTAGTTGTCCCTTTTGAACCAAGATCTTGGGATCTCCAGTCAACATAGTTGGGTTACCGCTATGTAGATTCTTAAGATGTAGGATTTAATCTCATTCCCCTCGATAGGCAGTATATTTGATCTCTAGGCAAAGCCTTTGTTAACGGATCTGTTGGTCCCAAGTGGCATACGAAAGGGTCTAGAAGGGGGGGGGGGGGTTGAATAGACCCTGAAGTCTTTTTCGACTTCAAAAAGTTTCGTATTAAAAAGGTTTTGGACGCTTGAAAAGTAGACGCTTGACTGAGCGTTTACTTGAAATATAGACACTTAGGCTAAGCGTCTGATGAAGACTGTTTTTAGAAAGTTAACTTAGACTTCAAGATTTGAATACTTTAACCAAGTAGGTTTAAGCGTTCAGTTCTTTAGTCAGTGTTAGCACAGCGAAATAATTTTGGAGTCTTCTCTTTTGGAAATCTTTAGCGTCACAAGTTGTTTGTTAGTTGCTTAGCGTTTGATTGTGTTTTACTTAATCAATTTATGCAATGATATGATAGATAAGAGAATTGACTGTAAAGTAAAAGACACAATATTTGTAAGGTTCGTTGGGTGGTGTAATCCCAACTACGTCCTTCTTCTCCTTGAACACTTGGAGGCAATCCACTAAAATGATTCTCAAAGAATCACACAGAATCTTCTACAAATTAGGGAGAGATAGATGTCGATGACTTGAGTTCCTTGATCACACAGATTTCTGCTCCAAATCACTTCAATCCCCTTGCTTCTTTCACCCAGAAATAATGCAAGTATCCAACTTCGACTTCACACAGATCGCGAGGCTTGGATGGGGTTTTCTAAAACGGTTTGTTTGATTTTGATGAAGTTTAAAAAACTGGAAATATCTCAATAGTAATGTGGTTTCTTCGAAAAGAATGTTTGAGATATTGGTTGACTGTCTCAGGAATTGAAGAAAAGTAAAGAGAATATTTTCTTGAATATTCTGGCTTTTCTGAGAGTTTAAGGAATGAGACTTCAATGCAACAGCAATTTGGCTTGGAAATTGATTGTATGTGTGGCTTGTTGTTGAAATCTTATTTATAGGCATTCTTGGAGAAAGTGTCTGTTTGACACATGCACAGGCGCGTGTCTCTCACTTCCGCGAGTGAACAATTTTTGTCCCTTTTCCTGAAAATCTGCTGCACAAAAGTTGGTGCTGCAGTCTATGAATAGTTGACAGTCCAATAGGGTGGCTTCTCCGTACGTCTGAAAGTGCTTATCACATTTAATGCTCTTATCAGCATTTAATGCATTTGAATTAAATGCCCGTTGGCACTTAATGCGTTGAGAATATTTGCATTAAACTCCTTCCGAACTTAGAAATAGATTCAGGGGAAATCAGTCATTGATGGACGCTTATCCATCCTTAAATCACTTTTGTCCTATAAGGTCACACTTGATATAGCTGGTCATTTGGACGCTTGGAGACTTTATCTTCATTCAGACTTCAGGCGCTTGAGTCTTCAAACTTTACCACTGATAAACTCACTCAGAAATTATCAGACGCTCAGCCTAAGACGACTTAGCCTAACAATCTAGAATAAAAACAAAACAAAGCCTATAAAGCCTATTACAAATCTAACACTTCAAAGCTTATACATGATTTCTACTAAAATCAAACTTACATATTTTGGGGTCTAACATAAAGTCCTAATTGTCATCATCAAAACATCTAACATGAAATTCCTAACAGGATCCGCAATATTCTCTTTAGATTTTATATAATCGATAGAGATGATGCCACTAAAGATCAACTGCTTAATGGTATTATGTCTTCGACGTATATGTCGTGACTTACCATTGTACATGTTGCTTTGTGCTCTTCCAATTGTCGTTGTACTATCGCAATGTATAAGTATGGGAGGCACAGGTTTCAGCCAACAAGGAATGTCTTCTAAGAAATTACGAAGCCACTCGATTTCTTCTCCAGCCTTATCTAAAGCTATAAACTCCAACTCCATTGTGGATCGAGCTATGCACGTTTGTTTAGAAGACTTCCATGAAACTGCTCCACCACCAATAGTAAACACATAACAACTAGTGGATTTTGAGTCTTTCGTGTCAGATATCCAATTCGCATCAGTGTATCCTTCTAATACAGCGGGATATCTTTTATAATGTAATCCATAATTCCAAGTATATTTCAGATATCTTAGAACTCTAGTCAGTGCCGTCTAATGGTCACTACTAGGATTACTTGTAAATCTACTCAGTTTATGTACCGAGTGTGCAATATCCGGACGTGTGCAGTTTACGATATACATAAGACTGCCAATAATCCTTGAATATTTCAATTGTGATACAGGTTCGCCATGGTTTTTAGTTAAATGTAAACTAAGATCCATAGGCGTCTTACAAGGTTTACAATCAAATTGATTAAACCTTTTCAACACATTCTCAACGTAATGAGATTGTGATGAAACAATTCCATCAGATGTCCTAGAAATCTTGATTCCTAGTATGACATCAGCTACACCCATATCTGTCATGTCAAAGTTCTTCTTTAACATTGATTTAGTTTCCCTGATAATATCATGACTACTACCCATAATAAGCATATCGTCTACATATAGACACACAATTACATATGCTTTAGGTGTACCTTTGATGTAAACACATTTGTCACATTCATTTATCTTGAAACCATTTGACAACATTGTCTTGTCAAATTTTTCGTGCCATTGCTTTGGAGCTTGTTTAAGTCCATAGAAAGACCTAACAAGTCTACACACCTTGTTCTCTTTCCCAGGAGCTATGTACCCCTCGGGTTGCTCTATATAGATTTCTTCATCTAATTCACCGTTTAGAAAGGCAGTTTTAACATCCATTTGATGTATCTCGAGATCATACAATGCGGCGATTGCAATGAGTACTCTAATGGAAGTTATTCTCGTTACCGGTGAATAGGTATCAAAGAAATCAAGGCCTTCAGTTTGTTTAAAACCTTTTACGACCAAACGAGCCTTATATTTGTCAATAGAACCATCAGCTTTGTATTTCTTTTTCAGAATCCATTTACAACCCAACGGCTTGCTACCTTTAGGAAGATCAACTAGTTCCCAGGTATGGTTCTGCATTATCGAGTCTATTTCACTATTTATAGCCTTTTTCTAGAGCGGTGCGTCTGGACTAGATAACACTTCTTTGATTGTTCTAGTCTCATTTTCTAACATATAAGTTAGAGAATCAAGATCAAAAGACTTAGATACTTTTGTCCTTTTACTACGACGTGGTTCTCCATCAATTTGATGTGAATCACTTGTAGCTTCATAAGTTCTCTTATTTGAACTTGTTTCTTTCCTATCTTTACAAGGAAAGATATCCTCGAAAAAGATAACATTTCTCGATTCAATAATAGTGTTTTCATGTACCTCGGGATTATCAGACTTATGTACAAGGAATCTATAGGCACTACTATTATGTGCATATCCAATGAATATGCACTTAACCGTTTTTGGACCAATGTTAACATGTTTAGACTTAGGTACTTCTACCTTAGCCAAACACCCCCATACTTTTAAGTATTTGTAGGAAGGTTTATGACCTTTTCATAATTCATAAGGAGTTTCACTCCTAGTTTTGTGTGGTATTTTATTTAGACTGTAGTTGGCTGAAAGTATTGCTTCCCCCCACAAGTTTTGGGGTAAGCCCGAATTTATCAACATAGCATTCATTATCTCTTTAAGAGTACAATTTTTACGTTCAACTACGCCATTTGATTGAGGAGGTTAAGGTGCGGTAGTTTGATGAATAATACCAAATTCTTGACAAAATTCATCAAATGGTGCTCCATATTCACCACCTCTATCACTTCGAATGTTTTTAATTCGACGGCTAAGTTGATTTTCAACTTCATTCTTATATTGTTTAAACACTTCAACGGCCTCGTCTTTACTTCTTGGCAAATATACATGACAGTAGCGTGTGCAATCATTGATGAATATAATGAAATATTTTCTACCACCTCTAGTTTGCACAAACTTTAAATCACAAATATCGGTGTGAATAAGTTCTAGAGGTTCGGTACTTCTTTCAACAGAATGAAAAGAAGTTTTAGTTAGTTTAGCTTCGACATAAATTTCACACTTATCGTGATTATCAATTTTAAAAGTTGGCAATAGATTTAAATTGATAAGTCGACGTAAATTATTAAAATTCACATGTCCTAATCTAACATGCCATAAGTTTGAACACTCAATCAAGTAAGAAGAAATATTCTTTTCGCATTCATACTTTCCAAGGTCACGAATGACCGTCATTACATTCATTTTGAAAAGGCTCTTATCAAGATAACCTTTTCCTACAAACATTCCACTCTTAGTGAGTGCTACTCTATTAGCCTCAAAAGCTAACTTAAAACCAGCCTTAACTAAAGCAGATCTCGAGATCAAATTCTTGCGAATGTCGGGTACATGTAGCACGTCGACTAATGTTAGCTCTTTTCCCGAGGTCATCTTCAAAACCACTTTTCCAAGTCCAACTACCGGCGAGGTTGAAGAATTTCCCATGTAGAGCTTGCGTCCACTAATCGGAAGATACCTCAAAAACATCTCCTTGTCCGAGCAAATGTGTCGAGTTGCTCCAGTGTCGATAAACCACTCTTTTGGGTTATCAACCATGTTACACTCAAACACCACAGCAGTGAGGTCAATCTCAGACAAGTCAATTGGTACCTTCTTGTCCTCAATTTCAGCCAGGTGAGCTTGGTTTTGATCAGTTTTCGGTTTTCGGCAGTCCTTAGCCAAATGGCTCGGTTTTCCACTGTTATAACAGTTTCCATTAAACTTCTTAGCCTTAGCCTTTTTATCACCCTTGTAAGGATGTTTGCGCTTCTTTCTAGCGCTTGGCTCCACTAAGTTGACTCTAGCCTCCAAAGGCAACTTTGTGAGCTTCTTGTCAGTTGACCGGTTGTCTTCTTCAATTTGAAGTCTGACTATCAAATCTTCAAGACTCATCTCTTTGCGTTTATGCTTGAGATAGTTCTTGAAGTCCTTCCAACCTGGTGGTAGCTTCTCGATCATAGCCGCTACTTGAAAGGATTCACTGAGCACCATATATTCTGCATGAATCTCATGCATAATGATTTGAAGCTCTTGCACTTGATTTATCACAGTCTTGGAATCAACCTTTTTGAAGTTCAGAAATTTCCCAACCACAAACTTTTTCAGCCCAGCGTCTTCGGTTCTGTACTTCTTGTCCAAAGACTCCCACAAAGTCCTCGCGGTTTTGAACCCCTTATACACATCATATAGTGTGTCGTCCAAACCGTTGAGGATGTAGTTGCGACACATAAAGTCACAATGATTCCAAGCATCCCAAGCACCTCGAGCTTGAGGATCCGTATTGCCTTCAGGCACAATCGGAGCATCCTCATTCAAAAATCTAGCAAGGTTCAGAGTAGTGAGATAGAACAGCATCTTTTGTTGCCATCTCTTAAAATCAATACCGGAAAACTTGCCCGGTTTTTCCCCTTGAGCTGGGACATGGGGAACAGCAGCAGGAACGGCGACACTAACGTTGTTGGGTGATGAACTCAACATTCTTCAAGATACAAAATTTCATTTCTAAT
Organism: Buddleja alternifolia; assembly: GCA_019426215.1. NCBI lineage: Eukaryota > Viridiplantae > Streptophyta > Magnoliopsida > Lamiales > Scrophulariaceae > Buddleja > Buddleja alternifolia. The sequence continues at coordinate 47,773,323 of CM033391.1, forward strand.
TTGTTAAAAAAACTATACGTGAGCCTACTCGGGCTTAGTATCTTCAAGAATGGTTTCAAAGTCGAGACAAGTGTTGTACACTTTATCTTTGAAACAAAATTGCTCCGCTCACGGTGCTTACAGGATATGGCAATCATTTCCCAAGATTCAATGACTTAGTAAGGAAGTAGTAGCACTACAACTTCTTTACTCTACGAACAAACTTTGTTTCGAACTCACTTTTTATGTAAGAATGCACTTAAAATGATTAAATGCAGAAAATAGAGAAGAGAATTGATTGAGGGATGAAGAAATCGGATTTATGGAGGGGCTATTTATAGAAGTCGAAAAGATGTGGGCTAGCAAACACAACTTTTCACTTTAGCCCCTAAAGGTGCCTTTTCGGTCAAACAGCACCGTTTCGGCCAAAACAGGCACCATTTCGACGAAACAGGCACCATTTCGACGAAATAGTGCCTTTTGGCAGAAACAACGCGCGGTCCACGTGCACCGGTACACGTGAGATCGTGGCCATCAATCACGTGGCTATGGTGCACAGATCACGTCCGATCGTATAGACATCTAACGGTAAAGAATTAATTCGGAATTTAAATAAGAAATTAATTTGAATTTTGAATTTCAAATTCAAACAATTTCCCTCCAAAAAGATAAGTTAGGTGAACTCAAGTCCAAGCAAGCCCAACCCACGGACCACGAACCCGGACCTGGCCCGAGCCAAGCCGGCCAGCCGGACGGATGGCGGCGGTGGCGAGCGTGTATGTGTGGTTAGAATGGGCCATATCTAAGTCCTCTCTCATCCACAAAATTGTGGTGACCCAAGGGTCAAACTAAGATTTGCAAGACAATCATATATAAGGACAATTTTTTTTTGTTATGGTTTCTATGTGGGATGAGCTTACTTTAGCTCCTTTATGTTCCCACTCTCAATTAACTTCGAAACACAAGTTTGATTAGCTCACTTTGGACTTTAATTTCTCATTCATCCCAAATTGGATTTGAGAATGTAAATATACCAAATTAATCTACTTACGGTGTAGATTAATAATATCCAAAGATATTTCAATTTTGACAAATGGAACTTACTCAAATCGTTAGCTAAAGTTAGGTGAAAAATCACATTTCACAAACCTAACTTAATCCAATTTTTCCAACATGCATTACTTTTAATATTGATGAACTAGTTTATGAAGAAACATTATTTGTTGGACACAATATTATTTTCTATTTTTTCAATGCATTTTTGTATTTTTTTTTCCTTATTCTGGTCACATTTTCAAGTAAATTTATTATTATTAAAGTAATTATTAATGAAAATGATATTGATTGTGACCAAAAGTATTAATCTATATCTTTTTTATTTTTTCAATGCATTTTACTATTTTCTCTCTTTTTTTGTTTAACTTTTTATTATTTGGAACATTTTAAAAGTAATTAGAGATTATTAATCATATGTCGGAAACAAAATATAATTTATGTGTCGATTTTTCAAGACTCTTTTATGAGGTTGGATTTCATAATTTTGTCGCAAGAAAATTGATGTTCTTATTTTAGGTTGGGGAAGAAAATTTTGTCTCAAGAAAATTGAAGTTGATTCCTAATCGACTGGGAATAGCTAAACTCATGGGTAAATTATAAAACAAAACCATTTGTTGGGAAATCTAGGACAACACCTGATTTTTTGTTATTTTATTTTATTTTTAAAAATTTTGACTTTTAATTTTTTTGTGTGTGGCATAAAGGTCTTTTGCATGTGGTGCGGATAACTTTTCAAAGTATGTGGGTTGATGAAGTAATAATGTTACTTATCATATGAGGATGTAGAATTAATGAGAGTTGATATTGAAGCTCCAAAAATTACTATTGACGCTACACTTTTCACTATTTTTTTCAAAAATTTTGTATTAAATAATGGAGTGCCAATTATCAAGTATATTAGGTGTCTATCTATTATTCATGTTTATCTATATCTTCTGTAATCCTATCATCTCTAGAATAGATTTAGTTTAGGACTCTATCTATTGTATTCACAATACAATATATTATCCATGTACATACACGTTAACAGTGGAATGAAATATATTCACAAGTGTTAATATGGCATCAGAGCCATCTCCTACCTCAATCACGGCAAATAGCGCTGCTCTCTCCTCCCAATTGTTGTCGCCAACCCCTTCCCCGGTGAGCATATCCCCTAATCCTCTTACTCAAATTCATCACTATCTCTAAACTATCTCTTATGGCGAACGCAAATACTTCCTCTCATTAAAGGTTTGCGTTTCGTCAGCTTTATCGACGACACTCAAACAGCCCTACCCTTCCACCTAACCGATCCGTCCACTTCCATCCTTATCCCAAATCGCCTTTGCTCAATGGGAACAACAAGATCAGCTCCTCATGAGTGCCCTCATTACCTCTCTAACCAAAGAAGTGGTTTGACTCGTCGTTGGTGCCTCTTCTTCTCATGAAATCTGGAGAATACTTGAAAGCACATTTGCTTCTCCCTCCCAAGCCCGTCTCATATACCTTCGTGTTCAACTCCAAAATCTGAAACAAGGTGACTCTCTAGTCCAATTATACCTTCAACAAGCCAAAACTCTCGCCGACGAACTCGTGGCAGCAAGAATCCCTCTTACTCAAACTGATTTCAACCTCTATATCTACAAAGGCCTTCTTTCTAAATTTTGTGATGTTGTTACCATAATGACAGCCCCTACCCAATCCAATCTCCTATCCTGAACTCCTTACTTTTCTTCTCACGCAAGAATTCTTGCATGACGATCCGACCCATTTGCCTACCATCAACCCGCAACAACACTCAAACCCTTCGCCCATTGCTCCTACTACTCCATCCGCCAATTTCACACAACGTGGTAATTCAAATAATGGTCATGGAGGTTATAATCAATATCGCGGTCGAGGTCATGACCGAGGTTGTGGTCGCGGTAGAGGTCGCCGGTCTTACCCTCCACTACATTCTTGGCCAACAAATCCATACTATCCACCACCTTACTCTCCAAACCTGTGACATTATTCACAATCTCACCAATCTTTCACTCATTCGCCTACACAACCCTTGCCCAACATGTCTTATTTCACCACGTGTCCACCGAATCCTGTGCCATCTCCCTCTATCAAGTGGTATCCTGACACCGGTGTTACTTATCATGTTTTTCCCGAAAATCAATCCTTTCAACCATCTGAACCTTATTCGGGAACTGATCAACTTCACATGGGTAACGGTAATGGTCTAAATATTCGTAACACAGGTTCATCCTTTATATATACTTCGTCTAGTTCCCTTCGTCTTAATTAAATTTTGCATGTTCCTGACATTTTCAAACACTTACTTTCGGTTCAACAATTTTGACGTGATAATAATGTCTTTCTTGAATTCCATGATTCTTTTTTTGTTGTGAAGGATCGGACTACCAAGATTGTCCTTCTTACATGCCCGAGCAATAATGGACTATACTCTCTTTCTTCAAAAACCGTGTGGCACCCTCCGTCTCTCTTGCAGTTCGTACAACTGCCCCGGTTTGGCATCAACGTCTGGGACATCCACATCACTGTGTCCTTCAACAACTCATCACGGATCATCAGCTTCCTTGCTCTTCTAAAGTTCAGTCTTCTATTTGTTCATCGTGTCAATTGGTAAATCGTCTAGATTACATCTCTCCCCTCGCCCCTCGTCTAGTCGTAGTGTCTTAGATTTAATTTTTACTAATATTTGGGGCCCGTCCCCATATTTCTCTCGTGATGGACATAAGTACTTTGTGATTTTTGTGGATGATTGCTCTAAATATATTTGGTTTTCCTGTTATTTAATAAATCGGATATTATTAATGTTTTTCAATCGTTTTATAAATTAGTAGAAAGATGATTTAACACTAAAATTAAGTCTATTCAAACTGATGGGGAGGGTGAGAGGGTGAATACCAATCGCTTTCCAAATATTTAAAATCCTTGGGTATTCATCATTGTAACACTTGTCCTCATACGTATGAACAAAATGGTAGTGTTGAACGTTGTCATCGACATATAGTCGAAACTGGACTTACTCTTCTTGCTTATGCAGCCGTACCCTATCGTTTTTGGCACCACGCGTTTGAAACAACTATGTTTCTAATTAACCAAATGCCAACCACCGTTTTACAAAATCAGTCACCTTATACTTGTCTTTTGAAAAATACTCCTGATTATACTTTTTTAAAGGTTTTTAGGTGTCTTTGTTCCCCTTCCTCCGTCCCTATAATCGACATAAAATTGAACCCCGTTTAAAACCTTGTGTCTTTCTAGGTTATAGCCTATCTCATCTTGGATACCCTGTCTGGACCTTGAAACAAACTAGGTTTATCTTGCACGGCACGTTCATTTTGAAGGAGAGTTTCCGTTTCGGTCACAATCAGTCTTAGGTCTGGTCCCGACCTCAACTCACACTTCTCATGGCACTTGGATAACTCTACCAGCACCTTCACCAACTTTTTCATCCTCAGTGCCATCTCTGCCTAATGTGCTGCCACCTTCGCCTACTCCCACTACAATACCCGTGCTTCCACCTACCCCCAGTGTCTTCATCTCACTCCAACTCCACCACTGGTCCTGGTCCTCTGCCACGTATCTCTTTATGTGTTGGCATTTTTACTTACAATCTCAATTCATCCCCTCCCTCCACTTCCACTCAACCTCAATCTACTCATCACATGATCCTACACCTAAGGCCTCGCCCAACTAAGCCCTCTGTTGCGCTTACCACTCCCTCGCCCTATCCCGCTAATATTGATATTGAATCCACCTGTTTTACCACTGCTAATAAAAACCCTTTATGGCGCAAAGTCATGGCTGGGGAGATTGATGCTTTAATCCGTAATGACACTTGGAATTTGGTAATGTATAATCCCAATATGAATGTGATAGCTTGCAAATGGGTTTATAAAATTAAACACAAACCAGATGGATCCATAGAACGCTATAAAGCACGCTTGGTAGAAAATGGATACCATCAACAAGAGGGATCAACTTCACTGAAACTTTTAGTCCCGTCATTAAGCCAACCACTATTCGTCATGTGTTATCTCTTACTTTATCTCAAAATTGCTCACTAAAACAGCTCGATGTTCGAAATGCATTTTTAAATGATGTTTTTGATGAAACTATTTTTATGTCACAACCCCCCCCCCCCCCCCCCCCCGATTTTGGTAATCCTCATAGACCTAACCATGTTTGCAAATTAAATAAATCCCTTTATGGTCTAAAGCAAGCTCCTCGAGCTTGGTTTCATAGACTAAAATAGTTTCTTATTCAGGATTTTGTGCTTCAGAGAATGATACTTCTCTTTTTATATATTCTAGTAATAAGGTTATTATTTACATATTAATATAAGTCGATGATATTATTTTTACTTGAAGTGTCCCTAACCGTGTTGCAGACTTTGTTACCACCTTGGGCAAAGAGTTCGCTCTTCGTGACCTTTGTGGCATTAATTATTTCAATGGTATTGAATCGGTTCCAACCACGGACGATCTACTCTTATCTAAAAGGACTTACATTCTGAACTTAATCAACTAGGCTGGCTTGCAATCTTCAAACGGTGTTCGCACACCTTCTTGCACAAATACTAAATTTTCTAAGCCCAAAGGTGTTCCATTCCAAAATCCCACTAAGTTCTGAGAAATTGTCGGTGCACTACAGTATCTTACTCTCACACGCCCCGACATTGCATTTGTTGTCATCAAAACATGCCAATTCATATATGCTCCCACTAATATTCATTGGACAGTCGCCAAACGCATCATTCGGTATCTCAAATTCACTATTGACCTTGGACTTCTTTTTCATTGTTCAACTTCTCGTCAACTTCATGCCTACTCAAACGCTGATTGGGGTGGAAATCCCAATGATCGTCGCTCTACCGAAGGCTTTGCTATATTCTTCGGGTCCAAATTTGATATCATGGTCTGCACGGAAGCAACGGAATGCTGCTCGCTCCTCAACCAAATCTGAATATAAAGCTTTGGTGGACACTGCAACTGAATTGAGTTGGCTTTAATCCCTTTTACGAGAATTAAATATCAACACTAATAGTTCTCCTACTCCTTGGTGAGATAATGTCGGGGCTACATATCTCTCTTGCAACCCGGTTTTTCATGCCCGGACTAAACATGTGGAGATCGACTGTCATTTCGTTAAGGAAAAAGTTGATAGTGGTGATCTCCAAGTTCAATTTGTTACCACGAATGATCAAATCGCAGTTATCTTCACCAAACCGCTTGTAATTACACGGTTTGAACTCATTCGTGACAAGCTCAATGCTTCAACTCGCCCACCTTGAGCTTGCGGAGGTGTATCAAGTATATTAGGAGTCTATCTATTATTCATGTTTATCTATATCTCCTATAATCCTATCATCTCTAGAATAGATTTAGGTTAGGACTCTATCTATTGTATTCTTTATATACCATGTACATACATGTTAACAGTGGGATGAAATATTATCATATTCACAAGTATTAATACCAATAACGTATTTAGAGTGCTAATATCATTTACGAAAATGAATTTGTATATAATGTGAAATGAACTAAGAGAACTACAAAATGAGGGAAGCTCGAAGAAGTGTTCTATGAGCTGGTCATTGACGTCTAGTGGAATAAATGAGTACAAAAATGAGCTGCATTATGCAACATCAATTACCTATGTACAAATACTTTTTAATTCTTTTTTTGTTTGCGTTCACAATTTATAACTTTTCAAATATACACGTGTGAATTGATATTTGAACTTCACAAATTATTGTGGGAGTTTCACTTTTGTTTATCTAAGCAAATGACAATGAAAATTAAGTATATATTGACAATGAAAATATACAGCATGATTTAAAGATCTTGTATAACAATCTAAACTCACGACTAATTTGTGCGTGGTAGACATTTGAAATACCCACGCTGACGTCAATCGTGGTAGAAAAAAATGCTAACTATTTTAAGTTCTAACTAGTCGTGGTGGTAGAAATGTTAATCTATCATTTTTTTTATAATAGCTAAAAGCCATGATCTTTGTAATGATTAATGAACAAGAAGACATTGACAATGGCTATAAACCGTGGGCAATTTGACCACGTTTACGGATACCATGACCGAAGCCGAGACAAATCCATGGTGAATCTGTTGACCTTTTTGGTTATAATCAAAATTTTTTGATGATGACAAGCTTATATTCTCTCCACCAATTAGTTTACATGTTAATGTAGATTATGAAATCTCTCCAGCAATATCCAGATGCTATACAAGGGAAGTACACAATTAAGTCTATCACGCATCTTTCCTTTGTGTATTGTTTATTTCTTTCCTTATTTTATTTATCACTTGCATTTAATCAAGGCTTAAACACATCTCTCCATCAGATTTCACTTAAGGGAAGATTAATGAATTAATATCTTACCTAATTTCAGTCGTGCATATTCATCTATGATCTCATCATATCTCACTTAATATGGAAAAAGTCGTTAGTCTCTAATAATGGAAGGAGCCGTTTTCCCTTGCATCTATATATATGTGTCTTCTCTTCTTCATTAAAACTACGAATTTTACAAGCCTTTTATACCATATTATTGATATCAATTTATTCTAATTCATAGGTACCTTCTCCACTAAGTTCCAGTGAGGAAGGAGCGGTACCAGTTAATGCTTGGAATTTGGAGTGACAAACACGAGTGGTCGAGAAGTGTTTTTGAGTCTGGTCTCTCATAATTCCCAGTTGGAATCGTAGTTGTGGATTAACCTTTTGGTTCCGCCCTTTTGTTCCTAGGGTATAGTAGAGTAAAACTCACTTCTTCAATTCGAGTGTGTTTTGTCTTGTTAGTATTTGTAGTGTCTAAAATCTTTCATCACTTATCTTTTTCATTCTGTTTTGTATTAAGTTTCCATTTGGATCTTGTTCTGGAACTTCTAAATTCCAATCGTTATTTCAATATAAGTATTTTTCAGTTTTACCCTTTAGTACTTATTGATTCCGGTGTGAGTTTTAGCACAAGTCTTAATAACCTAATTCACCCCCCTCTTGGTATATCTTGAGTTACAATATGCATCAGAGCCAGGTGGCTCATTTCTAAGGGTTTAACCACCCGAGTCAAAAGATCTACATGGCCACCTCCATTTTTGATATGTATGCAGAGGGGCAATCTCATTCCCGTCCACCGCTCTTCGACGGTTCAAATTATGCCACCTGGAAGAATCGGATGGAGGAGTATTTTATTTCCATTGATTTCAAACTTTGGAAAATAGTCATGAAAGGACCTACAATTCCAATGAAGAAAGTTGATGGACAAAATGTTCCAAAAGATTGGGATGACTTTAACAACAGCAATGAGAAGATTCTACAAATGAATGCAAGCGCTAAAAACATCTTGTCATGTGCTCTGGCTAAGGATGAATACAATCAAGTAAGCACTGGTATCTCAGCCAAACAAATGTGGGATATGTTACAAGTCATATACGAAGGTACCAGTCAAGTCAAACAAGAACGAATTGCTCTTCTCGTTCACGAATATGAAATGTTCCAAATGAAACAAGATGAGTCGATCAGTCAAATGTACACTCGATTCATGTAGATCATCAATCCCATTGTCGGACTTGGAAAAATTATTCCAGAAGATGAACAAACTCGCAAAATTTTGAGATCTCTTCCAAGAGAATGGACACCTAAAGTGACTGTCATTCACGAAGCCAAAGACATGAATGTTATGAAAATGGGAGAACTCATTGGTTCTCTTACCTCTCATGAAATGACTCTTATGTCTAAAGAAGGAAGTTTCGAAATAAAGATCCAGAAGTCACTTACCTTTTCTTCGAGTTCAATAGAACTTCCTATTGATCCAGAAGAAATGAGTGATGAACAATTCAATGAAGAACTTGCTATGATCACTAGAAGAATGAAAATTCTCCAACAGAGCCGGAAGTTTCAGCGAAATCCCAAATCTAACTTCCAACAAAGAGATCCTCAGAAAATTGATAAGATAATATGTCATGAATGTTTTGAACCCAGTCACATCAGACCTGACTGCCCTAGACTGAGGAAGTTCCAGAGGAATGATCAAAATTCCAGACAACGAGCTCTATCCACACCTTGGGATGAATCTGAATCAGATGCATGCAATGATGAGGACAATTGTCTTATGGTAAACAAACAGGTATCTATTGAATCGAAATCTGATTTAAATTATTCTGATGATGATACCGCTGAAAATTCTGACTTATATGATATTCTTAAAAATTATGAGAATCAGATCGAAAACTTGATTTATAAGAATAAATTGTTTCAAAGTCAACTCAAAAAATTCTCTTTAGAAAAGGCTGAATTGGAACAAAAATTTAATGATATCATGAAAGATAAACTTTGTCTTGAGAAAGAAAAGGAGTATCTATTTGAAGAAAACACTTATGTGTGGAAACAAGTTTCTGATTTGAAAAAGCAAGTCAAAGGAAAAGATGTCATGTACACACCACATATACATCATAATCATACTGGTCATGCATCTACTTCCAGAACATGTTCCAACACTAAATTTGTGAAAACTACTCATGATCATGTTCATCGTCCTGAAACCAAAAATGACACCACTCATTATCATGTTCATCGTGCTGAAACCAGAAAGAACACTGCCTTCTATAAAGTCTGTCATACATGCGGTAGAAATGGTCATGTTGCTTACATGTGTTACTTAAAAAAGGATATTGGTACCAAACTTATATGGGTACCAAAAGTCAAATACGCTAACTTTTCAGGACCCACTGATAAATGGGTACCAAAACAAAAATAGCAATTATTGCAGGAACCGCCTCGGAACCAAGACCGGAAAAACAAATGGTACTTAGACAGTGGATGTTCCAGGCATTTGACCAGTGACATCTCCAAAGTCATCACCCTCAGCACTTTCACTCGTGGTGAAGTCTCATTCACAGACAAAACAAAAGAAACCATTGTTGGTAAGAGATCCATTGGTAAGAATGGATCCACTATTATCGATGAAGTTTGTTTAGTTGAGGGTTTAAAACATAACTTGCTTTGCATAAGTCAATTATGCAATAAGGGTTATCTAGTCAAATTTTTTCCTACTCATTGCTCTTTTATGCAAAACAATGAATTGATATTCAATGCATCTCGAGATGGAAATGTTTACTGCATAAATCTTGATGAACTTACCAAACAAAAGGTTGAGTGTCTGGTAGTTGCAGATGAAGGAAACGGGACTTGGCATCGGAGAGTTTGGCCTGCCATCATGGAACTTCTTCATCTCGACCTTTTTGGTCCTATGAAGAGTGGTACTATGGCTGCTAAGAAGTACGCTTTTGTTATTGTGGATGATTATATTAGATTGTTGACCTTTTTGGTTATATCTCAAATAATTTTGATGATGACAAGCTTATATTCTCTCCACTAATTAGTTTACATGTTAATGTAGATTATGAAATCTCTCCAGCAATATCCAGATGCTATACAAGGGAAGTACACAATTAAGTCTATCACGTATCTTTCCTTTGTGTATTGTTTATTTTTTTTCCTTATTTTATTTATCACATGCTTTTAATCAAGGCTTAAACACATCTCTCTCCATCAAATTTCACTTAAGGGAAGATTAATGAATTAATATCTTACCTAATTTCAGCCGTGCATATTCATCTATGATCTCATCATATCTCTCTTAATATGGAAAAAGTCGTTAGTCTCTAATAATGGAAGGAGCCGTTTTCCCTTGCATCTATACATACGTGTCTTCTCTTCTTCATTAAAACTACGAATTCTACAAGCCTTTTATACCATATTATTGATATCAATTTATTCTTGTTCATAGGTACCTTCTCCGCTAAGTTCCAGTGAGGAAGGAACAGTACTAGTTAATGCTTGGAATTCGGAGTGACAAACACGAGTGGTCGAGAAGTGTTTTTGAGTCTAGTCTCTCATAATTCCCAGTTGGAATCGTAGTTGTGGATTAACCTTTTGGTTCCGCCTTTTTGTTCCTAGGGTATAGTAGAGCAAAACTCACTTCTTCAATTCGAGTGTGTTTTGTCTTGTTAGTATTTCTAGTGTCTGAAATCTTTCAGCACTTATCTTTTTCATTATGTGTTGTATTAAGTTTCCATTTGGATTCTTGTTCTGGAAGTTCTAACTTCCAATCGTTATTTCAATATAAGGATTTTTCAGTTTTACCCTTTGGTACATATTGATTCCGCTGTGCGTGTTAGCACAAGTTTTAATAACCTAATTCACCCCCCTCTTAGGTATATCTTGAGTTACAAAATCGATTTTGACCATGGCAAAAAGGTTTTTCACCATGTGGTTAATTGACATGGCAAAAATCAAATTTCTTGTAGTGTTTTACAATTTTATAAAATAAAAATAGTGCAAATAACATCAGTTACCTATGTAAAAATATTACAATTTCGTACATAGCCTTCAATTAACAAAAGGAGTGCAAATAACATCTAATCTCACTTTTAACAATTTCTTGTATTTAAAAATAACGAATATACCGTAGATGTGTAGCAATGGATTTTCTTCTTTTAATTTATTTATCGTTGTTCGTAATAATTTGAGTAATAGTTATTTAATACATATAGACATCATATATACTTATGATTAACATATGTATGTTACTCTGATTATATAAAGTGTAACTATACTCTTAATTATTGGTGTTACTACTTATTCTAAAATAAGATTAATATATAAGCAAAATTAAGTTCATGCTTATGCAACATAACTGTTAGTGTATATATTGTTATATAGCCTCGGTCAATCTTTGTATAAATTAGGTCTCTTACATATATATATACTCGTGTATCGTACTCTTGTAAATCATTTAAAAATAATACAATAAATTACTCTCAAGAATTCTAAACTATTACATAATAGAATTCTATCATAATGTCAGTCATCGGACAAAACAAATATGTGATGTCATCTACCATCCTCACGATATCCATAGCCGCCTAACGTTCCTACCGCCAACACCACTGTAGCCCCCCCCCCCCCCCCCTCTCTCTCTCTCCACCATCCCGCTTGTTGCGGCACCATTTTCGGCGATTACGCTGCTTTCTCTATTGTTGTCGGTGTCTCTTGCTTCAAATCCCTCACTTCCCGCCGCCTTTTCTCTCTCATATAGGAACACCTATTGTTAGGATTATGTCCTCAGATGCCATAGAAGATAGATTGTATAAAGTATTTGATTTGTAATTGACTTATTCTAGTTATAATAAAAGACATTTTATTAGTTTTCACATAAATATTATCAGAATCTATAAGTAGTGTAAAACATTTGTCCATCTAATCAATGCAATCTCTCTACTTCCTATGAAATTAGGAAGAAAAACAGTAGAGAGATTGACCTTGATTACTTAACATGTTCCCAAGTAATAAGAAGTCTTTAATGGGCACTATAGACTTAGTACTCTTGTACAATATGAGCTTTGACATGGAAGTGTCTGTCGGACACTATGTGATACTGGGAGTTTATAACTGTAGGCACATCAGCAAAACTAATATGTTCGAACACGATTCACATTGGTTCTGTCACATGGATTTTCACTCTGTGACTGTCAATGACAGATCTGATTATTCGCAATAGGTATAAGTGAATCTTTGACCTGAAGTATCATGCTGAAGATGCACTTGTGACATCAAGTCTGTCACTAGAGAGGTTAGATTCAATTCACCCGTTGGTGGAGTCGACCTCGTAATGCAACTTGATAGGCGAAAGGTAGTATGAACTGATTACTAAGATGGGATTTGTTTTCTCATAAATAAATGAGAATGTCTTATGTGATTATAGATGATAGAGATCAAAGTCCTTGGTCAAAATATTAGAGTCACTTGTGCCAGGCACAAAAGCATACTTACTGATCTCGTATTATTATAATTTATACATATGGTCAAGTTTAGTGAGTTTAACATAACCGTGACTCTCACTTGACTAAGACACGAGAACAAAAGGTTTATATGTATATGTAATTCATGATTGGAAAGGTTTTGGAATCATTCACTCATTCGATCTCATTTGGGCTACAAAGTGGGTCACGTGACTGACTAGGTGTTACACACTTCCTTTGAATTCTTCCCATTGCCAAACAAGACGAACGTAAAGAGTCGCGCTTAAGGATTGACAAAAAAAAAAAAAAGGATTTTTTTCTTATTGAGTTTAGGAGAATTTAATTTATTGGATAAATTAAATAATATTAATTGATTACTCATTAGATGAGATAATTAATAGATAAAATTAATTATTAATTAATTTCTTAGAGAAAAAAATTTATGAATTCATTTATCTAATTAATTTGGTTAATTAATTAATTGGATAAAATAAATAATTAAAAATTAATTAAATCACAAGACCAAGTCGGGCCAAGGTAGGGATCCACTTGGACGCCTACATGGGCAGAGTTGGGTATCCTCTTGGACGCCTAACAAAAGGCCTTGAAGTCTTGTCTTGGTAAATAAGTTAAGTGATATAAATATTTATCACTTGTGATTTTTTCACCTAAGTCTTTCATAACTCTTCTAATTTAGAAAAAAAATTCCTCTCCCTCTCTATACAAACTAGTCGTCGACTACCATAGAGAAAGAAAGAGATTTTTCTCTTCCACCAATCTGCGTGATAATTTAGAAATGGGGTAAATTCGTCATTCGGGTCATATTTCAAGAAATCAAATGAGGATTCAAGAAGGATGGATAATCCAAGGGGTAGTGTAGATAACTCCCCAGAAGTTTCAAAAAATTTCGAAGAGCCGGGTTCTCCAACCACTTCGCTATAATGGGTAAATTTTAGCGCTTCATCTGTTTGAATATGCAAATTGAGATAATCACTTTGGGATTTGATTGCGTTTAATTGCTTCCGCTGCGTTTTTATATGCAATCCCAACAACTATCACCACCACTAAATCTTTAGCCTAAAGAAATCACATTTTTTCTCTCCCAACAACCCCTCTCTCGATGTTATCTCCATCTCCAAACTCAGCCACTGCTACCGTCCAATCTTCTCTTGGCAACACTGCTGAACTATCCTAACTCTCCTCTCTCTCAAACACCACAAACCCTATTCCTACTTACTGTTCTTATCTCACAGAAATCCCCAACCCTACTTTCCATATCCACATATCACCAAACCCTAACCCTAATATCTTAACTTTCACCGCCACTCTTCCCTCTCTCTCACTGGCGGAGCTACCACCCACTCATCCATTTCTCTATCATGCCCCATCCAACCCATCACACGGTTGCACCTCTATCTTCATCTTCTCTTCACTCTCTTTCTCTACTTTCTACAAAACCTAATATCCAAAAAATCCTAACTCACCTCTCTACTCCCACTCCTACCTCAAATTTTCCCTTATCTGCATTATCACATCACACGTTACACGTTATGCCATCATCACAATCCTTTGCTCCGTCTACTCTCTCAATTTATGTCGACTAAACTAAACGCCGAAAAATTATCTTCTTTGAAAATTGCAATTTGAAACGATTCTTAGAAGTCATGTTGATGGTTCCATTCCATGCGCACAATCTCTTGTAGTGAAATTTGTAGGCCAACTAGTCAAATTCCGATCTACTCCTCGTGGTTGCGCAGTGATCGTAGCATAAAATTGTAGATAAATGCTATGTTTACAAATGAAATTCTACAAGAAATTCACTCATTACCTACATCTCATGATGTCTGGTTATCTCTGAAACATCGACGTGTCCAACAGTCAGTTGCCAAGCAGTCGCACCATAAGAAACCATGACCTTTCTTGTGATCCATATTTATGCAAAATCAAAAATCTTGTTGTGTTCAGTTACCCTATTACTCCTCTCAATCTTCTCATTCATGCGCTCAATGCCCTTTGTTACTACTTTCACAATGAAATCTACCTTCATCTATTTCGGTGATCTTCGTGCCAAACTTCTCCAATTTGAAAAAAGACTTTGTCTCGTCTTATCATCCTCCCATACCTCTCCTTTCTCCATTGACCATACACCTTCTCTTCACCCCCATTCCCATAATGATAAAGGTCGTGGTGGTAGTTTTCGTGGTCGTGGTAACAACTCCGATTGTGGAAAGAGCAGAAATGGTCGCGGTACTTCCTCCATGCCTTGGCATCAATCTTCGTAACTGTCTTCTACCCCTCCATCTCAGCAGCAGCCCTATCGTTAGTACTCTAGGCAATCTAATTTTGTTCGGCCATCTCCCAGCCCTGGTCTTCTTCCGACACTGTTGTCACCTCTGTGGTATACCTTGTCATTTGGCTGGTATGTGCAATTAGCGATTTAATCACGCCTACGTCATTGAGGAATTCTCAGCCATGTCTATCGCTGACATCTCTAATCTTTCTTGGTATCCAAATAGTCCTGCCTCCGCTCACATGACTCTTGATAATGGTAAGATTTCTAACTTTACTCACTTTACTGGTACAAATAAGATTTTAGTTGGAAATGGTGCGCTTTTACCTATTAAGCATGAGGGATCTTCATTTTTACATACACCTACCGATCCTTTACGCGTATCTAATATTCTCCATGTTCTTAACTTGTCTTATAATTTACTAGATGTTTGAAAATTATGTTAAGATAATGCATGTCTGATAGAATTTTCATCACTGGATTCTGTGTTAGGGACAGGGCAACGGGAAAGGTTCTTTTGGAGTTTTTATGCATTTTTGTTTTTTTAGAAATTTAGTAGAAATTTTTTTCCACCAAAATTAAAAAAATTCAATGTCATGGTGGTAAAAAAATTGATAATGCTTAGTTTTGTATTCTTTTTGCTAACTCTAGTGTTCAGTTTTGAGTGTCTTGCCCCTACACCCCTCAGCAAAATGGGGTTTCGGAATGCAAACATCATCATATGTCTGAACTCATCCGTGCCATGCTACTTAGTGCACATCTTCCCATTTCTTTTTGGACAGATGCTCTCTACGTTCCTGTCTTTCTTATTCTAAAATGCCTAATTTTTAGATTAAGAAAAAAAAAGCCCCATAATATTAATCTTGTATTCTTTTATGATTCAAACAAATAATTATTAATTATCTTAATTTTACTCTCTTTTGGTTCAACTAACGCTAGATGTCATGAAAAACTATTATCAGTTTGATTATGTTAATTTCATTTAAAAATCTTAAATAGAAAAAAAATTAGTGCTTTTGTTTTGCTTTTTCTATATTGCATTTAGTATCATTTGAGTTTTTCTTGTTTTTCAATTAAGATAGGACAAGAAAGACAAATACCATGTTGTACGATTTTTTTAGCTTTAAATTTCTATTGACTTATAATTTTACTTTTTATTTTTGGTAATTTATGTTGCTTTATTATTTACGTATAGTACTACACCTGCTTAAGAACAAGAAGTGGTAGCATATAAGAGGTGTGCATATATTTTTTAATATTTTCTCAGTGTAATATATTAGTTAAATTAGGAGATTCGTATAGTACTACATCTGCTTAAGAACAAGAAGTGGTAGCATATAAGAGGTGTGCATATATTTTTTAATATTTTCTCAGTGTAATATATTAGTTAAATTAGCAATTCTCCAGCATAATTTGTTGGATTTTAACTGAAAAAAGTAATACTTGAAAATATAGAATTTTGGATTATAAAAAGTTTCATGAGAATATTACTCCAGTGCTTATAGTTATTTTTTTAAAAAGAAAAAACATATACGACAATTTGTGAAAAATAAAATTATTTATGTTTATAAAAAGTTACTTAAATAATTTCAAGATTAACATATTTCAGAATAATTTCTTAAATTTCTTTTTTTGTTACAAGAATATCGTGAATCACTAAAGAGAATTCACAATAAATCGAGAGCATATTTTCTAATTTGTTAATTAAGTTTAGGTCCAGGAGTTTTAGAGTTATAACTTTTTTTATTTATTTGGATGCCTTATTTTTTGTTAATATTATGTCATTCAATAATATTTTAATAATTTTTCATTCTCAACACATTATTTAGTGATATTCAACTTTTCAAACTCAATGAAAAGGGTATTTAGTTTTTAATTAGTAAATTTAAAAACATAGAATTATCCCAAAACATGAGGGTAATCAAGACGACTTGGACAGATCTTCATCCTTTTTCCTTTTTAAAAAAAAAAAAAACTTTTGAAGCTTTTTCCAAATTCTAAGGCAGTGTTTGTTTCTGTTTTTAAACATGTTTTGGCCAAATTTTCTGGCCAAAACTCATTTGGTTTATGTTTATTTGACCAAAAAAGACTTTTTTGGGCAAAGAAATTGTCAGCTTTTGATTTCCCATGTCTATCGATCACCCCTATACGTTGTCTGCCGCATCATGTAATTTTTTAGTTTTTGTATTATTTTTCTTTAATTTAATTTGTAGCTCTGTTCAAAAATAATTCTTTTCCCATTTCTTGTTCTTTTTCTTATTAAATTTAAGAAAGCTTTTTTTGGTGGTGTTCATTTATATTTCTATTAGTTAGGGGTGTGTACGATTAGGTTTGGACGATTTTATATCGAAAACTCATCCAACTAGACATATGGATAGACGAATAGTTAATCTAAAATCCAGCAATATTTATATCTTCAAATCAAGCAATTCAAGTAGGTGGTGTGGATTGTATTTTAATTATATTTTCTCAAAACTCAAAGTATTTGTCATTTCAATTAAAATAACTTAGTGTCGTTCAAATAGTAAAAATTACTATAATATCTTGATTGAAGGGACTAAAAAAGTATATACCCAGTTAGAGGGATAATCCTATAAGTATATATATGCCAATATATATTTGTATACATAAGTAATATAGATGATCATATACATAAAACTTTTTTCATATATAAATAAAAAATTTAATATACATGTAAATGTACATAAATATTATATAATATTTTAAAATTTACACATAACTCTTATACATTTTAAAGTTGTGTATATATGTATACACAATTATACACATAACTTTTATTTATTTAATTACGTCAACTACAATATATATATATATGTATATATATATTCATAATATTACAATCATTTAAAACTTATTCTATATTATATTTTTCAATCATTAACTAGTTATAAACACAACTTTTCAGACAAAAACTTACATGATTTGACTGCTAAAGTAACTTT
Source organism: Buddleja alternifolia (assembly GCA_019426215.1). Taxonomy (NCBI): domain Eukaryota; kingdom Viridiplantae; phylum Streptophyta; class Magnoliopsida; order Lamiales; family Scrophulariaceae; genus Buddleja; species Buddleja alternifolia. The sequence goes on from CM033391.1 coordinate 47,791,436, forward strand.
TGTCTCTTCTGAAAGTAAAATCAAACACAAAACTAAACTCATTCTCATTAAAGTACACAACTCCCAATAAATTCTTTCACCAAAATTTTCAACAAAGAAAAACCCCTAAATAAAAACAAACACGTCCTAAAGTTTCTAAGTTCCAACATAGATGACTGCCAACAGTCAGCTTTAATTAAAGTTGACGCTAGCAGCCAGCTTTTTGTTTGTTTGTTTTTCTTTTTTCTTTTTAAATCTTTCAGCATAGTATTTATTTGCACTCTACCAAACTACCTTCATTTTCTTTTTCCACCAAATTTCACTTTCTATACTAAATTTTGTACATACAAATTTAACTAAATAAATCTTTCACATCTTTTTTTCCTTCACTTTCTACTTGTTTTTTTTTTCCAAGTAGCTTGTCTACTTCTTGTTCATTGGAGTTGAAAGACGAATCACATTACTCGATACTCCACTCGACTTTGATCATTAAAAACCTAGTCCCTTTCCAACAAAAAAAAAACCCTTGGTCCCTTAACATATCAAATCAAGCTTAAACATCTTTTGTTTTTCGATAAATTCTGGAATTCGGCTCGAACTCGACTCGAACTCGACTCGATTAGTAACAAAGTATAAGAATATGTACATAAGAAATTATACTACTCAAACGCGACCTGTATTTGGTTTGATTAAAGCTCATTTGAGATGGGCTCAATAGCTCGATTAAAAATTAAACCAAACTCAAACACAATTTTCGAAACTCGATGTACATTTCAAATAAACTTGAACAAGAACTTGTTTCAGATCGAATCGACTCCTTTACGACCCTATTGTTCATAAAAAAAAAAATTAACATTTAAAAAACTCATTCAACTTCAGATTTATAGGTAAATAATATATTATGTTATTAGTTATTTGTGTTAATATTTTTAATAATTATGTTATACTGAAAATTTTCTTTACAGAAAACAACTTTTCCATTTTTATATTTTTGCCAAAAAATTTAATTTGGCGTCCTATGTGTAAAAACAAATAATAAAATATGTCCGGCCATTGAAAAGCTCCTATGTATAAAAACATAGCCATGTTCTACTCCATAGCGATGACAATGGGGTCGGGTCTAACGAGTACCCCCCCTTGTTGGGACCGGTATGAGTCCAAAAAAATGGGGCTGGGTCCGGGTATCAAAATTCAAGACCCGGGCGGGTCCGGGGCGGGTAATGAGTCCAGTTGATACCCACCCCGGACTCGGACCCGGACCCGTCCCAGTTTATCAACATAATATTATTTTTTAATTTTATATATCTAATTATTTTTAATATGTATTAGCATTTATAAATTATATCAAAAAAAATGATCTCAATCATTCTACCCTTCAACAGCAAACCCTCAATCATTATATATCTAATTTTTTTTAACTTCTTGTTTAGTCGTTTTGAAATTTATTTTTTTTTCATTTAAGTATTGAATGACTTGTAGTGGATTTGTTTACATTGAATCCTCAATTCGATGTTATTTACTTATTTTATATGTTTTAAATGCGTTTGTGAGAATAAGATGAACGAAAAAATGTCAAAAAATAGATTTCGGCCGGATTTAACGGGTAGGACCTGGACTCACCGGGTACCCGCCAAGTCCGAGGCGGGGCGGGCAATGACCAAGTCCGGGTATGAAAAATACTTAACGGGGTGGGTCCTGAGGCCTGCAATACCCGCCCCATACCTGCCCCGTTGCCATCCCTATTACTCCATGCGTGCAAAATTTGGTCGGCAATTGAAACCCCCCCCCCCCCCCCCCCAAATTTTAATTGGTTTGCAAAATTTCTGGTTAAATTAGGTTTTCAATTAAAAAGTGTCCTTAAATCGCGACTTTTTAAAGTTACGAGACTAATTTTGTCAGTTGCACAAGATACGAGGCCGATTTTACCACACCCCTAAAGTTATAGGATTAACTTTGCAATTTTCCCATTTTGGAGTTTAGAAACCTATTTACGATAGTTGGTATAGTAGTTGGTATAGAAACCCATTTTGGAGTTTAGAAACCTATTTACGAATCCAGAGCTAGAGTTGGACATGGGAAGCAAAGTTTATTCCTACCTGGAATATTTTTGCTGAAGTAATTAAGTTAATTTTCTTTTATTCCCACCTGGAATTATGAACATGGAATCTAATTTTTTATTTATTTACAAATTTAACTTTTCTAGTTGGCTAATTAACATGCGTAGTCTTTGCTAATGTACTGGTTATGATAATTTTGTTCCTGATCATATTCGCAAGGCTGATCAATGTACTATTTTATAATAACTTTTCAGAAGAATTAAAATTATTGAAAAATGATATTCACAAACACGTGCAGTGAAGGCATCCAATGGTTGGGAGTTATGAGATTCCAATAAGTGAAAGTGGCTCAAATATCTATCTAATTTAATTATGGCCTGGTTGGTCAAATATTACTTGATATTGGTTTTAAATTTTTATCAGCAAATAAACTAATTAACGATTCTTTCGAGCATACCTCATCAACTAATGGGGAAAAAGTGGGTTTTAAAAATGATAATATAAAATAGAAAGCCATTTTAGTCCACAGAAAATTTTATTTTTGATTGATTTGGTTTTCTTCGATATGGATGAAAGTGTGCTTGACTGCTTTCCGACTACTTTATCAGGTGTGACATGGATCTAGGAATGTAAATAATCGAGTCAAGTCAAATAATGTATTATTCAAATTATTTGACTTTATCAAGTTTCAAAAAATATGTTGGAGATTAATTTGATTGCTGATCAGATAGATCTCGAACGAGTTTTAATTGAGTCGAATACAAATTGATCTCAAGCAGCTTGATGTATTCTTACATATATTTGTCTATAATTTTTAACTAATTAAGTGGAACTCGAGCCGAACTACAAATTTTATTTGACTTACAAATATGCTCAACCTTGTTTGTTATATTTCACATATCATGCTCAAACGAGCTATTAACGATCAATTTCCAATTGAGTATCGGATAGATTAATTTGCTCATCAATCTTACATGGCTCTAGGAAAAGGGAAGAATACAAAAATATGTTCATAAGCTATACACAATTGTTCACAACTCCAAACACGAAAAATTCTAGTTTGCACTAGCTTTTAGACTTTTAGTCGAGCTAACACAACAATTGAATTATGCTGATCCACTAGTATTATCATGTGCTATATTATTAGTTAGATTAGGTCAAACCTGATGCACAAACCTTTCAATATACTAACAAAATAAAATTGAAGTTTCAATTAATGACACCTATAGAACATATGCACACCCACGCAATACATATACTTCCATCTTTTTTTCAGTCATTTCATATGAGCTACACAAGAAAAGGCAACCCCTCTACCCTAACTAATTCTTAATATGTACAGCATGAGTGGCATGAGTAGAAACATTTAGGAAAAAAATTGTATATCCAAAATGTCCATAAAAATATTTTTCAATTCCAAAAACTCATTTTACAAACATTTCATTCGAAAAAACGCAAAAGTTAAAATTAACAACCTTTTGGACAAAATTACCCTTCATGTCTTGAATCAAGAATTGATCAATTGATTTTTTTTTCTCAAAATCTGGATTTTACTGATTGATAATTGCATAATAAAAATATTCAATTTTTAATATTAAGTATGTTATATAATGTGTTTTTTACTATAACATGTAATTATCTAAAAGTGCCCTTTTTTATTTGTAAAAAGGTCAAAAAATCTGAAAAAATTTAAATTTAAAATCATAATTAATATCTATTATCAATATAAAAGTTCTAAAATATTAAATTTTTGTACAAAAGTACAATTTGATTAAGTATTGATCTAGAAGGCCAAGGGCAATTTAGTCCATAAATTTATTAACCATAAATATTGAGTTTTTTTAATGGAAAATTGGTAGAACGAGTTTTTTTTAGATTGAAAAATATTATGATAGGTTTTTTTGTTATAAAAACTTCTTTTAAGGGGTTTTTAGTAATTTTACCAAAAAATTATTTCCCCAAAACTACTACAAATCTTTTTGTGTTAACAATCTTTTCATACTTATTGAGACCATTCATAGAAAGCAGATTGTATTCACACATTAACAGCCTGGTTGGTTCTAAAATTTCAGGAAAAAAATGATAAGGAAAATCATTTCTTATGATTGATTGCCATGGAAAATAATGAGAAAAGATAAAAATTAAAAGAACCACTCTCACCCTCATTTCTTGCCCTCAGTCTCAAGCAACCCACACACCACAATCTCTTCATTGATTTTATTTTTCTCCATTGATTTTCCTAACTCCTAAGCATCCAAACAAATAAAGGGATTTTGAATTTCTTGTTTAGTATTTTTTTTTTTCCTAGAGTTAATTAGAAGAGAGCTTAAAAGAAGTTGGAGCAGTATGAATTATTTGTCATTATGTACGTACGTGTAATTCTTGTATGGGCTGGGTGCCAAAAAATACAAGTCATCATGATCAATATTATGATTCGTAATATATCTTTTTTTTTTTTTTTGAATTGTAATGTATCAAGTACGTATGTAGCATGCGGTTCACAAATCATCATGCTTTCATAGCAAATGACAATAGATAAATAGAAATACGCTAATTAGTCAATTATTGAAATACGCACCCGATCCGCTAGAGAATCATCATGTTTTCGCAGACAATTGATAATAGATCAAAAGAATTATTAAATTAAACAATGTCTGGATAAATATATTAGTAGAATAAATTAATCAGTGAATCTTGTGGGATTAAATAAAAAATTAGAGATTGTTCAGCGTACATCCCGGGGCACATGACTTGGATCCAATGGACAGCCAAGACTCCATTCGAGGTCACGAGGAACCCTATTTTATTTTATTTTTTAAATTAATGTTATTATTATTATATTATATATATATATATACATAAGTCCTCATTTTTTGTTTTTATTGAATTCCAATGCACACTTGTTTAAGGGTTTTTGACAGTCCAAGAAAGATACGAGTCCATCTTCTAAGCATATGCTATTGAGTAATTACTCTTATATTATATTTACATAAGGACATTTGGTTTGTTTGTGACAGCAATTATTTTATTCTACATTAGTCAGATTTTTTTGTAATTATTAATATTATTTCTTCTGCTTAAAGGTCGGTGAAGAAGGTTGAAACTCGAAACCCTAGGAATACGAGCATAAACAAGAGATTAACTGCCAATATAAGCTTTCGATACCGACCACATGTTGGAAGATTAAGTGTGCTGATTAAATTTAAATTTGCATGTTAGTTAATTTTATATGACATTTATTTTAATTGCTCCCAAGTTTATATCACTTTTCCCCCCCTATGGTTAATTGATGTATAGTATTAAATAAAGACGAGCTCAAAGCGATTATGATAACACTTGGTTTGGATTGTATATTCTTCGAGTAGATTAGTGAGTTGTAAAAGTTAACTAACGAATCGAACGACACGTCAATTGACATTTCATATTAGACGTATAGTTTGATCTAATTATTTCAGAAAAAATATCTTTTGAAAATGCATAATGTCTTCTTTTTTTTTTTGATAAAATAGGTTTAAAATTCAAGAGTTTTTTTTTTTTTTTTTTTGGTTAAAGATATGTCCTCCAAGTGTGAATTTATTTAAAAAGAATGACCCCAAATAAAATTAACTTTTAAATTTCCATGATTGCTAACAATTACTTAATACTTAAAATTTTAGTATGCATTCTTGTACGTACTTACGTTGGAATCCAAGGCAGAACATACATTGCTCTCTCACGTGCATGCCTTTCTAATTTCCTTTATACCCCAACTTTACTTTCTTTCTCTTTTTACAGTTGAAGTATACCCCAACCTTACAGAAAATTCTATATATAGTATTACAGAAAATTCTATTTTTGGGTTTCAGATATGAATAGCTCAAAAAGTACAGAAAATTCTATTTTGGGGTTTCGGTATGAATAGCTTAAAAAGTAAAAAAGTTTGGGAAAACTAGTGCTGCATGCGTGTGCAGGACTTTGATTATTTCCAGTGCAATAGTTTTTAGATCTTTTCTTATCTCGTTTTTACAAATTTATTCAATATTCTTTTTATTCCATCTCTTCTGTCCAAGTATTATAAGTAAAAAAAAAAATTTAACCTATCGGTATGATTTTTAAAAATACCATCACATGTTTAAGTTTTGCGTCTCTTGTACGAGTAATGCTATATATCTCCTTTTATGTACCACTGATTTTTCTTCTCCTAAGTTTGGTAAGAGATCACTTGCAATTAATTAATTTTAATGAATTTAATACATCCATACTTTCTAAATCAATGGAAGGTGAAAAGTCGATGGTTGTATATAGCATTTTCCATAAGGGTTATCCTTGGATGGATTTCTTTTCTTCTAACACAAAGATTTACAATTTTTAATATTTGCTATATATAACGGGATGAGACCTTAAAGTAACTACTTTTGGTCTTTCTGTTTTTTGGTATGGCATTCTTGCATCCACTAACTAAAGCTTTAACAAGTGTCAAATGTAATTTCTTCCGCCCATCTTTTTTCTACCTCTTTCACATTGTTTCTCTCCCCCCCTCCTCCCGCCCTCCCGCTTGGACACTTTTTCTTCTTATTTATTTCATTTATTATACTATATATAATTGAAGAAATGCTTAGAGAATTGTTTTTTGGATTGACAACACTTTTGATGTAATATATGGATAATTATTATATGGATTGAGTGTTCGTGCACCATGAGATGTTATAATGCCACCTCATTTGTTTTGATGAGGTAATAGAATATGATAACAGCATGGTTCATGAAACCAAGTGTAGTGGATTATTATTTATGATTTCTCACTTTTACACGTCTCTCTATTATTTCTTTAATTACATTTATTTTATTTTCCATCTCTTTTTTCTTCTATTTTATTTTTTTCTCTCATTTTTTTATTTTATTTTAAGCTTAATCAAATTTTGTTCAAAACACTCTAAATCAATTTATAAATTTTTGCAAACACATAAAGTGTGTCTTTACGAACTAGTATATATAAATGACGAGACCTTAGAGCTATGATGCACGAACACGGACACGGGATACGTCAATTCTTAAAAAAAATAGTATACAAATACGGTTCAGACACAACTGTTCATGTGTATTTTTTTTCTTTTCTCTCAATAGCTGGATACAAACACGGGGCATGTCTTACACTATACAGGATGATTTTTCGAAGCGTCGTGCATCATAGCCTTAGAGTAATTTCCTTCGGTCTACAACTTTGGCAAGTGTCAAAGGTAGTTTCTCCCGCCCATCTATTCTCTACTCTTTCACTTTTTTTCTCTCTCTCACCTTGTCTACTTGCTCACTTTTTCTTCTTATTTTTCTCAATATTTTTATTTTTTTTTTGTTATTTATTTTTTCTCTTTTCTATTGCACTAACTTCTAACTAATAATTGATATAAAATTATTAATAAAAATTATGCTTGCATAATTTCAAACAATAGATGATATTGATAAATTATATTGTCACAAAATAATAATTAAATAACTAACTATTTAATTTATAATTTAAAAAAATTAAACACACGCATTGAGTGTGTGCCGCACCGCGACTAGTATAAAAGAATGATTGTAATAGGTCAAGTGGGGAGAGGATATAGCCAATGTAGAATATGACTATTGAGCCTTCCATTACGAGCTTTTTAAGTTAGCTATACATGCGATATGTCAAAATCAAATCTGTCTAATTGAGACTTTTCCTTAAAAAAAAGAAATTGTTAAAGCCCAAAATGAGTTTGGGTTAACAAGCTTCAATAAGGTGCTTCCAGCCCCGTCTGCTCCAAAATCTTCCATGTTGGGTCATTCGTATAAGTTACCCTTATTACGCCCAGACCTAAGCCCAGTTCTAGATGCTTCTTCCAAGGTCAATTTGGAGTTCACCAAGAATTCAGGGACTAATATGCAATTTTAGTATTAGGGTTTCTCTTAAATAGCTAGTGTGACTTTTTGGTTCTCATAATTATCTTTTCAGCATTCTGTCTCTAGTTTTTTACAGCAGCTTTGCCTTTTTCTCTTTGTAAAACTCTCTACAAGTAGATTCTTTATCTACATTTCCTTTAATAATAGTCTCTTAATTTTTCTAGCTTTATATCAGCTTTCAATATACGAATTTACTCGTATTTTATCATGGTATCAAAGCCTGGAATCTTGAGTTTTTCTTCATCCTTCGATCTTGGTGCTATTTCAGTCTTTGGCTGAAATTTTTTCTTCGGTTCATCACACGTATTCTGAGTTTGTAGGTATCAGCCACTTTTTTCACCATATTTCTAAAATTGGTGGGTCGATCCTCCTATCAAAAGTTAAAGTGCTCTATTGGTGACCTTTCTTTGCACTTTAAGTGCTTCATCTCCTCTGTTTCGTTCGTCTCTCACCGGAGCTGTTCTTCTTCGTCGGATCTTGCCTAGGGAAAGCTGAGTTTCAACGAATCTGTTTGATTTTTCGCCGGATCTGTTTGTTTCTAGCCGGATTTGTTGTATCTCACCGAATCTTGCCTTTTTCGCCGGATCTGTGCTCGGGAGAATCATTTTCGCCGAATCTTGCAATCTAGTTGCATTGCGTGTGTTTTTTTTCGTCTGTGTACTGATCTCTCACGTACGGATCCGACGAGCCTTCACAAGCATCTGAAACCTTTAGTGATTTCTTGGTTAAAATCACAAGTATCACTGTATCGTTCCATTATTGTGCATTTCCTTACTTAATTACCTTAAGTCAAGATTTGGATATCTTATTACTCTTTATTTTTTTCAGGTACACTGCTTTGTGTGTGACGTGAATCTCCAAAGTATTACGGATCTCATGTATTTGGTCAAACCTGATTTGACTATTCACACCACTTCCGCTTCATCTCTTGATAGTTTTTTCTGTATTTTTTTATAGCAAAAATACAGTGGTAAATTGGCTTAATCCCTTCTTGTTGGGAGTCGATCTGTGTTATCGACTCATTCTGTGTTGTTTACAATTTTTTTCCGTGTTTGCGCCTCTGTTTCTGCATAAACATTATGGCTGAAACCACTTTATCTACTGCTGTCACTACTGTCTCTGATCTAGACTTAAGTAATCCCTTACATTTACATGTTTCTGACTCCAATACTATGAATGTTATACCTTATGTGCTTACTAGTTGCGATAACAATGCTATTTGGAGTCGTGCTATGTCGATTGTGTTGACTGGTAAAACTAAATTGGGATTCGTTTTAGGCACTGTGCCATATCCCACTGATTCGGTCATGCGGAATCAGTGGGATAGATACAATGCCGTTGTTCTCTCCTGAATCCTTAACTCTGTGAGTAAAGATCTTTATGCTGGTTTGGTGTTTGCTAGTAAAGCCTCTAATGTGTGGTCTCAGTTGAATTGCACTTATAATAAGGTTGATGGATCAAGATATATCTCAAATCTGACAAGGTTCTGATTCTGTTTCTATGTATTATTCCAAACTTAAAATGTTGTTGGATGAATATTCTTCTCTAATTGCTTGTTCTCCATGTACTTGTGATGCTTCTACACATTCTGAGAAACATGAGCAAAATTTAAAACTAATGCAGTATCTTATGGGTCTAAATGAAAAGTATGTTGCTGATAGACATAACATTATGCTTCGTGTGCCTTTACCTGATGTCATAAGTGCTTTCTACATTATTTCTCAAAAAGAATCTCATCGATCTATCTCTCAAACGAGCACTAAGCATGCTTCTGCTTTTTCTGGTCAAACTTCTGAAAAATCGAACAATAATATTCAAATAGGCCTGTTTGTGAAAATTGTGGCACTACCAGTCACACGGTTGAACGGTGCTACCACATTATTGGTTTTCCTAAAAACCACAAAGGGAAGAAGAAACCTGGACAGAACCAAAATTTTAATAAAAGATCAAATGTTGTTGTTTTTGAAAAATGTGATTCTGTCCAGGCTGAGATTACAAGTGTTGGATTTACCACAGAGCAACATAGTCAAATTTTGAAACTTTTGAGTGGACAAAAGGAGTCAGGTGATAACAAAGCCCTTATAGCAGGTATATCATCCAAATCCTCCACCGTGTTTCTAACTCAAAATGGTTGGATATTGATTCTGGGGCTACAGACCATATGGTCTCTTCTCTCAATTTTTATCTGATATTACATGTGTGGAACAACAAAATATTTTGATAAATCTTCCAAATGGAAATCGTGTTAAAGTTACTCACATTGGGAAACTTGAATTACTTCCTAAAATTGTGCTTTTAAATGTTCTTGTAGTTCCTATTTTTTGCTATAACTTGTTGTCTGTCTCAAAGTTGACTCAAGATAACTTTTGTAGCGTCAAGTTTTCTAAAGACTGTTGTTTTTTCTAGGACCTTCGGAGTGGAAAATTATTGGGGACTGGTAAGCAAGATGGAGGGCTTTACTTCTTCCATCTACATCAGGTCTCCTTTATCCATGTGCTAATAATATTGATAATCCCATTGTTTGTTCTTGTCTTCTTTGGTATAAACGTTTGGGATACCCATCTGACGTTGTTTTAAAGGTTCTCAAGCCCACCTTAAATACTCATAGCTCCATTGAAACAAAACCGTGTGATATTTGTCTCAAGGCTAAACAAACTAGAGAGCCCTTCCATTTAAGTGAACATAAAACGACATCTCCATTTGAACTTATTCATGTTGACTTGTGGTGTCCTTATAAGGTTGATAGTCATGATGGGTTTAAGTACTTCCTAACCATTGTTGATGATTTTTCGAGAGCTACTTGGGTTTATTTTCTTATATACAAATTTGATATTGTTCCTGTTTTGAAAGATTTTTTTTCTATGATAAAAAATCAGTTTTCCAAAAACATTAAAACTGTTCGTTCTGATAATGGTGCCGAATTCACCAATCATGATCTTAGACTTTTTTTTTCTTCAGAATTTGGGTGCTAAACACCAATTTTCTTGTGTTGTCACACCTCAACAAAACGAGATAATAGAACAAAAACACCGACATTTGTTAAATGTTGCTCGTTTTCTTATGTTTCAAAGTAATTGCCCTATTGAGTACTGGTCTGAAAGTGTGCTAACTGCTGCGTTTCTTATCAATCGTACTCCTACCTCGGTTCTTCATGGTAAAACCCTTTTTGAAGTCATTTTTGGTTTTCCACCTAAATTTGATATTTTACGTGCTTTTGGATGTTTATGTTATGCCTCTATATTTAATAATAAAGACAAATTTGAATCTCGAGCTTCTAAATGTGTTTTTTTGGGCTATTGTGAAAATCGAAAAGCATATAAATTGGTTGATCTTGAAACCAATGATATTATTATATCTCGTGATGTTTGTTTTTATGAAACTGTTTTCCCTATCACACCAATAATGTTGTTACTGCAGGGATGAATGATTTTTTGATGGGACAATGGATGTGGATGCCTCTACAGTGTCAGGTAGGTTGGTCGATGAGAATAATGCCGTAGCCAAGAATAGTATTTGATGGTCCCAAGTGTGCATACGAAAGGGTCTAAAAGGGGGGGTTGAATAGACCTGAAGTCTTTTTCGACTTCAAAAGATTTCGTATTAAAATTGATTTGGACGCTTGAAAATGTAAACACTTTGCTAAGCGTTTACTTGAAAACTTTTTGAAAAGATTAACTTAGACTCAAGATTTGAATACTATAACCACACTCAGGTTTAAACGGTCAGTTCTTTAATCAGGGTTAGCACAGCGGAATGATTTAGAGTCTTCTCTTTAAAAGGTTTTAGCATCACAAAGTTTTCCTTAGTTGTTTTTGGGTTTTAAAATGTTTTGAACGCTTAGAGATCTTAGCGCTCGGTCAGACGCTTAAGAAATGATTTGAAAGCTTAGCGTTCTCTTTGACTTAAATTAGACGCTTGAATGTTTTATGTACTTTTTCAAGATATAATGTACAACTGTAAGTAAAGCAAATAAAACAGTAAGTAACACAATAATTTGTAAGGTTCATTGAGTAATGTAATCCCAGCTACGTCATTCTTCTCCTATGCACTTGGAGGCAATCCACTAAATTAATTTTCGAGAGAGTCACACAGAGACTTCTACAAAATAGGGATAAAGGAAGAGATGGATATGGATGACTTGAGCTCCTTGGTCACACAAGTTTCTGCTACAAGCCACTTCAATCCTCTGCTTCTGGAAAGACAATCTCAAGCTCCTTGATCACACAGATTTCAGCTCCAATAAAGATCTTCTCCAAGATGGCCTTGAGCTCCTTGATCACACAGACTTCAGCTCCAATAAAGACCTTCCTCAACAAGCTTCTCTTACTCAAAAATACTGCTTGTGAATTCAACAAACTTTCTCACTCAGATGAAAGATGTTAAGGGTTTATTGTAACAGGTTTGTTTGATGTTGGGAAGTTCAAACAACTTGGGATATCTCAATAATAGTGTAGGGTTCTTCTATGAAGATGTTTGAGATATCGGTGACTGTCTTTGGAATGTATTTGGAAAGCTTGAAGGATTTTGGCTATGGAGTTATAAGCTTTTTCTTCCAAATACTATCAGCAAAGCTTGGACCTTTTCTTGTGTACATGTGTGTATAATTTTGGTCTCTCTCCCTTATATTAAAGGGTTTGGTGGAGGGTACTATTTATAGAAATTCTTGGGATTTATCCGTTGGACACAATCAGGCGCGTGTCTCTCACGCAGCGCGTCAAATAGTCCCTTCTCTGACATTCCTCAATTTTTGCTAGTTCCGATTGGACAGACGCAGACTTGAACTCTGAGAAGCTGACAGTCTAGTCAAAAGGTGGCTTGTCCACAAGTCATAATGTCTTATCACATTTAATGCACTTATCAAGCATTTAATCGCGTTTTGAATTTATTTTTGTTGGAAATAAATGTCCATTGGATTGCATTAGAGTCCTCCATGACTTGAGAGTATATTTCAGGTGTATCTGATCTTAAATCGCATGAGTGATTTGAGGACTTGGTTCAATACTCCTGGAACAATCCTTTAGTGTTAGCTAGTCGTTAAGAACATTATCTTGAACGCTGATTCATAAATCCTGAAATAGTCTTTAAGTACTTGACAGACGCTTAAGACAAATTTTCATCTTCACTTGACTTCAAACGCTGATCTTCAACTTCATCTCTAATAGACTCACTCAGAATTCTATTAGTGACTCAGTATCTAATACGTAGTCTAAAATCTACAAAGATAAAAATTACAAGCCTAACAAACTAATAAACTTTCAAACGCTTATACAAATATTCTATGAAAGTATAAACTTACATTCCTTTGGCGTCTAACATAAAATCCTATCTTGTCATCATCAAAACATCTAACATGAAATTCCTAACAGTATCAACATCTGCACTATGATTGTACCTTACACGAGTGCTGACAGTGTTAATACGCCCGCAGATTTGTTATTTCCCTATAACATGGACACAAGAGCTGAGACCACGCCACTTACCACACCATCCCCCATTTATCAAGAAAGTTCATCTCAAGTATTTAGTGATACTTAACATGAATTTGAGTGTGAATCAATTTTTTTGAAAATGAGTCGGGTATTCCGATCCGTTATGAAAATCTGCTCGTGTTATGAAACTACCGTCTCACCTTTGAGATTATGAAGTTTCTTTATCTTCTAATTCTGTTTGTCTGAATCTTTGTGCTATAGTTGTATTAGTTCTAGGCATCGCTGTTTTGTTTCTAGTATTGATAAAATTAAAGAACCTACCTATTTTTATGAAGCTATAAAAGATAAACGTTGGAAGATCGCTATGGATCTTGAAATGGCTGCCCTAGAAAACAATCATACTTGGACTCTCACTATACCCCCTAAAGGTAGAAAACCTATAGGGTGTAAGTGGGTGTACAAGATTAAATATCACTCCAATGGAGAAATCGAGCGGTTCAAGGCTCGTTTAGTTGTCAAAGGATACAGCCAAAGGGAGAGTATAGACTACTTCAAAACATTTTCACTAGTTGTGAAAATGGTCACAATGCGGCCTTTACTTTCTATGGTTGTGGTTAAGGATTGGCCTGTTTTTCATCTAAATGTAAATAATGCTTTTTTGAATGGAGACCTTAATGAGGAAGTTTACATGTCTTTACCTAAGGGTTATTTTTCTAATGAAGATACTAGAGTTTGTAAATTGAAAAAGTCTTTGTATGGGTTGAAACAAGCCCCTCTTCAATGGAATGAGAAATTCTCAAAATGTTTAGAGACAAATGGTTTTAAGCAAAGTCTTCGTGATTATCCTTTATTTGTTAAAAATGTGAATTTTGTGTTTATAGCTCTTTTGATATATGATGATGATATTGTGGTAACTGGAAATTCTTTATATCACATTAATAATGTTAAGATTTACTTGGATTCACAGTTTTACATAAAAGATCTTGGTGAGATAAAAGATTTTTTAGGCATTGAATTTGCTCGTTCTTCTAGAGGGTTATGTTTGAATCAACGAAAATATGTGTTAGATTTGCTTGTTGATTTTGGTGTGATAGGAGCTAAGCCTTCTTTGGTTCCCATGGAATAAAATCTAAAATCAACTCTTGAAGCTAGCGATGATGATAAATTTCTTGTTGATATTGGTAACTATCAAAAGCTGATTGGTAAGCTCATTTACCTTACGAATACTCGGCCTGATATTTCTTTTTCTGTTCATGTTTTAAGTCCGTTCATGCATAAACCTAAAGAATCGCATTTAAAATCTGCATTCCTTGTTTTGAGACATTTGAAATCCTCACCTGGGCAGGGGCTGTTTTTTCCAAAAGATATTGTTTTTAATTTGAAAGCATATTGTGACTTAGATTGGGCTGCCTGTCCAATATCTCGTAAATCTGTTACTGGTTCTGTATTTTTTTATGGGACTCGTTAACCTCTTGGAAAAGTAAAAAGCAAAACACTGTTTCTAAATCTTCCACCGAGGCAGAATATAGGGCTATGTCCCTCACTTGTAGTGAAATTATGTGGATCTTGGGTATTTTCAAAGACTTGGGAATTTCTGAAGTAACGCCTGTTAATTGGTTCTGTGATGATCAAGCTTCTGTCCACATTTCCTCCAATTCTATTTTTCACAAATGTACAAAACACATTGAAATAGACTGTCACATTGTTCGTGACTATGTGAAAAACAAAATTATTTCTACTAATTTTGTTCGTATTGGTGATCAGGTTACAGATGTTCTCAGGAAGGCATTGGGCCGTGTGAAACATGATAGTCTAGTAAAACAGCTTGGTATGATTGATATTTTTGCACCTGCTTTCAGCTTGTGGGAGGGTGTTAAAGCCCAAAATGAGTTTGGGTTAACAAGCTTCAATAAGGTGCTTCCTACCCGGTCTGCACCAAAATCTTCCATGTTAGGTCGTTTGTATAAGTCAGCCTTATTACGCCCAGACCTGAGCCCAGTTCTAGATGCTTCTTCCGAGGTCAATTTGGAGTTGATCAAGAATTCAAGGACTAATATGCAATTTTAGTATTAGAGTTTCTCTTAAATAGCTAGTGTGACTTTTTGGTTCTCATAATCTTCTTTTCAACATTCTCTCTCTAGTTTTTTATAGCAACTTTGCCTCTTTCTCTTTGTAAACTCTCTACAAGTAGATTCTTCGTCTACTTCTTTAATAATAGTTTCTTAATTTTTCTAGCTTTATACCAGTTTTCAATATACGATTTACTTGTATTTTATCAAAATCATTTTATAAACCAAACATCAAACAGAAATGTCAGATACAACCAAAATGATACTCGGCCTAAACTGCAAATTTGTACTTAATTAAATTTAGATATCATTTAGAAAAATGATACGCGGGCGAAACTTCAAATTTTAGCTATGGCCACATTTATAAAAAAACAGGAAAAATTGCAACATTTATACACTATGTTGGCGTGTACGTTTTTTTAGTACTTTAAGTTAGCCTACTGGCAATTTAGGTACATTAACTTGACAAAATTAGCAATTTTGATACAAATTGGTTGGAAATTTTGAGAATTTTGACTGAAATTGGGGATTCTGACTAAAATTTGGGGATGTTGACTGAAATTGGAGATTTTGACTAATTTGGAGTTATTTTTTTAATAAACTTAATTTCTAAAATAAATTACTTATTTAAAATATTATTTTAAAAATAAAATAAAAAAGAAAAGTGAGGGTGGGGAACCCCACCTCACTCGACCCTCACACAGACAGTCACACACACACATAATTACACACACACACACACAATTATACACACACACACACACACACACACATATATATATATAAGTATTTCTCTTTTGAGTATACACACACATACATATATATATATATAAGTATTTCTCTTTTGAGTATACACACACACATACATATATATATATATATATATACACACATGCATATACACACACACATACGTTGATGCAAACGGTAGGGTGGGGTGGGTGGGGGACTGGTGGTGATGCAGGGTGGGGTGAGTTTTTTTTATTTTATTTTATGAAATAATAATTTTTTTAGTTTATGTTTAAAATAAAAAATTCCAAATTAAGTCAAAATATTTAAAATAAAAAATTCCAAATTAAGTCAAAATCAATCAAAATCTCCAATTTAAGTCAAAATCCCCCTTATTTAAGTCAAAATCCTTAATTTCAATCAAAATTCTCAAATTTCAGTCAAAATCCCCAATTTCATTCAAAATTCCTAAATTTTCCAATCAAATTCAAATTTTTCGGCCAATTTGTACTAAAATTGCCGATTTTTTCAAGTTAATGTATCCAAATTGCCAGTAGGCCAACTTAAAGTACTAAAAAAATGTACACACCAACATAGTGTATGAATATTACAATTTTTCCAAAAAAACAAATCCAGCTACCAAATAATATATCTAATACAATGTGATTTATTAGTAAAACTACTAATATATGATTGCGATGGTGATTGTGCCGTTATATTAATTGGTTCCAGATTCTATAGTTATAAATATCAACAAGTTCACGTTCACCTACATGATTCAAACATAGTGTTGCAGTGAGAATAGCAATACAGCATCACAGCATATTGTTTCTTTCCCTAATTCTTTTTGGTACGAATTTCTAAAATAATATGAAACAACGAAAAGAATCTGAATTTATTGTGAGTTATGA
This sequence comes from Buddleja alternifolia, assembly GCA_019426215.1. NCBI lineage: Eukaryota > Viridiplantae > Streptophyta > Magnoliopsida > Lamiales > Scrophulariaceae > Buddleja > Buddleja alternifolia. The sequence goes on from CM033391.1 coordinate 47,808,511, forward strand.
ATTTATTCAACAATATGAAATTCGAGGATTCTAACGACTTTAATTTGCCATCCATTTGGTTAGTTAGAATATGGTGGCATTCAGGGGATCATACGCCAACTCTTAAGATCAACGTCTGGTTTCAAGAGGTCATCTGCCCATGTTTTGTCACAAAAATAGATTTTACATTTTTTATAGTGACAAGATTTGCATAAAATTGTCATAATTAATGATAATGAAGTTGTGACTATTAAATAACAATTAGTGACAACAATTATAGTTGTGCAAGTTCAGTGCCCCACTAAGTAGGAGAACTGAAGTCACCCGTTAGGGCGGCCTTCTGGCTTTCTGATGGCTTAGCTTAGCGCTTAGAAAGGCTCCCACCTATTTGTTTATTATGAGTCCGCATTAAACCTATCAATCCATTGAAACGAAGTGTACGTACCCCAGCACGAGCTTAGACTCGCAGCTGAAAGAGGAAATTGAAAGACCTTATAGCTTACATGTCCCGTAACTGAAAGAGTTGCAACCTCTCTTCTTGCCCTACTTGCTGGCAATGACTGACTCCATTGCTCTCTCATGACAGGACGGCTCGGCCCTACCCCTTGAAAAGGTAGGCGATAGAAGGTCAGTAGGGGATCTGGCATCGCTTTCGGAGATAGGGGAAAATAAGACACGGGCAGCTCTTTATATTAGAGAGTTAGCCCCAGCGTCCCCCCCCCCCCCCCCCTTTCTCAGGCCTTTTATGAGAATGGTTTAATGACTATTCTATTAAAACGCTTGAGAGGCGACAGCTCCTCCTGGGAAAAAGAAGAGGTTTAGCCAACTTTTTCATATATACTCCTTTAGTGCTCCTCCAAGGAGGGAGTTTGCTTTACCCAACTCTCTTTTTGATAACAAGGCAGAAAGCCCCTACCGGACACTCATTAGTTTCGAATGAAGACTCTATTTGTATTGTCGTTAATTAAACTTTGGTTTAATCATAATATATTGAAACTAAATCGACGATAATAAAACTAATATTTATTTTACAAATTTTTGGTTTAAACAACTAATTAATACCAACGGGGGTTGGTCCAAGTGGTAAGCAATTTGGTTCCGCTTAAACAAGGTCTCGGGTTCGATTCCTTGTGTACGCAGTTAACCCCGTTGGGATACTCACTCACCAGGCCAGGTGTGGGACACGGATCGACCAACAGATTAGTCCGACAATGTCCGGAATACTGTGGTAGGCAACAAAAAAAAAACCAATAATTAATTATCATACTCCGTAGTTGTACAACACGAACAAATTAAACTGCAACTGCCACTTTTTTTAGCCATATGAACTAGCTAGTGATATTAATTAATCACCCCTAGCTACTGTCCCATACTTAAAATGGAAATCAAGTTGCAATTAACTTTCACGCATGACGTATAATGCAACTTGATGATTTTGTTAATCTGACACTCTAATAAGATTGGTTGGTGCAAATCTCGTACACAGACTTTGCAGAATTTAATAAAATCAACTTGGTACTGCCTCATACGTGGAAACATTCATCTCTCTAATTTCATCCTTAATCGAGACCAAAAATGCCCTCAACATATTCAACAGCTAGCTTCACAACATTTCTTTTGTCATTTTCATGCAAGTTGGAGCTTAGAGGTAAAAAATATGAAATTGGGATCTAGGGTTTTGTCTTGTTTTAATTTATTAAGCACAAAGTTGGTTTTAATGCATTGTTTAGGGTTTTGGCTTTAGGAGTTCAAGAATGTCTATGTGATGCAATGATAGTCGTTGTTTAATGCATCTTTAAGATTCCTAGTTCTTTTGAAAGGGCAACTTCTGATAATATCATATTCAATATTGTGTAATATTGCGTGGATATGCACAGACGGAGCTAGGGGGGGTTGGAGGGTGCCATCGCCCCCCCCCCCCCCCCCCCCCCCTCAATATTTTTTATTATTATTATTACTACTCATAAAATTTTCAAAATATCCATTTTCGCCTCCCCTCAATTTTTTTTTCATTACTACCTATAAAATTTTCAAAATATCCATTTTCGCCTCCCCTCAATTTTTTTTTCATTACTACCTATAAGATTTTCAAAATATCTATTTTCGCCCCCCCCCCCCTCCCCCTCCCCCTCCAATGACATAATTATCCTCTATATTATTCAAATTTATTGTAATTGAACCTAGTTCCTTATTAGATTTCCCCCCATAAATATAGCGTACCGTACAGCGGGGGGCTAGCCCCCCACACCTCCCTTGATTCCTTCGTCTATTTGAACTATATCACAACAATCTCGCCCCCCCCCCCCCCCCCGCTGAAGATCCTGGCTCCGTCCCTATGGATATGCACTTTGTGTCTCCATGGAAACGGATCGGTAGTGAGAGTATATGCAAGGGTTGGCATTAAATATTTAAACGAATCGAGTCGAGTTAAACAACATGATCGATGATTAAGTTTAGTCACAATAAGAGCTCGCTTTACTGATTTGGAAGGAGTTTTAGTTAGGGTGGAAATAAATTTTCAATCACCGAATACCTTTCTTTATGAGATACAGAATCATTGAAAAACATATTTGATTCAAAAGTGTTAGGAATCAACGCGCATGAACGAACTTTAAAGTAAGAATGAAAGTGAGAAAAGACGAGACAACAGATTTACGTGGTTCGGCAAAATCCGCCTACGTCCACGAGAGTTTCCGTTCTTCCACTATAAGAGAAATTTACCAGTACAAAAATACACACTTGAGTTTATAGACAAACTCAAGAAAACCACTCTTGTACAACCACTCTCAAAGTTATATAGAACACTACTCTCCCATCCCCCTTTGTAATGCCCCGAGAGAAAAACCCCACAAGTGTTTCCCGTGTAGCACAATTTGTATCTACCACAAATTGCTTTCCCTAGTATACACTACATTTTTCCTAGTATATGCTACACTACACACACTTTGCTCTCTATGTTTTCTCTCAATTTGGGATACCTGAAGTGAAGGAAATTCACTCCTATTTATAGGAGTAATTCCACCTACCAAAACTCCTTTTGGTTTCACCTACCAAACAATCTCTTGGTTTCACCTACCAAACAACTCTTGGTTCCACCTACCAAACAACCTTTGGTTCCACCTACCAAAGTTATTCCTTTTGATAATTTGATTTGTCTCCACACTTATATCCCATCACAAAAGTTCCTTGTCGAATTTGAAATCTTGTTTGTTTTGTTTGTCAAACAAATAATGTTTAAAAAAATTTGGATCAAGTCTAACACAAGTGAGGTTCAAATAGCTTTATAATTCTACACATATGTTAACTTTAATCTTTAGGTTTTAATCATCGAGTCAAGCTCAATCGCACAAAATCTTCAAATCTTATCTAATGAAAGAGCATTCAAATTCGTTTTCTATGAATAACATTTCTATGATTAATGACCAAGCTTAAACTAACTTTTAATGATTAATTTTGAGTCGTGTATTGAATAATTTGATCAACTTTTGAGTATTATTTTGCGCTACCCCTACCACTCTTTTCCATTTTACATTAGTATTTTATATTAATTTCTTTACTAAACTTTCTAATGTCTCTGGTACTAATTAAATCTTGATCAAGCGAGCTTAGATGGTGTTTGTAAAACTCATTTGAGATATTTTATAAGTTTTTACATTTTATCATTTTTTTTCTTGTTTTAAAAGTAAGCTCTTAAATTGTTAGGACAAAATAAGATCGTGAAATTTATATTGATAACTTTTTAATTAAGATGGTCGAATAAAAGGTTTGCTAAGATTTTAAAAATAAGTTAGGGACTTGTTATTTATTTTTAAAGATCATGTTCTGATATCGTAGCGCGAGTGCTTAATTATAAGCTCTTATTTTTTTAAAATCTTGTTCAAACACTACATGTCATCTTATACTTTCTCAAATGTTTTATAAGATATTATAAAGGGTTTAGATGCTCACCTAAAGATCCTCGTACACGATTAAGTTCATAAAAAGTCTCAAAATCCTAACAGTTTTAGGATTTAGAGTACATACTCTTAGCTTATGTTTAGTCCTCGAATTTTGACGAAAACTGATAAAAACTAATATTTCATTTTCACTTTAAGTAATCATAGTATTTTATAATGTATAAGATCTGATGTTCAAACATGGGTTCAAGGTATCTCCGCAAACCACTAGAAATTGCAAAAAATATAAACATATATGTGAGGTTCATATAAGACGGGCTGTTGTTAGGAGTTTTCCAAACTCCAAGTCTCTATGTCATTACAATCGTCCACATAGAGGAATTCATGTGAAATTTACTATATATAACTTATTGTGTAATGATATTGAGACTTTAATTTGAGTATGAAGACTCTCTGAGAATCATCATGCAGAGTAGTTCGAGCTACAAAATCAACAATATTTCATGTGCAAATTGTTAAATGTTTCAGACGATGCTATTAAAATTCGTGAGTTTTTGAATTAATCTCTCCTATTTTTTTTTTAATAAAAATAGTGGAACTCCTTACCACTAATAGAATATTACGGACAATCGAACACTTCTTGATGCATGTTCATTTTAAGGAAATGCTTACATAAACAAACTCTAATGAATGGACTAAACTTTTGGTCTCTAGGCCCAATAGTTACATACTTCTATAGGTCCACTGGGCTTTGTCAAAAAACCAACTTGTGCATCAATATTAGTACTTATAGAGAAAATTTTGTGTAACCAAAAATAAAAAAACTTATAGAGAAAATTCTCACGTCGAGTTTTCTTTTTTCCTTTGAATTTGTCATACGCTGATTATTTATTTTTATTTTTTTGAACATAACAAACCCTTATATACGTATCAAAACAAGTACACAATTTTGTACAGAGGTGGCCTGACTGTGAAAGCCTATATACATAACAAATCTGATCGCTATCTACAAAATTTTGTAAAAAACTTAGGCAGTGGTAGAAGTAATACGCCCTGTCGGTCTGTGTGGTGCAGGTGTTCGCCAAGTAGTCAGCCACCATATTCACTTCCCGGTAGCAAAATTTTAGCTGGAGGTACTGGAGTTTAATCCACACCTCCTGACAGTTCTGTAGAAGAGTGGCCACGGCTTGTTCCCGCACGATCCTGCAAGACAAGCAGTTGAATAGTATAATAGAGTTAGTATCAATGATCACGTTATTAACATGCATGTTCACAAATAATTGGATACCCACGTAAGCAGCCCATGTTTCCGCGATATTATTTGTGGTAATGCCAATATTTATCGAGAAAACCGCCAGAACTTCACCACGATGATCCTGGATGACCCCTCCGACTCCAGCCCGACCCAGGTTACCTAAGGAAGATCCACCAATGTTTAGTTTACACCAAGCTGGCGATGGAGCAGTCCGTTTGAGCTGAAAAGCCATCGGCAGAGGAAGGTGATCGTGTAGGCGGTGTTTTTTAGCAAGGTTTTTTAGGGTATTGTGATAGGTGATCCAATTATTTACCGGTGCATTTTGAAACACTAACGAGCTTTCCAGATGTTCCAATAGGAATAGAGAAGGAGTAGCTTTTGTTTGAGTGGAGTTGTAGTAGCTTTTAGCGTAAGAAGAAGGTGAGTATCTGGAAAAATCGTGTGGGTATCATAGGCAAGTTTTTGGAAAACCTGTGTTAAAATGGGGCATTCCAAAAAGAGGTGAGCATGGTATCTCCCGCTGTTTTGCATAAAGGATAGAGCGGAGACGATACACGATGACAGTTGTAAAGATGTAACGCAATGGGGAGGCATTCATGCTCGAGCAGCCACACAAAGAAAAGGGTTTTAGGCTTAAGTTTGAGTTTCCAAAGAGATTACCACGGTAAAGTCGGGTGCTTGGGCGGATTAATAATACTACTCCCCCATTGATATGTTGTTCTGATACTGAACACTCCATCAGCCGCCCAGCTCCATAAGGGAACGTCCACCACCGGACATTGTGGCAGTGGGTAACCTTTAATGAGTTGCATGAGGAAAGGATCCATGACGTGGTAAAGGGTAGTAAAATTACATTGCATAGTAGTAGGCTGAATGAAGTCTGCCACTAGTTGGTGGCTACTTCCCGGCGATGGTGTGCACAGGTTTTCTAGTGAGAAGGGTCCTAATCATTTGTCAGTCTAGAACCGGACGGATTTACCATTGCCAACACACCATCAAATGGAGTCACCAACCCACGGGATAATTTTTGATAAGTTTTTCCAGAACCAGCTATGGTATGGTTTGGAAGACGCTTGGAGGATAGATTTGTAGCATTGGTACTTGGCCGCGATAAACCTACGGAGTAGTGAATTAGATTCTTGAAACAACCTCCACGCAATACGGAGGTGGTAGGCTTGGTTCAGGGCTAGTAAATGTGTTGAAGATATATGGGTCGTTGCAAGGATTATTGGAGGCCCAAGTAGTACTCAATCTGGCCTGTTTGCTAGCCCTACCAATTGGGGTCAATTTGGTGTTGACCAGAAGTTCAGGAATTTTTCTGCAATTAGCTATCATATAAACCAGAATAGTCGTCTCTTTCTCCTACAACTCAGATTCATCTTTCTCTCTCTACAAATAAACATTTTTTCTCTTACAAAACATTCTCTCTCTCAAGAAACAGTCGTCTTCCTCAGCAAGATTTTCAAGTTTTAACAACCAGAGAAAATATGATTTCTTTCTGTAAGGCAGATTATGAGAAGCATGCTGCAACTCATCATTATGAGTCCAACTAATACGCCTAGAATGCATACAGCAACATGCATAATTGCTTTTAAGAATTGAGCAAATGCAATTGATATGTAGAGGTATGCAGAGATTCCAAGCCAATGTATCATAGAACATATTGCACCAATTTGGATGACATAAGATATATGTATATGTGTCCAAAGTCATTCCTCCATCCACTTTCATAATCTTAAAAACTTTAGTTATGCCAGTATTACTAAAAAAACGCTTATGAAAGATTGAATTGTTACTAAGAAAAGAATTAAAAAACAAATACTTTGGCACCTCAATTATATGCGACCCACTCAATCCACTAACTAATTCAAATATGTCAAGAATGAAGAAGGCTACATTTACATTGTTATAAAAAACTTGCCCTTTCATCTTCAACAAACTGCTCAAGAAATTAATGAGACAACTCCAATGCACACAAAATTGCCGGCAAGGCCAATATATGAGCAAAACACTCATTATGAAGACCAACAAAGGGTAAGTAACAAGTAACATATCACAAATACGAATCAAAACATAGATTGACACGACCAAAGGAAAAGACAATTTACTACCGAATTTTTTGTCAACAAAAAAATACAGAAAAAATGAGTAATTAGCAATACTGCACAATGGAACACTGTGTTTTGTTACCAAAAACACATAAAACACGAACTGAAGTTCGAAAGTTGCATCGGAAGCAACACATCCAGCAATAACTAGAAATGAGAAAAGACCTCCAAGAAATTTTGAACCAAGAAGCCTGTTGTCAGTAGAAATAAACAAGAAAAGATATAATAAATCGTTAAAAATAACCGACAAAGATATAGAACGACAAATACCGTAGTGTTTTCCACGAAAACACAAAAATAGAAACGGACAGATGGATACATCTTTCGAATGATGCAGATGCAAGCATAGAAGCCAATTGTGCCGGTCAAAATAAAGAACGTGTTTGACGCAACTAGCATATACCCAAAGTACAAGAACCCAAGACCAGCTTAGTAATTTCCAATTTGATGAAGAAATAGAAAAAACTAGAATAAGAAAAGGTACAAATCGGATGAGCCAGCAGTCAAGTAAGCTCTCCACCACCACTTATAGAAAATTCTACTAAAACAAATAGAAACTCTGAAATCGAATTGAAAAAACGAGCGATACAATATACCGATGCACTTTCAAGAAAAGGCACAAAACAAATAGCAGATCGAGAACCACCAATCCTTGATACAACTTTGTACCACCAGATCCGTTGATATAAGGCGAAAGAACTCACAAAACCACCAACAAACAACTCTAATCGGAGAAACTACCACCGATTAAATGGCGAGAATATCTTGAACCTAAGCTCTTGATACCATGTTAAAAAACGAATAACACATTTATTGAAGAAAAACGAGCATATTACAAATCCATACATAAAATAAGAAATCTGAATTTACAAATCAAACTCAAATCCTATACAAGAACTAGAGAACAAAGATAGAATATATCTCTAAACAATAACCCTTTACCACAAGACGCGGAAGAAATTATACAGAGGAAAGAAAAGAATGAAAGGCTCTCTCTCTCTCGAGAAAATCTTGTTGAGGAAGACGACTGTTTCTTGAGAGAGAGAATGTTTTGTAAGAGAAAAAATGTTTTATTTGTAGAGAGAGAAAGATGAATCTGAGTAGTAGGAGAAAGAGACGATTGTTTTGGTTTATATGATGCGAGGAAATTATAGCCTTCATAGATATGTATCTGTTTTACTTGGAATCAATCACTGTTCTTTACTCAATGTGGAATTCAACTCTATATTTTATCCTAATTTTGAGGATATTATTGGCATTGATGTGAATACGATCAAATCATTAGATTATGATGATGTAGTTTCAAAGGGGATTGATCTTAAGAATGGAGAAGAAATGACGGCTTGGATTGAATATAGAGATGCAACATTAAATTGTTTGATTTTTGTTGTTAGTGTCTTCAAATATGACATTTTGTTTATTGTTTCACCTCTGGGCCTGGAACTATTGTTGTCTAGATCAATTTATTTATGGGTCATGTCATATGTGATCACTAATTTGTTTAGCATAGGTCTGAAAAAAGTGAGTTCTTTTGTTCGTGGAGCAATTTTTTTTTATCTCTTATATATATACTTCCTGTCAGAATCCTCCCCAATCCATCAAATCGCTTAAATTGTTTTTTCTGTATTTTTTTGTAAACAAAAAAAACAATGGTAACTCGATTATACCCTCTCACTTTGTTGGTTTTTCTGTTGTTGACCGTCGATTGGTATGTCATCATTTCTTGTTAGCTTTATTCTGCCTTCTTATGTGCATTTGTTTCTCGATCTGTGGTTTATTTCATATCTTCTATTGTGATATGGCTGAGGTGGTTCCCTCAAATTCATCCTTTTATCTGTTTTTTTGTTTATCAACATGTGCTTGGGCTTGCATTACATGAGCTTATTTATGTCTTATGATTCATTTCCTTTGGGGTTGGCTGTAGACTCTGGTTCATTCTGCTTATCATCTTGCTTATGGTTAGTGCTTAATGATATTAGTTTGTTGATTGCTACATTTATCGTATTCTTGATATATTGTCGCATCTTCTACGATAGGGAAGGACATTATGTTTGTCCCTCCTATGTGATTATGTGCCTGGTTCTGTTCCTGGATTACTTACAGTTACATGTTTCGAATTATACTCGAGCAGTGACTTTTTCTAGCTTATGTATCTATCAGTATCAACGCATGTCATGCATAGGGAAGGAAAGTCTTGTTCTCTCATTTGTGTTGCTGGTTTACAACCAGTATTCTGGTGGAACCAATTATGTTTTGAGTGTATTCTATTTGCTTTTGTTGTGTGCTATTTTGCTTGTTGATATTATGATTCATCAAGTATATCCTCCTCTAGTCAATAGAATAAAAAGAAGAGGACATACTCAAATATGTACTGAAATAGTGAATATATCAAATGAACATATAACAAAACCATTTTCTTGTGTCCTCCTATTGTGTTTATCATTAGTTGACATGTTTTTATGTCCTACGTTGCTCATACATGCTTGTTGCCACCTTTTGCTTCAGGGGGAGAATGTTATGTGGCTCGATATCGCTTATATGACTTTATTAGTTGTAGTATGCTATGTTTTAGCTATTTTCCTTTATAAATTCTATCCACGTATCGATGTGGTCTTTGAGATTAGCATATTCAATTTATGTGTTAATTCGTGCTTTTCCCGGATCCCTGTATCAATTTATATTGCCTGTGAGATTGTTTACGTACTGATAATTTTTTGTCAGTTTGTCCGTGTGATGTTTGTCTCCTTGTTCATTTATATCTTTGATTTGATATATTTCTTTTTGGTGGGAATTCTAGTTTTTATGTTCATTTTGATTAGTATGATAAGTTCTATATGGCATGTTTCTAACTTGCTTATTTTACTAGCTCATTATATGAAATTGATTATTTCGTGTTCGATTCATATTCGGCGGGATTTTCTTTTGTTGTTCTGTCCATATTTGGTCAGATTTTTGTGACGTGTGTCACTTTGTCAGTTGCATGTGTCGCTGAGTTTGGTAGTACTTTTATGAGTACTCTTGTTTTGGATCTTGTAATTTTTTCGTGGGTTCCTGTTTTTGGCGGTAATTGCGATCCTTGTTTTAGCTTATTTGGTCCTATTTTTATTTCGTGGATTTAGTGTTTGTCTGATTCAAATGCGAGATATGCGACTTTATTTGCTTGTTTATGGCTTTATTTTTGTTTAGTAGGTTCGGTTTATACCGATTCAAATGCGGACATGTGGCTATTGTTTCTTGTTCTCGATCTTGTTATTTTATACTTAGGTTCAGTGTTTTGGCTGTTCATTACCGTTTTTGATCGATTACATGTTTATTTGTATATGTCATTTCTTACTGGATTCATCGATTTGACTTTGGTTTGGTATTTAGTGATTTTTCATATGTTTGGTAACACTGTACTTTTTTGGATAACCTGTTGGATTATCTGTACTTTTATATCATATGTTCACTTTGTTCGGTGGCTTAGTTATGATTGTGTGATGTTGTGTGTTGGTCTATTATATGATGACACACTACATCTTTGGATTGTACACTGTTGCTGATGTTGGCAATTTGTTTTTTCAGGACTCTCACTTCATGTTTGATGTTTAATATGATAGACGATCGTTTCAAGTTCAAGTTCAATCTGGTTGGCTATTTCTCATTTCCAGTTTCTGTTTTCGGAATTTCAAGTTTCAGTCTCATGATTCGTTTCTAGTTCGCGTTTGCGTGTTCACTCCCCATGAGCTTAAGAGGGGGTGTTGAAGATATATGGGTCGTTGCAAGGATTATTGGAGGCCCAAGTGGTACTCAATCTGGCCTGTTTGCTAGCCCTACCAATTGGGGTCAATTTGGTGTTGACCAGAAGTTCAGGAATTTTTCTGCAATTAGCTATCATATAAACCAGAACAGTCGTCTCATTCTCCTACAACTCAGATTCATTTTTCTCTCTCTACAAATAAACATTTTTTCTCTTACAAAACATTCTCTCTCTCAAGAAACAGTCGTCCTCCTCAACAAGATTTTCTCGAGAGAGAGAGCCTTTCATTTTTTTCTTTCCTCTGTATAATTTCTTCCACGTCTTGTGGTGAAGGGTTATTGTTTAGAGATATATTCTATCTTTGTTCTCTAGTTCTTATATAGGATTTGAGTTTGATTTGTAAATTCAGATTTCTTGTTTTATATATGGATTTGTAATATGCTCGTTTTTCTTCAATAAATGTGTTATTCGCTTTTTAACAAAATGTCTTATTGCTAGACCGCCATAATGCTTAGGTTGGCAAACGTGACTCCAACCGACTAAGCTCGGCTTTCTAGTATTCGGGGTCACATTCCATAGAAACCTTTTGCTAATGTGGTTAAGCTCGTCAATAATGGTGTTCGGAAGCCGATAAGAGGTCATGGCATACACTGGGAGGACATTGAGAACATGTTTGAGGAGTGTGAGCAGACCAGCATAGGATAGAAATTTGTTATACCGCGTAGTGATCCTAGTTGCTATTTTGTCCACAATTTCATGAAAGGTCGCACGAGTTACCCTCCCTGTTCAGATTGGAAGCCTGAGATATTTTTCATTAGGTCTCTAAATGTCAAATTGTAATTTGTGAACAATGTCAATTTTCTGACTTGCTGGTGTATTGTTGGAGAAGAAAGCGGTGGTCTTCTGCCAGTTGACGGTTTGCCCGGCTGATTACTAAGAAAGAGAAAAACAATTAAAATTTCATCTCAATTAAAACTTCCATATAATAAAGTAAAAACAAATAAAGGATACAAATATAGGTTTTTTTTGTTGTAAATTTTTAAAAATGGTATCATTATATGGAAATGCAACAAACATATTTCATATTTTCATATATGATAATGAATCAAAAGAATTTACCATGTGGTTATGATATTCACCATAGCCTATAGGTCCGTATCTAAAATATGTTTTTTTGAGAAATATGGTGTAAATTATGAAATTGTTTTATTAGCTAACAAGAGATTGTGCATTTCTTGTGAGGCTGAAGTTATGGCTTAATTTTCTTATGATTAAATGGTTCGGCTTTAAATTATGATCTGCTCATAATAAATAAATAAATTGATTTAAATCGGAGATCGAATCAACAATCGTAATCAGTAATTTCTTATTACAAACTAATAATCAGCAATTTTCTATTACAAACTAGTAACAATAAGCTACAAACTAAAAAAAAAAAAAACTACTACATAAATAGATAAATAACCCACACATCTGGTGGAATTGAACCCGTAACCTCTAAGTCATGGGGCCTCAGTCTTACTACTAGACTAAGACATCATTGGCAACATTCTACAATTAAGATCTAAAAATAAATCAAGCTACTTAATTTGATATTAATCGCTAAAAGTCCAATTATTTTAATTAATAAACCAGTTTACACATATTTTCTCTTTGATAAGGTTTAAAACGTGAGAAGTCTCTCTCTCTCTCTCTCTCTCTCCCCCATCTCTCTCTAAACCCTAACATTCTTTTCTTTTCTATTTTCTTCCGTGGACAATGGTTTGGTAAAACAGTTATCTTCTTTACCACTGTCACCACCACCATCGTTGGCGGGTTGGGTTGGAGCACCCTTTTTAAGTTGTACATCACCACATCTTCAAATCTGACGAGACGAATATGGATCTAACGAGACAGAGGCAGATTTGACGAGATGAAGACGAGTGATACATAAGTTTTTATATAGCATTTTAGATATCTAATTTGCTTTGTATTTTCTTTTCTCTCTCGTATGATAGTTTCCTTCCTCTCTCGAATGAGAGTTTTCCTTGAATAGGAGTTGCACAAAAATTTTCTTGTATTCGTTTGTGAGTTTTTAAGAGTTGTTATCTTCAAGAAACTTGATAGTTGGTGTTTCAGATGTTCTTACTACATCGTTTGAGTCGATATGAATTGTATTGTTTCAGGCATTGTAAACTTTCAATTGAATGATATATAATACCGTTTTTCTTAAAAAATAAAAAAAGGTTTAAAGCGCGAACCCATTAATTTAAAAATAATAAAATATGTATAAAGATATCAAATTATTCGAACTAAAACTCAATCAAAACTAGTTCGATTCACAATAAAATCAAATCTAACCCAATTTCTGAAATTCGATAAACGTTGAAAAAAAGTCCTCTCACATTCCTACCTACAAATTCAAACTACTTGTTAGATTGAGGACCAAAATGCAATAACCTAAAGTCCGCTGGGGGGGGGGGGGTGTTCCTTTCTTCCCTATCTACTATTTCTCTCTAACAATAATTCCTTCTGGCAATCAAAAGCTTCGCCCCGATTCACATGGAGAACCCGGTAACCCGACCCTTACCCACGTCCCTCTCTCCCCAAACCCTATATTTCCTCAACTCAAAGCTCGGGTCCAGAGAAAACCTCGACGGAGCTCCGAATCTACTCTCGGATCTCCAAATCCAGTGCGATACCCTCGATCAAACGCTTTCCGAACTCAGCCAACAGCTCCAGTCGCACTTGACCCGACATTCCTCCCATTCGGGTCGGGTCGGGTCACTCTTCAAGAATATCCATGTTCAGTTGCAGGACCTTCATCAAACGACCTCCGGTCAATCTCCATCAGGTGCGTCTGATTATTAGGGTTACGTGTTTTTAGAATTTTCGATTCTGTTTTAAGGATAGTGATTTTGTGTACATGTTTTTTGTATGTGTATAGATGAAGGATCGAAGAGAGGGATGGGGGAGGAGTTACAGGCATTGGCCAAGGAAGTGGCCCGAGTCGAAACGGTTCGAAATTATGCAGGTCAGACTTGTTTTCCTTTATTTTTTTGGCTGTTTAGTAGTTTTTGTTATATTTATTATTGGATAATATAGTTGTGTGGAAATGGAATATTGATAATGTTGGTTGAGGATTTATTTATATTTAGTTTTTGGTTGCACGGTGATGTTCGGGAAGGAAGTAGATTGTGAGGGTTTCTTGTGGATATTTATTATGTTATCGGAAGATTAATTGGTTTGTTGGTATGCATGTTTGATTGACATGGACACGACTGGTTGAGCTCAGAATTTTAGGAAGGGTGATTACTTCATCTCTTTCTTTTTGGATAGCTTAGCCGAACAAACAGAGGAACTTAGAAATCCTTGGCATTCATCGTATATATATGATACCATTTAACATTTGATAGGAAACTAAAGGCACAAAATGAAGCTGAGAGTGGATATTGGTTGGTAAGAATCTCCAGGTTTTGGATATTTGATTTTCTTTGGGGGGTTGAGAGGGTGGTGTTGAAACGATGGAGATAATGAGTTGCACTTTTAACTTTTTTTCTGTTTCGCTTTGCTATATATGTTTTGGTAAAGATTGGGTAAATTCCGAAAATTGAGGCTTCTACTGCTACGAAAATAAAATCTTTCTCCATTGCACGCGTCCTATTCTCTGTTTATCTTGCTTGTGTTGTGCTACTATATTCAGTCAATATTTATAGAATGTTTATGAGCAAATAAGTACTCATGCCCCCACTGAACTACACAAGACAAAGCAGGAAGAGAATATTGTAATTAGTTGTTTGGTGCACTTCAAAACCATGGATACAAGTCTCAATACAAATTTTCGAATCAGGAAGTGAATTGCACTAAAGCTACTTCAATTGGGTCAAATTTCTACATTTGCGGAAGCAATTTCTGCTGAAGGATTCATGAAACACACAATCCAGTAGTTGATTCCCTGATTATGTTCCTCTTTATCATAGTGGTATTTGGTAAGAATTTACTCCGCAGTAGCAAAATATGTGCATGTGACACTTTTGAAAACTCAGGATCCTGTCAATGCATTGGCTCTTATATAGAAAGTGATAAATTGATAATGTAAATCATGTATTTACAAGCAGACATGATGAAAAGAAAAAAAGAAAACATACAGATCGGCGGTTGTGAGAGCATAAGGTTACAAAGGCTTGATGGTTAGAAAGAAGGTCAACTGCTAAATGACCGGTTTATGAACAAATTTATGTATCTGCTGAATCTAGTGAAATATTATTTCACGTATATAGGCTTACACTTCTATTATGCTTTCATATTAATTAGCTTCCTGTTTCGCCCATATCTTGATGCACACTTCTTGTGTCTTTAGTTTGTTTCCACTTTGTGTACATTCTCACCATTGTTGGCTGTTTTACCGTGAGCTATAAAATAAAATGATAACACCGTGGAGACGCTTTGATGCATGCAGTATATGATTGTTTGTTTCTAATAGTCATGTATGGAAGGTGAAAAATCAACTTAAAACAATAACTGGAAAATTGATGGTTTTTTCTTCTCCTCTTGTTATAACCAGTTATTTTCATAACCAAGCTCTTCATCACCTACAGGAACAGCATTGAAGCTTGTGGCATTGGTTGGTGATATTGAAGACGCCGTATCTTCTGTTATGAACCGAAATATGAGGAGGCATCCGTCAACAACGAATTCTGAAGTGAGTACCCTTTAATGGTATGTTTGCTTTAGATTTCTTGGATATAAAAGTTGGCTTTAGATTTGAAATCCACCAGCGCTTTATATTGATAGTTATTTTATCAGTGTATTTAGAAAGAGAAAGAGAAATGTTCTTTGGTAGAACATGAATCTGAACTTGAACTTGATACAAATCTCCTTTTAGAAAATACTCCTTTAAAAAGTACATGGTGTGCCACCACTACTTTTCAAGCTATAATTTTGAGACACTGTAAGGATGCACAAAGCGCATCTTGTTTTATTCCCATCAGAATCTTTTATACTATAATATAAGCAATAATGTGGATGAAGAGAGTATTATCTGTATATGTTTTAAAAAGAAAATAAATTTACGTCTTTTGTTTTCTTCAACATCACAGGATATGCGTGCAGTTGCTCTGAGATCGCTTAAATTGACAGAAGATTTGCTTAGTTCTGTTACAAAGAAGCATCCTCAGTGGGCTCGACTTGTTTCAGCTGTTGATCATAGAGTAGACCGAGCCTTAGCGATTCTAAGACCTCAGGCTATCGCAGATCATCGCTCGCTTCTTGCTTCTCTTGGATGGCCACCGCCACTTTCAACATCAAATCCAGATGCAAAAGGATCAATTGATGTGCAAAATCCTCTTTTCACAATGCAAGGAGACTTGAAACAGCAGTATTGTGAAAGTTTTCTCGCGTTGTGTGGTCTACAGGAATTACAAAGACAAAGAAAATCTCGTCAACTTGAAGGGCACTATAAAGATATTGCTTCCATTCACCAACCACTTTGGGCTATTGAAGAGCTTGTGAATCCTTTATCTATTGCATCTCAACACCACTTCGCAAAGTGGATTGACAAGCCAGAGTATATCTTTGCACTTGTGTATAAGATCACTCGAGAGTATGTAGACTCTATGGATGACTTATTGCAACCACTTGTTGATGAAGCAATGTTATCTGGCTACAGTTGCAGAGAAGAATGGATTTCAGCAATGGTATCTTCTCTTTCAACGTACCTGGCGAAAGAAATATTCCCCATATATGTTGCTCAGCTTGAAGAAGAGAGCGATAGTGGGACCCAATCACAGGTGAGGGTATCTTGGCTCAACCTTGTGGATTTGATGATTTCATTTGATAAACGAGTTCAATCTTTGGCGGAACATTCCGGAATTCTGCTTTCCGTCCAGGAAGATGCCAATATGCAGAAAATGTCATCATTGACTGTATTTTGTGATAGACCTGATTGGCTTGATTTATGGGCTGAAATCGAGCTTACTGATACACTCTCTAAATTGAAATCCCAAATGGAAGATGAGAGAAGTTGGATAAATGAAGGCCAGGGAGTTGTTTTTCTCTCTGGTCAGGAAGACAACAAATCGCCTTTGATTTCAAGTTTTGTTCTTCGACGTCTTTCCTCTGTTCTTGATCGTTGTCGATCACTACCCAGCATATCATTAAGGTCGAGATTTGTCCAATTAATAAGTTCACCTATTATACATAAGTTTTTGGATTGCTTGCTTCAACGGTGTCAAGAAGCCGAGGGACTGACCGCCCTGACCGAGAACAACGATTTAACCAAAGTTGCGAAATCTGTTAATGCTGCTCGCTCCTTTGAGTCTGTTTTAAAAGAATGGTCTGAGGATGTCTTCTTTCTGGAAATGGGATTGGAAAAGGCAGAAACACCTGGAAATAGCATTTTTGATGAAGAAATAAAAAAAGTGGAGGCGTTTAGAAATGAATGGATTGAGAAGTTATCCACTGTTGTGTTAAGAGGGTTCGATGCTCGTTGTCGGGATTATTTTAAGAATAAAAAGCAATGGCAAGAAAAAAATGAAGAAGCATTGTCGATATCAAGATCATTCGTTGGAGCTATGGATTATCTACAAGGGAAAATGTCGGTACTTCAAGACGGGTTGAACAAAGTTGATTTTACGAGGGTTTGGAGAAGTTTGTCTGCTGGTATAGATAAATTAATTTTCAATAGTATACTAATTGGCAATTTGAAGTTTTATGATTGGGGGATCGAGAGGCTTTTGAATGACGTGACGGTTTTATTTGGGGTATTTGGCGCGTGGTGTTTGAGACCTGAAGGTTTCTTCCCAAAAGTCAATGAAGGATTGAAGTTGTTGAAAATGGCGAAAAAGGAGGTGAAGAGTAGTTTGATTTCAGAGGAGAAGTGGTTAAAAGAGAACGGGATTCGCCATTTGACTGCAACCGAGGTAGAAAAGATCGTGAAGAATAGAGTGTTCACAAGCTGAAGGAAGGTTTTAAAAGTCAGTTTGCATTGCAATTTCTACAGCAAACTTCCCTTTTGATCAGAAGAAAAGGTGAGTTAGATTTCTCTTTTATTTATGTCAGATTTTACATCCAGTGCAGATAACTTCGCTGTATCTTCTGGGGTTGCAAATGGTATTTTGTTTCCTATAACAGAGTATTGTGTTCTCTTGTCAATTTTATATAAAGTATTTCTACTGCTTCATAATTACACTGAAACTTTATTCCACAACATGATGTTTTGAGAGCAATTGATGTCTTAAGAGTAATCTAGACTTGAATATGAATATTTTAAGCGTTTGTTTTGCTCAATTGACTTAATTTTTTTATTTTTATTTTTTGCTAAGACGCTTAAAATGCATATACTATATTAATGAACGTAAGATCAACAAGTTGGTGTCTCAAGTTGAATAAAAATGATGTTTCTGAGGGGGTATAACTAGCACTTCAACCCAAAATTCAGCGATGTTATGATTTTTTCTTGGGAAATTACACACAGACTTTCTCACTTATTGTGTAATTATCAAAACCTTCTTTCATTTATTGAAAATCACCAACACACTCCTCATGTTAAGCCATTTTTAACAATTACAACCCCTCTGTTTTTAAAAATTCTTACAATTTTACTCCTGTAAATTTTTACGAATAGATGCATTCACGGGGTGTGTAATTTCCCCCTCTTTTTCTTTAAACGACCGTGGAGCACGTACAAGATTTAAGATAATATACCGTGTGTTTAGGCTATTGAGTTTACATCGAGTTGTTTTTGCAAGTTTAAGCATAACGTATCATATTCTTCCCTACTCCCTCTACCAACCCCTCCATCCGACATTCTTCATCCTCCAACCTCACCACCTTTCCCCCTTTCGCGACTGGGGTTGGTTAGGCAATGGTGGGGGAAAGCTAGTGCTGGAGGTGGGGGCTGAGGGACAACTGGGATGGGGAAAGGGGTTAACTTCATGCTATCTACTTGGGTACGTGCCCAAGTGGGTTTTAAACAGCTGGATTATACATAATGAGGTGATTATTTCACTTTATAACATCATCATGTGCAGATCCAGCGATTTAAAACCCACTTGGGCACGTACCCAAGTGGGTAGTATGGAATTTCCCAGGGAAAGGGATGCTACGTTTGGAGGAGTGTAAGGGGTCGGGGAAAATGATTTTTTTTTAATTCAAAAAATAAAATAACATGGGAGTTATTAGATGAAGATAGATAAAAAGGAAATTTGGGCAAAATTGATCTATATTTTTAGATTTACACTTCCCAACTAATTTTTTCGGTACCCAAAACACCTTAGGGGTCGATGCAATTTTAAGTAATAGGGATTTTCTTGTAACCAGGCCAAACACACACACACATATAGGGATAATTACAATGAGCATCCTAAGGTTTTCTAAAATTACAAAAAATAGCCTCTAGTTCAATAATTTACATCTAAAATCCAAACGTTTAATTTCTTCCAACAATTAGCACCTTCCGTTAGGGTTTCAGTATGAAATTTTGGTAAACTTCTAAAAATACCCCTAACAGTTTTTTGAACCGGGAAATCCAAATTTTCTAGGACAATTATACCCTCTTAGTGTTATTTGTAATGTTTTGTAAACGTATAGGTGTTATATGTAATGTTGTGTATAAAAAGTATACAAATAATTATTATAATGAAAAATTATTCTCAAGAAAATAAATTAAATTAGAAATTATTAAAATTGTATAAAAACTATGTGTAAAATTATCATTTTAATTTTATTTAAATTTGTATATAAGAGCTTATATAATATTTTGATTATATAATAGTTTGTATATCTACAAAGAAATTATATATTTTAAATTAATTTATGTAATTTACAAATAAATTTAATAATTGTATTTTAATAAATTTAATTTCTAAACTAAATTACTTAAATAATATTTTACTTTATAGATTAAATAAAAAAGAAAAAGAAAAGCGGGGGTGGGGTTTACCGTGGTTTCCCCCAGCCCCCTCCATCCCCACCGCCATGCCCCACCCCAACCTCACACACAACAATACACACACACAGTCACCACACATACAAAATTACACACACACACACACACATATATATATATATATATATATATATATATTGCTGTTCTTTGAAATTTAATTTTTAATTTTAAAATTGGTATTAGAAGTAAATTTAGAGATGTAAAGGGGCAATATGGTAAAAAAAATCATTTCTTAATATTTTCTATTTTTTAATAAAAAATAATTTGTAAGGGTATTTACATCTTTTGATACTTTCCATCTAATCTTACATCAATACATGAAACATTGGGATGTTAAATGTAATTTATTGAATTAAAAGATGTTTTTTGTAATTTCAAGAAACCTTAGGTTGTCCAGTGTAATTATCTTTTTGTAATTTCAAGAAACCTTAGGTTGTCCAGTGTAATTATCCCATATATATATATATATATATATTGGGATAATTATACTGAGGGTCCTGAGGTATTGGCTAATTACAAAAAATATCCTATAATTTAATAAATTACATCTAACATCCAAGGTTTTCACATATTGATGTAAAAATGGATGGAAAGTGATAAAAGACCTAAATGCCCTTACAAAATATTTTTTTAAAAAGAAAAAAATTGTAAAAAAGTTGAATTACCAAATTGCCCCTTTACATATCTAGATTTATCTCTAATACCAATTTTAAAAAAAAATTAAACTTAAAAGAAAAGTATTTATATATATATATATATATCTTATCTTAAAAATTGCTTGTGTGAATGTGTGTGATTGTGTGTTTGTGTAAGAGTGGGTGTAATTGTGTGTGTGTGTATTGTCGTGTGTATGTGAGTGAGAGTAGGATGAGGATGGGGATGGGGATGGGGATGGGGATGGGGATGGGGGAAGACGACACTGTTCCCCACCCCATTTTCCTTTTTTTATTCTTTTTTTTCTTTTTTATTTAATTTATAAAATAATATATTAATAAGTAATTTATTTTAGTAATTATTAAAAATACAACTTTTAAATTTATTTGTAAATTTCATAAATTAATTTAAAATATAATTTTTTAAATTATATAAACTATTATATATTAATTAAATTAAATATTAAAATGATATTACACATTTTGTATTTTATAATTTTAATAATTTATATTCTTTTTTATTTTGTTAAAAATAATTTTTAATTATAAATAATTATTTGTATATTTTATATATATAACATTACATATAACACTTATACTTTTACAAAACATTGCAAATAACACCAAAATGGTATAATTGTCCTAAAAAAGTTGGGTTTTCAGGTACAGAAAAAGTCCGGAGCATTTTCAAAAGTTTACCAAAAAATTTAACGGCGTCGTACTGAAACCCTAACGGATGGTGCTCAATGTTAGACGGAATAAATGGAATGAATGTTAGGTGTAATTTATTGAATTAGGAGATATTTTTTATTATTTAACAATACCTCAAAGGTACCAAGTGTTATTATCCCATATATATATATATAGTACATACACACATTAATATATAAGCAATTAATTCTTTTATTAGCTTTACCAACAAGTATAGCCAGGATCGAGCTCAAGTTTGAACTGACTCAATTTGATATCTACCCCTATGTCAAGCCTACGTCAACATACAAATATCCGTTCGTGTTAAACTTTTTATTTAATTCATAACATCGTTCCATAGTAATTTTGCATGATTATCCACGGAGTTTTGGATAAGAATAGAAAAAGGTAAAATTTTGACAATACTTTATAATATTATTTTCCAAAGTAGTAGTCGTGAGTGATACGAAATCCTTACTTTTAAATGGAAAGTAATATTTATGGGGAAAAACGTTACAATTTTAAAAATCTTACTTCGAACATCTCGAGTGAAAATGGGTATCACACGGAATCTTATTTAATGGGGTCTCTTTGAGCTTTGATGCACAGGCAATAGATGCAGCCGATTTCCGTTTATAACAAGTGTTTGTGTTAGAGCCTATGATGCACGAACACGTGACACGGACATGGCACGATATGGATATAGGATATAGTATTTTTCAAAAAATTAGGATACGACACAGTACCGACACGAATGTCAAATTTATATATATATATATATATATATATAATATGGATCAAATACATCTCAATTCATTAAGTAAGATATAAGACTCAATCTACACTCTTGATACCATTTGATCTCAAGGTCTAATTTTAACCCATTTTTTAGATTATATAATTTTCTTTAATGCTGTCAGGGACATTTTAGTCATTAAATCCTAACAAACACATGATCTCTCTCCTCTTTCTCTCTCTTCCCCATCAACGCACTATTTTCTTAATTATTAAGGCCAAATACTCAGAAATTTTCGCATAGAATACGCTGCAAAGTGATAGATAAGTGGGGAGCAAATGAGATTCATCCATAACAGAGGTTGAATACAAATATCAGAAAAGACAAAAGTCAGTGTATCAGATCAATATTAATTACACAGCTAACCCCCTTTTTTCTCCTCTTCCCTTTTCGATTTTTAGTAAGGGGTTTTATGCAATTATCCCATCTTTTTGTTCGTATTTTTGTCACAATGAGATGATGAATGAATAATCATCTGGCTAATATATTGTATAATGACTTATAATACACTGTATAATGTGTTATAACATACAGTATAATGGCTTATAAGATACTATATAATTGAATATTTTTAATATGTTATTAACACATACTGTATAATGAGTTATAATATACTGTATAATGTGCTATAACATACTGTATAATGGCTTATAAGGTACTGTATAATTAAATATTTTTAATATGTTATAAACACATACTGTATAATGAGTTATAATATACTGTATAATGTGCTATAACATACTGTATAATGGCTTATAAGATACTGTATAATTGAATATTTTTAATATGTTATTAACACATACTGTATAATGAGTTATAATATACTGTATAATATGCTGTAACATATTGTATAATATGCTATAACATACTGTATAATGTGTTATAAAAAAGAAAGAGAAGAGAGGAGAAGCAATAGAAATCGCCATTTTTCTTCCTCTCCTAATGGTTGGCCTAAAGCTTGCACATTTAAGTTGGTGGAGGAGTGGAAAAATCTGAATTGGAATTGAATTTCAGTGGCAGACTTTTCCTTTGTGGGAAACAAACAAAACAGCACACAACTGAGGGACTTTTATGATGGAAGATTCTGATAGAAGGGGTCAATTCGATGCGCGCGTATGCGCATATTCTTTTAAAGTTTCTGAGAGAGAAGACGATGAAAAATTTTCTGAGCCGTGGGTTTTGAAAAATAATATCATTTGACTATTATACCCCTGATCCAATTGGAATCAATTTCCCCACCTGATTTTTTATTTCTTTTTGGACTGTTGGATTTAATAGATCCAATGGTGTAGATTGGGTCTTATATCTTATCTAATATAGGGTATTAGATCTTGACCCTATATATATATATATATATATATATATAATTTGTTAGATATTGATTTTAATTTCAACATAATTTGTTAGAAAAATGAACTATGAAAATGTTATTTATTTGTTTAATGTTAAATTTGTATTTTCCTTGCTTCTTTGTAAATATATATATGTTTGAAAAATATCAACTAATTCTCAACAATAAGTCAATAACGAATGCAAAACAAAAATATAAACAACCACAAATTACAAGGCAATTACAAATACAATCAAAGTATTAAATGCTCAAGAATTAGAATTAGAATTTTTGAAACTTTTTGTTTACAATTGGAACCCTACACTTTTTAATTTCTTAGGAAAACTACCTATCGTGTCGGACGCGCATTTGGTTGTGTCCGACACGGTTTTTTATTTTTTAACTATGGACACATATTAGCCATGTCTGATACGTGAAGGAGACGTGTCGTGTCCGACACTTGTCCGACACCGCCCAGAGATAATTTTCGAAGTGACCATGCTTTATAGGTTAGAGCAAATACAAAAATAATAGCATGAAAGATTAAACAACACAACAATTTACGTGGTTCGACAATTGTCCACCTCCATGAGAGAGGAGAATCTCATTATTAACAAAAGAAATATAAAATTCAAAGTATGTCAAAATTACCGACTAATTTTGGGCTTTTTGCATAACATGTTTTTTAATCCCGAGTCTTCTGCTTAGTTTTTGGCATAGAATTTTAAGAGATAACAGAACAACTTTGATTAGTCTTTGTCAAAGTCCGGATCGGAATAGACGCATGAAAGATTGAGTGATCATATCACATTACATTCCAAACCGCCCACAACTCAGTGGATTTTACTGCGCATAACATAAACTCTTGTGTAAAACCTCTAGCAGTAAGCAGTACTGTCGAATACTTGAACTCCCACGGCAGTCCAAATTCAATGTTTCGAAGGGCCCACATGTTAACTGTTTTAGCTAGATTGCAGTCTGCATATCACACTTCGTTTAAATTTTCATTTAGATGTGACTTGAGTTCGAATTTTGTGGATGAAAAAACACTCGTCATTTTATGTGGAAGTATTATAGACTCACGGACGGTGACCGAATTATAATGTTGGATGTGAGATCATGACTTATTCTTTTAGTGTGATGGTGGAATTCCAGTGACCAAGTAATAGACTATATGTCCCAGCTAGCTGTAATATAGAACAAATATAGTGGCGATAAGTTCCCTTTGTTGGGACAACCACTACAGTTTCCACCTAACATAAATTCTTGACCGATAAAAAAAAACGAACATGGAAAAGAATACAAAAGGAAGAAAAGAAATAAACACCCCTTACACCATGCTATGCGTTTGACTTGGCCTAGCTATTTTATCAACCACTTGCAAGTTGTGCAATGCTGCTCCGCTTGTAGTTACAAGGTTTGAATTCGAACGATAGCTGACCTTAACTTTGGTTTAAAATGAAAACCCATTAGCAAAATGTGAGGTGTTGGTGTTGTTCAAATTTTTATTTTGTCGAAGTAGATATATTCAACAATTTTTGAGGGTGTAGATATAGGATTATTTGAATGAGAAGAGGCTATATGAACTATTGTTGGGTGTAAAGCGAGAGAAGATGACAAGAGATTATTGGCTTTATTAGATCGTGAGGCCTTTGGAGTTATCTGATTAACATCGGCGCAAAACATGGGCTTGATCAACATTATCAACAAGAAAACTATGATAATATTAATGAAGGCACTATCAAATATGAATGAGAAATTATCCACCTCAAATAAGGTATATTTGATTCGTCATTTATTCAATCTGAGAATATCAGTGACACATAACACTGAAACTTAACACTATGAATCCGCCATGTAATCAGCGGAGTTACTCATGATGACCCAACCAAAAATGCTTGCTAAATTCCATAAGGGAGGGATATTGAAGATGTGTTCCACACTTCCACTATAGTTTGAATTTTGCTTTTATTGAAACCACAATTAATGTAAGCTCCATCTTCTCAAAGTTATATGGTCTGGTTATTTTTACGTTTTTATTACTTTGTTGAAAACATTGAACCCTACATTTGTAATGTCTCTTCAGCATGCAAAGTACTAGTGATTGAAAAATAAAACAAAATTGTAATTAAGAAAATTAAAGGTGTACATTGATCCATTTTCTATGTTCCACTAGTGAATAATCCAAAAAGATGATGACCCCATAGCAAACTATTCCATGACACATTTAATTTGATTGAAGGCAATGACATCACATTATGTGATTTTGGTTGACAAAATTGAAACCTTAATACATCTTCTATTCAAAATAGCCATTGTTGTGGCATCTAAAAAATGCATTTCCAGACCAGAAACAGCAATAGAACAGACAAGAAAACCTAGTCCCAACAGCCCAAATGCTAACAAATTGAGAAAATTAACAAAGGTATCTTTATTGGTGGGATGTAAACATCTCTGTTAGAAACCCTAATCCACCAATCATGCCCTAACACGTGTCCAATTGCCTAATGGGGGGTTTTTGTACAATGTATTCAGTAGTTGGAGTGAAACTGGGAATTAAGGACTCATTAGACAATGGAATTTTCTAATTGCTTCTTTTGAGAAAAGGGCCAAAAAATTTGTGGGTCCCATTGTACTGTAGGGATAGACAACTAGGGCCCCCAAATGGGATTAATTTGGATTCAACTGCTAATTGTGTGTTCATGGCCCTATGATTTCCTTTTTAAGAGCCTCAAATTGCTCTCCTTTCAACCTCCCCCTCAATTTCTATTACAGTTTTGTGTCTTTAGTTCAAGATCATTATAATGTCAAATAGGAGAGGAAATGTTTCAAGAATTACAGAAGATGAGATTAATGATCTCATCTTGAATCTACGAGCGATGGTGCATGATTCTAGTTCAACGTGTATTGCAAGAGTAAGTTTTTACTATATATATATATATATATATATATATATATATATGTATATATATTTCGATTTGCGTTTTTTTGGTACAATGTTTTGAAAGAAGTAGACTACATTGTGTTTCTTCATCGAGAAATCGAGCTAAAGGCTTTCAAGGCTATTTTTTCTGCCTTGAAAATAGCCACATGGAAGAACACGAAAAAGAAAAACATAAAATGTGCTTTGAGATAGGGGACGTAGATTGAGATTGAATGATCGAAGATTATTGTCTATTTTAAGCAACTTCATAGTTTGAAGATGCATAGACAAAGAAAGCGACAATTGGGGATTGATACACAAAGACATTGCTAGTAGGGGGTTGGACCTTGATATAGCGTCCCACTTGTCTATATTCTCAATTTCTACGTTAAAATTTTACCCTCTATCTCGTCCCAAAATTAAGAATTCTAACTTCGTCCCTGCACTCTTATAATGAATAAGAGAGCACCATATGTCTCTAGACTTCTTCAAGAAAAATGATGCAAGGGCCTGTATTAAAGTAAGACAAAGTTGTAGCAACCATTGGCCCCATCTTAAAGCCTAGTGATTTTTATAGAAGAAAAATTTGTAGCACAATGTATATGACTTTTACTTGGTAAAAGCAGTTATTTCATATATATCATGCGTGCATGGTATGAGGAAATCAGAAGATACGTGAAATTTGTATTCTGACAAGATATTAGAAAATTCCTAGGTGCACTCAGTGTGGGACCCATTTGAGTGCACCAACACAAACCAAAAAAACAATAAAAAAAATTGTGACTTATTGAATACACATTATTTATTATTTTTCAGTGTGTGTTGGTGTACCCAAATGGATCCCACACCGAGTGTATTTAAGAATTTTCATATTTGTTTTATGTATGATGTGACATTGATAGGTATCAGCATCAAAGATTTTGAAGGAAACATGCAATTACATCAAGAAACTGCACAAGGAGGTGGATGATCTAAGTGAGAGACTATCCCAACTTCTGGCTTCTGGAGACATCACTAGTAATGATGCAGTTATTATTAGGACACTTCTAGAACAATAAACATTACAAGTCTACAACGATACAATAAAATCCGAGGACTACCTTGGGTAGGGTTTAATTAGTTTGACTAGCATCTTGGTTGGAATGCGACTATTGGCTCATTTTAATTTTAAGCACTAAATATATTTCGATTCGAACATTTAGTAAACTCCTATGATCAATGTCCGAGAGGTGCCCCTAGCCGTCCGTCGCAAAAAACAAATTGTCAAGGGAGAAAATGAGAGAAATAAAAGGGTTGTTGTTAGGGTACTATAGAATTTTCAAGATTTAATTGTGATTATAATAATTCCCGGGCTCACTTAACACTTTTATATGCTACCAGTTAGGTGGGCTCTGTGGAATTAATGCTTGTATTTATGTAGTTGTTGAGATGGTATATTTAATATATATATATATATATATATGTATGTATGTATGTATGTTTGTATTTGTTATAAATTATTCAGTTGGTTGCCTAACAAAATAATGATCCAACATAAAGCTTTAAATACATATAGATAGATAGATATGTAGCTGACAAAAGATTTTTCTTGGAGTTTCTCAACCCAAATAGGCATACAAAAATCAAGAGGGACCCTAATCACTAATTAAATATAATACCTGGCTAATGAAATTTAAATATTATCTTTTTCTTTTGGTGGTAATTTTTTTGTCTTTTTAGGAGAAAGGATCAAAATTTTCCATTAATTAATCACCCAAATCAACGGCTAACGCCTTTGAGACAAGAATTGGAAGATCAAGAACACCCTCTTGGTCAACCAAAGCAAAACGTGCTAAGAAATGCGCCGCAAAGTTACTGCATCTTTTAACAAAAGAAAAGGAAACCGAAGGAAACAACAAAGCTAAAGAACTAACATCACAAAAGAGCAGAATAAAGGGACTGAAGAAAAGAAAAGCTGAATAAGCGCTTGGCAGTCACCCTCCACAACAATATCGGACCAGCCCTTTTCGAAAAGTCTTTTGG
Source organism: Buddleja alternifolia (assembly GCA_019426215.1). Taxonomy (NCBI): domain Eukaryota; kingdom Viridiplantae; phylum Streptophyta; class Magnoliopsida; order Lamiales; family Scrophulariaceae; genus Buddleja; species Buddleja alternifolia. The sequence goes on from CM033391.1 coordinate 47,836,828, forward strand.
TAGTAATTAATTCATCTTGATTTGGGAAGGAATTTAAGTGGAATACATAGGCTGCCATCAAAATACGTATATGATCAGCCTAAAATATGTAATATAATTTTATTTCAGATCTTGCAAGTTGCAATATATATAGAACTGGTGGATCCCTTATATAAATGTAGATGTACAATATTATTGCTATAGAACTATATATATTGTCTTGTTCGTGTTCCTGTTAACAAAGATCTAGTTTAATTTAATTTAAGTTAAGGTCCTAATAAAGCTGTTATTAATTACTTTCCACATAATCATATCATATTGTGAGATATGTCTCGTCATAGTAGTCGACGTAATTGTGGGAGAAAATGCAATTTTAGTCCCATAACTTAGCTCATGTGCGCTTTTGGTCCCAATATTTTTTACTTTAGCATTATACGTCCCATAACTCCAAAAAATGTGCATTTTTGGTCTCAACATACGAATACATCATGTATTTATATGGAACTGGCGCGTGCGGCTCACGCGGGATCACAAAAATATGCGTTTTTTGGTCCCACAACTCCAAAAGCGTGCGTTTTTTGGTCCCACAACTCCAAAAGCGTGCGTTTTTGGTCCCATAACTCCAAAAACGTGAAATGCACGAGCCAATTCCGTATAAATACATGATGTATTCGTATGTTGGGATAAAAAATGTACATTTTTTGGAGTTATAGGACGTATAATGCTAAAGTCAAAAATACTGGAACCAAAAGCGCACATAGGCTAAGTTATGGGACCAAAATTGCAATTTTCCCTAATTGTGGAAAGGAAACATATGCATGGAAAAGGGATAATTACATATACTATCCTTCTTATTTAGGTATAATCAAAATTCAGTCTGCTTATTTTGAGCACATAATAAATACTCTTTTTATAATAAAACTTTACAATCGCCCCCTTCCGTCAAAAAACTAATGGAATTTGAGAACATCATCAAAAAATATTTTCTAGATTTTCTATTTTGCCCTTGAGGGGATGAATGTAATTTTTCATGTTAAAAATGATGTAATTGTAACTTTTCAATTTAGTTTTAATTAAATAAACAATTTTGTTTAAAAATTTGTTAACATCTTGATAATGAAGTGCAAATTTGAATCGATGCCAGTTTGAAGATTTGTTAGAAAATGAAAACAAATACTGAGTTTCGATTTATTGTAAAAGCATACATAATTCAATACAGATAAATCTAAATTAGTAATTAGTTGCCAAAAAAATCAAGCCAATTAGTAAATTAAAATAAGTTGAAAGAAAATAAATATATAAGGTTATAATAAAAAAACAAAATTTTAAAAAGTCCGCTGTGAAAAAATATAAAAAATGGAAAAGAGAAGTAACGGAAGTTATTTGTAGGGAACAATTTTATTATTAAAGGGGGTGTCTATTATGTCATCCAATAAAGCGGACTGCATTATTATAATAAATAAGGTGAGTATTAATGTAATTAACTCTTTTTTTTAAAAAAAGAATAGGATAAAATCGACATTTTACACTTTCCTCCACACTTGGCTTACGGCCGTAAGCCAAAGGGGGTTCAATGTAAAATTTTATTATAAGAAAGGGGTGTTTATCATAGGCCAAATATAAGTGAACTAGATTGTAATTACACTAAATAAGAAGGGTACTTAATATAATTAACTCGTTGGTGTGGCCATATGTGATTTTATATTAAATGGGGTAAATGACGCCAAGTCACTATATATATAGTACTGTACATTGCTGTCGGCATGCATGACATAATTTACACTATTTTGATGTTCAGCATGTATAAACATTTTCATATATTTGAAACCTTTCCCGACAAATTGTCTCCCAAACTTGGAATCTTTTATTTCAATTTCTTTTTCTTTTGTTTGATTAGATAAAAGGCTAGCTAGTTCTGATGTGAAATGCTTAGTAGCTACCTCAGCAAAAAAAATTCTAATCACCACATAGTATCTCTTTTGTCAAAAACTCACATAACATATAGTCTAAGTTGATCACCGTAACTAGCTAGCTCCATCAACACGTTAGAAAATAAACTCTAATCTCCACGAATCTAATTAACATTATGGGCCAGATGCCGTCAGTCAATAGTGCATGGGCGAACTTTACGTCTCGGTGAAATTCAAGTTTGACGTTCAGGGGACTTGACTACTAGACAACCATATTGATGGCATTTCACCTTATTGTTCTCAGTTTATATTTTGCACTACATATGAATGCCAAGTAAACTAAGACTGTATTAAGCCACTAATTAAACTATGTCTGCTAACTAGCTAATGAATTAGCAACTAAACTATATATATATATATATATATATATGTTGAAGAATGACTCATTTCAAAAGAAGAGTAAAAGTCCCACATAGGAAAACATTTGAAGTGGAAGGCTCTTTTGTTGTATAAAAGTGGGTCTTCTCTTCACCTTTAAAGATATCCCAAATTGCCTAAGTCTTTTAGCAATTTCTTCTTTCTTCCTCTATAGTTTGTAATAGTTTCACTCTAGTCCTTTAGTGAAATATTTTGGTGGGGTCCGAGGACGTAGGCTAAATTAGCCGAACCTCGTTAAATTTGGTGTTCTTTATTTTGTGCTATTCTTCAAGTAGTCATTGTTAGTTATAGTTGTAGTGTTATATTGTGCTATTAAATTCGTCTAGTTAATTCTGTCTAGGAGGTTGGGTTTTAAGCGCGACCGTTGTGACGCCTCCAATCTTTCCTGGGAATTAAATCTAGTGTGGTTTTCTAGTACAATATTTCCCTCGCTATTTCTATATTTGGTGGAATATGACTCTGAGTTCCACAACAATATATATATATATATATATAATTAAATCCACAGCTCAACCTCCAATATGAAACTCTGATAGCTGTGAACAGCTCTTATGGGTGTAGAAACCAAGTCAAGGTCAGCTACTAATTTCAAATTATATATATAGAGATATATTAATTGAACAAAAATACAAAAAAAAATGTCAACTCCAAACCTCCAAAAGAATAAATTTGTAGCAATATATCATTATACGTCGTCGCTTTTGTATGTAGATATATACATTTCTATGAAGAAGAATCAGTATACATCCATGGCCACCCACTTTATCTCTCTTTTCTTTGTATTTTCTCTTTTTGTGATACTTGCTGATGGTAATTAACATAGCCCCGATGCACAATTTATTCTTTTTTTAAAAAAAAAAAAAGTTGCAAATTTTCATCTTTTATTTAGTTTCATATATTTGCACAATTATGTTTGCCATATTTGTACGTTACAAAATTCGACAAGCTTGATTAATACTGTAGGGACGACGTCGTTGCAGAAGAATCATAACAACGACACAATCAAAGTGAAAGCAGTTTCTCATGCCACAAATTCGTACACTGGCAAAACAAATTACAACGATGATTCGTGTTATATTTAAGTACTTTTGTATTTTATTTTTTTTCTTAGTCCTCAATTTGATGCATTTGGAAGATTGTTTTTAAGTAAATTTATACTTTTTAAACTAATGCGGAGATGAAAAGGTATTAATTAATATCCGTCGACTACATATATCCTTTTTAAATTTTAATTATCTGCTCGACGTTGTTTAATATATAGTTCGAACAATATATATGTATATATATATATATATACATATATGCATATGATATCAAACCAAGAATTTATTTATATAATTATATGGAGGTTTTTCTGATATTAATTTTGATTGATTCAGTATTAGGGTTGGTTACTATATGCAGCCAATATTTGCACTTGACGGAAGAGAATGAGGATCCTTGCCTTCCACCCAAATGGACTTGGATACAATGTAATTCTGATGCAAATCCGCGCATAATAGCACTGTAAGAGATATTACACACATATATGTATAAATTAGTTGATGTAATTACACTTTTATTTGATGTATAATATGTTAATATTTCACTTATTATCTTATATGTCATGCTTTAGGGGTTCCATGAAATATAAAACATGCTTAGGCTATATTTAATTTGGTTCTTCAATCTTAGAGAAGATAACATAAGAAAATAATAATAATACTTATAATAATAATAATAATAATATATTTCTTTTCGTATGGTTTAGAAGTAAAAACACAAAATGAAACTTTATACACTATAACTATATGAGATGCTTAGCTTATAGGTTTATATATTTTTCTCATTTGTTTTTTCAATAATGATTAACTATTTATGCTTAATTGTCCTTTTTCTTTTTCTTTTAATTTCTTGCCCTTTTTCTAATACTCACAAATTAAATTGCTGCAAAAATTAACAGGAATCTTAACAGCAAGCTCCTATACGGTCTACTTCCTGATTTCAGTTCTATGGATGCTCTTCAGAGAATGTAAAATATGCAACACAAAAATTCATCTACTCGTATTTTTACATCCTATAATATAACAAAAAATTAATTTATTATTCCCTTAATTACCTTGTTTTTAGTAATTTAAAGTTGACCTTTTTTAAAAAAAACTTATTTGCAGAGACTTATCGCAAAACAGTCTTATCGGAGCCGTTCCTCCATTCCTTGGCACGTTTCCAGATCTTCATGAACTGTTAGTTAACACCAAACTCGATTACTAGGCTGGTCGCTCTTTTTCTAATTTTTAATTATAAAAAAGCACCAAATTCGATATGTTTGCATATTAATTTGTATAGTTAGAAAATGTTGTGACAATGTGACTTTCATATTATTGTTAATAATGTATTAACTAGCTAATGTCTTAACTTGAAGTAGAAAAATTACAAAACTAAAGGTGTTGTGAGTCAGTTATTTAATTATAGGGCTCGGGAATTAAAATTTTGGAATAATTATAATAATTCACATGGTAAAATTCAAATGTATAAAATTCATTAAATATAGACAGAATTGTGATCATGCCGGAATTTAATGTCACGAGTACTCCAAAGCATCACATCTGATGATTAATGATCAATATATAGCTAGGAATGTTCAATAATATAGACTATGGCGATTAGAGTCTCTAAGTGGATAATTGTCTCCAATAGAAATGATGAAGATCCTATATAATGCTCTCCCATTAATTTTGGACATTTTTGCTGCATTTGGATAGAAAAATTTAGATTCAAGTGAAAATAAGTGCATTTTTCTTGATAATTCTAGAAATTAAAATTTTTAGAATAAAATTACCTAGTTAGTTCTAGAATTAAATGTTCTAGATCTAGACAAATTTAGAGAGTGATACTACTAGTATGTTCCTAGACTAAATCTAAATTAGTAGAAATATCTAGACATGTATAGTAATACTTAGACAATGTGTGTGTAGAAAAATCTAGGTATGTAGAGAAATCTAGGTATGATGTATGTAGAAACATCTAGGTATATAGATATGAGGACCATCTAGAAGGTGTGCGTCTACACCTATAAATACGAGGATTATGTGCAAAGTAATGTAATAATAACAAGAAACAATTCAATCAATACAATAGAATCTTTCAACTACAAATATTCTCTACAACTTCCAACTATTTCATTCTCTTCCAACTTCAAACTATCCACGGACTATTCCACTCTTCATATTTTCTAAACTCTTCTTATTACTCACTTTACATCAATCACACTAACAACAAGAAAGGGAATGGAACTATGAGTTTAAAATGACTCCACCAAGTAGAATTAAATTTATCCTAATTGAAAAAATAAATAAAAATAAGTACAAAGGAATCGAAATCAAACTATTTGAAAGTTATCCAAACAAGTGCAACTGTGCAAGAAAGGAATTTATAATTCTAGCTTAAGCATCCTCCATGCCATACGAAACCTATTTTCTTGTGCAATGACATTTATATCACTTCACTAATTAACTCCCTTATTCTTAACGCGGTCCTACTATATATATGATTGTGTTCGGATTGAAGAATTTGGAATTAAAGATTTCAAAATCATAATATCCAATCTTTTGAGTTTGTTCAATAACTGCGTGTTACCAGCACATAAACACACAAAAAGAGATCTAGATCTAGTTTTAGTTATAGATTATATATCAAATTCACAATGTCAATATTAAATATCAGTCATTTTCTAGTTTATAAATTATTATTTTTGTTGTATCATAAATAAAATACTTTTGATAAGTTTACATGTGAAAAAATTATGTACTACAGGAAACTGATAACTCAAAATATTATTGATCATTATTCTTTCTTTATTTGTTTCTCTAAGGAACTTGGCATATAATATATTCACTGGACTTGTACCAGATTCATTAGCATGCAACAAGAACTTGAAGTTAAGGTAACCCTACCAATTACCAAAGTTTCCCTTAATTTCACCATTTGAAGTGAACATTATTATACTTATTCCATTTTCTTTATTTATTTACTATTTGGTACTATATATTCTTTTCCCAGCCTAGCTGGTAATCCCAGTTTATACATATCAAAGTCGTGTTCGACATCAAATACCCCAAATAGAAACACTGATAGTGGCACCAGCAGCTCCGATCCTACCACAAGCTCGAAAAAAAAGAGTAATCTACCTGCAATATTGGGAAGCACGATTTCAGTGTTCGTAGTTTTTTGGATTGCTGTTGGGATTTTTGCTATGTACCGCCATAAAGCGAAAACAGCAGCTGCCATTGCTGAAGCTTCTACACCACCAGGACCAGGTTTGTATATGCAGAAATAATAGTAAAACCGTATACATATTAAACATTAAATATCTTTTGTATCGAACAGTGTAACCTTTTAGATGAGTTGATTGATATGTAACACTTATTTTTATTACAGGGTCAAATGGTGCACCCAACGATCCCAAGACTTATAATATACCCACGGAGGAAAGGCCTATTAATGCTCGTGTTGACAATATCAGCCCATAATTTTGATTATTAATATCCAAAAGAGAGAAAAAGAAAGAGATGTTCACATTACATAATTAATGCTAGATTAATTACATCGGTAGTGTACTTTAATTTAGTTGGATATATAAATTGAATGTCAATTTCGATACTAATTTTAATCATTAACTTGTAAATTGATTCTCTCTCTTGTACAAAAAAAGTTAACTTTTTAAATAAAGATGTAATCCACCTACTTTCAAATTTTTACTATTATTCTCGAGTCACTGACATAGGTGTATACACAAAATTTACTGGCCAACCTCAAATTTCAATCGAAGTTTGCGGTAGTGAACCAAATTTGACCTTTTTTCCGGTTATTTTTTTACAACCAAACAGACCTAAAAATTAATGTGCGTTTTGCATCATTTTATAATTCATTTTATATGTCGGGTCAGGATATACCTCTTTGTCTAGAATTAAAAAAAAAAAACTATATGAATGTAGTAGAATGAAAACTTGCACGAATGATGAGATTCGAATTCATGATCTCATAATTATGATACCCCAATTTCATCACTTAAACTACTCTTGTGTTTCATTGATTTCCTATAGATAAATGCAATTTTTGAGAATGCATTTCTCACACTATTATATTATGTAATAATTCAAGTATTACGTAAAACCAATTTGTATTGAAATTTTTTAACTCAAATAGTAATTAGAATTCAAAATACAAGTCAATAATTAAATCTTCAAATATAAATGACTTTTTCTTGACTTACTCCCAAAATTCAATGGTTACATCAACTTCTCCTGAAAATTACTCGATAAAGTAAGTTTTTTTTAATGAATTGATTACATGATATAAGTCATGAATACCAAATATAAATAAATTACAATCAGTTCACAACTAATTTTTTTTTGGTCATGAACACCAATTAGCAACTATTACAATAGCTAAAGCTACTAAAAGAGTACAGAAAAACCATAGTTAGTAAGTGAGAATCGAACCACAGCTTCGTCGACTAAAGTAAACTTCTTGTTGTCATTGAAATTGAAATAGTATAATTATTTACAACAATAAATTCGTAAGAACATACAAAACAAAATCACCATTACAAAGTACTGCGACCCAAACAAAGTCGCAGCAATCAGATCTTCAACAATCCGATTTCTTGAACTCTTATTACCATCCTCATTCTCTACATCAAATCGGAAATTCTCATTCACAACATCGCAATCCACGAGGAAATCTTTGCTATACCTCAACAACGACCTCGCCTCATACACATTCGCACCCACGGCAGTTGATTCCAGCACCTTCTCCAGATCGCTTTGACACGATTCCAGATCGTCGATGGCGATCGCGACCCAAGCAATCATATCTCTCCTCTGCTCATAAGTCTGCGTCTCTATATCCGAGTTGACTCGCATTATCCCCAGAGTTCTGTTGAGAAGACTAACCGCGTGGCTCAAAGAAGTCGAGCAGTTACCAAATCGAGTATCTTTTGACGCCATTGAGATGGCGGCGGAGAGTTCTTCGACGGCTTTGTGAAGAGAGAGCTCGAAGACTAGGTTAGGGTTTGTGTTAGGGGTGGTTATAATGGCGGAGTATATGGAGGTCACGCAAAAGAATTCAGTGTGAGATGGTAGGCAAAATGCTCGAATTGCTGGACCGGGATTGAATGATTCGGAGTCGTGTAGATATCTGTGGTTGTGTACGAGGGAGACGATTATGGCGCCGATGATTAGTGCTAATAAGATGATTAAAGAGAAGAAAATGAGGATTAGAGTTTTGTTACGTTTGCGTATTGATGAGAGATGGTCGTCGTGTTGCAGCAGGGGACTGGCTTTGGAATCCATGCCTGCTGGTTGTGGTAGTATACTAGTGAATGGGATTGAGGTTTGATCAAGGGTGTTCACTATTGACTATTGAGTCTTGAGTTTCAATATCATATTTTTGGTAATCGATGATGGAGGACGGACTCGGTCTGGTATAAAATTACTCCTCGAATATGATGTATATACATTCTATGTGTGTGTGTATGGAAATTATATTGCATTGGGTTGGATCAGGAAATTATAGTTCGAATTGAATTCAGTAGAATCTAAATTATAAATAATATATAACTATATTATACTTATCATATGATACTTTAAGAAAAGAGTTATTAATTACAAAATAAATGTAACAACTCTTGTCAAGTGAGATTTTCGAAAGCACTACTCATTTTCACACAAAGTCAGTACAAATACTAAAAGAATTTTTGAAAATACTAAAATATAGAAGGAAAAAAACACATGATCATATACGGTCTCAATCTTGTAAATTGTAATTAATGAAACTCGATATGTGAGGGTGATTCTAAGACACATCAAATTCAATATAGTCGATGTATCAAATAATATTGAATGTAAGAACAAAATAATAAAAAATATTTAAATTAGATTCATCTAACGTTGACTCTAATGAACCCGTTCCATCTTAAAAATGTTAGACATAATATTTGAAAAGATTCTCACTTTGATAGGTGGATCATGCATGTGATAGGAAGTTTCCTTTCACATGCATCTTTGTTGATTTCTGATGTTGAATGGCCAGTCAACGGTCCCTTAGTGGACAGTGGCACCACATATTAATTAAATGATGTGGAAAAGGAATCTGTTTGTTCCCATCATAGACCAAGTCACTAGAAACAAAATAATATTTCTTAAAATTTAGTTATTAATTTACTTCATTATTCTGTGAAATGATTATATACATTATTATATCAAAATATGAGTAGCAACAAATTGATAATTAACAATCAATAATTAACTATTGCTCCCGAAATATGAAGTATCGCTTTGAATTATGATAGAAAATTAGAAATATATAAATAATGGTTTTCTTGGTTGTACTCAGAATTTAATATCTCGGAGTTTTGAGACATCAATCTTGCTACTTGAACTAGACTGGTTTGGGGATTTAGTGGGAAAAAACAAAAACTAGATGGATTTGGTGTTGGTATATAATTTTCCAAATTGAAAATAAACAAAAGTGGGAGACAAATCCCGTAATTTTAAATAATACACAATTTCCCTTGATTACATTAGGAGATGAGAGGAGTTGTCATGAAACCGAGATCACTATTCCGATAAGAATATAGTAAAGGTGAAGAGCTACAGAAAAATTTATGCTAGATCAAATCCAATGATCCTAATACCTATTTCACCCATACAGTAAAGTGTATTGTGTGCGGTACGCACACACACTTGTGTGAAAGAGAAAGACATAAATTACACACTCGAACGATTGGACTCGATCTGGTATACAATTACTCGGCAGCTAACGAAAGGGCAGTGCTAAGGGCAATCTTCCCCCACCGCGGACCGGCCGCCATCTACACAAGATCTTCTATTGCAAAATAGTGTTGCATCTCCTATTGCATTCATTCTATGCGTGACAAGTGTATAAATCTTTTCTTTAAATATATAAGTGATTTAAATTTTGTACACTTCTCATGTATAGAGATGAATGCAATAGGAGATGCAACTCCATTTGCAATAGAGGATCCGGATTGGCCGCCTTCCCACTTGGTAGTCTTGAAATAGCTCTCAACTTTGAGGCTCGTCCAATTCTAAGTTTAATTAGTTAGATCATAAAAGAATAGTGTTGCTATCTTTTCAGATATCAAATTGTTCTCCATATATTTTGTCCGAATTGCAAGTATTACTGAAAATACATGTAAAAAAAGTTGAAGTCACGGAGATCATTTCATATCTATAAACGAAAAACTTCTCTCTCATAAAATTGCATCAACCACTACGCCAAAACAAAAAGTACAATAATCCCACGAACAAATATAGCATAGAATAAAAAAAGAGTATAAACCTGTAATCAAAAATATTGTAGGAATAATAGTTGTAATAAGTATCATCGCTCTCGATAGGAGGATTATAAAAATCATATAGGATAGAATCTCTTCCATTCAATAACCCAATACTATTAACCATATATTTCCTTGCTTTCATCACTCCCAATTTCACTTCATCCACTCTCATTTTCTCTTCAGCATCAATATCAACAAGCGCTTGCAACGCCGAATAACATTTGAAAGCATAAGTTGTTGCAGCCATGGTCCAAGCCTTCATGTTGTCCATCTCCTTATAAGTCAACGATTCGACGTCCGAGTCAACCCCCAACATGGATAATGACTCGTCGAGTCGACTCAACGAGTTGTTCACCCATGTTTGACACTTGGATAACTTTAACTCGACTATAGAGACATTGGTCGTGGAGTTTAGAGCTGTTATTATGGAAATAGTAATGTTATTGAGTTCATTGATGGCAACTCGAAGTGAATCCGAGAAAATTGGGCCGGCCCCCAAAGTACTATCACTTATGATGGAAGACATAGAGTCATAGCATAACTCGGGGTACATAGTTAGGTAACAATAGTATCGAGTCGAGCTGGACAAGTAACCGTGGAAAGATTTGAATTTTGTCTTTTTGGACATGGAAGACAAGATCATGGTACTAGAGATGAGGATTGCTAGAATTAGTAAGGTGAAGAAGATTCTTTTTGGGTTGTAGTTTCTTTTGTGTTTTGGTGGTGGAGATTGTTCAATTTCAAGAAGGGCTTCTTTGCTGGAGATGGTGAAGCTTTCATTGGGTGAGTCCATGGTTTTTAGTCAAGTTCTTGGAAAGTGATTAATTATTTGAGTAGGTGGTTTGGGGTGGAGTTGCTCTGGGAGACCGATATATACAAGAGGTTATGATCAGTTTGGAAAATTCTTAGGTTGGACGGTGGGTCAACTCTTGTTTGTCAAGTTGGGTCATTCCACTATCAACCCACCACTCCGACTATAATCGGTAGTGATAATTTTTAGGGAAAATTACTCAAAACCCCCCCTAAAATAATTTTTCATATCCAAAAAATCCATGAAAATATTTTTTAATCTTAAAAATGCATTCTACAAACTTTTCATATCGAAAACCCCAAAAGTCAGGATTAACAACTTTTTGGACTAAACTACCCCTTCATTTATTAAGTTAATAATTGATCAATTAATTTTTCTTAATGTATCGTTTTGTTTTGATTCTTTCAAATTGATGAATCAAAAAATACGGATTTTCTTTTGTAATATTAATTTTTTTAAATATTTGTATATAATTTATTTTTGACTTTAATATGGTAATTATCTATAAATATATGTTTTAAATTTTTTAAAATATTAAAAAATCTGAAAATTTAAAATCAAAATCATAATTAGTATCAATTATCAATACAAAATTTTTAAATAAAAAAATTTTATTGCATAACAACAATAGATTAATTTTTAATCTAGAAGGTTAAGGGCAATTAAATCCATAAATTTGTTAACCCTAAATATTGGGTTTTTTGAAATGAAAAGTTGATGGAATGGATTTTTTAGATTGACAAATATTATCATAAATTTTTTAGATATAAAAATTTATTTTAAGAGTTTTTTAGTAATTTTCTCTAATTTTTACCACTACACTTCATCGATGTTACACAATAAATTATTTGATATTACACATTAACTGAGCGGCCTGTGTTTAATTTTCCAAAAGATTTCATTATTAACTTGATCAAGAGCCACACTTGTGCTAGTGGAAACCAATTTTAGTTTTCTTCATATATACGTGCACAATCAACATTCATTTCCTTGTCGTTGATACAAATACAACTCGAAGAAGGGTGCAAAACATAAAAACCAACACCAAATACTGCGAACACAACCAAGTCAGAGCCACCACATAATTCTCCCTATCCAAAATAAAGAAAGCAAAAATACTCTCAACACTTGAAGCTCTATAAAACACTTCATCAATGGCGTCCTTCTTTTCCAAAATGTCTAAGCTATTCAATACATAAACTTTACCCATATAAATCCTCGCTTTCAATCTCTTCTTCGCAATCTTCCCTTCCACCGTAGCATTCTCTTTTTCCAATCCATCAACACACCTCTCCACGTTCTTCGCGGCCCGCCCTATCATAACCCTAAAATCATTCACCATCTCTTCATTAGCCAAGATTTTCTTGTTCGGATAATAATCCATGATCATGATTAGTGACTTGTTGAGCTGATTAAGTGAATCAGCGAGCCAATTTTGGCAGTCTGTTAACACGGGCTTGATTTTAGGGCTCCTGAATTTTGAGGCGAGTTGTTGTGGGAGTGATACGACGTCGTGGAGTTCGTGTAACGCGGCCCGAACAGAGAGCTCGAAGATATCTGATGCGCCGATTTTGTGGTTGTGATGAGTGTGGAGAGATGACATGGAGATGGAGTTGATGCAGGGGTAGTAGTATTGGGTGACCCGACAGACGGCTTGGATGGCCCGGATTGAGTTTTCGGGCCGGTATTGGGTTTCCGCTTGGTGTTTGAGGGCTGTGAAAACTGAGATGATTGCAGAGATTATGAGTGTGAAGATGATGATCAAGAAAAGGATGAACAATTGCTTCTCCTTTTTCGTCCTCCTCAGGGATTGATCTTCAAGGAGGTGTACTTGGACTTGGTCCATTTTTGTCCAGTGTTTACTGGAGTGGGAATTGGATAGAGGGATGAATTTATGGGAGGAAATGAGAATGTTTGGTGGAATCAGTGTTACTAGTCAATGGTCATATTACTCATAATCACTAGGAAAGATGGAGTGGGAATAGAATGGGAAATTCTAAGGTGAATCGGGTTTGTTTGAGTCGGTTTATTTAGCTGGATGCGCGAGATTATACATGTTTTTGGGAAAATTAAGTTCCTATTTATTACACAATAATTTTGACATATTTAATAAGAAGAGATTCCTAAAATTTTAATTTCATTAAGAAGATAATTTTATTAGGAGTACACCTCTTTACATTTTTTCTCTAGAGAAGTCCTAAATTTTCTAAGCCCTTGATCATAAAAAGAGAGAATTACAGAACAAAAGATTACGAGTAAACAAGAACAACAATCAACCTACATACATACAAAAACTATTCGGCTGTTTTTCCCCCTTTAATTAATGTTCATTTAATTGTTGGAATATTGACCTATTACATTATCTCATCTTGATCTATTTCTCAATTGAAGAGTCCTTTTTTCTTTTTTATATTTTTCCTCTTCTGTATGATTGGCTTCCTCTCTGAAGTAAAATGTTACTTGGACTTTTTTAACAGTGTTTTGATGTTCGTAGAAGAAATGATATATTGTTATTTAAATATGCAAAACTTGCGATGCCTTTGAATGTTGTAGAAACGATTCCAGATCCTCATAATCCAACTCACACCCCACATGCACTTATTTACGTTAATTAAGGGTGTAAATGAGTCGAGTCGAGCTGAGTGAGGTGTTGTTCAAACTTATTTGATTAACAATCGAGCTTCAAAATTTGTGTTTAAACTTGTTTGATTGTCAATCGAGCCGAACACGATCTGAGCTCGAGTAGTTTTATATATTTGTACATATTCTTATTATTTTTTATCAATCGAGCCGAGCTCAAATCGAACTTCAAAACTTATCAAACGCAAAAATTGTTCAAACTTGGTTTGATATGTTAACGAATCGGGCTCAATAGAGACTTTAGCTATTGAACTAGAGTTGAGTATCGAGTAGTTTGGTTCATCTTTCAACCCTAGCGTTAACATATTAGTTGGTGTCCCCTGTGAAATTCTGCTAGCAAGTGAATTTTGTACGTAGACTATACTTACTAAAGGGATTTGTATTGAATATTTAAATATTTTAAGCTCTGACTTACTGATATTGTGTTGATAGAAAAGAAATAGATTGCCGAATAGTTCTGGTATGTGTTGGTTTTTGTGTTTATCTGTGATCTTTTATTTTGTAATTTTTTTTTTTTTTGTGATAAAAGATATATAGAATAGTTAGAGAAAATAGCAGATAACCCCCCCCCCCCCCAACCAAAAAAACTATGAGGTGGTGTGCGCTTTGCCCCCCAAATTATTAAAAGTTGCACTCAACACCCTAAACTAATATATATGTGCACTTTGCCCTCTCGATCAGCTTCGGGCAGCACACAGGAGGCAAAGTGCTACAAACCGCATAGATGAGAGGGCAAAGCGCACATCACCTCATAGGTTGGGGAGTATCTGTTATTTTCTTTTGCTTTTTTAATTCAAATATTCTTAATATTAACTTAACCCCCCCTCGGTTAGTTTCGGAAAAAATTTTACCCATTCATCGTTCAATTTAAATCGTGCATATTGGGATTTATTTGGATTTTTCTTGAAATATTATTTCTAGGTATGAAATAAATAATTTTCAAATATGAAAATAAGAAAAATAAAAATAAAACATGAAAATAAAAAAAAACAATGAAAAGAAGTATAAATTCAAATATTCATAATTTTCTAAAAACAAAAAGGACAATTCAAAAATCCAAAAATACGAAAATAAATAAAAAAATATCAAAATAAATGAAAAAATTTGGTGATGTGCGCTTTGCCCCCTCACCTATGAGCTGATGTGCGCTTTGCCCCCCTCACCTATGCGGTTTGTAGCACTTTGCCTCCTGTGTACTGCCCGAACTTGACCGAGGGGGCAAAGTGCACATTTATGATAGATTAGGGTGTTGAGTGCAACTTTTAATAGTTTGGGGGGCAAAGTGCACATCACCTAATAGTTTGGAGGGGTATCTGCTATTTTCTCGAATAATTAAGACTTATCTAGAGAAAAATACATGAAGATGTGTGCTATTAGTAAAATTCTCTTCTTAATAAAATCTAAATTTTAGGAGTGCCTTCTTATTAAATATTCTAAAATTATTGTGTCTTTATTAATTTAACAATGTCGTACTCCCTAAACACTAATTTTCCCTATGTTTTTTATCATTTTGTTCGTGCATTTGATGATATTTGATGCACTGGCTTCATTGAACACGGTGCATCTTAGTGTTATAATTCTAAACCCCGTAAATAATATTATTGATGATGGAATGGTTATATAGAGTTACAAGACTTGGTAAACAAAAAACCTTAAAAGATAAGCAAGGAAAGAAACCTAATCTATATACAAGTAAAGAGATATACAAAAATAAGGAAACTAATATTTAACACTCCCCCGCAGTCGAAACGGGAGGTTCCCGAACATTGAGACTGGATCTGAAATCAAGAAATAAAGGTGAAGATAAACCCTTTGTGAATATGTTGGCAAACTGATGAGCTGAGGGTACATGCAACACACGAACTTCACCAAGTGCAACTTTTTCTCTTACAAAATGAATATCTATTTCAATATGTTTGGTACGTTGGTGCTGAATGGGGTTAGAAGAAAGGTAAATGGAGTTAATGTTATCACAGTAAACTAAAGTGGAAAAAGGAAGAGGACAGTGTAATTCAAGAAGTAAATTGCGAAGCCAAGAAGATTCGGCGACGGCATTAGCAACACCTCTGTATTCGGCTTCTGCACTGGATTTAGAAACATCTTGTTGACGTTTTGAAGACCAAGAAATAAGATTATCACCTAAGAAAACACAATAACCCGAGGTAGAACAACGAGTATCCGGGCACCCCGCTCAATCAGCATCCGAGTAGGCGACGAGTTGAGAAGAGGAGGAAGGGCGAAAGTGGAGACCGTGATCAAGAGTACCACGAACATAACGAAGAATACGTTTCAAAGCATGCAGGTGTGGTTCACGAGGATCATGCATGAAGAGACAGATTTGGTGAACAGCATAAGCAAGATCAGGACGAGTGATGGTGAGATACTGCCGAGCCCCAGCGAGACTGCGATAATAAGTCAGATCGAAAACAAGAGGACCCGACAGAGATAATCTTGAACTAGTGTCAACCGGAGTTTTGCACGAGTTACAGGAAGCCATGTGGGCGCATGCTAAGATATCCATAGCAAACTTCGATTGAGAAAGAAGGAGACCAGATGGAGAACGAGATACATTAATGCCTAAAAAATAATGCAAAGAACCAAGATCGGTCATAGCAAATTCCAATGAAAGAAGCCGAGTGATATGAGAAAGAAAAAAGGGAGACGATGCAGTAAGAACTA
Organism: Buddleja alternifolia; assembly: GCA_019426215.1. Taxonomy (NCBI): domain Eukaryota; kingdom Viridiplantae; phylum Streptophyta; class Magnoliopsida; order Lamiales; family Scrophulariaceae; genus Buddleja; species Buddleja alternifolia. The sequence goes on from CM033391.1 coordinate 47,853,626, forward strand.
TGTCGTCCACATAAACAAGAAGATAGGCAATGGAGGTACCACGACGAAAGACGAAAAGAGAGGTGTCCGCTTTACTACTAACAAAGCCTAAGGAGGTAATAAAAGATGTGAAACGATGATACCAAGCACGAGGTGCTTGTTTGAGACCATAGAGCGCCTTTTCGAGGCGACAGACATGAGTAGGAAAGGCGGAATCCATAAAGTCGGGGGGTTGCTTCATAAAGACAACTTCATTAAGATGACCATGCAAGAAGACATTCTTTATATCCAATTGATGAATAGGCCAAGAGCGAGAGAGAGCAAGGCTTAGGACAGTGTGAATGGTAGCGGGCTTGATAACAGGACTGAAGGTTTCAACATAGTCTAATTCAGGTTGTTGGGTATATCCTTGAGCAATGAGATGGGCCTTATAATGTTCGAGGGAGCCGTCGGATCGAAATTTATGACGGTAAATCCATTTGGAGCCAACGATATTGGCGAGAGAGGGACACGAAATGAGCTCCCAAGTAGAATTAGAATGAAGAGCGGAGATTCCGGCTTGCATGGCGGCATTCCAGTTAGGGTCGAGTAAAGCTTAAGGGGTATTGCGAGGGATAGGAGAGAGAGAAGACGGAACCGAAAGGTTAAGGAGTTTTCGGGGACGGGTGATGCCGGATTTGGAACGAGTCACCATGGAATGAGTGGAAGTGGTCAGCTGCAGTGGCAGGGTAGGCGCGGCGGGAGCAAGAGGGGTAGTAGGGGGTGCTGAAAAAGAGTGTTGGAGTTGAGGAGAGGAGTCATCGTCCAAGTCAAGGAAAGAGTAATCAGAAATAGTGGAATGTGTGGGAAACGAGGCATAAGGAAAAGAGGATTCATCAAAAATGACATAACAAGAAAAAATGATCTTATTTGTGGAAAGATCTAAACAACGATAGCCATGATGATTTTGCGGGAACCCGAGAAATACGCAAACAATGGAGCGAGGGGCAAGTTTGTGTGGTACTACAGATGTCAAATTGGGGTAGCACAAGCATCCAAAAACACGAAGATGAGAGTAGGCGGGTGGAGTGTGGTACAAAAATTCAAAGGGTGTGCGAAAATCAAGAGTAGTAGTCGGGAGTAAGTTGAGAAGATGAGTCGCCATATGGAGTGCTTCAACCCAAAAAATAGGAGGGGGCGAGGCTTGGAAAAGAAGAGTACGCACGATATTGTTTACAGATTGAAGAGTGCGTTCGGCCTTGCCGTTTTGTTGAGACGTATGAGGGCAAGAGAAACGAAAATTTATATCAAGACCACGAAAAAGAGTATGAAAATTATTATTATCGAACTCGCGACCATGATCGCATTGAAAAGACTTAATTTCATGATTAAATTGATTTTTAACATATGCACGAAAATTTAAAAAAACATTAAAAATTTCAGATTTGAGACGAAGAGGAAAAACCCATAAAAAATGCGAAAAATTATCTAAAAAATAACATAATATCGAAAACCATTACTACTAGTGACCGGCGAGGTCCATAAATCTGAATGAATAATTTCAAAAATACGAGAAGTAGTAGAGATCGAATTAAAAAACGGAAGACGTTTATGTTTGCCTGACTGACAAGCATTACATAATGTGGATAACTTATTTTGACAAGAAATTAATTCCTAGAGACTAAAAACTTAAAGACAGAAGAGTCGGGTTGTCCAAGACGATGATGCCAGAGAGTAGTAGTGTCGGCGGTGAGAGCTTGAGCAAATGGAGTAGAGCGAAGAGGTGGAGATAGGACAGGGTAAAGGTCGCCTTGACTGTCACTGCGGAAGAGGAGGGTGCCCGTCGGAAGGTCCTTCATAGAAAAGCCATGTGGGTCAAACTCAATAGAGACATTATTGTCACGAGTAAAAGAGCGAACGGAAATGGGATTTTTTATGATGTGTGGAGTGACTAAAACATTAGATAGAGAAAGATGGGTGGAGGGGAAGGAGGTGGAGCCAGTATGAGAAATAGGTAAAATAGCACCATTACCAACTATTATTGACTTAGAATTATCACAATGTACAAGAGAAGAAAGTGTACCTGAGTGAGAGGTCATATGAGCACTAACCCCCGAGTCCATATACCAATTTTCATCAGGGCTTTGAACACTCATAGTGGAAAAAGGTTGAGCAAAATATGTGGGCTGCTGCTGCTATTGGAAGGTTTGTGGGTTGTTTTGCTGAAGAGGTGCAAGTGGGCTAGGAAAAAGCTACTGAGGGGGCTGGACGGCTGCTGCAATGGTGGAATATTGGCCTGTCGGGTATTGGGCCGAGAAGACTGGACTATAGGGGGAAGGCAAAAGCAGATTGGGTTGAGGTTGAGAAGGCCCACTGAAATAAAGCTAAGGAGGGCGACTTTGTTGAGGAGGAGTCCAAGTGGGTTGACGACGAAAAGTGGGCTGCTGACTGAAATTGGGCGGCGGCCCATGACCATGAGAGTAATTGGGTTTGCTGGAAGGTTGATTATTGTGGCTGCTGGAATAATTGTTGCCACGTGGAAAATTGTTACTGCTTGGAAAATTAAAGCTGCCATAGGAATTGTTACCATGACCGAATCCGTGACCAAATTTTTTACCATGACCACAGTCCTCGACCACGACCATTATTACTACGGAAATTAGATTGATTTTGAGAAAAAAGAAGAACGGAGGAATCAGGAGTGGGTGCGGTTTTATTGAAATCTCGGGATTCGTGGAGTAAGACTCTAAGAGCATGCTATGTGATTGAGCAAATTTAGGAAATGGAGATTAGTTTGTAATGACATCAATAATGCTATTATATGAATCAGGTAAATTGTTAAGAATTTGTAAACTAGTTCATGATCAGTGATAGGAGAATCAACATCGGTAAGATTGTCTGCAAACGTTTCATATCACGGCAGAAGTCAAAAATTGACAAATTTCCCTTTTTATAATTGCGAAATTTTTCTTGAAGGTGAAGGGAACGGGAAGGTTTATTATTATTTAAAAATGATTCAAGATTGTCCCATATGCGTTTGGCGGTAAAACTATCGCCACTAACACTGTCAAGAAAACTGGCATCGACAGAATTGTACATCCAAGTTTTGATTTTTGAATCTAACGAATACCAGTCTTCATCATTATCATCTTTAGGGACTGTTTTACCATTGATATGGCCTAGAACTCGATAGCTAGGACAAATATGGAAAAAATTGTTTCCATAATTTAAAACGAGGATCTTCCTCACAAAGTTTTAAATTGAAAAGGTGAAAGACATTAGTAATGGCAAAGGCTGGATGAAAGGTGGAGTTAGGATTGGTTTCACCCATAGTGACAATGGAGACGATAAAAGACATAGAAAAAAAGTAAAAATAATAATCGCAAACTTACCGTGGCAACAACCGGTAGAGAGAGACAACGACGAGTTGGATTTGGACGGAGAAGAGGCTGCACCCGGGGTTGGCGACTTGGCTAAGGATCGAAAGTGAGAGATGAATAGTGTTCTCTCTTGTTAGTCTGATACCATGTTATAATTCTAAACCCCGTAAATAATATTATTGATGAAGGAATGGTTATATAGAGTTACAAGACTTGGTAAACAAGAAACCTTAAAAGATAAGCAAGGAAAGAAACTTAATCTATATACAAGTAAAGAGATATACAAAAATAAGGAAACTAATATTTAACACTTAGAATCACCCAGCATAAGTTGGAGGTGAGACTGGGAATGAGAATTAGATCATGTTTGGTTTTTGGATTTTGGGATCATTCTTGGGAGCTCTCGGGATAATATCTACTATCACATGTATACGTGATAGTGGACCCCCGACATATATATGAGTACATGTGTGGTGGAGTTCAATTCGGAAGCCACCAAGTATGACCCATGCATGTTACAGTTTATGCTTTAATTTTTTTTATTAGTCTCATTTTTTTTCCTCACGAAAATTCAAGAACCAACATTTTATTATTCTCATTTTTCTTTTCTTTTTTCTTACCAAAATTCAAAACCAAACAGAGCCTTAGAGTCGCGAATCGAAATTTTCACTTCTAACGAGCTCATTTTCAATATTGAACAAGTCATTCATCATCATAATCAAATTATGTTAGGATTGAAAGATTTGAAAGTTATGAACTTTCAGCTTTTATCAACGAATTCAGCAATAGAACGTGACTCAACCAACATGTTAAAAATATAATTTAAATTAACGCTAGATGCTGACCCGCAATGACTTATTCTTGAAACAAGTCATGCCTAAAAATATAGTTCGGATGCATAGACGATGCAGAGGACAACATCATCTAGGGTAATTTTATGGTGGATCGGGAGTATTATTCTCGGTTCATTTTCCACCACACAAACATTTAAGGTGGGGGTAATTTATACAAGAGTAGATGAGTGTAAAAACCACCCTACTCATTGATAGAATTTTCCGCATCATCTATGAGCCATCCATTTTCCATCACGCCTCTTCATCCAACATGGCTAAGCTCAATATTTGGACCCACGACCAAATAGACAAGTCATAAGTCCTCCATCTTCTTTGGATGGCCCAAGAACAATACTTTCACTAGTTTATAAGATGTTTTAGGAGCGTATAAAATGTAACATCTTATAAGATGTTTAAAAAAAGTTGGGGTTGAATTATTTTTTTAAAAACAATTTATAAGACTCAAACATCTTATTTTTGATTTTATAAGCTGTCTTTTTTTTTAGAAAAATACCAAACAAATTTATAAAACTTATAAGATTAATCAAACACTCCTTTAACGGTGTTTTGAAATTATAAATTCTATTTCTCGTTTAAATCAAATTTGAGTAAATTAAAATGCTATATATAAGAATATTAATTTTTAATCCAATAAAATTCTATATGAGAGAAACCCATGCCATTTAAAAATTCATAGCTAAACCAAAAATCCGTTGATTTAATAGTATCTACCTCTCATTTATTTTATATAGAGGTCCTGGATTCAAATCAAGCTATCATAAATTGTGGCTTCTTCACAAGTTGTCGAGTTAAATACATAGGTATCCCCTCCTTGAATTAAAAAAAAAAAGAAAAAAGATTTCTTAGCTGAAGATGTGTAAAAGTAAATTAGCTGCAGATTTCCAACAATTTTAGCCTACAAAACAGAATAACATATACATACATACGATCACGAAAATTGCATATATGCATTTTCATGTAGATATTTCGATATAACTGGTGTAGAATAATAGAAGGGTTGCTCTTCCTTTTCTTGATAACTGCTGTTATTATATCTTTAACAATGGCGACAAATATCGGGATGATGGATAGCGCCTACTTTGTGGGAAGAAATGAGATTCTTTCATGGATCAACGCCAGGCTTCAGCTCAATCTCTCTCGTGTTGAAGAGGTAAAATAAAGAAAAGGGAAAAAAAAAAAAAACCCATTTCCCCATTTCGAGAATTTGATTTTTTATTTTCATATTTATTTAATTTCAAATTCAGAGCAAATGTGGTTCTCCTATGTCATTCTTGATTTATTTTATGACTAGGCACCGTGAATGTTATATATATTCTTTATTATTTTTATAGAAGAAGTGATATTTATCCTAAATCTCAAATTTTGAACTTTTTTTATTATGCTTTTTGTTGCTATGGGACCTGTTTGTTAGCCAATAAATTGGTTTGGTAGGTATAATTTCAATTATCATGTGGAATTATTTGAAGGATTTTGTTTCCAAGAGATAAGAATGTGAAAACATGATATAATTCGTGCAGTAGATAATATGTTCTCGTATTAATTAGACCGGTATTTTCCTGTATAACCTCGATGTTTGACAGGTAAAACGGATTTAGTTTCTTGTTTATGTTATCTCAAGGCTAACATAGTGTTTTTTGTTCTGTTTTCTTCATTTTTACTGTGTAACCAGTTAAAGCATTATGAATGTCTTTGTCAGGACTCCAATCTGCTTTTAGATGTATCGTTGAATCATGAGATATACTCATGTCATGTTTAATTACGTTGTCACTTCTTGCTTAGATATGTTGAATAGTCTATCCAGCGAAGGGCGGGCTTGCACTCAATAGTCATTGTTTTACCATAAGTTGATATATTTTTTCAAAATATTTGTGTGAATAATCGATTATAGCGTAAGTTTATTATGATGATAAACATTTGCGTTTTTTCAATGGACAATTTGGAATTATTATTGCTTAGACGGCGTAGAAACTGATGCATTAGATTCTTTAGCATTCTCCCATGATGTAACACATTCTCATGAAAATTAGAAGCAAGAAAACTATCACCTAGTATTACTCATGCGATAAATAATTCCTCCATCTTCTGTTGATTTTCTTAACATGTAGATGTAAATAGTATGGCGACCTATTTCCTCCTATCTTGTAATGTGAAATTGTTAGGGGTATTGTATTACATTCTCACTAAAGGCATTTTATTTAGGCTGCATCAGGGGCTGTACAATGTCAGATGATTGACATGACTTATCCAGGAGTTGTTCCTATACACAAGGTCACGAACTTCATTTCGTATACGTTTTCTTCTTTAGCAGATTGCTAATATTTTTACATTACTGACATATCTGTCTGATGTAGGTGAACTTTGACGCTAAGACTGAATATGATTTCATCCAGAATTACAAAGTACTTCAAGATGTGTTCAACAAACTCAAAATTGACAAGGTAATTGTTTTTTACATCCATGTTCTTTTTTATGTTTTTCTAGGATGACAATTATTTTATTATTGTTATTATATTATTTGCAAAGTGCTAAACAAGGAAATTGAAGTGTTAAATTATCATTTACTTAAATTGTTACAGCATATTGAGGTTAACAAACTTGTCAAGGCGAGACCGTTGGACAACTTGGAGTTCCTACAATGGCTGAAACGCTATTGTGATTCTGTAAATGGTGGTTTAATGAACGAGTAATACCTCCTTTAATATACTTATTTGGACTTTGAAACTTCCAGTAACTAAATACCAGCCTATTTTATTACGCATGCTTTTCTACGAATTTCCCAGGAATTACAACCCTGTGGAGCGCAGAACTAAAGGTGGAAAGGAGAGAAATACAAAGGGTTCTCAGAAGAGCTACAAGTCCTTACAAACAAACAACTCCTTCAATTCTGGCTCGTCTGATGGAACAGGTAGTAACAAGATATCTGGTTGGACTAAATGGTTCTTCTTTTTTACTTTTTTCTTTTATTTTTAACTTTCACTCCTTAGCACTCCCGTTTGATATATTTCTTGATCTTCAGGCACCAAACAAGGGAAGTCTGGTGGTGTAGCTTTTGGAACTAATCCTTCTTCAGAGATTCGAACACTAACAAAGGAGGTATGAGTGCTAGATTATTTCCCAAAATGTGATTTTCTAGAATGTGGACATGTGTGATATCGGCATCAGGTGATTCTTAAGAAGCCAGATTCCATTGCGACATCAGTGTATGGTGCACACACAATAGGTCCCACAAAAAGACGGTTTTGGTTGTACCAGGCCCTGGAGTCCTTAAAACTTCTAAGAATAATCTATGCGCTTCAATATATATCTTAACATTACTATTGTAACTGATGTGGTATCAAACTAAGGCCGAGGACAAGATTGTGAACCCCGGCAAAAAAGTATAGAGACGTGTATACCATAAGATGGAACTCGACCATCAGGACGGCAGATTGGAGTCCTCTCAGCTAGTAGTGTGTAGTCCTTTAAGTATGATTTGTGAATCTCTGTAAAATGTACTAATTAACCAATATTTATAGGTGTATCTAATGAGTCATAGGCTTAACACCTCATTAACCAGTTAATTGTATAATGTGGGCAATGACCCACCTCCAATTATAAGAAGCCCATAGAAAAATAAATATGCATATATTATTAATTTAGGTTTAAATTCCTAAATTACCATCTATCATGATTATGACACATCAATAACCACTCAGAAAAGAGGAGCCACTTTTTCCAGTCTATAAGTTGTGTTGTGTCCTAAATTTTTTTCAAGAATGATTGTGTCTGTGTTCGTTACCGTGCATCATAGACTTTAACTTTTGTCCTTCAAGACTATGTGAAACATTTTGGTATTTTGGCTTCTTGTGTATCTGCAGTTCTTAAAACTTTGTAACCATCATTTTGTCCTGATAGTTTTATTGGCGAAGCTTTCTTTTCGAACTTTGTTCTAGTGCTTCATTTTGATGTGATCATATGATTATTCCAGATTACAGATCTTAAGCTTTCTGTTGACATCTTGGAAAAGGAAAGAGACTTTTACTTCGCAAAATTACGAGATGTGGAAGTACTTTGTCAAACACCAGAGTCAGAAAATCTTCCGGTAAAAATTTCTCACCACCAATAAGTGCTCTACTTGGAAATGGTATTTGTGATAATACATTTTACTTAATTTTTTGTTGCAGATGGCTTTGGCAATTAAGAAGATATTATATGCCGCAGATGACAAAGAATCTGCCCTTGAAGAAGCTCAAGAAATTGTGTCTCAGTCAATCGATGTGGGAGAAACCCAATCTTCGGGTGATGATCACTGAAACTGCGTTAACAGATGCCTTTGAGAAAAGGGAACTTTGATTACTAAAATTCGAGTGATTTTTAGGAGTCTGGACTATAATTTTAGTTGTGTGGCCAAATTTGATCTGAACAATAATTTTCCACATCAATGTACAATGATAATTCCTTATTGACGGAGCGGAACATAGATTACGAAGAATTTGACGAATAGATCTTGAATCTTCATTAGAGCATACTCAAAAATTACAAAACTCACAATTTCATTGATAAAAGATGGCGATAATAATAATCAGGGTAGAGAGGTACTTATAGGGTGCATAATACTATCAGCTCAATTCAATTTGGACTTCTACACGTCCAAAAACTTTCAAATACATTCGCCTCTTGTTCCAAAATCATATACACATGAAGGCAGGTAAATTGCTTCTTCCTCCTCATAAGTTAGGGCGAGTTGAATTTTGATTTCTCTGTTACGAGAATTTTACATTGCATCCTATAACTTTAGAAAAAAGTTCACATTTAGTACCAATTGAATTTTATGTCAAATAAATGGCTAAAGGCACTTGCGCGTGTGTGGGTGGCCATTAACACGGTCTTAGGAGGGAAATTAACTCGACAACTTTCATCCAAATTCGAAAATTAAAAGGTGGAACACAACATCAACAAAAAAGATCGGTACAGGGTTCGAAGTTGAATGATTGATGATTCCATTTTACAAGTGATATTTTATAAATGACACCCAACCCTATTTTGTCGCCTCATTTTACTTTTTAGAGTTTACATATGTATTGATCTTTGTTCTAGGGAAATGGAAAAGAAAATATATTAATATCTTATAGGCCCACCCAAACACTCTCTTAAACTTCTGAGGAGTGAAATGCTGGAAAATAAATTATCGAGACACAAAAGTGTAATATTCAAGTTCTTACGTGGTTAAATGACAAAACAACAATAAAGCAGAGGCGAAAATATAAATAAAAGAAGATTACTCGAATAGAGAAGTGTCGAAATCAATCCCATTCCAAAAGCTCTCGAATTTTGTAATCAATCGTGTAGCAGAGCATATCAGATTAGGAAGAAAAACGTGAATTGTAGGGGGAAAAAATGGAGAAATTGGTGTTGATGAGATCCTTATGCCGGTCAATTTACCGCAGATCTCAAGCTTTCTCCTCGTCCGCCGCCGCCGCCGCCGCCGTGAACAACCAAATCCGCCACCTCCATTTCGCTCCGTCTTACCTGGCGACATCTTCACCTAACCAAAGTACGTGAATTTATTTTATAAAACTCTGTTTGATTAGTCTGGAATGGAGCTTTTAGTTATGCGATGAATATGATTATCCTCTCGATATATATATATATATATATATATATATATATGTTGTGGATTTTGCTTTGCTCTTGTTCATTTTTTTTTCTTTCTGGAATTTTGAATGTGTTTAAGTGAGATCACCTCTTTTGTGTGGCTAAATATGAGGCTTTGCGATTGGGTATATGTCTTACTGATATGATATGCTTTTGTGTAGTTCAAATAGTGAGTTAAAAAATTAGGGTGATGAGAGTTCTAATCAGCTTTTGCACTTGATTATGGGATTGAACCGGGCGTAAACTCTTAATACAATTCCATTTCAGTTAGCACATAACCTGTTTAGAATATGATGATATGAAATATGAAGTTATGAAACTAATGAACCTATCTATTTTTCTGTGTGTAATGTGGAGAAAGAATGCAATAATGGTTCCTGTATTCTGATTTTTAATCTTAATTCTCAAGTACTTGAAATATTTTCTGGTTTTAGGTTTCGATTTATGGGAGATAAATGATTTCGTTGGATACATCTATGATCCTTCTTTTTTGGTTATTGGTACATCTATGATGAAACTAATTTATGCATTATTTTGAGTTGACACCAATTGTACACACGGTTTCTAACACGTCATAATTCTTAGCTAAACCTGTTGCTGAAAATAGGGAAGAGTAAATAACGTTGATTTCGAGCTGCTGCCTATTGCATAACAAGATCTAGTTGAACTTTGGTTGTTGATTAATTTACTGCATACTTCCATTACAGTTTATCTTCATAAGCTGTTTCGGTTCCTACTTAGGACCTATGTTAAAAACTTTTTTTTTTCTTTTGTGGCTTATGCACCACTATTCATATTCAAATTCTCATGTACTCTTGATCCTTGTGACGTATAGATCGTCTGCATCCTTTTGCAATGCATATTGGGGGTACCCGTTCTTTTAGCGAAGATGTTTCACATATGCCCATTATTAAAGACCAAGAGATCGAACGTGCATTCAAGGACTTAATGGCTACAAACTGGGATGAGCTCCCACCTGCAGTCGTCCATGATGCAAAGAAGGCATTGTCTAAGAATACTGAGGACAAGGCTGCCCAGGATGTCCTCAGAAATGTGTTCAGAGCTGCAGAGGCAGTTGAGGAATTCACAGGGATTCTCATGTCACTGAAAATGGAAATGGACGATAGCATTGGGATGAGTGGCGAGGTAAAATCTATTTTGATTGGATTTTAATAGTTTAATATTTTGCAGTATTTTGAGGGTCTGATTATCAATTTTTTTGGCAGAATGTGAAACCACTGCCAGAAGAACATGTGAAGGCATTGCAGACAATCTTTGATAGATATGCTGCGTATTTGGCTGCATTTGGACCAGAAGAGACCTATTTGAAAAAGAAAGTGGAGACAGAGTTGGGAACAAAGATGATATACTTGAAAATGAGATGCAGTGGCCTTAACGCTGAGTGGGGGAAGGTATAGATTCCTTTTGCAAATGATTTAATGCCACAATTATAGTTTCTTTTAAACAGATGGGATGTGGAATTGTTTCCCGTTTTCATCACAGTGGTTTCTATGGCTGAGATTTAACATTTGTCCAGTGACATTTCGAATGAAAAAAGAAAAACAGACTGTAAACACCAAACACATACAGTTCTATTTTACCTTGTCCGAAAACCGTTGTAACTTTCTTATACAATCTATCTGGCTGCCGTGTACATTTCCATTGGGTTCTGTAAGAACATTTATCCAGACTAATCATGTTGTGGAGTTCAAAATAAGGAGCGTGACCCTTCAAGAATATTGCCTAGAAAATCTTTGGAAGTCATTGGCTTGACTTTTCATAGTGGTTTAGAATTTTAAGATTTTGTAGTTGCTGAAGTGAAATAAATTTGATTTTTCAGTGAGTGCTGTTTCTGCTTCTACTACACAAATTGAGATCATTTTTCAGCTTTAAAAATGTTTTAAGTTTTCTTCGTCATTATATCCTTTTTCTTTGTAAATCTAATGCAGGTTACAGTCCTTGGGACTTCTGGAATCTCTGGTTCTTATGTTGAGCAAAGAGCGTAGATTTGGGAAGGGCAGTCAAAGAAATCTTTTCTTCATTTTAGTGAAACAATGTCAAGACAACTGCCATTCCAAAGAAGTCTCTGGTTCTTGTTTCTGTTTTGCTTTAGCTTGTATGCTGATATTTGTCATTAAACATAGTATAATAAGATTAATGGCAAACATAAAGAATCTATTTTTTTATGCTATCGTGTTTCCTCTGAATTTTTATATGATTTTAAGATGGAATCTGGGATCTATGATGTTTAGCTACGTCGAAAGTCCTGTTATCGACACTTCTGCAGTTGTGCTTATGCAGTCTCTCCAGTGACCTTCATATTACATGGTTAAAAGCACTTTTTTTCTGCTGGTTGTGTATTCTTTAATCCTGTCATCATTATTAAACTTTTGTTTGTTTGATCATTCCTTGTTATTTTATCCACCAAAGGTAGGCCAACTTGGCAAATCATTGTGATGGAAAATTACCAAGGAAATAAAGTAGTTGCTCTCAACAACATGAAAAACAAAAATGTTGAAAGAAATAAGCCAGTCATTTGTTATGTTAAGGTCATTTTGAGGGGCTAGGAGTTCAAATCCTGGAAGATGGGACCCATTATGAGGCTGTCATATTTTATGATTGTGATTATATCAGAAATTGAAATAATCCCGGGAGCCTAGGTCCCGGGTGTAGCTAAGAATCATCCTGATTGGTTGCCAATAAAATTCACCTCGCTTTTCGCTGCCCATTTGTATTTTGCTTTTTTTTTGGTTACTGACAACTCCATTTGTACATAAATGAATAGATCCATTAGAGCTTATACTTGTAGCAATTGGTAGCATAGCTAGCTAGGGATGATTTTATAGTGGAACTTTTTGAGAATCATATGTGCAAAAGAGCCTGTCCATTTTTCATTAATGATAGGACGGGGCTATGTGATGAAAACCGCCCCCCAATCATGCTCTGGTGGAACTAAGTGAACTGTAAAATGAGCCTCTAGCTACCAACTGGAAAAAAATAAAAAAATCCTTTCTATTTTCCCACCATTGCCCCGTTTCCGCACTGCTTTCTTGTTGACAATTCATTCTTCAAGAGGATCAAGTGAGTTACTTCCTCTTCATCGAAATCACTCATCCAAGACAAATTTAGTAAATAAGGAGATGAATGCCACAGTTTCATGTGTTATGACGTCTTTAATTCGATTCCCAAACTGGAAGGTGTATAAAAGGTACGAACCCATAGTACGCGCGGTTCTTAAGCAAGAAAAGAACTTCATTAACTGAAATGTTCATACACACTCTTATTTATCACACAGGATAACACTTTAGCCATAAGGCATCTTACTGTTACATAAGAACCAGTATTTCCAAAAACACGGTTAAAAGTCGAAAATATAATACGATGAAGCATCAAGTTATAACTAGATCCTTTTTACAAAAGCGGGCCCAAGTTTTCCTTCGAGGGACCAAGGAAGGCAAAGAAAATGCTATAAGCAACCTCGGTCAGTAGATGTAGTCTTCCTCGTATCTGTAGTTGTCATCGTATAATGTGTAATTGTTAGTTCTCGGTCTTGTCGCTTTATTACTCTGCACAAAATATGAAATAAGTGAGACAATGCAAAGAATAGGGTTGCCTTTGGATTTACGAATTTGAGAGTAAGGAATCAAATTAAGATAATAAATCCATTGAATTTTATTTGGATAAGTGTAAATTACATAAGCACCCCCATGAGATACGCTAATCATGAAAAATACCTCGAGGTTTGGAGAATTACCATAACTTCTCCTGTTACTACAAGCAGATTACAATTTCACCCCCTGTTTTCGAGTTGTGAGGACTTGACATATGATGTCTTGGTAATTTGTCAAACCTTAGGGCTCCTATTAATTACTCAATAAGTGAGGGGGTGTACTTGGAATTATCCTAATGAACAAAAAATCCTTCCAACATCTATTTTGAACTATTTTTTTCCAATCATTATGTTGGACTTCATAATGCATCCTTAAATCCAAGTACTTCCATCCAAACATATACTCGGGGAATAATTAACAAAGAAGCAGCATATTAACACGTACCCTGTGAATTATCTTCTCAAACGCTTCAGGTCCGTTTTCTTCAATATATTTTTCTGCTGCAGTTAGAACATCGTCTGGCTTGCTGAATACATCCTTCTTGTTTGGAACATACCATATGTTAACAGTTTTCTGACGGGTAACGAGGTATGGCCTGACATAGTGCTGATATACATATGCGGCCCCACTGAAGTATGGTATCACCAACCAGCAGGTGAAAACCAGCTTTGCATATGACCAGAAAGGAAGCCTAACACCACAATAAAAGGCTTTCATAAATGTAAAACGTTTACTACAGAAATTTAAGGCCAATCAATGAAGAAATATTTGCAAATAATAACTATATTTCTAATAACCAAAAGGGAAAAGAAAAAAGAAAATATACTAATGCATTCATTCATTTTGACTCCTTTAGCATTTCTTATTGTATTTCGGCTACAACAATAGCAGAATAACAAAAATCCAAGATTTGTACTAAGCATTTCCAATAAAGATGTCCTTTGTTTGCTTACTCTAGGTTAATTCTTTAGTCTGTCTCTACACAATGGGAGAACAACCGAAATTCAAATTCAAAGTATGCCATCAACGAGTTAATTTAGGCACTATATTATCTATTTAAATGCTCTTATTGGTCCACCGGCAACAAAAGTGATATATTTTGTGCATTACTTCATCCTTACTACCTTCGACATCCATCCTTGTGTTCACTTAACATGCCAGGCACTGCATTGAATCGAAATTCTATTCAGTGATTCTTATGGAGTCCCTGTGTAATCACAATTATTCATCTGTTGTGGATCTCAAATTGGTTCGAAAACAAGTGCGATTGTGGTTGCTCCAGGACTACGAGTCCCGATAGCTTCCAAGAATAATTTGAACATATGTACATTCGGGCTTTTGCCACATAGATGCCTAAGACTATATTGAATACAAACCATGTAGTAACAATATTATGAAGATTTCCAAACGATAAAAAGTTTGTCGGACTAATTCTTCTTCTCAACCAGTTTTTTGTTTGAATTCTAGATAAGTCCAATAAAGCAATAATTTGAGGCAATGCTGAAAAAATTAATACATCTTAACAAATATAATTGCATTAACTACAAAAAAACACATAGAAATCAAAGATAAAACGATTCAAAATAAAGTTGCTCTTTTTCGGAAAGGTAAAAATTACCATTCAATGAGCTTTGCAAAGGTAAGCTCAAAAAGAGTAATCATGGAGTAAAGAACCCAATAAGTAAGCCATTGCTGATCATCAACTTGCGATTTTGTCTCGATCGCCCTAATTGATGCATATCTTCCCAACAATTCAAAAAAGAACACCATCATCATCAAAATCTTTTCTTTTTAGTAATTAAACAATTATCAAATTAGTATATATGGAACCAGTAAATATTCTTAAAAACATTATAAAAAATTCAACTCAAAGAAATTAAAAACTGAAATCAAATAAAAAGACAAAATAACAACAATAATTGAGAGATAGCCCAACTTACAGAGGATAGACCAGACTAACCACAGGCCTGCAGATAAAATAAGAAGGAAAAAAAAAATCATATAAGCAAATATCACCTACATATAATTTCATCATATCTAAACACTTATTATTAAAAACCCATTTGAAATTATTTTCTGCAACCCTACTTACAAAAAAAAAAATTACAACAAAATTCAAAACCCCACCGCATCAAATCAAGAACCCACAAAAGAAAAACCAACAAATGCACGCACAATTAATGTAAAACCAGAATTTAGCAAAGGAGAAGAGAAAATATATATATATATATATATATATATATATATATATATACCCAGCAAGAATGTCGAAATTCTGGGCCACCAATTTGAGGAAGCTTTCAGCTCCAGATCCTCCCATATCCTGATTCACAACAAGATTTTATTTTATTTTTTTGTTCAGAGAAAAATAAAAAATAGATACTTGAGAGTGTACAAGTTTGGAGTGAGTGAAGAGGGTTTAGGTGTTAAAGAGTTCAGAATGTGCAGAACGGGCACAGAAGCAGAGGTGAAAGCGACAAATGCTGCAGATAAATGTGGTGCACAAAAGTAGCAAAGTAAGCACCGACTCTACGCGCATCTGATGCAAAGTTGAGCATGAATTTACCTTCTTTTTTCTTGTTTGTTTTGCTTTTATATGTCCAAACGAGACAAATGTAGTACTACTTTAGACTTTAGATTCAACGCTACAAGACTAATAAACTATGTTGCAATACAGCGACACGGATACAATATAATAGGAAGACAGGGATACGGTTTTATCAAAATTTTAAGACGGGGCACGGCGAGAATATGTCCAAATAAAAATATAAATCTATCCAAACTCAACCGCCAATAGTAATGAAAAAAAAAATTAAATATTATCAAATAATATGTATTTTATATATAGTGTAAAAAAATGTAGTCCTAAATGTAACATTTGAGTCCCTCTTATCTTTCTCATTTTTTCATTTGTCCTTGTGATTTCATTTTCTTTATCAACTACCTTTCAAATCTACCAACAAGGTCCAGCACAGTTGGTAGATAGTTGGGTTTCTTAAGTATTTGTCCAGAGTTCGATTCCTGGCGGTGTGTATGGAAAAGGCTTTGTTGAGAGAGGCAAAACCCACTTCGATGATCTCTATGCCTCGAAGGGAAATAGTCTCCGACGTCCGGTTGGGGGAAACCCTAGTATATACCAAAAAAAAAATTTTTAATACTTTTTGTCATTTGCCATATCATATTCTCACTTTCCTATTCATCTTCTTTTTTTTTCTTTTTTTATCTTAATATCATATTGTCATTAATTCAGCTATGATCATTAGGCGAGGAACCCTTGTACGGTCACCTCTACCTTTTACCACAGAACTCAAACATTTTTATTGGGAGCAATGACGCTTTCGTCGAGTTTTTTATTTGGATACGTATCGGATACAGAATTAGTACTTTTTTATTATTATTTTTAGATATGTCGCGTTGAACATGTATCCAAAGAATATCCCACAAGTGTTGTATCCGCCAAATATAGCGTACTATATCAAAATATTTTTAAAAGTATCCGTCCATCATAGGTAATAAATTACAAGAAATGTCTGTAAAGCGTAGTTCAGAACTTTGTATTTTGATTTGGTGTTCATCTTAGCTTTTAAATTACATTATATATATATATATATAAAAAAAAAAGGTTTTAAATTACAAATACATACTAAGTATATTAGATATTCTCTAAATATAAATATATATACACACACACTATATATATATATTTACTATATGCATGGATATCAATAAAATTGAATATGATATAAAATTAGGATCGTAAACGAGTCGAATAAATTGTTCAAACCTTTTGAATTATTATCGAGTTTCAATTTATGTGTTTGAGCGTAGCTTGGATGTTTATGGATCCAATCTCAAATGAGTTTTGATCCAACCCCCCCCCCCCCTCCCCCCTCAAATTATATCATTTTTTTTACTATATATGTATGTTTACTATATGTACGAATATACTAAAGGTTGTTCAAGTTTATTTTGATATGTTAACGAATCGAACTCAAATGAATTTTTTATCAAAAAATTTCAAATCGAATATCGAATAACTTGGTTCATCTTTCCGCCTTATATAAAATGGTTTCACCACCTTCCATCAACAAAATCCCAACCAAACCACATTAGTAGAAAAGCCCATATATAACGTAAGAAAGCCCATAAAAGATATTTACACGAAACCATAAATCTTTACCAAGACTCCAGTCGACCTATACATTACTTTTAACAAAAGAAAATGATAGCCCACAAGCCCAAAGCTAACCCACATGCACTCAGAAGTAGGGCTGGGCAACAATTTTCTGAAACCGCCCGCACCGAACCGCACCAAACCATTTTCGTCAAATCGTTACGCAAACTGTGGTTTCGATTTTTAATGAAAACCGCACCGCAAAGTTGGTTTGGTGATGGTTTTGGACCAAAACCGCACCAAATCGAACCGCAAAACCGCCATTATTTTATATATATATATTTATTTATTTATATTTATACATATGTATATTTATATACATATTTATTTTTATTTTCTAAACATTTATTCATTATTTTACATGAAAATTATGAATTTGTTATTTAATCATATTGAAATTGATATTGAGAATTAAATTTCATTTGCTATAACTAATTATTCATTTTGAATTAGGATTAAAGTAATACTAGATTAGATATATCCAAATAACATGAACCGAACTGATGAACACCTCTATAGATTGATACCTTAAGCCCTAATCCCTAAACCCTAAGCTCTAACCCCTAAACCATGAACTCTAAACACTAAACTCTAAATGCATGATAGATTAAATAAATAATTAAATAGAATGAGTTTCTATCTAATATGGACCAATAAAGAGTATATAAAAATTATTGAAGTGTTCACCCAAGATACGTGTACATATTTTGTTGAAGCATGGATTTGGGGAAATAAATGAAATCTTAGATATACAAATTTATATACTACAAATATAATATCTTTTTGAACTTTAGACAAATTAAAATAGGTACTTCAAAATGTTATTTAATTGATTTTTGAATATTGTGTTATAGATGATATGTTCTAATTGAATTATAATTTGATAGAGATAATTTCTCGATAACTTATAATGCACGTATAACACATATCTCGTCTCAACTTTATAAATTTGAGGTGAGTTTAGAGACGAAAATATAAATTTAAATTTTATCTTCAATTGGAGACAGTAGATAAAATTAAAATTTTATATTAATTCAAAATAAAAATTATAGGTAAAAATTAAATTATATTAAAAAACTGAATTCATATTCATCTTAAATTCTTAATCATGAAACTAAAAATGATTAATATTAGAACAAGAAAACAAGTTTCATTCTAAAAGATTCGAGTCTGTGACTTCTAAGGCTTTCAAAAGGCTAGCGAGCTTTTTCATTTTTTTATATATATTTATTTTTATATTATAAATATTAAATATTAACTATTAATAGGTTGTTTTGTAAGTTAAAAGTACCGAAAAATTTGTATTTCTCTTATTTTATTTTAGCCTTGTAGACCAACTTTCGTATTGTTTTCGTTTAAGTCTTGTAGGCTATTTCATTATTATGTATGGACTGTTTAGTAGAACGACTTAGTTCAATATTGTAAGTTTTTGCGAAATTTTGATTATGTTATGTAGTTTTTGGATAAATAATTTTTGTTAAGCATAACTTTTATCTTTGTGAAATATTATTATTAGGTTTAGTTAGGTAATGTTTAAAAAATGACACTTTTATGCAAATATCCTGAAATATTTATTTTTAGTTAGATAAAAAACGTAAACCGCACCAAACCGCCCAAAACCGCTCCAAACCGCACCCTTGGTTTTATTTTTCAAAGTGGCAATTTGAGATTTCTCTACCAGAAAACCGCACTTGGCAATTCGGTTTCAAATTAGTCAAAAAAACCGAAATCGCACCACGAACACCCCTACTCAGAAGATCATAACAAGCGGTAAGCAATCACCACCCTCTTCGGCCTCAATATTTGTGGCCATATTGAGTTGTATCAGAGCAGATGATTCTTGGTGACTCTGAGACTTAGGCTATGTTTGTTTATATTTTTAAGATGAAATTCTGAAAATTTCTCCGGAAATGCGTACTACATGGATTCGTGTGAGAATTGATGTGATGTGTGTTGTGTTTGTTTATGTTTTTAAATAGTGGTTGAGATTTGTAAAATATGAGTTAAATAATTGAGTTAGTTATTTGTGTAATGATTATGTGAATAAATAAATAATAAAATAAGATAGATAGATATATAAAGTTAATTTAATATTAATATATTTTGAAATTTGAAATTTGAAATTTATTATTAATATATAGTAAAAGTGGAAGATTGAATAGAAAAGTAATGATGGGAGAAAATGATGTTGATTGATAAATGTGTGAAATGATTGATATAGTGATTGATATGTAGTTATATGGGGAATTGAAAAAGTTAAGTAAAATTTAAATGAAAATGGTTTGTGTTATGGATTTTTAGAATTTTGTGATTCAAAATATTGAAAATGGAATTTGAAAACATAAACAAACAAGGCCTTAGATTTCGAAATTATTTTATATCCTTTCCCTATGTGTAGATTTACATGGAGGTCATGTGTGTATTCATATTAAGAGTGTAGATTTCTTAGGACCTCGGGTCTCGGAAGTCACCAAGTACCACCCTATCGGAACTCGGATGACAATTGTTCCCAAATAATTTGGTTCTCTTACTATTGTTTTTTATTTTATTTTTTGTTGCTCAAATCGATTCAAAATGTGATAGTAGTTGAAATGAGACGTGAGGCTAAACATATGTTAGTCCCCTAGAGCATTTGGCAGCACACGCAACACTTTGATTTTCAATTTTTTTTCCAAAACAGAAGGGGTAAAATGGACATTTTACACGTTCAGGCAAGAAAACTAACGAATAGTGTTTAACGGGGAATTTCGTGGTAATTTATCAAAAGTTAAAGGACAGGGTTTGATAATTAGTCAATAAGTGAGGAGTGTGACCGTAATTATCCCTAAATTTAGACTTCTTGCTTACCTGTTCTTGCTTTCAACTATCGGATACAATATTTGGTCAAATTTAAAAGGTTTTTTAGTCTTTCATTAGTAAATTTAGTGAATAAGTTAGAAAAAGGGAGGCTCATGCCAATACAAGTGACATTTAGGGGAGGTTGATGCAATTTTTCCTTGGTCATCATTTCATATTTTGCCTCAAGTTTCTGAACAATTAACTACTGCATTTAGCCTCAAATTGTACAATGGTGGTTATATAGTTTTTTCTTTAATCACATCATTAAGCATATCAAAATATTATATGTTTATTGAATATGAGTTGCGTCTCTGAACAAAAATAATTGGAAAGTGTATTAAAGTACAATTTTTAAAAACCTGAAACAAGAAGGCTGAACTTCTATTCCAAGTAATTTTGCATCTTGTATTCAATTTCTAATACAAAACGCACAAGTATAAGATTCACGTTTTATACCGAGAAAAGAATGAGAATTTCACTTTTCAATTTGACTCGCTAAAGCATACTATGAAAATGATGCGAGCTGAATGTTAATATTAATAGACAATATTGAAGGAAGTTTCACCCACCCACATATATATATATATATATATAGATATATGCACATATATATATTTAGTGACCAGTACTAATTGAGGACTTTTCTAAAGTTGATTGGACCAGCTCACAGTACTATATATGACACTAGTGGCCACTGGCCAGTGGGGCTGAGCTGCGTAATGTACTACTGTGTTAGGACTTGAAATTTATATGTATCAAATTTAGATCAAATTTAATGGTTCTAATATCTATTTCACTCTCACACAATAAAATATAATGCATGCGATCTCCATCTCCAAACATATTTACGTAAAAAATATAAACACATAATACACATTTGAATTATTGGACAGACATCAAATTGGCCCACCATCACCACTCTTTTGTGTACACGTACACCTAAGTAACATAGCTCATGGAACTGATCGATAATCGAACCTAATATTTTTAGGCTTACGCTTAACGCCACTGCTTGATAGTAAATTAGCTTTTGTTTCAGTTCTTTTTTTTCGAATCTCGCGTTGATCGTGAAAATTATAAGTAAAAACTTTAAGTCAAATCAAGTTGGTTTGAATTTATTTTCTAAACTAGAACTTCAACTATTTCTCTATAATAACTGTTCGTATTGGTAAAAGTTGAGGATTAAAATACCCCGTAGTACTCTCTAATTTGAAGTGCTTTCTAAATTGTCCTTCAAATTTTTTGTTGTTATTAATAAATTATGAGTAATTTTCTTTGAGTTTTACATATTTATATTTATTATTTTATTATAAAGATATTCATATATCTAATATGTAATATATATAAGAATGTAAAATTTATTAAATCCAATTCCAGTCGAGTATATAGGGCCCATATATCAACTTAAAAATTTTCAGATCGATTCTGGGAGCTTCAGTTTGATAGAATAGTTTTATTACATGTGATGGTATGGAATACAAAACAGAGTACATCCATCAATCACGTTGCTGTTTCATGTCTCCGCAATCTGATAGTCAGGTAACTTGGACGTGAAAGTAATTGCTAGGAAGAATTATTCTGTTCAGGGCCTTCGGGCACATATATTTTTAATATTATATTTGTACGTATATGTGTATATATATTCATATATTTTAATTTAATTTTTATTTCTTATACATATATGTGTATATATTATAAAAATATATGTACATATGTGTATATATACACACACATATAAATTGTAGAACTATTCAAATTTTAAAATTCATGTATATATTTATTGTTTGATATGTAAACATAGAATATATAAAGTAATTTGTTTCGGTGTCATAAAAATAGTTTTTAGAGGGTGTTTGGCTAAACTTATAAGCTCCTCTAAACATCTTATAAGATGTTTTAGAGCTTATAAGCTCTATAAATTTGTTTGGTATGTTTTTTAAAAAAACAACTTATAAGACCAAAAAATAAGATGTTTGAGTCTTAGAAGCTGTTTTTAAAAAAGTAACTCAACTCCACCTTTTTTTAAACAGCTGAGGGTGTTTGGCTAAGCTTATCCAAAACATCTTATAAGCTTCTATATTTTATATGATATTTTAAGAGCTTATAAGATGTTTAAAAAAATGTGGGGGTGAGTTACTTTTTTAAAAACAGTTTATAAGATCCAAACATTTTATTTTTTAGCTTATAAGCTGTTTTTTTTTAAAAATTTATCAAACAAATTTATAAAACTTATAAACTCTAAAACATCTTATAAGATGTTTAGAGGAGCTTATAAGTTTAGCCAAACACCCTCTTATAAGATGTTGCATCTTATAAACTTCTAAAACATTTTATGAGAGGTAGAAATTTATAAGATATTTTGAATAAGTTTAGCCAAACACCCTTTTAAATTCAATTTTAAAGTTCATAACATTTTTGTATAGATTTTGTGGGACATTATTATCATATCTTAATATAAAAGTTAAAGTTGAGCACCAAATAGTGGGGTGACAATATCATTTCCCATAAATAATTTCTTTAATAACATTTCGTGACAAACAAACCAAGCCTAAATTAAGGTAATTGTGACACCTCAAAGTTACTGTGGAGATAAGATTTTCTATATGAATGCTAACACTTCTCATCAGAAATTAAAGGCATAAATAAATGGATCTTAGAGTAGGGCATAGTCAAGATGTGGCCACCTTTATACTTTTTAAATATATATATATATATATATATATATCAATCGTTCTTGCATTTTAAGTAAGTCTTTATTTAAATCTCATGCATAGACCATAGTTGGCTTCCCACGTACTCTTCCAATATTTAGGTTATAATATAATTTGTAGTATATTTAAGTCTTGTTAAAATAACCTTAACATAATTTTTTGCGTTAAAAATTCCATGCAGAACAAATTCAATATTTTAAAGAATCTCCAAAAACTTTCAATCTAAAATATTCGTACCCACTCTTAGACTTCTCACATTAAGAAATTACTGAATTCATTAGTATAATGTCTCATATACTTTTTATTCATGTTTTTAGAAATGATATTAATAGGGTTTATCAAATTTATTTTTAACTTTATATATTTTGGGGGCTTCCTAGCTAGTATTTTCTCAAAAATTAAAATTAAAATATATTAAATTCTATTCTAACATGTTCTTACTAATTTTAATTTGAAAAATCATTAAATTAAATTCACATAAAAATAATTCAATATATATCACATGAAAGTTAAAGCTACCCGTTTCACAATTCATATCAATTTGAAAAATCTAAAAGAAAATATATCAACAACTTAATAAAAATAATCAATTTGTTAAAGAAATTCATTATATCCGCTCATTAACCAATCTGAATTTCTTTCCACAATCGATATGAGTCATCACAATCAACCTGTTAGTTAAGATAGGATCTCCAAGTGAAACTTGGACACAGTAGACTCTTTCTACACTTGTTCTCACTTTACAAAAATAATTATTTTAGACTGCTAGAAAATTAAATCCATTATGCCTGTTTAGACGTTACAATATAATTTGATAAAGACCATCTTTTAATCAATCACTTCAAGGTTTGTATTAAACTCCTGCCTCAAAGTAATTGGATAGATAGAGTAGGAGGGACATCACAATCAGCTTTAGATCTCAATTACATAGATACACTCGAAAAGCCAATAATCCAAATCATTAGCAACATGAAATTGGATTAAAGGCCAAATTTAGCAAATTTTGTACTTAATTGCTAACAACTTAAAGGGATAATTTTGCTCCCAAACCGGATACTAAATTGTTGGTCTTAGCTTCCAAAGTAAAGACATACTAATTAATTAATTAATTAAATTTTGAGTTTACAAGATCTCAAGGAATGGGACCAATTGGTTGTACCATTTTGGTTCCACCCCCATGTGCAATTTTTGTACTACCATATGACAAATTCTATATCAATATTATGATGATGCTAAATTTGCACCATAAAGGCTGGTAAAAATAAATGTGTTTTCAATGGACCCTTAGCCACTTGAATGAAAATTGCCCCAACCACTTTTGTTGGATGTTGCACCACTTGCTTAGATAGATTTATATTTCATACTTCGTATATATGCTATCTATGACATATAATTTTCTCTTTAACACTGACAAATAAATTTACGAAAAATGTACAAAATGTGGTTAGAATACAAAGAGAGAAAAGTTGTGAAATTAAATAAAATGAAAAATATCTCTTCACGAGGCTGTTAATCTTTATTACACGATTGTGTAATAGAGTTTCTCTGAACTAACCATAAGCACCTTACTCTCTCAAATATCCTTTTCTTTTGCATGTTTGTTGGAGTCCTTTTTCTCATTCTAGTGTTCCCCACTTGAAATAGAAAGCGATCATTTTGCTTGGATAAAGTGTTGAAGAGAGAAAGCAATTTGGGGGATATAGAGAGAATTTGTGAGGGGAGGGTCATTGAATGAAATGGTGGAGCAATGCTACAATTAAATATCTTTGTATTAGTAGAAGCCCTAGAATTTCTAAAAGTGTTCAAACTTATTCCTACTCACAATCTAGTTCTTATACATGATTAGATTTTAAAAAGAATTTAGACAAATTTAGTCATGTGTATAATATGATAATAAAAAAATACTTTCCGATTGTCCTATCAACATTATACTTGTAGATGTTTTTGTGACGCCCGGCCGTCCGGCGCCCCAAGATGCACGCGAGAGGCTCGCGCGCACCCCCGAGGCCAGCCTTACCCCACACCCGGACCAGCAAACTTAGCATGTGTATTACAATACTTTGGGAAGGAACACGAGCATACCTGCAAGTAATGCCAACAATCAGGTATATAGGCCACAAATAATGTACATGACAACCCTGCCGCGCCACAGGGGTGGGGCACGGACTGCGATCCCGTGACACTCCCCCACCCAAATCCGCTAACGCCCTCGTAGCGGAGGAAGGAACTCGATCGCGCACTTCAACTTGGAGCTTTGAACCGCGGCACCATCCCCTGGATGGACAGGCTCCCTCTTTGTGCACATCGCACAGCCCGCAGTGCACCACGCACATACCGCCTCGACACCAACCTTCACCCTATGCCCTCTCAGCATTAGTTCCTCGGTTGAACGGCCTCCCCGCCGCTGCATTTTTGCATGTCGATTCCACCTGATCACTCCCGATTCCCACAGCGCTCGACGAGATGGCAAGACCTCAACACTCGAAAATAAGCCTACCTCGCTTCCGCCTCAGATCCCAAAGATTCTCCCCCAATTGAGCTTGCTCACTAATCCAGAGACTTTCATGCACAATGGCCACACATTCTCCCCAAAGACCGTACCTTCGATGGAACATCACACAGGGGTCTCCCGCCTCCCGCAATGTGATGCTCGCAACAAAGTCGGCTCTGATAAACCAATCTTTCCTGAGAACTTAAATCTAGAGTGATTTTCTAGTACAATATTTCTCTCGCTATTTCTATATTTGGTGGAATATGACTCTGAGTTCCACAACAGTTTTGGTGTTATTAATCAGCTAAGTTTACTATTTTTCAAACATATGTGTACGGTTAATATATATATATATATATATAATTCTGATTAGTTTTGTATTAGATTAATATTTTAGCCACTCAACTAACATACGTTAAGTGAAGTATAAGACTGCGATAGGAAATCCTGACCATACTTTATTGCTATGTGTAATAAAAAATGAACTCATATAGTCATATACGGCACTACATATGGCGTTGTAATAGCATTTGTCCAGGATGAACTTTTATAATTTCTTTTTAAGTAACTATAAAAATTGACTATAATTGGATAAAATAAATTCGATTATATATTTCCAATTAAATAGGGGCATTGTGACGATGGTAACAAACATGTGGAATAAAAAACACTATAAAGATTCCACATATTTCTGATAACTGAGAACTAATCATTCAGTGAGCCCATTGACGAATGGACCCACAGAACTCCAACGGCCCAGATCAAATACTCTGTGGGTCACACTTAGTGGGCCCAACAAAACCCACCACCGATCTTCATGGCGCCAGCTATGTTTTCTTCTGCTCCTTCTATTATTAATATATTAAGCAATCTCCGGCATGTGGGCCCACCACCTGAGCCAACACCTGGAAGCTGATAAGGTATGGGCCCCCACACAGCCCAATTACCCCGGCCCATCCTTCATATATCTTCAAACAAATTTAATAATAATAGAAGTTCAATAAATTGGAAAAAAAAAATCTTCTTTTGTTTCCCAACATATCTTTGTACTCAAAAGCTCAAATTAATCTGACAAGCAATTATATGGAGTGATTTCTAGAATTTTTTTGAAAATTTGCATACACAATAACCCGAACTCGGAGATTTCATGATTTCGAAATAAGTTTCCTAAGCTTAGGAGCCTACTTTGTAATGTCACTGTTTTATTTCCCTTCATTGCTACATAAATGTTCTATAACGTCATAATTTGTCCCCACACATTTTTTACATAGAATGATAACCTGGTCAACCATGGATTATCTAGAGGAGGAGTAATTCTAAAGTTGACTGAGACTTCAAATTTTGGAAAAATTATAATTATTCAGGTATTAACTTTATTTAGGTCACACATGAATGATTATGATTGTTAGGAGACTTGGAGTTGCTAATAATGATCCATGCATGATTAACTCTTAGGAAAATATTATAGTTCAAATTATGTTTTGTTATACGTAATCACGAGATAAGTACGTAGGCTATTAGTTAGCTTGTGTTTCGTCATTCTATTTGAATTGCATGTCAATTATCTGACAAGTGCAATTTGCCGACCACATAATTAACTTAAGTTCAATCAAACTGTTTTCTTCACATGTCTATGGGCGGGTCTCATGCTCGGCTAATAAGTTCTTCCTCTTAAGTTGTGAGTAAGCACTTTAATCGAATTCGTGTGCTAAAATTGTTCAAATTATGCGGTAGAAGAAGAAAATCAAAGCTTAATTTGCAATTCAATTAAAATTCTTATATATAAGTAAGCATATCATGCAAAATAAAGTCATATATATATATAGAATTACATGTATCTCTTGATTTAAAAAAAAAAATCAAAAATGCACAAACCAATAATGATAAGATATTGTGTGACAAAAACGAAATCCCCAAACCCTAATTCTTGATCATAATCACACAACAAAAAAATAAAAAAAAATTAGAACGACATGAAATAAACTCAAAATTAAGAAACAAAAACTCAATTTTAGAACAAATTAATCAAACCTCACGTGTGTGTTTTTAAAACATGATCAAACTACACAAACGTACACCAAGTTGGCATGGATATACATATATATATATATATATCATTCATGAATGGTGGCTGTTGTCGTCGTGCCGATCATCTCCGCCGTGGGACCCACTCGCCTGAGATTCCGACGCGCCGCCGCCTGTCCGGTAAGGGTTAAACCCCGCGGCAAGCATGCCCAATTGCCCTTCTCCCATCCCACTACCGCCACCGCCACCGCCTCCGCCTCCGCCACCGCCTAATTGCTGACTAGGCAGCAGCGCCATGGGAGTCGGAAAATTCATGAAATGAAGTCCACTAGACATAGTTCCCCTATACAGAGCGGCAGCTGCGGCGGCGCTGCTGTTATTTAAATTAACAGACGGAAACGTCCACACTGGATCACTCCCCATCACTTGATGATTGTTATTTGAATTCGCCAACATCCAAAAATTGGCCGGAATCGAAGCGTGGCTCGCCGGCATAGCTCCGGTGCTTGATTGCAGCAAGTAGCTTCCAATCTGGTGGTGCTGCTGCAGCTCCTGCTCCGCCCTCCGCTTCCGCCCTAAACTCTCCTCCGTTGTCGTTGTGTCAGTTAAATCCAACGAATTATTATTCTCCTGCTTCGTCGTCTGAATCAAGTTAGGGTTTAAATTCGACGTCTGAAAATTCAACAATGTCCCGGAAGAACTCTCCGACGACAACCCGATACCCTGAAATAGGGCGCGGCGTTGCGGTGGCATCGGCATCGTATAGTTGGGATTGAAATACGTAGATCTTAGTTGAGATGGAACGGACATGCTTGAACCTGAGCTGCGTAGGGAGATATTGAGTGAGGTGAAATTGGCGGGAATTGTGCCGGTGCCGGTGGCGGCGATGACGGCGGGCTCGGCCTGTTGGAGCAGCCACTCGATGGTTTCGCCGTCGGACTTGTGGCCGAGCTCGCGCGTGAGTTGGAAAACCCTAGCGGCGCATAGTGCAGGCATGCGGATGCGCCGCCCTCGGCCGTCGACTTTTGTGTGGCGGTCTTTGGTTGAAGTGCGCTTTGGTGGTGGCTTCTTGGAGGGATCTGAGGCGGCGGCAATCTGGAGGCTGGAGGAGGCGGAGGTGGTGCTAGGGTTTGATGAAACGACGAGGTCGGCGGGGGAGATGGCGAGGGAAGGGTAGGCGGCGGAGCTGGTGGATTCGTCTTCTTTCTTTTCGAGTAATTGGAATGGGAAGTTGGGGCGGCTGTTGTGGTGGTGGTGGTGGTGGTGGAGGTGGAGATGATCATCACCTCCTTCCATGATCACATTAGAGATCAATACTAAAATATGGATTATATATATATATGTATAACCCTACTTCTATTGATTTTTTTTTCTTTCTAAAAAATGAATATAAAGAAGTAGACCCTGAATTAAATGTTTGTGTAATTTGATGTCTTGATGTGAAAATGGCAAAAAAAAAAAAAAAAGAAAAGGAAGGAAGAAAAAGTGAGTATATATGATAATTCACTCTCTATTTGTTATTGGAATGGTGCCCTGTAATTCCTATCACATTCAATATGTTTTTGCTCCAAAAATAGATAGAGAGAGAGAGAGGATAAGGGGGGAGGAGGAGGAGAAGCTTTAAGCAACAAAGATAATGAGTGGGAATTATATGGGGTGAACTTTAAAAAGCAAATAAGTAAAATTAAATGTGCAAAGGGCAAAAAGAAAAAATAATGCTTTTGTTGGGCACTTTCTTTTTATGTCTTTTTGACAAAAAAACCCTTTGTTGGAATTCATCAAATATATAAAAAAGAAGAATTAATCAAAAATTGTGATGATGATTCATAATTTCTTTATGGGAGGATATATTGATTTTAATTTCTTTTCTTATATATATATATATATATATATATATTGTGGTTGGACAGAGGGTTTGGTTCAGACTCCACGTGAGGTGCTCTTTTTATCATTCAATCCATAAAGACAATGGTGTCCGAATTGGGACCCAATCTCAAGTCAAAAAAAAATTTGATATATTGAGAGAGAGAGAGAGAGAGACTTAGAAAAAGAAAAAGATTTTAGTGATACACCATTCATGTAATCATTTCCTTTTGCCTTTGGCCCTTTGCCTTTCCTTTGTTCTTCACCTTTGAGCCTTCTTCGGGATTCCTGCTGGAATTTGCGCTTTTTCGGCACTTGTTAATTAATTACCCTCTTAAATCTTTTTTTTTTGTATTTAATTTCTAAACTAAACATTCTTTGATTGTTAGAGTAATATACATTATAATATGAATATCGTTATTTGAATAATTGTTTTTCAATCATCGGTTGATTCTTGTTTCTTCACAACGATTTCTACTTTCATAAAATGTAGAAAACGCAGAGAGGTATGGGAGAAATATATTTTCTCATTAAACAAAAAGAGGCGTACAAGAGACCAATATATACAATGAAGGAAAACCCTAACAGAAACCTAAACAAACTAGGATACAAAATATATACCAAAAATACAATATTTACAATACTCCCCCTCAAATTGGCGCATGCACGTCATGGATGCCCAACTTGCCAAGTAAGAATAGAAACTGAGTACGAGCAAGAGCTTTAGTAAATAAGTCTGCAGGTTGAAACGCCGTACGAATGTGAGATGTGAGAATATTTCCAGCTTGGACTTGGTCACGAACAAAATGGCAGTCAATCTCGATATGCTTAGTTCGTTCGTGAAAAACAGGATTAGTAGCAATGTGGATAGCCGATTGGCTATCACAAAAGAGACGCATAGGACGCGTAGGTAAAATGCCTAAAGAAGACAAGAACGACTTTAACCAAAGAAGTTCACTTGTGACAGTAGCCATTGCGCGGTACTCTGCTTCGGCCGAAGATCGAGAAACAGTAGTTTGTTTCTTTGTTTTCCAGGAGATAGGAGAAGACCCCAACATCACAAAATATCCAGTGACTGACCGGCGTGTAATGGGGGCAACTAGCCCAATCCGAGTCGCAAAAGGCACGTAATTGAAGATCATTGTCAGCTCGAAGAAGGAGTCCTTGACCCGGATGTCCCTTGAGATATCGAACAACTCGAAGGGCAGCTTCAAAATGGTCTCTGCGCGGAGATTGTGCGAATTGGGATAGAACATGAACCGAGTAGGAGATATCCCGTCGAGTAATTGTCAAGTAAATAAGGCGACCCACCAAACGTCGATAAGCCGCACCATCTTGAAGAAAATCACCATCAGCTAGCCTAAGTCGATGTCCTTGCTCCATGGGAGTATCGACTGGCTTGCATCCAAATAACCCCGTCTCGGTCAAAATATCCAAGGTATACTTGCGTTGACATAAAAACAAACCAACGGAGGAACGAGCAACCTCAATGCCCAAAAAGTACTTGAGAATGCCCAAATCCTTGATATTAAAACATTGATGTAGGTAAGACTTGAACAATGTACATGCATCATCATCATTTCCCATCAAGATTATGTCATCGACATAAACAAGCAAAGCCAAGAAAGTCTTCCCCCGGCGGAAAGTGAAAAGAGAGTAATCCGCCCGGGACTGAACAAATCCGTATTCGATAAGAGCATGACTTAACTTCGTGAACCAATTTCGTGAAGCCTTGCGAAGTCCATACCTAGATTTTCGTAGACGACAAAACCGCCCATCCTGATTGGACCGAAAGCCCGGCGGTAAATGCATATACACTTCCTCATCAAGGTCTCCATGTAAGAATGCTTTATTAACATCCATCTGATAAAGATTCCAATCCATAGTCACAGCAACGGAAAGGAAGACACGAACCGAGAGTAATTTAGCCACTGGAGCAAATGTTTCGTGAAAGTCAAGTCCCTCGACTTGAGTGAAGCCTTTTGCCACTAATCGAGCTTTGTATCGCTCAATAGTCCCATCCGACTTGTACTTGACTTTGAACACCCACCTGCAATCAATAGGCTTCTTGCCTGGGGGTAAGGATTCCAAAGTCCAAGTCGCATTTGCCTCAAGGGCAGCAATTTCCCGAGCCATTGCATCTCGCCACTCAACATGCTTAACAGCTTCAGCATAACTAGTGGGCTCGACGGTTGGACCAACGGCGGCAAGGAAGGCTCGATGTTCCTGTGAGAAACGATCAAAACCCATATAGTTAGATAACGGGTATCGCGTACCTGAGGAGCCTTTTTGGTGTGGAAGTTCGAGAGGGGGGTCTGCACGTCACTGGATGACACAACGGCTGAGTAAATGATGTAGTCGTCAAGGCGAGGTGGCTGGCGGGTGTCTCGTCGCGGCCGAGTCAACGATACTGAGACACTCGTATCACCATTATCAATCGGATTCGAATCAATCGGTAAATCAACAACAGTACTCCCCCTCAATTCTAAATTATTTGGCTCAACATTCTCAACATCATCATCAATCATAATCGCATTATCATCGACTACCCAAACATCTCGCTCATTACCCGAACCATCACCAGCGGCTGAGGAGAAACAGTGGCGAAAGGAAATACACCCTCGTGAAATGACACATCAAGAGAAGAAAAGAAGACATGTTGATCAATATCGTATAATTTCCACGCTTTCTTGCCAAAAGGATAACCCACAAACACGCAACGCCGACTCCAAGACGCGAATTTATCCCTTGGTTTTGGCGCCCAATGCGCATAGCACAAGCATCCGAACACCCGAATGTGGCGATTTTCCTTTTAATTTAATGGTTGGGGTGCGATTAATTAAATATACTGCAGTTAAAACACACTCACCCCAAAAACGAATTGGCAGTCCAGCCTGAAAACGTAGAGCACGAGCAACCTCAAGGATGTTTCGATGCTTGCGCTCGACACGTCCGTTTTGTTGGGGTGTGTCAACACAACTTGTTTCATGAATGATACCATTTGAACCATAAAAACTTTACATGATTTTAGAGGTAAATTCTAAACCATTATCACTTCTGATACGGCGAACACTTTTATGAAACTGAGTTTGAACAAGTTTGCAAAAATCAATCAGACGACTACTAGCCTCCTTTTTCTCTTTAATCAAATAAACCCATACTGATCGGCTGCAGTTATCAACCATGGTAAGAAAATAATGGGCCCCACAACTCGACGCCTTTTTATAAGGCCCCCATAAATCACAATGCACAAGATCAAAACAACTTTCTGCAATTTTATTACTTAATGGAAAAATTGAACGAGTCTGCTTAGCTCGAAAACATGCATCACAAATGTCTTTATTATGAACTCCTATTCTACCAACTTCGGGAATAAAAGATAAATGCTGACTTGCTTGGTGGCCTAAACGTCTATGCCATACTGTGAATGAGTCCACTGTCTCAGTCTTCATTACAGAATGCAGCCTTGTTGATCTGAAATAGTAGACCCCCCGTCGAAGCTCATCCACTCCAATCGGCATCCTCGAAACTCGGTCCTGTATAATACAAAGATTATTAGCAAAAGTGATTTGACAATGAGCTTCATCGATCAATTGACGCACAGAAATTAATTTGCAGGTTAAAGTGGGAACATATAAAACGTTATTCAACGTTATGTCTTTATTCAACATAACCCGACCACTATTGGTCGCATCTGTTTTTGCTAGCAACCTCCACATTATTTAAATAACTCAAATTGCCGGTCATGTGGTTGGAAGCACCGCTGTCCAAAATCCACGTATACTCACCCGACACCTTACCAATGAGTTTGTCGTTACTTTCTCGGTCAAGAAGGATCAATAATTTCTGAAATTGATCGTTCGACAATCCCGCAATTCCACCATTGTGTTCGGTTTGCCCCCCGGTTGCATGAAAAGCTGTAGCACGTCCTTGATTAGGCGCACCACGTAATCCCGCATGTCCTCGAACACGATTTTGTTCACCTCGTCCACGTCCTCGAGGCCCTTTCCACCATTCCGGATAACCAATCACTTCAAAACAGTCCGAGAGCTCATGACCAGGCCGATCACAATGTGTGCATTTTCGCTCGCTATTACCTTTTGGCTTCGGTTTGGCCTTAGTGTTTGTTTGAATCGCCAAGGCGACGGCCTCAACGTGCTCTTCTTGGCCACGAACGATGGATCGATGTCGTTCTTCTCGAGTAATCAAAGCATATGCTTTGCTGATTGTAGGGAGCGGATCCATATTCAAAATCTGAGATAGAACCGTGCCAAAAACTGCATCATCGAGACCCATTAAAAACTGGTGCAACTTTTCTTCTTCGCGTTCCCTCACGAAATCTTTGGCTGCTCCGCAAGTGCAGGTAGGAATTTTCGAGTAACTCGCCATCTCGTCCCACATTCCTTTCAACTTGGTGAAATACGTCATCACCGTCATACCTTGCTGTCTAAGTGACGCAAGTTCCGCCTTCAACTCGTGAATGCGTGGAGCATTCCCTACAGAAAAACGGTCCCGTAAATCATCCCAAACCGCCTTCGAAGTCTCCTCATACGCAACACTAGGCTGAATGTACTTGTCAATGGAATTGAATATCCAAGAAATCAGCATGGAATTGCATGCTCCCCAATTGTTTAACTCGGCTGAATCATCTTTCGGTTTCGTTACGGTTCCATCAATGAACCCCAATTTATTCTTGGCTCTCAAGGCGTTTATCATCGCCTTCTCCCACATATCAAAGTTCTCACCATTCAATACACACGATGTTATCACGGCTCCCGGGTTGTCGGACGGAGACAAGTAGAAAGGCGACGTCATCTCTACACCTTTCTTCTCCATCATGATCGAAGGAGGTGATGTCGATGGTATTCAAGTAATAAGCAGCGGAAGATTTAGGCTTTGGATCGAACTTGCTCTGGTACCATGTAGAAAACGCAGAGAGGCATGAGAGAAATATATTTTCTCATTAAACAAAAAGAGGCGTACAAGAGACCAATATATACAATGAAGGAAAACCCTAACAGAAACCTAAACAAACTAGGATACAAAATATATACCAAAAATACAATATTTACAATATAAAATGACCGTTTCAATTAATATACCTAGACGGGTTTACTAAATTTATGCTACTGGAATTAAGCAAAAGTTAAAAAAAAAAAGAAAAAAGAGGAGAGTGGGAGACTATGTACTATGTATATAGCATTAGTCATCTCTCCAGTTTAATTTGTCAGTTGGATGATTTAATGATATCACAAGCTTTTATTTATCCATTTTTGACCCTTTGATAACCGAAAATTCTAGTTCACTTCCGAGTCGGTCGAATCCAATTGTATTTCACAAAATGAGTGGTCAATCACAGGACAAGTAATTCACTCTCTTTATGAAATACACTTGTGTTCGTCCATATCGAGAGCGAACTAGGTAGAATTTTCTTTTGATAAGACATCATCGCAATTAACACACATGGGATAAACTTAATCCTCCAATACTTTCTCAATTAAGGAAAAACGAAAAAAATAAAGGAGTAGTACGATGATATATATAGATATTTTAATATTTAACATCTCCAACACATAAATATATACTTAAATAAATAAAATAGTTTATTACAACCTTCCATCACCCAAGAAACAATCTGATTGAAGAAAGCAATAAATCAGCAAATCTGTTGCAGTCTCCGATGCGTGCTTCTGCTGGAGCCCTGAATATTATGGATCCCAGAACTGCCCATTTCATCATAGCTATATATATAAAAATGGAATATATATATATAATAGCATCATAACCCCATGGTGGGCAGATCTTAAATGGCAACTTTGGTTGGATCATTCTACATGTATATTTTAATTGTGATACACACCTTCTGGGAGGTGATTTATAGGAGGATATAATTAAGAAATATGGTATATATGGCTGCAAGACCGGCACCTGATGTTCAAATTAAGAATGCCAGGTTCTTTTTTTTTTGATCAAATAAATATTAATGCATTAAAAAACGAGCCGAAGCCCTAAAATAATTACATCAGAGAGCCGAATGCCAGGTTCAATTAAATACTATTATATATATACTTGTTTATCTATTTACGGCTTTACGCCATGGTAAGGGCTTCATGCGCTTCAAATCTAATTTAATTTACTTCTCTATTCTATTAATTAGTCCCTCTCTCTCTCTCTCTGGCTATTTATATATATATATATATATATTCACACACACAATGTATACACATTCAAGGTGAAATTTATTGGCAATATATATTGTACATAATGGGTTGTTTTAAGAGACCATAACAATAACTTACGGAATTCCGTTTGATTCACTTCACCAACTAGAAGTTAAGATTTATGGTTTCTGAGAACTCATAAAAACAACTTTGCTTGACAATGAACGTAAGATTTTTCTTTGTACCACTTACTTTCTCGGGTTATACAAAATATTTAGCCCCATCTGTACAATGTGAAGCTAGAACTCGTCGGTTCACTATAACAAAAACTAATAGTTACAAAATGTAAGGTGACAATATTAAAGTTGTCAATATATAATGTTAGAATATATTTTCTAGATTAGTATAATTAAGATCTTTCCTTGTCTATATTTCCTATTTATCTTTATAACTTAGAATATTTTTTCTTTGTATTTATCTTTTCTTGTTTATAGCTTAGGGTTTACTTGTTTACCAACTCTATGTAACTCTATAAATATGTTGCTTAATAATACGAGTTCCATATGGAAATTTCTCTAATCTAACATGGTTTTTTTCTCTCAACCCTCACGATCTCTCGCTTCCACCAGCCTCTACCATCGCCGTACCCATCTGGCTCCCTAATTTTTTTTTTCTCTCCTTCCCACACATAATGAGTGAGTTATTTTATTTTGTCACAGTAAAGAACTTCAACTAGTGACAAAAAATGTTTTTAAGTTGTCAAATTAGTGACACGTGTTTAGTGACGATACAAATATATATATTTGTTATCACTAAACATATGTAATTAATTATCAGTAATTACAACAATTTCTTTGTCACTAATTGTTTTGAGTGACTACTTATTTACAATTTTTGTCACTATATAAAACCTCTCAGAATCACTTTTGTGACAATATAAAAATTCTTTCCACTCAATATATTTAATTAGCGACTACTTTAACCTTGTCATCTGATATTTTGTCATTCAATATATTTAACATATAATGTTGATCCAATAATAACGGAAAAATTATTTTTTTAGTCCGTTAACTTGGCCTCCATTAAGCAAAGGGGTGTAGCCTAGCGGTCACAAGGCTTTCGGCCGTGAGAACCCACTCGGGTTTGAAACCCAGGTGATGCTTGGTTTGGGGAGTTTACTCCTCCGTCCTGCTTTGGGGGGCCCTGCGCTTAGCTAGCCCGTCGCCTATGGGAAACCTAGGGCGGATTACCTCCATACGCGATTTGCAGGCTATTGCGTATGGACAGGTTTGCTCTGCTGGGTGATTGATGGAGATTTACCCTAGGATTTCCAAAAAAAAAACTTGGCCTCCATTGCGTTTTAGTCCTTTAAGTTGATGCATTGCAAAATTGGTCCGTTATCTTCGGACTTTTTGTAATTTTAGTCCGTTGTGCTTATAAAATTGGTAAATTTAGTCAGTGACATAGTATCCACAAATAAATCAGGCTCAACATGCTTTTGAAATAAAATTCGACTTTCATAAATGCATACCTTTGCTTGACCGCCGTATCACCGGATATTCCAAATCCTCGTTTTTACAGGTTAGATCGTATTCCGGATACCATTTTGAGGGGGACTATGCATTTTGAGGGGGACTATGCCACGAACTAAATTTACCAATTTTATAAGCACAAAATGACTAAAATTACAAAAAGTCCAATGATAACAGACCAATTTTGCAATGCATCAACTTAAAGGACTAAAACACAAGAGAGACCAAATTAACGGACTAAAAAAATAATTTTCCCCAATAATAACTATGACTTATCTCATAGTCAAAAGCTTATAATGTTGATCAAGTGGTAACTATATATGACATATTTTCTTCCCTGCTCCACCAGACCTTTTGCTCGTAAAAGAGAAGAATCCTGAACTGAAAAAAAAATCACTTTTCTTAAAGGTAATGACCAGTAATATAATTAATTCAATAATTAACTGCAAATATCATTTGATTTAAGATAATAATGCCAGATATATTATATATGCTCGTGCGTTAAAACATTATTTTGCTTATCTTCTTTACTAGAAAATCAATTGGCGCGTTAATTTGTATTTAAACTCTTACACTGGATCCCTGTTTGAAAAATCCTTAGACTAGATCTAGAATTTATAAAATGATCAAAATATTATAGATACAAAATGCATCATATGTCACACAATCATTGCAGTCTATACTTATCGTGTGGAAGCCGCTTGTGAAATTTCATCTAATTTTTTTGGGTGAGATCAATATTCCAAAAAAAAAAAAAAAAATCTATAAAACTATTGTTGCAACTCTGGAAACAATTTGACTAAAAATTGCAATGAACCTTTACTGTTATGTGGGACCAATCTTGCCATTTTCCTTTTATTAAAATAAACTCAATACAAGATCAAATACATGTGAAATTGAACATATACATATAGCACCTAGTTTTTGTTTTGTTTGAACATATAGCCACGTGGAAACTGATTCTATGAGTGTGCTCAATGCTCATTCATAAAACATTGTCGGTATTAATGTAATGGACCAATAGTACATTGACAGCACGAAATAAGAAATATAGACATCTCATGATAAAACACACACATAATTAAATAGGTACAATTTAAATGTCATGTTCTTAATTTCCTTTATGTTTCGCTCATTTTTTTTTGAAAAAAGGGTTATTTCACTGGAAGATCATCGAAAATAAATAAATTATGCGCTCTACGTAGAATCTTTTATAAATTCGTATATTTATTGGATGTCCGCATTCTACATATCTTTGCTATGAAATATTTGGGGCAAGAATTTCTTTATTGAGGAATAGTATGGAAAAGATATTCTTTTGTTCATGGAGCAATGTATATGAGCCTCTCAATGTACTATCTGAGACTGTTCTTGTTGTTTTTGGAGATTCGAAATTTTCGAGTAAATATAAGTATTTATGAATAAGTGATGTGCTTACACAAAAATATAACTATTTTTTGGAATTCTAAAATTTTCTAAAAATATGCGGGTGTGTGTATATATATATATATATATATAATATTGCTCGAATCGAAATGATGAAGTGCTTGGGCTAGCATATTGTACTAAATTTTATTTTAAGGTCATTTTGAGTTTGTGCAACTAATAGAGGAGATTCAAGTGTTAGATAAGAATATTTACCAAAAAAAGAAAAAAAAATGTTAGATAAGAAGGGTTGGGACTTGATGCATGCCCAATGGGAGGCTACCAAATTGTATTGTTTATACTTGAGAATCTTTTATTAGCTAATTGGTGGCTTGTATATATAGTCTTTAATTATTACTGCTAATATTTTTCATTACATTTTTATTAGGAAAAACAAAACAGAAATGCACTAGAAATTGAGAGTGATATTATAATGAACCGAATTCAGCATTCTCATTTTATTTTTTTATCAATGGATCATGGGGTGGGGGTTATTAGTTTGTTTTTTATATGGTACAAATAGTTATTATTCAGGAACGTTTACCCTTAGTCCAACATAAGATTTGTCTACTAATCATCACGTCATCACACGACTTATAGTTAAAATTAACTCGCCTCTTAAACTTGCATAGGTTGAAATTTTAGCTAAATCAACATTTTGGAAAAATCATCATGAAATAAAAATCGCCAGTATCAAAATTAGCTTGCAATTGTTATAAATAGTTGGGAAAAGTACACTTTGTACCTCTGAATTATCCACTTTGTATTATTTAGGTCTCTGAACTATTAAACGTGATAAAATGATCCTTGAATTATCAAATATAACAAAATAGTCCCTGGACTTGACAGACGTTTGGCTTTGTGCTTATAATTTCGCTACTTTTAAACCATTTTGGCACCATTTTCTACTAACTTTTGCACTGAAAATAATACATCAACTTTCTACTAATTTATTTTAGAAAAAATTATTTGATCAATTTCTTAAATTAATAAATGAAGGGCAATAGAAATTACTTGATCAACTCTAAATTACCCTTTTGTTTATTAATTTAAGGATTGATCAAGTAATTTTTTATCTGAATCTTTTTTTCTAATTTTTTAAATTGATAAATAGTATAAGACGAATTTTATTTTTGAATATTAAGTACTTTAAATATTTTTATATAATTTATTTTATTTTCAATGTGATACGTACTTAAAATATATTTTTTAATTTTTTTTTAAGAAGATTAAAGTTTTGAATGTAAAGTTAAAATCATAATTAGTATCAATTTTCGTTATAAAATTTCTATATAAATAATTTTCTAAATAGAACTACAATTGATAAATTTTGCTCTAGAATGCTGAGGACAGCTAAATTCATACATTTATTAACCTTAAATATTGCCTTTTTTGGGAAATAAAAGTTTGTGAATGAGTTTTCAGAATTGAAAATATTATCACAGATTTTTTTAGGTATAAAGTTTATTTGAAGGGGGTTTTAGTAAATTTCCATTAAGAAATTAGTCGAAAATCAGTATACTATTTTTTGCAGAAAACTCAATTTAAAATGGTAACCAAATATTGGTTGCAACAAGCATAATTATAAATATACAAAAGACTCATTTTATTGAAAACAAGTGAGGGCAAAATTGACAAACTTTTTCAATGGTCAAACGCAATGCAATGTCAGCAACATGTTACGACAAGTCAAATGTCTATCAAATGGGTGGACTATTTTGTTACATTTAGTAGTTCAAGGACCGTTTTTATCATGTTTAATAGTTCATGGACCTAAATGGGTAAATTCTATGCTAGACCGAGTACACCATTGGAATCAAGAGGCATTTTAA
Organism: Buddleja alternifolia; assembly: GCA_019426215.1. NCBI lineage: Eukaryota > Viridiplantae > Streptophyta > Magnoliopsida > Lamiales > Scrophulariaceae > Buddleja > Buddleja alternifolia. The sequence continues at coordinate 47,894,115 of CM033391.1, forward strand.
TAAATGTCCCCCTTATTGGGGGATCCAATGGTGTACACTAGACCAAGACCAATCATAGAATGACCCACCTAAATGATACAAACTGAATAATTTAGGAGTACAAAGTGTATTTTGTCGTAATTAGTTTGGAATGAAAGTTAAGATTTAAATAATGAATTTGAAAAAGGAGTTGGACATAGAACATTAATGATGTTTCCAAAACTATACAACATTTGATAACTAGTTTGTCTAATCAATACAACCAACCAACCAAATGTTTGTTAATATATATGTATATATATATATATTCCAGTTAAGATGATATTCACACCTAAATTTCAGTTTTACTGTAGTCCCATGTGATACCTTTTCTGGGCCTGTTGCCAATGCTTCTTCTTTTGAGACCACAGCCTTTGCTCCTCTGCCGGTGAAGATGACAGCTCAAACATCCTATTTTGTTTTTTTACAACATTTTATGTACAATTATATATTTTGAAACATTGGTATATATAATTATAGATGTAAGCTATAAATGTGAAAGTTTTACCTATCTTTACATGATTATTAAAAGTATTGACCTTACCCGGTGAAATTAGTGGTGTTGAATCATTACTTTAAGTCCGAAGCATTTTGGAAATTAAATTTATGAAGATTTCTATACTAGGAAATGTAGTAAAAGCAATCAATTTGGAAAAAATGAATAATGTTTTTTCATTTCCGTTTATAACTGAGATGGAAAATAAAGATATTTGAAACAAAGTTTTCTCATCTCACATGCACACAATCTAAATTATATTTGTCTACAACATCTAATGATCTAATTACACAATGGTATAAGTAAAACTCGAAGCATTTATGGTAGATTTAACCACTCAGTGCAAGTGATACTAAGGCTTCGTTTGGTTACCCGCATAGGATTAAATGTGATAAAATTATGCTAGATAGTTATGGTATAAATGAAGGGATATATTGTCAAAAAATTGTTTGATTGCATAGATAAATAAGACTGATTTCCTAAGAATTTATTTTCAAATTGTTTGGTTAGCATTTTATATAAAGATGGATTCAATAGAAAAATCCTTAAATATACTATTAATTTTTTTGGATTACCAAAAAATCCCTTTTGTTTTTTACTTAACAGCAAGGCAAGAGAGACTTGGAATACCACATTCAACATATAACCAAAAGTCATCTTCTCACTTTTCACAAATCTAGAAAATAAAATATAATTCAACCTTTTATTCTTCAATCTTCCTCTTACTTCATTTTAGGAAGAAATCAATTTAAAAAAAAAAATCATTATCTTCCCATGGTAAGCACAATTTTAACTTTCAAAATTAATTCTTAACCCTAGAATATGATTGGAGAATAATTCTACCTACGGTTTATAAATCAAATAAAATCATCTCGAGTATCATAATAAAATCGATGAATTATAAAAAATATATTTTACTTTGCATGAACATGGTTTAATACCAAAGAAACTAGATTAAGTATTTTTTTTATTACAGGGGTAAACATATAATTACTATATCTAAAGAGGTTTGGATATAATCTCATGATAATGGGTACCACCTATCAAGTGGTATCTAGTATCCTAGAATAAGTGTGATAAAAAATCGGGCCTACTATATATCATAAGTCGAACTTATTGAACCAATTAAATTGAAAATTAGGAGTGATAATGGATATATCACCTCTATAAACCCCAAGCAAATGAAGCCTAAGTGTATATATTCTTATGCTCCAACTATGAAGATGGACACTAAAAAAGATAGGGCAAATTACCCAAAAAAAAAGTGTGATATATATTGTCTATGCTTTAATTTTTCCCATGTACGTCTAACGAATTTGTAACTTCAAATAATATTTATTCCATATTGCAACAACTGTAAGTCTAACAATTATTTAGTAGTTTCTCTCATACAAATAATTGTCAGGTTGACAAAGATTATATTGTACTTTTGGGACTTGAGAGGTAAAATACGATAAACATTTTGAATTTCTTCATTTACGTTATTTTCTTTCTTTCTTTATGTTTATATAACTTAGTAAACAATTATTTCTTTTGCAAAGGTTACAAACAAGGCACTAAATTAAAAACTTTCCGAGTGTTTTCAGAAAATTCCAGGAAAATACGTCAAGAATTGTGTGAATGATGGCAAATATGTCTGAAGATATTCTTTTCATTATGGATGGCATGCAATCTTAAATTTATTTGATTAAATGTTCCATCGAAGTTTATTTCTTATATATATCGTTATTACATTTAAGAATTAAGATAATGATTAAATATATTGTTTTGTACTTAAAATAATGATTGCGAGATATAACATTTATATTTTTTTATTCTAATGGTACTGTCACATTTTAGGGTAGTTTATTTAATAACTTAATATATTGCACGCTTAAAATAGCTATTTAGTTAAGGGTACGTATCAAAACATTTGGCACTCTTAAATTGTGTTTTTTAAATAGATTGCACACTTTAATATTTCGAGGCAGATCGTACCCTTGGTTCGGGGTGCAGGTGGATTTTTCCACCGAAAATAATCATCTTTATGAATTTGATCGCATTTTCATCCGATCTACTCATTTTCACTTGGCACCTCAGGTACATTTCACTTTTGTTTTGAAGAAATAAAATTAAGACGACATCCTGAAAATGAAACCAATTACTGTACGTGGGATTTGTTAGAATTCTAAACCCCCGTGAATAATATTATTGATGATGGAATGTTTATATAGAGTTACAAGAATATAAAACCCTAATCTACATACAAGGAAAGACACCTAATGTAAATACAATTAAAGAGATATACAAAATATGGAAACTAATATTTTAACAATATTTAACACTCCCCCGCAGTCGAAACTGAAGGTTCCCGAACATTGAGACTGGATTTGAAATCGAGAAATAAAGGCAAAGATAATCCCTTGGTGAAGATATCTGCAAGCTGATGAGTAGAGGGCACATGCAACACACGAACTTCACCAAGTGCAACCTTTTCTCTTACAAAATGAATATCTATTTCAATATGTTTGGTACGTTGGTGTTGTATGGGGTTAGAAGAAAGGTAAATGGAGCTGATGTTATCACAATAAACTATAATGGAAGAAGTGTGAGGACAGTGTAATTCAAGAAGTAAATTACGAAGCCAAGAGGATTCAGCAACGACATTAGCAACACCTCGGAATTCGGCTTCGGTGCTAGATTTAGAAACAACATGTTGACGTTTTGAAGACCAAGAAATAATATTATCTCCTAAGAAAACACAATAATCGGAGGTAGAACGACGAGTATCCGGGCACCCTGCCCAATCAGCATCTGAGTAGGCGATGAGTTGAGAAGAGGAGGAAGGGTGAAAGTGTAGACCATGAGTAAGAGTACCACGAACATAGCGAAGAATATGCTTTAAAGCGTGCATGTGTGGTTCACGAGGATAATGCATGAAGAGACAAATTTGGTGAACAGGATAAGAGAGATCAGGACGAGTAATGGTGAGATACTGCAGAGCCCCTGCCTGACTGTGATAATGGGTAGGATCGGAAACAGGTGGACCCGACAGAGATAATTTCGAACTAGTGTTAACCGGGGTTTTGCACGGGTTACAAGAAGCCATATGGGCTCGGTCTAAAATATCCATAGCAAACTTAGATTGAGAAAGAAGTAAACCCGATGAAGAGCATAAGACATGAATGCCTGAAAAATAATGCAAAAAACCAAGATCGGTCATGGCAAATGTGGAAGAGAGGAGGCGAGTGATATGAGAAAGGAGAGAAGAAGAGGATACAGTAAGAACAATGTCGTCCACATAAAGAAGAAGATAGGCAATGGAGGTACCACGACGAAATACATAAAGATAGGTGTCGGCGCGACTACTAACAAACCCTAAGGAGGTGATAAAGGAAGCGAAACAATGGTACCAAGCATGAGGGGCTTGTTTGAGACCATAAAAAGCCTTTTTGAGACAACAGACATAAGTAGGAAAGGTGGAATCGATAAAGCCCGGGGGTTGTTTCATAAAGACAACTTCAGTGAGATGGCCATGCAGGAAAGCATTTTTGACATCCAATTGATGAATAGGCCAAGAACGAGAGAGAGCAAGGCTTAGGACAGTGCGAATGGTGGCGGGCTTAACAACAGGACTGAAGGTTTCATCATAGTCCAAGCCAGGCTGTTGGGTATATCCTTGAGCAACGAGACGAGCCTTATAACGCTCGAGAGAGCCATCAGAGCAAAATTTATGGTGGTAAATCCATTTGGAGCCAACTATATTGGCAAGAGGAGGACACGGAACGAGCTCCCACGTAGAATTAGAATGAAGAGTAGAGATTTCGGCTTGCATGGCGGATTTCCAGTTGGGGTGGGTTCGGTTGAGATGAACCGGGCTGAACAGTGTACTAGGCTGGGGCCTGCTGGACAGAATATTGGGCAGGTGCTGGAGCAGTGAAGTGGACAGGCGAGAGGGGGTTGTACTGCTGAATTGTATTGATTTGGGGGCCCGGTGGGAAGTGGGCTGAGAATGCTTGTCCATAGGCGGATGGTAAGATGGGCGCAGGCGGCTGTGGACTGGGCTGCTGGAAATCATGTTGAAGTGGGCCGGATGGAGTAGTGGAAGTCCACGTGGGCGGCTGGCGTGCATAGGAGTTGATGGGCTGCTGGATGTAGGTGTTGGCGGTTGGACTGAGTGAGGACGCGGCCCATTGTTGTAGGCGGAATAATTTTTATTGAAGAATTGATTCAGATTGCTACCAAAATTATTACCACGACCGAATCCGGGGCCAAAATTTTTACCACGGCCACGACCATTATCACTTCGGAATTGGGTTGGATTTGAGAAAAAAGGAGGACGGAGGAATCAGAATGGGGGGGCGATTTTATGAGAATCTCGGGCTTCATGGAGTAAAAGCATGTTACGGGTTTGAGCAAATTTAGGAAACGGACTTTGATTGGTAATAACATCAATAATACTATTATATGAATCAGGTAAGTTGTTAAGAATTTGTAAAACCAATTCCTGATCAGTAATAGGAGAATCAACATCACTAAGGTTATCTGCAATTCTTTTCATATCACGACAAAAGTCAAAAATTGACAAATTTCCCTTTTTGTAATTACAAAATTTTTCTTGAAGGTGAAGGGAAAGGGATGGTTTATTATTGTGAAAAAACGATTCAAGATTGTCCCAAATTTGTTTGGCGATAAACCCATCGCCACTAACACTATCAAGAAGACTGGTATCGACAGAATTGTACATCCAAGTTTTGATTTTGGAATCTAACGAATACCAATCCTCATCATTATCATCTTTAGGGACTGTTTTGCCATTGACATGGCCTAAAATTCGATAACTACGACAAATATCGGAAAAAATTGTTTTCCATAATTTGAAACGAGGATCTTCCTCACAAAATTTAAAATTGAAAAGGTGAAAAACATTAGTAATGGCAAAAGCCGGATGAGAGGTGGGGTTTTGGTTGGTTTCACCCATAGTGATAATGGAGACGATAAAAGACGTAAACGATAAGTAAAAAAGAAAAAATTAACCGCGAACTTACCGTGATAGAGAACAGGTGGCAGCGACGGACGGGTTTTTTGGGTAGAAATATGGTGCACCCGGGGCGGCGACTTGGCTAAGGATCAAGGGAGAGAGAAGAAAAAAAAACTTGTCTCTCGTGTTAGGCTAATACCATGTTAGAATTCTACACCCCCGTGAATAATATTATTGATGATGGAATGTTTATATATATAGAGTTACAAGAATATAAAACCCTAATCTACATACAAGGAAAGACACCTAATGTAGATACAATTAAAGAGATATACAAAATATGGAAACTAATATTTTAACAATATTTAACAGGATTTTCAAACATTCACTGCTACAAGGGCTCCATGTATGCTTCTTTTGATTTTTGGTATGGAGAGTATGAAATTAAACACATAATTATGTGTTTTTACTTTAAAATCCAAATACATTAGTTCAGGATAATTTAATTGACCTTCACCAAAATTTTGAAAATATAGTTATCATCGGTGAGACTCATTAATGCATATAAAGAAATCAAGGTTTGTATCAGTTAGGAATGACATCAACAGAGAACGTAGAAAAATAAACAAGAAACTAAAACTAACCTCTAAGATGACACAAAAATTTAACGTAGTTCGACAAACTTTATATTCTTGAGCCAACGCTCGATCTCACATTTTTATTTCACGGAGTGAATCACAACCTAGAAGTTGAGTTCTCCTATTTATCATACTAGAGCAATAAGAAGCCCTATCAAACTAGGAAATACAATTGTAAGGGCTTTCTGCATATACCAACCTTAAAGTATTTACTTTTGACAAATGACACCCTAAGGTATGAAATCTTAGCATATAACCCCCGATGCTATATTAACCATTATATTAATAATCAGGATAAAAACATTAACCCTCCAAACTATGACCATTTTCACACTTTTTTTAGAAACGTTTTTTTTAGTTTTACATCCCGAATTTTACAAAATTAATATTTTTTTATATTTTAGCATATTCCGTTGGAATTTTGTCACATATCATGCATGTACCATTCTTAAGGGCAAAAACTTGTCATTTTGTCTTAAAATTTTAATTAAATAATTTAATTTACAAAAATAATATTTTAAGAATATATTATGATTAAATATTTGTAAATTATATTATATTTTCTCTGCCTGTATGTGTGTGTGTATATATATATATATTTATTTATTTTTGTAAAAAATATAATTTTCCTGCGTGTGTATATATATATATACACATGTGTGTGTGTGTGATTCTGTCTGTGTGTATGTGGGTGTGTGGGTGCGTGTGTGTGTGTGTGAGAGAGAGAGAGAGAGAGTAACATTTAGTAAGCATTGTTTTTGAAGAAAATTCATGGAGGAGAGAGGATGTTGATAGAGAAATTTGGGGACGATGAAATTTGGAAAAAGCAAAAATGAAGCTTGGAAGAAGCAAAATAAAGTTTGGAAGAAACAAAATCAGGGCAAAAGAGTAATTACTCAGAACGCATCACCTAAAGTGGCAAATTTGCCCTTAAAAATGACACATATGCATGTAATGTGACAAAATTCAGGCGGAGTATTCTGCCGGAATATGCTAAAATATATATAAAAAAAAAATACCAAGTTTTAAGGTTAGAATATAAAGTGAAAAAATAATTTTTTTTAATAAAAGTGTGAAAATGGCCATGGTTTAAAGGTTTTATTGCTAATAGCTTATAAAGAGATAGAATGGTATTATTGTCCTTACTCATAAACATGTAATTTGGTGATCTCTAATTTTTAAGTCATCTTCACAATTGTTTTTTTTTTTTTTGTCCTAACCGATAAAAGTAGAAGTAAATTATATTTAGTTTTTCTAAATATAATAAAAAATAGTTAAAGATGTAGTTAATTAAATAAGATATAAAAAAACTAAGTATTTAGTATGTACGAGTGTCTAAATTTATTGTAAAATTTAAGGTGAAAAACTCAGCACAAAATTAAAAATAATATATGTTAGCAAAATTACAATCAAAATATGAAGGTAAAATTATTTTATCAGTGTAAAAAGAAATTTATATATAACTATATATATATAATTCTTACACTCATTAAATTGTGCGAGAATTATTTTATATGTGTTAGCACATTACTTAATTCATGAGTGTAATACAAGAAAAAAAATGATCAGTTAGAAACATTAATATTCTTATAAATTATTAAATTTTATATCTTTACTTGTATACCATTGGTTAATATTTTAAATAGATTATAATTACATTTTAAGATTATGTACCATAGTTACTTTTCGTGCTCATAAATTTTTATTGGTGAATTATGTTAATACATTAATAATTTTGATATTTAATTATAAGATGATATTTATAAATCTATTTATGAAATGTTAAAGTTAATTCACATCAATTTTCAGTAATTATTTTTGAACTATGGACTAAAAGTAAGTTGATTGTGTACATGAATTAAAGTTTAAAACACCAAAATTATTTTTCAATTTTGTGCATTTTTTTAATGAACAAGGATAAAGGTGTCATTAAACTCTTTTCTATCTTTTGATTCAAGTCAAAATAACAGAAAGGTTATATGCCAAAACTCATATTGTAGGGGTTGTTTACCAGACGAAGATATCTCAGGGGTGGTAGATGTAAAAAGGCCGAATTCTAATATAAGTGAACAAGCCTAAAAACATGCACTACGAAAAAAAGGAAAATGAAAAAATGACATAAAACACGCTTATGTCCGAATCGCTGCCCTGGTTGCTAAAATTGTTGCCTGCTTTTAGTCGTGGCCAAAAACACCGATTCAAAGTGCGAACCAAGAATCACTATTATGCAAAGCAAATTCAATTTAATTGACATTTTAATAAAATTATACCGACGATTTGTTCTCTTAATATTGAATGACTCTTATGACTTCAACAAGTTATTATTTAAATCGCCAATTCTCTATGTTTTATACTTGAAAGTACAAAATTAGATATCCTAGTTGGCATTTGTAATTTTATATTCATATAAATTATAATTAGTGTCCATATAATTAATAAATAAATAGTAGTAGATAATATATAAAAATAATGTTGGTTGAAGAATTGTGAAGGGGAGACAGTTGGAATCTTGGGCTTTGAGTGGGAATTAGGGTAAAGAAACTGACGCCATGTCAACTACACAACTGTATCTGTATGGAGTCACATCAAAACTCAACTTTTCCTAAAAAACAGTACCCCATATCATCTTTAATTTCTTACAAATAATTCACCACTTCATCTATAGATCAATATCTATTATATTATTCCTTTGGGTTTTGGAACGCCCACGTCTTTCGACATTCAGTCCAATTTAGTTCATGTGTGAGCTATGATGCACGGATACTCCTAAAATTCACGAAATGCAGTGTCGGATACTCGGAGGACACGGATACGCCTCGGATACGGCTCGGATACGTATCCGACACGCCACGTGGCGTGTCGGTCAATTAAATTAAAAAGAAAATAAAGGGACACGGTGTCGGACACGGCTACACAAGTGTCCGACACGTTTAGGATACGGCGGGGTCATTTTTATTATTTTCAAAACATGGAGGGGCCTAAATTGTAAATATGATCCTTACCTAATTAAAACTTAAAAGGGACAAGAGCAGCAACAGAAAGGAAGAACAAGGAGCAGCTGCAGCGCACAATGTTTATGTGTGTGTATATATATATATATATGTTTATGTGTATATATATATAGAATCAATTACAAGAGAGGGGGAAATTCATTTGTAGAATTTTCATCACAGAAATCGCTGGTTTTCTGGAGGCCTGGCACATATATATACATATATATTTATATAGATATAGAGAGAGATTAGAGAGAGAGAGAGAGATTTAGGTTAACATTTGGTATTCATGGATAAAGTATACAATAAGCTGCGGAATCTGGATGCGTATCCGAAGGTTAATGAATCAGAAAGGCACAGCTGCAGCGCACAATGTTTATGTGTATATATATATATATATATAATAATATATGTTTATGTGTATATATATATATATATATAATAATAATATACATAAACGTTTAAATGTTTATGTATATATATATAATAATATATGCATATATATAATATATATTATTAATTATTATATATAGCCGTATCCTTGCCGTATCGCATCTTAAAATTTTTGAAAATCCGTGTCGCCGTATCCGTATCCCCGTATCCACGTATCCCCGTATCCGTATCTGTGCAACCTAGTGTGTGAGTATTATATGCCTATCCAATTTCTTTATATAAATGTGTGTAAGGACTGCATATATTACACTTTATTATATGTGAAAATAGACACTAGGACCAATTTGTCTAGCATAAACTTTTCCGGTCATTCTGCGCTTAGATTTTCCATCGAGTTTTTAGGGAGTATATTTCTTAATATCTATAGTATCTAGTAGACCGACTCTAATGAATTGTGTTCATCCTAAATTATCTCTGGATTTCGCTAATCTACTAATTATTATATATATTATCTGGTGACAATAAAATAGAATATCGACAATGCATGAATAAACTACAATATATTATTATTATTATTATAATAATAATTATTATTATTAGTATGAAAAGATAAATTGAAATTGGTGTTTGCATAGCACATACCGACATAAATCCAAATGAATTTAGGAGGGAAATGTAAAACCCGACAATTCATGATTTTGAGGAGTTACTTATTAATTAAGGACCATTAATCGTCTCAAAATCGAATTATTAAGTGTTAATTTCTTTTTTCAAAAAAAAATGTCAGAAATTTAATTATATACATTTTTCTCGGAAAATAAACTCCGGTTTTCTCGGAAAACCCTAGACGCCGAAAACCCTAACTTTCATAGGTTTTTTCCGCCTGCCACCGCGCCACCTCCGTGCATGGAGGAGGCGGACTCCGGTCAACCACCCCCCTTGGTGGTAACTCCGAATAAGAACGTTAAGAAGCTTAAACGACGTCTCATCGGGGTGGAAATCCCCGGCACACCAACGAAAACTGAAGGAGATGGCGTTTATCATCTCGGCCAAGGTTACCTGACAAGCGTGCCCACCCACATCGAGAACCCGAACCCACCGTCGGCAGCGGTCGAGGAGGACGCGGGAGAAAAAACTCCGAATGCATGGCAAAGTAATAACCTCAAACAGAATTGGAATAAGGGTCACCTTACATCTATCTATTACACGGGAGATGGGGAAGATGAGGTCGACGGTATAGATGAAGAGAGTGAAGACGAGGCTGATGACTCTGTGCCAACCTATTCAATCCCCGATGAAGAAATCCGAGAGATGGTGGCTTCTTACCGTATGGCCCTAGTGGTGAAAATACTTGGTAGGAGAGTCGGATACTCAATGCTTCGACAAAGAATGAAAACGATTTGGAAGCTGCCATACGAATTGAACCCGGTCAACATTGGGAATGACTAATACCTGGTCCGCATTCGGTTCCAAGAGGGATACGACAAAGTGTTACCCGAGGGACCATGGATGATTTTAGGTCACTATTTGACAGTCAGGAAATGGGAACCATCTTTTAACCCGAAGAAGGAGAGGATAACCACAACTATGGTTTGGGTGCATTTCCCCGAATTACCGATCCATTTGCTCAATGACAAAGCACTACGAGGTATGGGGAAGTTAATCGAAAAGGTTCGGGGCATAGATAAGAATACGGAGGATTCGCTCAGGGGTCGTTATGCGAGGGTCTGCGTGGAGATTGATTTGAAGAAACCAATTGTACCAGTTATCAAAGTCAATAAGAAACTTCGAGTAGTTGAATATGAGGGGTTGTCGCTCATATGTTTTACATGTGGCGAATATGGACATCGTAAGGAAAACTGTGGGATGGTTGCAGGGTTAATGAATGCAGAGAATCTACCGCCGAAAGCGAAAGGCGAGACGGCCAAAACTCCCACTACGTACGGACCTTGGAATATTATCCAACACCGATCACGTCGAGGGGGTCCGAGATAAGAGAATGGTACAGAACAACTTAGGGAAAAAGAGCCTGCCATATTTCAGTTCGGGGCGCATAAGCAAACAGCCACGAGGGAGAAATCCGAGGAATTGCATGCAGAAGCCGATCACAAGACAGTCAGTAAAAGAAATCGCCTAGGTAAAGACATTGTAAACACTCGCACCCAATGAAAACAAAGGCCAAATTTACCGAAAGCTACGCCAAGGGGGTCACAGTTTAGTGTCCTACTGGACACGAAAGATCACCTGGAGACTAACGAGGACAATGGTATTCGACATATAGTAGATGAAAGGGGGGCGAACACAAATGTTCGGAAGATTTGGAAGAAAAAAGGCAAAGACCCGAGTTCGACAAGTTTTGAGCAGATTGTGAATGTGGAAGGGATTACACCAATTGCTCAAGGTGCCACCTATCACATTGTCAACAATCGGATTCACTCACTTGTAAACCTGGATCAACACATGGAAGATAATAATTCGGTGCTTACACATCAAATCGAACCGAGTCGGGGCATTGTGAACCAGAATCTGGAAGTTAATCCTCAGTTGGGCCCTCAAAACGAACATACTCGACCACCATATTTTCAAAGGGAAGGGTTATTGTGTTCGGATGACTAATCGGATGAGGAGGATGCATACTCAGAGATGGTCGTTGTTACAAGCGATAGGGGTCAAAACAACGTCGGGAACACTGAATTATCGAAAGACCTGGATAAAGACATTGTTATGACTACGACTAGGGGGGATTTGAATCACCCCCAGGTATGATTTTTTGTGTTTTACAAAACGTCTCCATCGGTTTGTTAATTATGACGTTGATATTTTGGAATTGCAGGGGTGCAACGAAGCCGGAATTTCAAAATTCGCTTCAAGAAGTTCTTAATCGGCATAAGCCAATGATACTCGTTTTGGTTGAGCCACGAATTCAGGGTCACCATGCAAATGGTATTATGAAATTTAGTAAATTCGATAGGGTTGAAGAGGTGGAGGCACGAGGTTTTGCGGGGGGTATCTGACTTTTCTGGAATACAGCGGAAGTTGATCTTGATATCATGGAGGCAAATGACCAAACTATTACATCTATAGTTCTCCGACACGGTGATGCGAAATGGGTCTTAACAGCAGTGTATGCAAGCCCTCAATTGGAAACCTGAAATTCACTATGGGATTATATCGGTCGTATGAGCCCCCACATATATGGCCCATGGGTCATAGCGGGGGATATGAATGTAGTGACAACACCTCATGAAAAAGTGGGAGGGGCCCCTATTCAACTCGCCAAATGCCGCAAGTTCCTGGAGTGTGTCGACAGGTGCAGTCTTATTGATCTTAAGTATATTGGATCCCAGTTCACTTGGGCTAAGGGTGGTACGTCTAGGCTTCAAGAAAGATTGGATAGAGTCCTCTGCAATGACTCGTGGAGACTCACTTTTCGCAAGCTAAGGTGCAGCATCCCCTCGAATTGGATCCGACCACTTTCCGATTATGCTTACTCTAACCGAACATGCGAGAACCCAAGCTAGCCTCGACTACTTTCGATTCCAGTCCGCTTGGTTCACACACCCAAATTTCCATGATATGATTGTGAAGGAGTGGGGCGTGAAAAGAATGCTAGGGGTTAACGAACAAATACAGCATATCCGCATTGCAGCTCACTCATGGAACCACGATATCTTTGGTAACATTTTTCGGCGAAAAAAAAACCTTATCTCTCGTATTGCAAGCATCCAGAGGGCACAGGGGGTTCAGTTCAGACATTCTCTTCGGAAATTAGAAAATAAGCTGCAAGCCTAATACATGGAGACTTTACGACAGGAAGAATTATTTTGGAAACAAAAGGCTCGGGCTCAATGGTTAAAGGCGGGAGATCTTAATACTCGGTTTTTTCACCTTTCCACAGTTACTCGACAGAACAAAAGTAAAGTGTGCAGTCTCGAGAAAGCAGATGGGAGCATCGAATGGGATCCAGCAACCCTAAAGCAAATGGCGGTGGCTTATTACCAAGCTCTTTATGGTCACAGACAGCCCGCGCTCACCTATTACAATACTCCAAATTTCCCGAGGTTGAGTGGTTGCCACGTGGAACACTTGACTCGTCCCGTCACACGAGACGAGGTTAAACGTGCCCTTTGGGACATGCACCCGAAAAAAGTGCCGGGATCGGACGACATCCAACCAATGTTCTATCAGAGATGCTGGGATGTAGTAGGTGCGGACGTCTATCGTATGGTTAATGAAGCCCTACAATCTGGTACCATCGATCCTTCTCTAAATAGTTCTCACATTGTTTTAATTCCTAAGGAAAAAAATCCAGTCAGCCTTTCTAAGTTTCGCCCCATTAGTTTGACAAATGTAAGCTTGAAAATAATTACAAAAACCCTAACTAATCGAATCAAAGTGTTTATTGATGAGCTAATCCCGCAATCCCAAAGTAGCTTTATAACGGGTCGGCAAACGATTGACAATGTCCTAATTACTCAAGAGGTTTTGCATGACTTACGTCGGCTTAAAGGGAAAAAAGGTTTTTTTATAGCTAAAATTGATTTTGAAAAAGCTTACGATCGAATTGATTGGACTTTTCTTAGAAAGGTGCTGGAAGAAATAAGGTTCCCTTTGAATTGGATCACTTTTATCATGGAATGTACCACTTGTGCTAAGCTTTCTCTGTTATGGAACGGGGAAGCTACGGATTGATTCACTCCTGAGCGTGGTCTGAGACAAGGAGACCCTCTCTCGCCTTACTTGTTTGTGTTTTGCGTGCAGAAGCTAGGTTCCCTTATTGATTTGGCGGTTCAGGAAAAGCGTTGGCGCCCCCCATTCCCACCTCTCGGTTTGGGCCAAGAATTTCCCACTTGATGTTTGCAGATGACCTCCTCCTATTCGAAGAGGCCTCGATTCCCTAGACTAGAGTGATCATGCAGACATTATAGACTTATTATGCACTTTCGGGTCAGGCGATTAATGAGCATAAGTCGAAGTTGTTTATATCCAGAAATGTCAGTACGGAGTTGAGAAGGCGAATTGGTCAGCTGACTAAGTTAGGGCTTACTGAAAATCTGGGACGTTATCTTGCTATACCTCTTCATCACGACCGGATTTTACATAAAGACTATGACTTTCTCGTCGACAGGGTTAAGCAGCGACTTAAAGGGTGGAAACGTAAAACGTTGTCTCTTGCGGGGCGAGTGACTCTGATCAAATCAGTGATCGAGACTATTGTGTCGTATCATATGCAGACCATGCGCCCGCCCCTTGGCACATGCGATGCCATTGATAAGGCGAATCGACAATTCTGTGGGGAGGCTCAGAAGAAGAGCGGAGATTGCACTTAGTAAAATGGGACATGGTATGTCAACCGAAAGATCAAGGGAGATTAGGATTGAAAAGTACGCGAATCACCAATGTAGCTCTATTGGGTAAACTGGTCTGGCAACTTTTTCAGGACGACACACAACTTTGGGTCCAGGTTTTCAAGCACAAATACATTCTAAGGCATCGAGCTCGAGCTAAAACGGCCACTTCACCAACATGGAAGGGTATTTTGTCTGTTATTCCCATGATCAAAATGGGCACGCGCTGGATTGTGGGCAATGGCGCCAAGGTTAATTTTTGGAACGATATTTGGATGGGCACTACACCCCTTAATACAAGCTGCTCATATCCTTTAACTGACGGCGAACAGGATCGATCGGTAACTAGCTATTGGATCCCGGGGCTTGGATGGGATTGGGACGGATTGACATCTCTACCGGAAGCAGCTCAGAATGAGTTACTTGCCATTGATCTCGACTCCGGTTTAGATCATTAAGACACGCCTAGATGGCTTTTCTCTCCGGATGGGCAATACAGTTGCAAAAGTGCATATAAGGCACTCACGGAGGGTCTGGTAAACTCGACTGAAATGATGGCATGGTCGAAACTTTGGAAGGTGCCCGGTCCACACCGTCGTCGAGTGTTCCTATGGTTACTCCGACATGATCGAGTGATTACCAACTCGACCCTTAAAAGGAGAGGAATTTCGAACACTGGGTATTGTCCCATTTGCCATACCGAAATTGATACCCCCATGCATGCAATTAGAGATTGTAGTTGGATGAAAAGTATTTGGTGTCAACTCATTTTACCTTGTTTTCATGCGTCTTTCTTTACAAGCAGCATTAGGGAGTGGATCGATTGAAACCTTACACACGCAATAAACAGGTATACCTTATGTGATAATTGGCCCCTTGTGTTCACTGAAGCTATTTCTTTCATGTGGCAGGTTCGAAATGAAGTTTCTCATGGTGCTCGCGATGTTGTCCCAGAACATCGCAGACGGGGGACTAGATATGTAACTAAAACGCATTGATAGGAACACAAATACCCTTACTTTCAATCCATACGTGATACAAGATCACATTTACACGGGCTGGACGAAACCGGCGTCGGGTTTCGTGAAACTCAATGTTAACGCCGTGGTGATTGACCACACTACTCTGCATGGTCACCGAGTTGGAGTCGGGCGGGTTCTACGGGACGAACATGGAATGCGGGTAAGGGGGTTCTGTGGTCGCATTGACTCATGTTCGTCGCTGGAGGCGGAGATGCGCGCCATTCTATTGGGATTGGAATTGGCGTGGGACTCGGGATGGAAGAAAGTAATAGTTGAATCGGACTGCCGAGTCGCACTGGATAGCATTGTGGATGCCTCAAGGGCTCATCACCACTTCGAGGTGATTTCCAGCATTCATAGTGTGCAATCTCGAGACTGGGATGTCTCCTTTCATCATATTTGGCGAGAAGAAAATCAAGTAGCAGATGTTTTAGCCAAAAGGGGCATACACACCCTTATGCACCACATGGATGCACCTATTTCACGTCTCTATCATCTCCTAGACAATGATAGAAATGGCCTTTCTTGGCCTCGTTTTGTGACTATCAGCCCGAATTTGTCGGGTTAAGACAACTCTGTGTTTTTTTTGGGTAACCCCCCATTCTATTAAAAAAAAAATGTCAATTTCTGAATCATTTCAGATTCTTTTTCTTAAATGGTATTATTTTGTATTTTATTTCACTTGTACACAATAAATATATATAAATCTTGTTCTATCCAAAGAAATATATAAATCGTGGTAATATATTTTCAAAAAAAATTATACATATATATTGTATATGAGAGAAGTAATATACAAGATAAATCATTACCTTTTTTATGATTTATCATCTTTAATCACATTTGATTGTTATGGATTCTGCTCGAAACTTTGTAATTTTTCATATTAAGTTGAATAAAAATCATTTTCTAGCCATGTTTGAGTTGGGTATATAATCTGTGATGCACAGATACTCCAACAAATGACCACGTACAATATTATATCCATATTTGATACAAATGCTCCTGGATACCGTGCCTGAACCATGTTTAAAGTGTCCGAAAATAAAAAGAAAAGACAAAATTGTAGATATCGTGGCCGACACAAAATTTGAAGTATTCGACACGTCTCGCATACCAGACAGAGTGTTTTTTAAAAAAATATTATACTATATTTTTTGAGTTAAAATAGAAAAAAAGATAATGTTATTGGTCTTTTGTAAAAAATTAAATCATAAAAGTTAAACAAATGACCAAGCAATTTAAAGAACTAAACAAAATTTTATTTATGTCAATGAATATATTGAATCAAATTTATTTTA
Source organism: Buddleja alternifolia (assembly GCA_019426215.1). Classification (NCBI taxonomy): domain Eukaryota; kingdom Viridiplantae; phylum Streptophyta; class Magnoliopsida; order Lamiales; family Scrophulariaceae; genus Buddleja; species Buddleja alternifolia. The sequence goes on from CM033391.1 coordinate 47,911,284, forward strand.
AAATATTATACATGCATCTACATAAACGTATCTTCAATGTATTGCATTCTAAAATTTTAAAATTCGCCGTATATCTTATATGTGTTATGTCGTACTGTATTCATATCCGTGTAACACAGGGTATATTGTTTCATGGTATTGGAGTGTAAAGGATTAGCTTGTATCCCACAACCCAAATTGGTCATATTTGATTAAGGTCTTTTTTTTCCCCCCATTTTATCAACAATATTTATTAAGTGTTCTTCCAATTATGGTCGGAAGTCTTATAAGATAAGAGAATACATCCATACAATAAGTCTTATTCTTTGAGAAAGAAAACTATCTCCTCTCCAAAAAAATTCGTTCCCCATCTACCTTTTCACATTCCCTCAAAGTTTGAAGTGTTTTTACAGGTGATAACTCTTAGTTATCCACCATCGCGAGAAAATCTTATTCATATTTGGGACAACGAATTAATAAAGAGTATATCAAGGTATATTCGAGTCTTGTAGGCGAGTCGACATGAAATTGCACGAATCAAGGCAAGCTCGTACAGAAAACATGAATCAACAATACTCCGTTGCATGTAGGAACATTATAACCAAATCTACACTCATGCGTTATTATTAGATATATTTTCTGCGGAATAAAATTAAACATTTTTGAAACATTTTTCCAAATAGCATTTCTAAGCAAGTGGCAAAACAAGTCATTTTCTATTGCACTAAACCTCATTGTCCATATATAAAGCTGCCAAAAGACCAATGTGTATCTTATCCAAACAAATTTAAGGAAGTCCAATCAAAATGCAGCAAATAAGCATCAAAAAGACATTAGGTAAAAAGATGCAAGCTATAATCGTTATTTCACAATCGCACTATAATTGGAAAATTGAAAACATAATTGTCATGTCGTACAGATATTTTTTTAGAGATGTCTGATATTGAAGCTGCAAAATCTGAAAATTCTTTAACTTTTTCAAGAAGATAAAGGGAAAAAAAACAAACAAAGATTGTGTGTGTGGCTAAGAATTTAGCATAAAATGAAGAATTGCACAACCATACATACATCTGTGAGAACAAAAGGCAACTAAATTCTTTTCACACACACACACACATATAGGAGTCCACCAGCTTCATACTAAATCAAAGTTTTTTTTTCGTTTTATGCTGAAACATATACTAAATCAATGTTACCTATAATTTTCAATAGCTCAGAGCAAAAAGACAACAAAATCAAATAAACTCTTCATACATAAATATATATAGGACGCGAGACCAGCATTACACTGAATAAAAGTTAGCTATATTTTCAGCGGCTAATAGGAAAAAGACGACTAAATCATCTCAAATCATAGGACTCCATGAAAAGCAAGAAAAATGATGGTGGACATTAACATTGATAATTAACCTGAAACTGGGGAGAGACAACAGGGACATTAAACAAAGTAAACAATTTTCAAGCTTTTCTTACTCTGAGAAACCTCTAAAACCTATTTGATGACACCTTTGATAAAGCAGGAAAAAGAATGTAAACTCTCGGGAAAGGTTAAGTGGCCCTCCCTTCTCTCATTCTTCATCATCATCTTCATCTTGATCATCGTCATCATCAGAGCCATCACTGCCATGTTCCTGCAGGGACGTGACAATAGATTAGATTAAAAGTTTAATTTTCTAATTAAGACATTCACTAAACGTAAACCAACACCAAAATCCGAAAACTTGCAAATTTCAGTAATGCCAAGACCTTCATAGTACTGCATTTTCTTCAAATAAATATTTTTTAATGTAGGATTAGATGTCGTACTTCACTTAAATCCAGATATGTAAATACTTTGACCAGATTTTTCAATCTCTCGATTGTTCTATAGTAACCTTGGTAGTAATAAATGGCTAATTTGTTCGATTTAGATCAGGTAAAAATTTCAAAAGGTAGAAGTTAACCTAATATTAGTCACAGGCCACAGCAAAAAAGAGAATTGTTTTAAGAGAAAAAATGAAAGTAAAAAACGAACAAATGGCAGCCTAACAGAACGAAAGGACATCCACTGCGCTTTATTATGCAATAAAAGAATTAATGCAAAACTCTAGTGGCTCATAATCTATCTATAACGATAAATGTAACAGGCAAGTATGATTGAAGGCGGCTTTCTGTGCTTACCTCATCGTCATCATCCACTTCAGGGTCCTCCTCATCAGCCTCCTACAGAATGGTAATTTCAAACAGCAAATAAAATGAAAAATAGAATACTTAAGAAAGCACTTTAAATTCAAAGTTGAGCTTTCCTTGAACTTCCATCGATATTCAGAAAACAAGAGGAGAACAAAGTCAAGAAACGAAATGTACATTGTTAAAATATGTGAGAGGATTTGGCCACAAATCATCCTTAATAATTTCGGCAACCTGCTACAAAAATCAAGGTTGAAATATATAAAATGAGTTAGCTTTAAGAAAAGTATCAAGTTGAAGTACCGATTTTAAAAATAATAAAGCTCACGCTCATTCAATATTCAGCTTCATGCGGAATTTACCTCATCTTGAATTTCATCCATATCACCTTTATGCAGGGCATCATTAAACCAGGAAAAGAAACTGCATTTTAATGAGACTAAAGTAAAAAACCAATGCCACTATCAAAAACAGGATATACAATTTGCAGATGGAAGCTGACATTGTGGGACAACAAAATTCATTGAAAGACCAGAGAATAACTCAAATAGATGCAGAACATCTTACTCTTATTTATTTCGCCTTCTTACACTACTTCACTAAATCCTATGTCCAGATTAAAATTAAATAGAGCCAGCTAATTAATTAAACAGTTAAGCACAAAACTAGAGAAAATGCATCCACATAATGGCAAATTTCCATATTAAATCTTCCATTGTAGAATTTGGCACAGCTTGACTGTAACATTGAACAAATAACTCATGCCTCGGAAAGAATAACTCGAACCAGTTCAAGTTTTAGTTCTTTCTTTTATATCTGGTGTTCGCACAAAAGCCTTCAATTTCGTACCACAAAAATTTGCATTAAGAAAAGTACTTTAGTTATAGCACATCATGTGATTAACAATGCTTCTTATTTCGAACTGAAAACTTGATACGTATAAGATACCTAATTTATTAATTCTCACATAAACTTTGTGCTAGCTCAAGCTTCCAAATAAACACAACAGACGAAACACCAATTAAACTATCACATTTATATTTACTCCTAAAATTTGGATAGCATGCAATGATCAAGCGAACACTACTGATCTGTGTTTGAGAGTGATAAAAACCACAGAACAAAACCATCAATTACATTTTATTAACAAAAGTATTAAATGCCATCATGGGATTCAATTTTGGTCAAAATGCCAAAATTTCAACCAAAATTTCAGATTTCCTGGGTTCCAAAGCGAAATCCCACTTTCAGACATCTAACTCATTATACATTTAGCTATAAACTTCATTCTTTCTTGAAAACCATTCATTCAAAATTCTCCTTTCCTGATGATTATCTTGAGATAGTCGTTATTGTATCCAGTTTACTGTTTTATGGTCGATATCCTGTTCTATCGAGATTTAGTCCAAAAGTTTTGATGATTCACATGTCTCATGCCAGATTCACACTTGTACCCAGGTCCAAGATACAAATGGACATGTTCCGAGGTTTTATGCTTTGTTCTTGGTCTTGGTAAGCAAAATGACCATAATGTGAAATTAATTAGAAAGTTCACATGCCTCCAATTAGTTATAGTACCCCAGTGCTCATTTACCATGCAGAGCAAAGTGGGAAACAAATGAGGAAAAACTAGTGAAGGTACTAACCTTTCCTCAGCATGAGCTCGCTTATTTCCATTCTTCTCTTCAGCAACACCGTTAGCAAGACCCTTCAAGATCCAGACATTGTAACGGTAATTCAAAACATAGCAAACAAAAACTTCACACCCTTCAAAATACTGAGACATGGAAGCTTACCATGCCTTCTTTCCACTTTATTGATGTTGCAGTGATTTCTGTTGTTCCCTCCTCGAGGAATTTAAAGCTCTTTGTGAGCTTAGCATCTTCAAAGTATGGGTTGGGGTTGAAAGACTGAGGGGGAAACGAAAAATCATATTAACAAGTTAGAATATTTACATAGACTAAAGAAAATCAATCTTTTTCCAAGTTAAAAAATCCTCCAAAGCAGGAAAAGAAGGATATGGACTCACAAATGCGATGGAGTAGCCAGATTTCACATCTGTGGAATCTTCCACTTCAATGTTACTTAAATACTTGAAAATCTAGCACAAGAAAAAAAAAAAGCATCATTAGAAAAGCACAAATGTTCAAGAAAGTAATAATCGATGCTGAAAAGACTGATACAGTCGAGAGGGGAAAATTGCAACTGATGACTGTAAAGTGAGAACATATCACATCCATTACTATGTTTGCTTATTCTTAGAGAAAGCGAAGGGACAAAGATTGAACCTTTTGGTCTTCTTCAGTCAAGAGCTCATTGAGGGCTGGATGACTCATAAACTGCAAGAAGAGGGGACATGTCAAGCATAGGGAAGAGATAATTTCAAGAGGTGGCAAGCATAAAAACGAAATATAAAAAAACTCACGGCAGTCAACCAGAAATCGGGAATGGTTTTTATGACATCGTTTCGCCTATCATAGACAGGCTTGCGTATCTCATTGTACTTCTGTTCCACTTCCAATACTTTTTCACTCGCCTCTTCATTGATCTGAAAGCACAGAGAACAAACAACTTGTTATGCTAGTGTCAACTGTGGTGCTAATTATTGAAAACTGTTAACAGAAAATGAATATCAATTCAAGGAGATAACACCTTATCATATCAAGTTCAATTTAAAGTCTCTGGAGACTTAGTTCTCTAATCAATTTAAGCGAAATGCTTTATCCTTACTATAATTTCTCCTTCTCAGTGACTTAAATTCTCTATCATAAAAGTTGATTCTTACATGATACGAGCAAAGTATCTACGTTAGATATCCATACCCTCCTTGCCCAAGCCTGTTATTCTATTCTACCTAGGCATTTGCTCCTGATCACAGGTTCGGATCCTAAATTACTTATCATCAGAAGGTCATCAAGCACCAAATGTAGATCTGCACGCACTCAATTTCTTCCCAAAAAAAAAACTAAAAAAACAGTTGTTTTAAAACTATCTTCAGCCAAACAAATTTCCAAATTGGCAGTGAAATCAGGGGCTGCAAATTCATAGCAGTCAAAACGAGAAAAATCATATTACAATATATAGCGCATTCAGAAATAACGCCAATCGATATAGTAACTTGTGTACAGTGCACCTTATCTTCGAAACGCAATAAGCTATATCTCTGCAAATTGATGCTGTGGTTTCAACTAAGCAAGAATCGAGCTTATTGACTACAACGTAAGAATCCTAAACACCTTTCGTTTAAAAAAAGAAAAACATATAAATACAACAAAAAATCATAATTCTTTTGATTCAGTCCATCAATTCCAAAATTAACAAATATAACTTAACGTTGTTGAATTATAATAACAACCATTAAATCAGCAGGAAGAAAAAAAATAACATCAAAGATAACTTCTGTTTCTCCATCAAATAAAACAAAAGGTAAACACATTCTTCAGTAAAAAATCCTAATTTTAGGGTAAAAAGAAAGAACTTGGATTTACTTTTTCAAGGTCATCTTGAACGGACTGAAGCTTTTCGATGGAGACAACGAGATCCTGATCAATGTGGTCTACACCGTTGTTTTCTTCTTCCACATCTCCCAATTTCTGCTTCTTCCCTTTGTCGGCTCCCATTTCTCCTCTAAACCCTACAACTTTAGAGGCAATAAATTTATGAGGGTTTCGATTGATTTTCGAGGGCTTTGCTTAAACCCTAATTAAACCCTCACTCCGTCAGAGGAGAGAGAGAGAGAGAGTGTATATATATAGAATAATAAAAAGGTTAGGGCTTGTTTGGTTTGGCTTTTCTCTTTTAATCTTTTTTTAATAGGGCAAAATACACTTTGTACCCTATACCCTTCAACTTGTTAAAGAGTCTTTCAATTTTCAAGACTATATTACACATTACAGTAATATAAATTACACAGTTTTCTCTGTTTATGTATAGTATATACGGAATATACTCGATACGTGTGTTTGACTGTGTAGCTAATAAAAACTTACATATTACTTTGTCTTATAATAGATTGTTAACAATAAAATGTATTTACTCTGATTTATGATAAATAAATGTGAGGAAAAAAACAATTATTACGATGAAGTAATGTGATTGGATGGAAAGAGAAATACCTATACGAAAAAGCAATAGATTAGTGTGTCGACATAGACCCTGAAATTTTTAAAATAACTTAAATAAATCTCCAAGACGTTGAAATTCTGTATATATTTTTCATAACTTGATAAAATTCTTTTGGATTTGTCTATATAAGTCGAATTTAATGTCCATGGTTGTTCTATCGATGTCATATACTTAACCTTTAAATTTACAATGCAACAAATTATATCTTAATCTCAAATATGTTACTATGGGAGTGGAGATAGGAAGAAAGAGAGAAGGCTAAGTGCTCGAAGCCCATTCCAAATGGATGCTTTGAAAGGAAAGCCCAATTCAAATATCCACGCAATCCAAATTCTGTGTCATATAATGATGGAACACTTCTAATTACATGCATAAACGTTGCCAAATATCCATGCAAGCGGTCAAAATCTCTGCAATAAAAATAGCTAGTGCTAGTGTGACTTCTTGTTAACATACCGATGCGTCGTAGATGTGAAAAAGATGAATTCAACCCCAAAAAGAGAGAAAATGTGCATAAATGCATTTTTCATGAACCAAATAAAATAAAACGAATGATAATTTGCCTATAAGTAGAAAATCCTTTTCATGAAAATAACTGGTTCCAAAGAAAATTACAGAATTAACATGATCTATGAATTGTTTCCTTTACATTGTTTAGCGAACATCACAGAGATACTTGAGACGATGTTTGTTATTTCAACACACTGGTGGTAACTCAACACATGTTGACTCAATTGGTAAAAAATTGGTCACTTCCTCACATAAAATTGTGACTTGTGAGTTCGATTCTTATGCTAATGAATGATCTGTAAGCACCTCTATAAACGACTTTTGATCCCAGAGGCCTGCCTTTACCCATGTTACCCGTGGTAGGTGGCTGGAGCCCTCACCAAAAAGAAAACACAAGTATAATAATTCACAACCAACAGGGAGCCAGGACTTCTATGCATTTAGCACAAAATGATGAATTGCATAACCAAACATCAGAATAATAATTACACACGAATAATAATTAGCTATCACATCTCATAACTAAAGACGACTAATAATTGCATAACTAAATTTCAAATATCTATATATATATATATTACACCGAATAATAATTAGCTATCACGTCTCATACCAAAAGACGACTAAATCCTCTGATGAAAAACAAGAAAGTAACGATGGGCATTAACATTGATAGTTAACCTGAAGGTGCACAGTGACAAGGACACATAAACAAAGTTATATTTTCAAGCTTTTCTCACTCTGAGAAACCTCTAAAACCTGTTTGCAGACACTGTTGATAAAGCAGGAAAATATAAACTGTGTGGAATGTTCTCATTCTTCATCATCATCTTCATCATCTTGCTCTTCGTCCTCGTCAGAACCATCACTGCCTTGTTCCTGCAGGGACGTCAAAAAAGATTAGACTAAAGATTAGATTGAAAATTTAATTAACTAATTAAGAAGTTCACAAAAAATGTAGACCTACATCACCGCCCCAAAAAAAAAGAATAAAATTAAATTCCAAGCCTTCCAACCCAACCCCCTAAAAAATGGATCAAAATATTAACTTACACATTTTTTCTTCTGTAATATAAAGAGCTTCACCAGAAACACTTGCTAAACTTAGTTTGTTAAAATGTTAAAATGCTAATCAAATACCTATAAAGTTTAGGTGGCAAAAGACAACAGTTAACCGCATAATTTTTTTGGAGCTTCCTCGCCTTGCCTTTACTACAACTGTCGCTGAGCATTGACACAATTTTACTAAACTTCAAAAGTAGGTCTTATATTATGAATAATTCGCTCTATATTTTTTTTTAATAATCATATGGCTAGTAGATATACGTCTAGGACCTAAAAGAATAACAAATGACAACTTAAAAAAAGGAAAGGAAATCCACTGCGCCTTCCATGCAATAAAATTTTTATGTAATAAGCATAATCTATCAACAAAAATAATTGCGAGAGGCAAGAAAAGTTTAAGGAGACTTTCTGTGCTCACTACCTCATCATCATCCAATTCAGGGTCCTCTTCATCAGCCTCCTATAGCAAGGTAATTTTAAACAGTAACAAAAATGAAAGGATTAGTTAAGAAAGCACTTTACATCAAAGTTGAGAGCTCCCATTGAACAAGAGAAGAAAAAAGTCAAGAAACGAAGTGTACATTGTTAAAATATGTGAGAGGATTTGGCCACAAATCATCCTTGATTATTTCCGCAACCTGCTAAAAAAAATTAAAGGTTTGAAATATGTAAATGTGTTCATTTTAAGAAAACTATCAAGTTGAAGCACTGATTTAAAAATAACAAAACTCCAGCTCATTCAGTAATCAGCTTGAAGCTTTGACTTTACCTCATCTTGAATCTCATCCATATCACCTTTATGTTGGGCGTCATTAAACCAGGAAAAAAAACTGCATAATGTGATTGAAGTCAGAAACAAATGCTAAAATGAAAATGGGATACACAATACCTCACAATTTGCAAATGGAAGCTCATTTGTGAGGCGGAATTCAATTTTAAGTCCAAATAACAATTCTAATAGATGCAAAAATATTTACCATAATTTTCAACTATAACAGCAACTTTCAGAGTTTCAGGCATCATTGAATTAGCAACATATTTCGAGCAAAATCAACATCACAGTGTTAAATTTGAAATCTTATATGGTGTTTATTAATTGATTCCTCTAACTATTAACCTAACAATAATTAGGGGAAAATACATGCACACCCCCTTACTTTTGTCATAGTTACAAGAACACCCCCTCACTTTTGGAAAATTACAAGGACACCCCCTGTCAGCGTCTGACATCGCCGGATTGTGTAAAATGACATTTTTGCCCCTCCGGAAAACTGACTATAAAAAAATTAAAAAAATTGAAAATTAAACTTTTTGCATGGACTAAAATGCCCCTCTACCTTTAACACAACCAAAATGTCTTTGCATCTTCACTATAAAAAACAATACACACAAAAAATCAGAGTTACCCACAGTGATCAAAGTGATGGACGACAACGGTCGGGAGAGGGAGTGAACAACGGCGATAGACGGCAGCGGTCGGGAGGAGGGGAGAGGGAACCTGGATCTATTTTCGTTTGGTGGTAGGCCGCCGGAAACCAGGGGGGTTCAGATTTGTTTTTTCTAGTGGCGGGGGCCATCGACGAGACCTGGTGTGTGTGCCGGGGGTTGCCCGCTGTGACACGGTGAGTATGTGTGGCTGGGTCTGGATATGTTTCCTGGTTTTGTGGTTACGATGGTGGTGGTGAGAGACGGCGCCGACTTCTTGTTGTGGTGGTGCTGGACATTCTGGCAGTGGCGGCGCCGGACTGCAAGTGGGAAGGCAGTGACAAGCGATGGTTCTGGGTGAGAGCGTTGACAGGCAGCGGTTTTTGGTGAGATGATGGTAGCAGGCGGCGGTTTTGGTGGTAGCAGGCGGCGGTTTTTGGTGGTAGAAGGGGGCGGTTTTTGGTGGTAGAAGGCGGTGGTTTTTGGTGAGATAGTGGTAGAAGCCAGCCATTTGGGGACAGATGGCTAATTTTGGTGGCGATGGGGGCTGTGACGGTGTGAGTGTGGTTGACAAGGATGGCTAATTTGTTTTGGTAGCAGACGACATGAGTGTTGGTAGCAGAAGGCTAATTTTGGTGAAGGAAGAAGAAGATGATAGAAATTAGGGTTTTGGACATGGTGAGGTGAGGAAGAAGGTGAAGAAAAAATTAAAAAAATGAAAAATATTAACAAAAAAAGAAAAGAATAAACTGTATTTTTAATTTTTTTCAAACTGATAAGGGACGATTATATAGTTTAATTGTTATTTAATGCATAAAAATGAGTGAAAATAATAATAAATTGACAGAATTAATTTTGTTTACTTTTTAAGCCTTAATTGGTGCTAATTATCTTGGTTTAATAATTAAATATAGTTAATAAAAATGCTGCACAATTTGACCATCATACGTAAAATTTGTCTTAATTCATTATAAAATATAGATAAAAAGAATTTATCTCTCAAATTTAGTCAATGAATAAATTTTTTAATATCATCTAGTGTTAATAAATAGTTATTTGGTTATAGTTAAATAATTTAATTAGCACCATACAAAAGAGATACATAACTGAATCCTTACATATTTCATTAGTTTTCTTTTAATTATTATCTCGCAATTAACTAATTATTTAAATATTTAAGGTAATTAAAATTAAATCTTTTTACTTGTTCCATTAATTTTCTTTTAATTAGAACAATAATAGCTAATTAGTATTATAAAAAATAAGTCAAGAAAAATTTGAAATATAAAACAATTTCAGTTTAGGTGCTCCTGGGGGTATTTTGGACATGCAAAATTTGACCAGGGGCAAAATGGGATTATCACACATTTTTTTCGCTAACATCAGCAAATTCCGGGCCGGAAAAAGTGACAGGGGGTGTATATGTAAGTCTACTAGCTCTGACAGGGGAGGTTTGTGTAATTTCGAAACTCGACTGGGTTTTTTGGTAATTGGCACTAAAGTGAGGGGGGCTTCTAATTTAGTCTTCTAATAATTAAAAAACATTTCTACTTCTGCTAAACAGGACTTCAAATAGCTTGCATTCAATTAAATACATAATTTGCAATGCAAGAACCCATCACTTAAACAAAAATAAAGCTAACAGAAGAACACCCACATAGCTCTTTGCAATTACCTCGTGCCTAAGCACACATAGAACAAATAATTTGTAACGCTAAGAGCACAGAAGATGCATCAGCACTGTCTGCTCATTGCCACAGGGTGTCAAGAACACAAGAACTCCAACCATGACAAAAGTAACACTTTTTTTCTGATTCTTGGATGATCAGAGTTGAAAGCAAAACAAAAAATTAATCTTTGCCTTGTATTGAAGGAAAATAGAAGGGGATATTTTGAGTAAATCTAATTATAAGGTATATTTGCCAATTTACATACCCCATTAATTTTCACAACATTCAATGACATTCAAAAAGTATTTAAAATTAGTAGTTATCTTGTTAGGGAAGAAATTAAGAGCAAGGTTAAATTTTCATTTATTTCGCAGTTTAACCCTACTTCACTAAATCCGATTTCCAAGTTGAGAGTAAATAGGGCAAATATGCTTCAGAATGTTGAAGGGATTGACCTATTTGAATCATATTAGTTAGGCAGCTAATTAGATGCAAAGTTGAGCACAAAACCACGAAAACGCACCCACTTAATGGTGAATTTCCATCTCAAAACTGCAATGATAGAACTGGGGCATCTTGACTGTCACCTTGAAGAAGTAACTCATGCCTTGGAAAGAATTACTTCAAACCCAGTTCAAATTTGGTTTTCTTATTTCTGGAGTGATCACAAAGGGCTCCTTTTTGTAACAAAGACATTTGCATTAAGAGAAGTACTTTGGTTACGTGACTGATAATGCTTCTAATCTTGATATTAAAACTCTTACTTCAGTAAATTCTCACATAAATTTTGTGCTAGTTCAGGCTATAAATTAAACACGGACGAAGCACCAATTAAATTATCACATTTATGCTAACAGCCAAAATTTGGGTACAATGCAATTATAGAAAATACTGCATCTTATATGTGTTCGAGAGTGACAGAAGCCATAGAACTACTCTAGTAACAAAATATTGGATGTCAATCATTAGATTTTTAGCTATAGACTTCATTCTTTCTTGAAAACCCTCCTTTTCTCAAGATTATTTTGAGATCTTCTTTATAGCATCCAGTATACTGTTTTGTGGTCGACATACCGTTTTATCAAGATTTAGGGTCCAAAAAGTTTTAACGATTCACATGTTTTGTGCTAGATTCATATCTCTAACCAGGTCCAAGCAACAAATGGACATGTTTGGACATTTATAGCGTTTGTTCTTGGTCTTATTAAGCTAAACGACCATAAAGAAGAGCTTGCTTTCTGTAAATGGACAGAAGGCCTTGTGAAAGAAACCTCCCTCTTAAATCAACTGCTATTGAATCTAAGACAATTGAATTGAATCAGATCATCCGGGATCGAAGGGTGTCATCCTATCCAGTACTTGATGCAGTAGAAGGTGCTCTCGGGCGAATTCCCTTTTTGAATAAGCTAGTTTACACATAATCAAAAGAGGAGATTTTGGGTCTTCAATGGGCCTTCAATAGTTATAGTAACCCAGCTCTCCTTTGCTATGCAGATCGAAGTGGGAAACCAATATTAAAAAATTAGTGAAGGCACTAACCTTTCCTCAGCATGAGATCTCTTGTTTCCGTTCTTCTCTTCAGCAACGCCATTAGCAAGACCCTTCAAGATCCAGACGGTGTAACGTAATTCAAAAGATACAAAACGGAACTTTGACACATTTCAAACTACAGAGAAATGGAAGCTTACCATGCCTTCTTTCCACTTTATTGATGTTGAAGTGATTTCTGTTGTTCCATCCTCGAGGAATTTAAAGCTCTTTGTGAGCTTAGCATTTTCAAAATATGGATTGGGGTTGAAAGACTGAGGGGGAAACAAAAATCGTATTAACAAATTAGAATATTTACATAGACTAAAGAAAATCAGTCTTTTTCCAAGTTAAGATCCTCTAAAGCAGGAAAAAGAAGGATATGGACTCACAAATGCGATGGAGTAACCAGATTTCACATCTATGGAATCTTCCACTTCAATGTTACTTAAATACTTGAAAATCTAGCACAAGAAAAAGAAAGCACTTCACATCATTAGAAAGCACAAATGTTCAAGATAGTAATAATCGATGCTGAAAAGACCGACACAGTCGAGAGGGGAACATTTCAACTGATGACTGTAAAGTGAGAACATATCATATCCACTACTATGCTTTCTTATTCTTAGAGAAAGCGAAGGGACAAAGTTTGAACCTTTTGGTCTTCTTCAGTCAAAAGTTCATTGAGGGCGGGATGACTCATAAACTGCAAGAAGACGGGCCATGTCAATCATAGGGAAGAGATAATTTCAAGCCGTGCCAAGCATGAAAACGAAATATAAAATAACTCACAGCAGTCAACCAGAAATCAGGAATGGATTTGATGACGTCGTTTCGCCTATCATAGACAGGCTTGCGTATCTCATTGTACTTCTGTTCCACTTCCAATACTTTTTCACTCGCCTCTTCATTGATCTGAAAGCACAGAGGACAAACAACTTGTTATGCTAGTGTCAAATGTGGTGCTAATTATCGATAGTGTTTACAGAAAATGAATATCAATTCAAGGACATAACACCTTATCATCTATCAAGTCCAATTTTACCTCTCCAAAGATTATTTTTCTAATCAATTTAAGCAAAACGCTATATCCTTACTATAACTTTTCCTTTTTAATTACTTATGTCCTGCATCCCAGATACAATCAAAACCTAGTTATTGTTCTCATCCCGTCTAAGTTGATTTTTACATGATCAAAGTATCTACATATGATATTCACTCTTAACAAAACACCCTCCTTGCCCAAGCACCAAATGTAGATCTACACGAACTCAATTTCTTCCCAAAGAAAATACTAAAAAAAAGTCTTTGAAAATATCTTTAACGAACAAATTCCCGAACTGGCAGAGAAATCTGGAGCTGCGATTCATAGCAGTCAAAATGAGAAAATCATGTCAGAATATAAAGCTAATTCAGAATTTATGTCACTTAACATGCACCTTATCTTTGAAACAAAGTTGTATCTAAGCAAATTTATTTATTTTTATTCCAATTAAGCATATAATTGAGCTTCTTGAGTACAACGCAAGAATCGAAAAACATACACACACACGATGCACATGTTCGTCTAAAAAGAGCACATATAAATATAACACAAATGCATAATTCTTTTGGCTCAGTCCATCAATTTCAAAATTCACAGAAATAAATGTTTTTGAATTATAATAACAACCATTAAATCAAAATACGTTTTCTCTTCACTGGTTCAACAGAAAAATAAAAAACAAAGAAAGGAATATATTCATTCCAAATTCCAAATTTGAGAAATAAAAGAAAGTGGATTATTTATACCTTTTCAAGCTCATCTTGAACTGACTGAAGCTTTTCGATTGAGAAGACGAGATCCTGATCAATGTGGTCTACACCGTTGTTTTCTTCATCCACATCTTCCAATTTCTGCTTCTTCCCTTTGTCAACTCCCATTTCTATAATTTAGAGGTAAACCAGAAATTAATGTGGGTTCCGATTGATTTTCGATGGCTTTGCTTAAACCCTAAATAAACCCTCAGTTGTACGAGAGACCGTGAGAGGAGAGAGAACGAATATATAGTAGAATTATGAAAAGGGTTAGGGCTTGTTTGGTTTAGGCAAATACATATTTTTCCTCTAATGAAGGGTAAATTACCAAAACAATCTTGTATTGAAGGTATTATTTTTCAGTGTCAGATTTTTAACCAAAGCTTGTTAGGTTGATAGTATCATTTTACAATCTCATGTGAGAGATTTTGAGTTCAGTTTTAGGCTTTCACAAGTTGTGACTTTTTTTTCCTTATTTGGAGTCTTATAGGGTTTGTATGACACATTTCTCTTCTTGTTTAGAGTTTTGTAGGGCTAGTGTGGCCCATGATTAAAAAATTATAGGTTCAAATTTGTCGGGTTAGGATCTAGATCACATAATTCTCCATACAGGGTCAACGCTTTAGCACTTCGAGCTCGCTCTTGCGCTCCGAGTTTGGAGCTTCGCTCTATGACGTTCTTAAAATTCTTAATTCTCGAACTAAAATTTAGGAACCACACTTGACGAAATAAGAATGACTTTTCACTAATAATATAATATTTTATATGGATTCAATGAAAATTGTTTTAGTAGTCAAAATAAGTAAAAAATTTGTCCTCAAAACAAAAAAGACTGAAACAAATATAAATTTTGTAAAAAATCAATACCTATAACTTGTAATGCTGAATTTGAGTCTTTAGTGTCCTTTCCGATCAAGAGTTGTGACCTAAAACTAATATTATTTTAATAATCTTTCATCATATATTATATTTTTAAACATGCTTAAAAAGACAATCACATCATCTTATTTTTAAAATTCAAGTTAACAAATACTTATTTTAATATGAGATAATTTTATCAAAATAATATCTAAAGATAATTTGGTTGAACAATTTATAAAACATATGATATATATGACAAGATAAACTTTAAATTATATTTATATTATATACGCTCTAAGGCGCTCCCGCTCCCAAATTTTTCAAATTTTGTCACTCTACGCTCTCGCTCCCGTTCTATGTGACTTAGGTTAGGATATCTCTTTGTCTAGAATTTAAAAAAAAAAAAACAGATTTTGAAATAGTAAATTTATGAAAATTTCGACTTTGATTATAAAAAAATCATGAAAATTTATAGAAATAATTAGAAATTTAAATAAAACTGTATACATCTTTATTTGACACAATTATATTGCCTCTATATTAATAATAATGGTTTATATGAAATACATATATCGACTTTTGTTAATTAGTGTGACTAAAATCTGTTGTAAAAATATAAAATAATTTAGATTTTAAAGTAAGATAATGACTAAATCTCAAAAGAAAACCATTAATATACAATTTTAATAAAATATATCATTCGAAATCATACATGTGATTTTTAGGAGGATCAAATAGGCGGGGTTCAAAATATAACAAGAATATCTAAAACTCATTTTTACATAATATAATTAAACATAAAATATTTAACACAAAATATAAATAATTTTGTACATTTCGGTGGATATTGTTAAAATAGGAAAGATATTATATACATATATATATATATATATTATTTTGTATATCTTTCCATGTTTATCTAGTTAGGGTTTTCTTGTATCTCTTGTACTTATTTATACGCATACACTACTACAAAAATTACACTATTACAACACACCTATTACAGCGATTTTGGTAAAATCGCTGAACGGAGGGGCCTATTACAGCAGTTCATGGATGAACCACTGTAATAGTGTAAATAGGGGGATCTATTACAGCGGTTCTTGGGTGAACCTTTGTAATAGGATAGGCCCTATTACAGCGGTTTACACCTGAACCGCTGTAATAGGCGGTTCACCCCACTAAAAAAAATCGTGTTTTCTTTCCCCCATTTCTCTCCATTTTCTATCTCTCTCTCTCTCGACCACCACCACATATCGCCGCCGCCGCCACCATCCCCCCCAATTTCATCTATCTCTCTCTCTCTACTCTCTCTCTCGATTCCACCACCACCACCATATACCACCTGTTTACACCCAAAATAAAATGGGTTTTGTCAGATAAGAAAGCCCAAACCATCCTTAATCCGAAGATGGGCTTGAAATAAAATATCCCATACAGCCAAGACTATTCGAAGATGGGCTCAAATCAGGTGAACCCAATTGAAGTCATGGGATCAGTAAAATACGAAATGAGCTCGATGGGGTCCAAATCTGAAGGCGAATCCAAAAAAAGAGGGAGTTGCCCAGTTCAAAGACGCGCCAATAAAAGAAATTTAAAAGTACGGTTGTGAAGTAGTTTTTCGGCCATGATGGACGTGGGTACGTGATAAAAGCAAGACAAGGAGAAGAAAGGGACACACAAAAAAAATCATCAACTCTGCTTTTATTTTTTCTCTCTAGGAGTAGGTGTAGCTAGGAGTAGTCGGTAGCGTAGAAGCGTAGATCCAGTAGAACCGATATTTGGTGACCCTGATTGAATTCATCAAGTTGCTCGAAGCAAACTGTTTGTATTCAATTGGAGATCAATATGGAGGTATAATATTTATCTTTTTGTCAGATTTAAATATTTGATAGGTAAATACTGTATCTGGACTTGTGTCTTCAATTCCTCTTTTTGTTGATTACTTTCGTCGAATAATTGCGGTCCAAATAGCTAAAGTCAAACAACACATCGAAGTGTTAAAGTCTGAACCACCGTCTAGCGTATCGAACTCGAACGCGGGGGTTTTAGATAATTCCAAGTGTAGAATTATCACGGGGCTCGAATCGATCATATTTGATTCGTCCCTATTCAATTTGTTTTTTACCCAGAAACAAATTTTTGGCGACCACAGTGGGAGGAGGTTCCCGTGAAGTTAATTTCTTGAAAGAACATTTAATTCGATTAACCAAATCATTATCAATGTTAGACGAGTTCTCTCGTGATGAATGCACCGAGGAATTTGATATTCAACCGGTAGCAAAAAACAAGGTTAGAGCGGACAAAATGTACGAACAGTTTGTCCGTCTCATGAAACAGACCCTGGCGGGTGCTCGAGAAGATCAAAGAAGGGAATTCAATGATCAATACAGAGCATTAGCACAGGAATTCGCTCGAATATTCACAGCAATTGCACAAGACATTGCCGTGAGTGCTCGAGATGGTTTAGCCAGAGAAGTCACTAGAGTCATATCCGAACTAGGTGAAATCTTCAATCAAACTTGTGATGTTTTCTCAAATATGATAAACACGCAAGTGGCCTTAGGTCTCGAACCCTTAATAGGCAAGCATAATTTGTTAATCGAGAAAGTGTCACAATTGATGGAGCCTAGGACCCAAAGTAGGTATCTTAATCCAAACGAAGTCCCACTGGGATATCCTCGAGAGAACGGGCCCAGAAATGGTCAATTCGAAATCGGCCAAACTTCAAGACCCTCACCTCTCGAAACCAATAATAACAATAACAACAATGTTCAGAATATGACCCCTAGTCAAAACCAGGCACCACAGCCAAATGTGTATAATGTAAGTTAGAAACCCGCCTAATACACAAAATACGAGGCCTAGTGGTCCCCTACCACCAAGTGGAATGGGACAAATCCCGGCAGGGTACCCTCCGAATACGAATTTTGGGGGACCTGAGACAGGATTCAACTTTGCTCAAGAATATGTAGCTGGGGGGCAAAGCCAATATCAGGGACCGAATTTTCATGGAACCCCAAATAACAATATGAATACTGGAAATCAAAGTTTTACTGGATTTCCAAATAACCTGAATTATACATACCCCCCAAATAGTTCCCATATGCCGTATGCTGGGGGGCAAGCCATTCCCAACAATCACTTAGGGGGTAACTTTGGACCACAAGTACAGGATCCTCTGAGAAATCAAATTGAGTTAATAATCGAAAGAATGTATGGTCCTGGCTTTCGAAGGAACCAAAGACTGATTCCGAGAAATCCATACCCCGAATGGGTAGATAGGAATTTTCCTTTTCCTAGGACATATAAGGTTCCAAACTTTACACTACTCTCGGGGGATGATAGCGTATTAGCCTTAGAACATCTATCTCGATTTACCTGTCAGTGTCGAGAGGCAGCCGACCAAGAGTACCTTAAATTAAGACTGTTCCCTAGTTCTCTCACAGGGTCAGCATTTAATTGGTATATTAACTTATCTCCGAACTCAATACATACTTAGGACGAAATGCAGTTCCAATTTCAAAATCACTTCGCTCGAACGGATCCTGGAATATCCATGAGTGATCTGGCTAAAATTAGACAGAACATAGGGGAATCTATAGAAGAATTCCTATCAAGATTCAAGAGGGCTCGAGTCAAGTTCCATTTGAATCTACCCGAGTCAGAGTTTGTGCAATTGGCACAGCAAAATATGTCCTTCGATTTTAGGATAAAATTCGATGGGATGATATTCCCAAATTTTCGAAGCTTGGCAGAAAGTGCCACTAGATACGAAAATATGTTAAGGGAAGAAAGTTTAAGGAAACACCAAGGACTTAATACCTTCGAAATATCTGCACCTTGGGTATTCGAAGATGCGTATAAGGTAGACCTCGCAGAGTTCATAAAAGGGCCTTCATTTCAATGTGGGGCACTCGAACCAAAAGAATGTGAGGCAATGGGTTCTTTACAATCGAAAAAAGATAAGAAATATACTTTTGATGTAGTAAAAACAGAAGAAATATCCGACTGGTTGTTAGCCAACAAAAAACTAAGAGTTAAAGGGAAACACCGTTTCCCGACTAAGGCAGAAACCAAAGGAAAACCTTATTGTAAATGGCATAATGCTTTTACACACGAGACAAAAGAATGTGTCATGTTCTGAAATCTAGTACTGTCGAAACTAGATTCGAATGAGATAACTTTCCCTGTTAATCAAAAAACGAATATAGATGAGGACCCCTTCCCTGTTTTGAATTTCGAAATTAATAATGTACTATTTGGTTCACTTGAGGGTTCTGACACTTTATCCGAATCTTTTAATGAACAGGTCTCAAAGGAAGCTAAACTGGCGAATAGGCTCTTTAATAGACTCATAGACGAAGGAGTCTTGACCTTCCCAAAAATCAATGATGACGGACTCGAGGGCATGTGCAGGTGGTACATGAACACGATGCACACTACTGACCAATGCCAAATCTTTAGACGATTTGTGGCCAAACAGCTCGAAAGGGGTAAGATTATCCTATCTGTGATAGACAAACGAATATTGGAAATTGGTCAAGACAGGAAACTCAAGGAACAGGAGTCACAAGTCGAAGTGATTCCTCGGGCCCCAAGGGCTGAGGAGAAAACATACAAGGAGGCACTCGAGACTCCCAGGTGTGAAATAGTGTCGACACTCTGCATTATGAGTTGGTGAGGCTTCAGGTGATCCCGAATGACCCTGATTGGATTCCGGCCTATCAAAAGGAATGGAACAAAAGACAGAGGTTCGAGAACAACAACTTTTCCTTCCAACCCTATAACCGGCATTTTCGAGGAAGGGGAGACAGAGGTTATGGAAGGCCACCATTGGCAGGAAGAGATTCTCCATTTAGCCGTTTAAGTGTATCCAGCGGACAGGTCGAGAAGAAGAAAAGTAGCCACCCGATGAGAGGGAAATGGACCAATTGAGTGACCAATTCAAAGAGACTACTGTGAAAGGAAAGAGTGAGAAGTTCGAAGAGGATGAGGAATTGGATGATTTCGAGTTAGGTGATGACCTGGACATCCTGCTGGGAGATGACACTTGTGAAGGTTCGGCAAACGAAGTCGAGCTGCAAGCAAAAGAAGCTTCCCTAAAGGGAGCCTTGCAATTCGAAGAAGACAGAGACGTGAATATGGTGACAGTGTTACCAGCTTCATTCGCTGCAAAAGAGGATATAACAGATGAGGAAGAAAGATCACTCGAGATGCTGACCATTTCGGACTCAGGTGATATTTCTAAGTCTCAACTTTTGAATCATAGGTTGTCTGAAACGAAGTCAGAAAACAAAAATTTAATTGATCTTTTATTTTCGAAAGAAAAGATCAACAACAACCATATGAGACCATTATTCATGGAGGCTGAAATCGAAGGTATTAAAATTAATAAAATCCTAGTAGATAATGGTGCTACGGTTAACATATTACCCGAAAAAACGTTAGCACAAATAGGAAAGACCGTTAAAGACCTAGTCACTACTGATGTTTCGGTATATGGTTTTTTCGGACAAGCCACTCGAGTGGTTGGAGTCTTACCTTGTCGAATAAGGGTTGGGACCCAGAGCTCGTACTCTGCATTTTTTGTAGTGAATACGAGTTCACCATCGTTTAATGCCTTACTAGGGAGAGATTAGATACATCAAAATTATTGTATCCCTTCCACCCTGCATCAAGTTCTGGTTTGTTGGAACGGACATAAATTCGAAATAATCAAAGCCGAGAAAAATTCCTATTTTGTTGACACCCATATTGTTCATGCCAGGTACCTGGCCAGAGAGGTCGAAGTGAAGAACGAACAAGCTCCACAATATCCGGTCATCGAAACGGCAGGGGCAGAAGGTGGAGATGGAAGCCTTGTAATTAGAGAAGAGGTGGAGCAGTCTACAGCCGAAGTAGATGGTAATTTAGCATAGATCAAAGTAGAAGGGTCTGTAAATCTTTAGTTGTAATGGACAAAGTTAAAAGTAATGATGTAACTAAATGCTTAATTAAGAAATTGCTAATTGAAAAAGTCATTTCTGGGTTATCTGCTTACAACCATGCTTTACTCGAAAGTTTTAGTACAGCTACTAGTAATAACGCGATCGAATGTTTAGTAAACAAAGAAAACTGTAGGGCTGATATGTTCGAACAGGGAGTTACGGAACCTGATGAAGATATCCGAAAGGATATCCAGGACCCTTTAGAAGAGGTCAATCTAGGGACTATAGAAAGTCCGAGAGTGACCTACATAAGTGCAAAATTAAACCAATTAGAAAAGGACAATTTAATCGAGATCCTACAAAAATTTAAAGATTGTTTTGCATGGGCTCATAATGAAATGCCTGGGATTGACATGAACATAGCCCGACATGAGTTGCCAATTAAACCTGGCTTTAAGCCAATAATGCAGGCACCTCGACGTATGTCCCCAGAATTAATGGGAACAATTAAGGATGAGATTGAAAAATTAGTCGAAGCTAAGTTCATAAGACCAGTTCGGTATGTCGAATGGCTAGCAAACATCGTCCCAGTAATAAAGAAAAATGGGAAGGTGAGAATATGTATTGACTTTCGAGACTTAAACAAAACCACACCGAAAGATGAGTATCCTATGCCTATGACAGACATCTTGATTGATGCAGCCGCGAGGCATAAAGTGATGTCTTTTATGGATGGTTGCTCAGGATATTATCAATTGAAAATATATGAAGAAAACAGAAACAAAATGGCTTTTCAATGCCCAGGCTCCATAGGAACCTTCGAATGCGTAGCCATGCCCTTCGGATTAAAAAATACTGGAGCCACATACCAAAGAACCATGAATTATATGTTTCATGACCTTATAGGTAAATCCCTAGAGATATATATAGATGATATAGTGGTCAAAGCTCAGACCTATCAGGACCACTTGAATTCTTTGACCAAAGCTTTCGAACGAATGAGGCATTTCAAATTAAAAATGAATTCATTAAAATGTGCTTTCGGTGTTGAGGCCGGAAACTTTTTAGGTTTCCTCATTCATAATCGAGGTATCGAGGTGGATAGAAATAAAGCTAGGGCCGTGTTGGAAGCCAAGCCTCCGACAAATAAAAAAGAACTTCAACGTTTTCTAGGGCAAGTTAATTTCTTGCGAAGGTTCATATCTAATTTGGCTGGGAAAACGGAAGCATTCTCGCCCATCTTACGTTTAAGAAATGAGAACAAGTTCGTTTGGGGAGACAAACAGCAAGAGGCTTTCGAAGCCATAAAATGTTATTTAACGCAACCCCCAGTGTTAATTCCTCCTTGAAAAGGGAAAAAGTTGAGACTATATATCTCTGCGGCTGACCATTCGATTGGATGCCTAATCGTGCAAGAGAATGATAGAGGATATGAGCAATCTATTTTCTATCTCAGTAAGCTCTTAAATGATGCCGAAAAAATATACACCTCAATTGAAAAATGGTGTCTGAGCCTATACTTTGCATCAGTTAAGTTAAGGCATCATTTCATTTCATATTCGATTGAAGTGGTCTCACCAACTGATGTAATCAAATTTATGATCAATCAACCTATGATAAAGGGACGGTTAAGTAAATGGAGTCTCAGTCTACTCCAGTTTGATTTATGTTACGTGCCTCAAAGGGCTGTGAAAGGTCAGATAATAGCTGATTTCTTAGCTGATCACCCTCGAATGAAAGATGAATTGCTCGAAATCTTCAACGTTGACTTCTCCGATAAAGTCCCTTAGGTTTTGTACTTCGATGGATCAAGCACTCAAGATAGTACCAGAGTAGGGATATACATCATATCCCCATCAAAGTTGATCAATAAAATGTACGCAAGGATCGAGGGAGATTGTACAAATAATAGAGCAGAATACGAAGCTCTCATTTTAGGTTTGGAAATATTACTCGACATGGGGGCAAGAAACATTGAAGTAAAAAGGGATTCCCATTAATCATAAATCAGATAAAGGGAATATTCAAATGTATCAGTCCAGTATCAATAGCATCATATGCTCGAGTGCATCAACTAATGAGTCACTTCGAATCAGTAGAGGTTGCATATGTGCCAAGAGAAAAGAATCAAACCGCCAATGATCTAGCCCAAATGGCATCAGGTTATAAAATCGATCCAAATTTACTCGAATCAACAATCCAACTTGAAACAAGAATTTTAATACCATTAGAACAAAAGACGTTATTTATTAATAAGATCGATATATTCAAGGAAAAGAAAGATTGGCGTTTAGATCAAGATTTCAGATCAATATCGATTTCCACACTCTCAGAAATATGCATTCCAAGGGCATCGAAGATGGCTGAAGCGGGAACATCGATATCGTCGGTGGAAGAAAGCTTTCAATGGGAAGACAGAAGAAAGTCGAGCTCCTAAATGCTTGACTGGTGAAGAGGTGTTTGAGAATGTAACAGACTTGGATATCAAATTTGGAAAGACTTTTGCAGGCGGCCTTGCAAAAACTGAGTGGAAAAAAATGTCAATTTTTTTGAGTTGCCGTATTGGAAATCCTTACATGTTAGACATTTTCTTGATATTATGCATATTAAGAAAAATGTATTTGATAGTGTCATTGGTACATTTCTAAATGTGCTCGGCAAGATAAAAGATGAAGTAAAGGCAAGGTTAGACTTGGTTGAAATGAAGATAAGAGGTAAATTGGCACCAACAAAGAAGGAAAAACGTATTTATTTGCCTCCAGCAGCTCACACTCTATCTAGGAAAGAAAAAATTGCATTATGTGAGTTTCTTTATGGAGTGAAACTTCCAGAAGGGTATTCTTCAAACATTAGTAGTCTTGTATCAATGTAGGACTTGAAGCTAAAGCACATGAAGACTCATGATTATCATGTAATCATGGATCATTTGCTACCAATTGCTATATGGGCCATTCTACCAAAAAAGGTGAGAGAAACTATAACTAGATTGTGTATCCTCTTCAAAGCAATGTGGAGCAAGGTGTTTGATCCTGAACAATTGCCTGCACTTTAGAAACAAATTGTCATCACTTTGTGTGAGCTTGAGATGTATTTTCCACCTGCGTTTTTTGATCTAATGACTCACCTACCTATTCACTTGGTTAGAGATACACAACTATGTGGACCGGCTTTTATGAGATCTATGTATTCGGCTGAGCGTTATATGAAGATATTGAAAGGCTACATGAAAAATCATAGTCGACCGAAAGGTTGCATTGTTGAATAGTACCTAGTTGATGAAGCGATTATATTTTGCACAGAATATCTGGCAGATTCTAACGTTGCAGAGCTTCTAAAGTCTCATGTTGCGGGAGAGAGAACAGAAGGAGAAAGGGTAATTGGAAAACAGTTAGTTAGTGTTCCTTGCACACAAAGGGAGCAGGCACACCTATATGTGCTCCACAACACCGATGAGGTTGACCCATATGTTGAAGAGCACAAGGACCAACTTAGGATATTAAATCCAAATAAAAATGAGAGCTGGATTTCAAGAGAGCATAACAAGAGTTTCATCGATTAGTTCTGTTAGGAATTTCATGTTAGATGTTTTGATGATGACAATGAGGATTACTTGTTAGACCCCAAAATATGTAAGTTTGATTTTAGTAGAAATCATGTATAAGCTTTGAGCGTTAGAATTGTAATAGGCTTTGTTTTATTTTTATTCTAGACTGTTAGGCTAAGTATTCTTAGATTGAGCGTCTGATAATTTTTGAGTGAGTTTATCAGTAGTTAAGTTTGAAGACTCAAGTGCTTGAAGTCTGAATGAAGATAAAGATTCCAAGCATCCAAAACAACCAACTATTTCAAGCGTTCATTAGGACTGAAGTTATTCAAGGATGAATGAGCGTCTATCAATGACTGATTTCACCTGAATTTATTTCTAAGTTCAAAACAAGTTTAATGCAAATATTCTCAGTGCATTAAATGCCAACGAGCATTTAATTCAAATGCATTAAATGCTGATAAGAGCATTAAATATGATAAGCTCTTTCGGACATACGAAGAAGCCACCCTATTAGACTGTCAACTATTCACAGACTACAGCACCAACTTTTGTGCAACAAATTTTCAGGAAAAAGGACAAAAGTTGTTCACTCGCGGAAGTGGGAGACACGCGCCTGTGCATGTGTCAAACGGACACTTTTTTCAAAAATGCCTATAAATAGGACTTCAACAACAAGCCAAAACACCCTGAAAAATTCCAAGCCAAATTGCTGTTGAATTGAAGTCTCATTCCTTAAAATCTCAGAAAAGCCAGAATATTCAAGCAAACATTCTCTTTGCTTTTCTTCAAATCCTGAGACAGTCAACCAATATCTCAAACTTTCTTTTCAGAGAAACCTTCATTACTATTGAGATATACCCAGTTGTTTGAACTTTATCAAAATCAAACAAACAGTTTAGAAAACCCCCATCCAAGCCTCGCTATCTGTGTGAAGTCGAAGTTGGATACTTGCATTATTTCTGGGTGAAAGAAGCAAGGGGATAGAAGTGATTTGGAGCAGAAATTTGTGTGATCAAGGAGCTCAAGTCATCGACATCCATCTCTCCCTAATTTGTAGAAGATTCTGTGTGATTCTTTGAGAATCATCTTAGTGGATTGCTTCCAAGTGTTCAAGGAGAAGAAGGACGTAGTTGGGATAACACCACCCAACGAACCTTAATATTGTGTTATTTACTTTACCGTCAATTCTTTTATTATCATATCATTGCATAAATTGATTAAGTAAAACACAATCAAAAGCTAAGCAACTAAGAAACAGTTTGTGACGCTAAAAGCTTTCAAACAAGAAGATTATCAAATCCATTCCACTGTGCTAACACTGATCAAATAAGTGAACGCTTAAACCTATTTGGTTATAGTATTCAAATCTTGAAGTCTAAGTTAACTTTCTAAAAACAGTCTTCAATAGATGCTCAGTAAAGCGCCTACTTCTCAAGCGTCCAACACTCTTTTAATACGGAATTTTTGAAGTCGAAAAAGATTTCAGGGTCTATTCAATCCCCCCTTCTAGACCCTTTCGTATGCCACTTGGGACCAACAGGTTTCGAAAGCATATTAAAGAGAAACAGAAAGAGAATCCACTTTCAGTTTTAGATAAATTGGCACGGTTGTCGATGGGTCCGGGCAGACTAGCATTTGTCATTCAGGTTATCGTATAAATGGTCGCACATTCTATACAAAAGATGAACCGAGTACAATGCAGAATAGTGGGTTGAGTTTTGTAGCTCAAGCAATGTATGCCTGTAATTGGGTATAGGTGGGTTAACAATAAAAATGGTGTCGATAATAGTGAAATAGGCTTCACTCGAATAGACCTTGAAAGGGTGGGATACAAAGATGAACCTTTCATTTTGGCATCACAAGCTAAGCAAGTCTTTTTTGTCACCGATCCTGTTGATAAGAGGTGGTCCATTGTTTTATCGGCAAACAAAAATACTTGTATTGAGAATGATGGTCCAGATAGTGAAGATGATGGAGGAAATCCTATCTTAGGTGATTCACAATCAACTGATAATGATGATGACTTGGATATCAGTGATGATGAATTGTATATGCGACATGATCACCAAGAGGGGATATGGATTAATCCATCAGTTTGTCGGCGTACTAAAAAAAATGGTCGTACCGACAGGAAGCAAAAGACTACTAAGCCAACGATAAAAAGAAAATGATGAAAGGTATTTGAACTTTTTTGCTGCTGCATATAAGCAATTTGTTAATGTTTCGTTGAGGTATACAGTCTTGTATTGCACAACTTGTTTTTTTTATGTTTTCGTCGTCTCTTGTTCATGTATAAGTTAGTGCGTCTGCTGTCTTCTTTTGATGTTGTTGTTATTTGGTACTATTTAGTATTAATGAATTGAAAAATTATATTGTTGGTATATGAAACTAACTTTTGTATTTTTTGCTTTTGTAGGTCGATACCGTATACCGCCGCCACCGCCACCGCGCTCTCCTCTGCCTCCATGACCACCACCGCTGCCTCCACCACTACCACCACCACCACCACCGTAAGCTTCTTCTCTCTCTCTCTCTCTCTCTCTATATATATATATATATATATATAATATAACGAGTATTATTTGAATACATTTCATGAGTATAGCCTATTTGTTGATATGTTAGAAAACTCGACTTTGTGAATTTTGATTATATATTTTGATTATGTATCGTTATTGGATCAATATGTATTGTTTTGTTGACATCGTTTAATGCATTCATAGTTTTGTGAAGTTTGATTGGTTTTGTTAACGAATTGATGGATTGGTTTTGTTGGTTGCAATGTTGGGGGAAGAATTAGTCAAGAACTTGGTACAAATTTTTGCGTCGTTACTCAGCCAAATTTTTTCTAGAATAATGGTGGCGTTAATTGGTATTATAATTTGGTATATGAATCTAACTTCTGTATTTTTCGCTTTTGTAAGTCGATGGATTCTGAGGGTGCTGGAAGTTTTCCCCAGTCAGATGGACATGGAGCAGACAAACGTGCTGAAAATGAGATACATAGAGGTGCCACAGCTATGAAAAAAGTCATCAATGCCAGAAGTAAAGGCATAAGGCTACCCGTGGGCTGGAATGAGAATGGCCAAGCAATTGACCCAAACAAAGCAACATTTGTTGGTTACATTGGAGTCATGGCTCGACAGAAGGTGCCGATTACCATCAGTAATTGGCGACAAGTCCCGGCAACAACAAAAAAAAGCAGTTTGGGATGACGTAGCTGTAAGTTGGTTATTATCATGTTTCTAATTGGTTAATGTATTTTTTGTTTATTCAATTTTCTCTAAATTATATAATTTCATATATACTTTGTTGCTTGTTTTTTGTAGTTGGCCTTTGATATTGAAGAAAGTAGAAAAAAATTCATTTTAGCCGAAGCTGGAAAGCTAGCTCAAAACTTCAGGAGCTACTTGAGTAGAGTGTAGGTACAGGATGATAATGGGAACAATATGAGATATCTCAAGAAGATTGGACGACATTTTTACATGTTCGCCAAAGTGAAGATTTCCAGGCAGTTATTTTAAATGATAATGTCAATATTAAAAGAGTAGTGGATGAAATTGTGAGTTATTTGAAATATTTAATGTGTTGTATGTTTTTTTTAGCTATATAATGTGTTGTATATTTTTTTTGAAATATTTTTAAAAGAGCAAAGTTCACTAATTGTTTTTATTTTTTAAATGTATTATTACAAGAGTGCTTATCACAGGAGGGTAGCCATAGTGAAAACGAGAGGACCCGTGATGATCTATTGGCTAAAGCTCTTAAAAAGAAGGAGCATCCGGGACGCGTTAGGGGTGTAGGCTTTGGGGTATCACAAAGAGAGTACTTTATGGATATAAAGCCCTCTAAACAGATGGAGATTGATAGCTTGAAAAACATGGTCCAGATCCTCATTGAATCACTATCCACATTGCGACGCGAGTTTGAAGAACACAAGGCGTCTAGGTCGCAGCAGCCACATAAAGATGAGGCTATTTCTTTGAAAGATAGCTGCCCAGATCCAGTTAAGAAGTTTCCTGAGGTAATGATATGAACTTGTTTAGTGATCATGTAACTTGCAATTCTCTATTTCTGTAAAACACAAAACTTTCTAGTATAATGGTATATATATATATAGGTTGTGGCGCAATGTCAATTAGCACTTTCAATACCGTCATATCGCATGGTGGCTAAAGGACAAATGTACAATCGACCAACGGATAGAATAATGCATACACGTTCATTACCCACCAACCTTGTGAAAGTGTCCATTGACGTCGCAATTGAGAAGAATACACCCCTACCAGTCCCTCTCCACGATGTAGAAGTGTTCACTATTTTTTATGCTGTAAGACACATTGTTGCTTGGCCTATGAGTCTTGTCACTATCGGTGATACATCGGTACGTAATTAATAGCTATCCATTAATAAATTATAACAATTATTTAAGGTTACTAAATATACTTTGGTGTGTGCTGTGGCTTTACCGCAAGCGCACGGCTTATCGTGTAGCACAAAGTTGTCGTTCCCACGAGGACTTGATTATTAATTACTAATTTTTTCACAATCTAGTAATCTAAGCCGATTATAAATAGAATGTGAAGTAAAGGTAGCAAGAAATAAACTAAAAGATATTCAATTTATTAAGATTCAAGAGCGATTAAATAAAACGAAGAGAAATATCAATATATTGAGGCTTCTAGGATCAGGGTTCACCACAATGAATATTATCCACTGTTACTATGACTTTCTCTCTATTGTGAATGTCAACTTATGAAGGGTATTATCCTAATTTGATTATTATCTTCTTTCAAAGTATAATATTATACCAAATTGATAAACCCTCTACTTTCGTAGTGATTAGAACCAATTCTAGTTCATTACGCCCTATGATAATGTATCAAACCCCCAAAAGACTTAAATCTACTTTCGTGATTAAAGATCTTAGGTTCAATTCTAGGGTTCCAATATTTAGATTTCACCTTTCAGTTCTTCACCTAATATTTAATATCATGCAAATCTGTGGCCAGCAAATCCGCAAGCATTAAAGCATACTAGATATTAAATCATATGTACATACATCCACAATAACAAGAAAATCGCAGTTTAGAATGATAACATATCATTGGGTTATCCCATAATACTAGAATAATGAGAATTACTCTATCTTCTCAAGGAAACAAACTAAAATAATAACGATAGACATGATAAACAATATCAAACAATGATTCAAAAGGATAAAATAAAGAAGAAATCTTGGTTTCTCGATTAAACCTTGTCCAAGGTTTGAATCCAAACTTGCAAAATCGTCTTTTTCCTCTTCTTGAATCTCTCGATGTTTTTCAAAGTAAAAAGTCTCTCCTTTCTAACCCTAATGTTGTAACTCCCTCCTCGTTTTCAGTCTCTTAAAACCCTATTTATATCCCCCAACAAGTTGGGTCAAAGCAGCGAAATAATTGATAAAAAAAACGTGGGGGAAATAAAAACGCAGACGCGCAACACGGCTGTGCCAAAAAACACGGCCCTCCCATGTTTCTCTTTGAAAATTATTTTTCTCTCCATTCTTGCTCCCTTTGATCTTGGTCTTGAATTAATTAATGCTAGCATCCAAAATCTAGTCCATTATGTCCACCTTATGCTTTCCTGCAACCCAAAATAACTTCCAATCGTAGTCTAGCCAAAATATGACGAAAAACACCAAGAACAAACACAAAACAATGATAAGACTTTGAAAACCAAGCAAAAACCGAACCTAAACTACACACAAGAGGCCACACATCAAACTCCCCCAAACTTATGACTTTGCTCGTCCTCGAGCAAAACGAACACAACTAAGAGAAGCTTGAAAATGGAAAATATAGAAAAGACTCAACAATCCTCCCAACCGATCACTTCTCCGCATGAACCACATAACATAACTAGTAAATCAACCATTACAAATTTAAACCATTCATATCGTTGATCACAAGTCACAAAAATAATATTCCTTTCTCATGATAATTAAAACCTGTTAAATATAGTGTATCATATCTTTCCATGTATGTTTATCTCTTTCCATGTATATAGATTAGGGTTTCTTGTTTGCCAAGACTATTGTACTTATATATACTTCATGAATAATACAAAGCAACCTACGGGGTTTTATATAATCTAACATGGTATCAGCCTAAAAGGATTCTTTTTCTCATCCTCACGATCCTACTCGTCTTCCCCCTCCCTCAAAGTCGCTGGCACCCCGCGTCGCGCTATTCTTCCACTCAAACAGCCTCCTACTTGCGACTCTCTTCTACTCTCTCACTTTGGACGGTTCTCCCTCTTCCACTCACGGTAAGTGCTGGTCTTATATACTTTATATCTCATTTCTTTCATCTTTCTGTCTCGTTATCATTATGACCGATCCTACAGCCCCAAACCCGCCTAATACTCCCACCAATCCCATATCTCACCCTGCTTACGCCGTCAATACGGTCTTTCATCTCTTTAATTTTAAACTTTGTGAAGAGGACCCCGTTTTAAGTTGTGGAAAACTATACTTTTTGATATATGTCGAAGCTATCGAGTTCTTGGCCATATTAATGGCTCGTCTTTACCAAAATCCGAAGATGATGAAGATTGGTTTTCACTCGATTCCAAAATCAAAACTTGGATTTATAACTCTGTTGATGCGAGTCTTCTTGATAGTGTTAGTGCCGATGGTCATACTTCCAAACAAATCTGGGATAATTTGCATTCATTTTTTACCAATAATAAACCCTCCCGTTGTTTGCACCATTAAGAAAAATTTTGTAACTTGAAAAAGGGCAATTTTTCTATCTCCGATTATTGTCGTGATATGAAACGTATTTCTGAAAATCTAAAAGATGTCGATAATCCTATTTCAGACCAAGACCTCGTCCTCCAAATTCTTAACAACCTCCCCGACTCCTACAACAGCATTATTGATGTAATTACAAACAAAAACCCCTTTCCTAACTTCTCTCAAGCCCGTAATGTGCTACTTCTCCATGAAAATCGTGAACACCAAATACCTGCTCCTTCAAACAATTATGATTCCTCCACTCTTCTTTATTCCCAATCCAACTCTCGTAATGATAACGGTCGAGGTCGAGGTCGAGGATGGGGCCGAGGTTGGAACTCCGGTCGTGGCTCATATCGTGGTGGAGGTACGGGCGGACACTCTAATTATGGAGCTCGAAATAATTTTAATTTTTCTCAAAATTCTGCTCACTTTCGTAATCAGCATGCAGGCCCCCAACAACCGGCCCAATTTTCTCCTTATCCTAATGTAGGTCCAGCAGCTCCCTTTTCACAGCAACAAGCCCACTTCTCCAATTATGGCTCTTCAAGCCCAATAGCCCAATTCCAGCACTCTTCAGTCAGCGGCCCATCAGCGCCTTCTTCATTCTCTCACAGACCAGGCCTCCTTGGCCCATTTCTACAACCGCATCCCATCTACTTGGCTGCCACTTACCCATGTTAGGTTTTATATTTTGCATAATTTTGTCATGTTTTACCTCACATTTATCTTTATTTTATGCCTTTTAGTTAGTCTTTTTCTTTACTTTTAACCTAATTTATGTATTTTAATTTCTAAGTCGTTTCAATGCTTTTGTAGGCATAAAAGCGATTGTTTTGATGAGTTGAAGGAGTATTTCTTACGAGAATAATGAAGTCTAACCAAGAGGAAGTGAAGAAATGCAAAAGAGAGGCCACAAGAAAAAGTTTCGTTGAAGAAAAATTAAGAGAAAAAATTCTGCACAGGCAGACTGCACAGTTGTGTAGATATTCTGCACAATTGTGCAGCTGCGGATTTTCATAATTTTCGTGGGCCAATTTTATGACTTGGATGGGCCTATTTTATGTAGCTAAGACTCTTTTTAAGTTAAGAAAAGAGGGAAAAACGTTTTTAGGCTAGAGGAGAGGAAGAAAAGGAGAGTCATATTCTTGAGTTAGAAGACTTGGAGAGGAAGAAAAAGAAGGCTTGAAGAAGATTTCTTGGAATTGGAAACTTTCATCATCTCAAGTTGTACTTTTCCATTCCTCCATTGTTGAACATGAGTAATTTTATCTCTATACAATTTATTTCTTGTTTTTCTTTAATTATGCATAGCTAAATTATTTTCTAAGGTTTAAGATATAGTCTTGCGTATTAAATTGGATTATTGATGATTTATGAATTTGATTCCTGTTTGGTTATCTATTAATGAGTGTTTAATGCTTGTAATTGCTTGATCACCAATTACACGATTTAAGATGAATTAAAAAGTACCGGGAGGTGAATTAGTTTATCGGTTCAGATTTAATAGACATGTGTAAATTGCTTAATAGGGATATTGGTAATTTTGCATGAGACTAGTTAAACAATATTCATAGAACTTAATGGATTCATCTAAATTAGTTTCTGATTATGGGAGTGACGTTAATTAATTTAGGTGGGTACTCATGAAGATCTCGGGAGAGTATTCGTGTATTTAAGGAAATTGGGTCTTTAATTTAAGCAAGAATGATAATCCATTGAAAGTCAATAATCCATAGAAATACCTTGATGAAATCTTAATCCCTAGGCTTTTCGTTAATTGATTATTTGCGCTAATTATCTCTGTTTTAATTAATTTAATTAATTGTGCTTTTATTAATTTTTGCTTTTAATTAGTTAAAATCACAAATCTTTATAATCGATAGTCTAAATAATAGGATAAACTTCGTTTGGTACTTGATAACCTTCCATATGGAGACAATCTTACTTTCACTATATTATTTGTTCGATTCCGTGTTGTTACGGACGGTTAACAACCCACAATCTGCCGGCCCCATCCCTACTCAATTTGGGCCACCTTCACTCCAACAAATAGGCCCACATCACCACCAGGCCTTCTATGCCCCTCATTCAACTCCTGGGCAACTCACACATGCAAATCACTCCGTACGACCCGCTCAACCCACCGAGCTTGCTTCACTGTTCTCTTCAATGAATATTCAACCACCTGATGACAATTGGTACATGGATACCGGGGCAAGTGCTCATATGAATTTTCATCCAGGTAATCTTAAGTTTTTCTCACCTTGTGAAGTATCTAAATATATAATGGTTGGAAATGGTGATGTGCTACCTGTCTCCCATATTGGTCAATCCTCTTTTCCTTCTCCTTCTTTCCCTCTTCGTCTTAATGATATTTTAGTCTCCCCTAAGTTAGTTAAAAATCTTATCTCTGTGAGAAAGTTTACTTGTGATAACAATTGTTCTATTGAGTTTGATCCATTTGGATTTTCTGTGAAGGATCTTCAAACGGGCACTAGTCTTTTTCGTAGAGAAAGTCATGGTGATCTCTACCCAGTCATTCCATCCGATCTCAACCTCTCCTCCCACGCCGTCAACCTCGTCGTCACCTTTCCTCTCATCTGGCATCGACGTCTCGGTCACCCTGGCGATTCTGTTTTTAAGTTTTTGTCCTCTAGAAATTTCATTAATTGTCAACCTAGTAATTCATCTTTATGTCACGCTTGTCAGTTAGGAAAACAACGTAGACTTTCTTTTAGTTCTTCTAATTCTCGTACTTCATATTCACTCTGATTTGTGTACATCTCCTGTTTTAAGTACTAATGGTTTTCGTTACTATATTAGTTTTTTTGGATGATTTTTCACATTTTCATGGGTTTTTACTCTTCGTGCTAAATCTGATGTTTTTAATGTTTTTACAACTTTTCATAATTATGTCAAAACTCAATTTAATATAACCAACCATTAAGGCCTTTCAGTGTGATCATGGCCGGGAAATTGACAATACCACTTTTCAATTTTTTTTTAAAACTAACAGTATTCAATTTCGCTTTTCGTGTCCTCACACTTCTCAACAAAATGGTAAAGCCGAACGTACCCTTCACTCTATAAATAATATTATTCGCACTCAACTTTTTCAAGAACAACTTCCCGCCTCTTTTTGGGTTGAAGCTTTGCACATGGCATGTCATCTCCTTAATCTTCTACCCACCACAACCCTCTCTTTTCGTACCCCATTCGAAATTCTATTTAACACTTTTCCCTCTTACTCTCATCTTCGTGTTTTTGGGTGTCTATGCTACCCGAATCTATCTTCTAATTCACCTAATAAACTTGCTACGCGTTCCTCTGCTTGCATATTTCTCGGATATCCGGCGAATCATCATGGTTACCGCTGTCTCGACCTTACCTCCAACAAAGTTATTCTATCTCGTCACGTCGTCTTCGATGAATCGGTTTTTCCCTACTTTTTCTTCCATCATTCTGCGCCATCTTCGAAATATGACTTTCTCATGCCTGATGACGATGATGATCCACCTCTTCAGCTTCGACGTACCTTTCTTCATGATACACCCACCATATCCAACGAACCACCACCCCTTCCTCTGCCCGCTTCTCCTCCACCCGCTCCCAATGGTCACTCACTCCAAATCTGGTATTATTTATCCTCGTCAAATTCTTAATCTCTCTACTTCCACCTCTATCGCTCCTATTCCCCACTTTTTAAATTCAGGCACTTCAAAATCCCTCTTGGCAAGCTGCCATGGACTCCGAACTCTCGGCTCTCCATTCCAATGGCACTTGGGATCTCGTTCTCTGTCCTTCTAATGTTAATCTCGTCGGGTCCAAATGGATTTTTCGTCATAAGTTTCGATCTGACGGCTTTCTTGAACACTGTAAAGCTTGTCTCGTTGCTCAAGGTTTCTCACAACAACCTGGTCTCGACTATGATGAAATTTTCAGTCCCGTAGTCAAACCCACCACCATCCGCACTATTTTAAGTCTTGCAGTCTCTCATTCCTGGCCTATCCATCAATTGGATGTTAAAAATGCATTTCTTCACGATAATCTTTCCGAGGTCGTCTTTCTGAAACAGCCGCCCGGTTACACCGATCCTTCTTACCCTCATCACGTTTGTCGTCTCAAGAAAGCTCTATATGGGCTTAAGCAAGCTCCTCGCGCTTGGTACCATCGCTTTGCATCTTATATCTGTTCCATCAGTTTTGCCAGTAGTAAAGCGGATACTCTCTCTTTATTCTTCACCAATCTACCCACACTGCCTATCTGCTTCTCTATGTCGATGATATTCTCTTAACCGCCTCTTCTACCTCGTTACTATCTCATCTCACTTAACTTCTTTCCTCGGAGTTCTCCATGACCGATCTTGGCTCTCTTCATTATTTTCTTGGCATTTGTGTCTCTCGTTCCATCTCCGGTCTCCATCTCTCTCAATCAAAAGTTGCTACTGAAATTCTCGATCGTGCATCTATGTCTTCCTGTAACCCTTGTGCTACTCTTGTTGACACAAACTCTAAGCTTCCTTCTTCTGGTCTACCTGTTCCCGATGCCACCTTATATCGTAGTCTTGCGGGCGCCTTACAATATCTCACTCTCACGTCCCGACATTACCTACGCCGTTCAACAAATCTGTCTTTTCATGCATGATCCCCGAATTCCACATTTTAATGCTCTCAAACGTATTCTTCGTTACATCAAAGGCATACTCTCGCACTCTCTCCATATTCGTCCTTCTTTCTCATCTAGTCTCATTGCCTACTTTGATGCCGACTGGGCTGGTTGCTCTGACACACAGCGTTCCACGTCTGGCTACAGTGTTTTCTTAGGCAATAATCTCATTTCTTGGTTGTCAAAGCGACAACATGTTGTTTCTCGGTCTAGTGTTGAAGCTGAGTATCGTGGTGTTGCCAATGCTTTTGCTGAAACTTCTTGGCTAAAAATTCTTTTACTTGAGTTACGTTGTCCTCTCCCATGTGCCACTATTGTGTATTGTGATAAGATCAGTTCAATTTTTATGTCTTTTAATCCTGTACAGCACTAAAGAACCAAACATATTGAAATAGATATTCATTTTGTGCGTGAACGTGTTGCCATGGGTGAAGTTCGTCTGCTACATGTTCCGTTGTCTCACCAATTTGCAGATATTTTTACCAAAGGTCTTCCATCACAACTTTTCTTCGATTTTCGATCTAATCTCAACATACGAGAGCCTCCCGTTTCGACTGCGGGGGAGTGTTAAATATAGTGTATCATATCTTTCCATGTATATATATTAGGGTTTCTTGTTTGCCAAGACTATTGTACTTTTATATACTTCATGAATAATACAAAGCAGCCTACGGGGTTTTGTATAATCTAACAAAATCAACATAAGCATTAGCTCAACCGCCAATAGATCACACACAAACATTCACTACCATGCCAATTTCGCACAAAAGATCAAATTAAAACTGGTAATTAATCGATCCATCCACATTCTTTTTTTATTTTTCTCGTGTCCCAGCTTGAAGTAAAGATTATCACACCTCGACTTAGCATAATCAATTCATAGAAATCCGCGTGCTCAGGTGCAGATGCGGTTAATATCTTGATACAAAATAATTCGGTGGGACTATGTTTTATCTTCCAGTTAATTCCCACAGTTTCCACACACTCAAGTGCGATAGTGCAAGGGTCATCCTCTAGTCTGGTCTCAAAGGAGTACTAGATACTTTGTCTTTCTTTTATTTTTTTATTTTTTTTTATTTTTCTTTTTCTCAAGGGATCTTTTTTTCTTTTGGCAAAGTCTAATATTTCTCCAGTAACCAGTATTAGAGTCACCTAGGAAGCTGGGTACTAATTAAGTGCAGTAAAGTTCAAAAAGTCCTACCTCGTTATTTTACATCAAGAGTTCACCGAGATTGTGGATTCGGATAATTTATGAACTTATTGCACTAAGCAAGGGTTATTTCCTTGATTCAAACGATGCTACTTGAAAGAGGAATCATGGAAAGATCAACTAGTATGACAGTTCACAATTAATACATCACGGCAAGGTAGTTCATGTCATAGTATTAAAAGATAAAGCAAGGTCAATGCCATGTTCAAATCCCTTTTATCAATCATACGAATGGGATACATTTTTTATCATCCTTATAGCAACACTACATATAGTTCAAATTCATTCAAGTCAATTTAAAGTATATCATGCAGTTCAACTCATCATCGAAGATCATTTCTAGTTGGAAGGATCACTAAGACTCATAAACAAAAGACTAAAGACACTAGACAAAGCACAAAAAGATCCCCCCCAAACTTAAAATTTACATTGTCCCCAATGTAAAGTCTTCGTATAGGAGAGAGAAAACTAAAACATAAACAAAAATAAAGAGGAAAAGGAAAACGATAAAAGGAAAAGAAGGCACCTGACTATTGTGGAGGGGGAGGAAAGTGCCCTTGGGATATGTGCCACTGCCGCATGAGATTCAACGATTCTTCCATAGTGCGCATCTGAAGGTCAAGGTTGAGGACGGAATCGTGCGTTTGAGTGCATATTTCTTGATTTTGTCTCAACTCTTGTCGGATTTCACGGAGCATCGCTCTCGTATCAAGGTTTTCCTCATAGTGCTCATCGTTATTAACTCGTGATGTTTGAGGGGGTTCATCACTCCCATCTTGGGGTAGGGATTATTCATCTGGAAGGAGGGTGGGATCATCATCATTGTCCAAATCATTGTCAGTGGGCTTTACTTTGAAGTTTACGGGATCCATCACTGAGGTGCGTGCTCTGTTTGAAAGTGGGAAGCTGTGGTGAGAATCAATGATGAAGCTGTAGCTGATTCCTTGTCTCTTTATCATCTTCATGGCTAAGAGAATGTCTAAATCAATCCCATGAACACCTGAAACTTGTGATAATCCGCTTATGTTAAGATCTAGTTCAATGGCAATCGGGGTGATTAATCCACCTATGACTATGTCACCAGTATTTCTTTTGGAAACAGTAGCAAGTTGAGACATTAGGAAAGCACCGATGTCCATGTGTTTATTTTAAAGCATGGCCCATATAAACAATAGTTCTTTCTTTCTTACCACCTCCTCACTCCCGCCTCTCCCAAATAGGGTGTGTGATAGAACTCTATGAACGTATTGAAAGCAAGGGTTCGATAGATAGGAGGACTTACTACTTGAAGGATCATAATCAATTTCAGTGGTAATATCCCTCCAAAAAAAAGTTGCGTGAAATTCTATTGGCTCTCTCCTAAAGCCCCCTACTGGAAGTTGAAAGATGTTGTTCAGCTGGGCTAGATTTAAGGTAAATTCTTGGTTAAGCAGACGAAAGGTGATGAGACCTTCTACACATCTTGGCCCTTGTAGTATTTGAGCATCAAGGGAGCTTAAAAACTCGTAAGTGAGACGCTCGTAGGTAGGGCTTTTCAATGACATAAAATATGTCCATCCTACTCTTGCATACATCCAATCTACATCTTCCTTTAGGCCAAGAATGTTCAGGGTAGCATCATTAGAGTAACGGGTTTGGATCACACGTCGCTTGACCAACATATTATATCGGGCTGCTTGTTCATCATCCCAGAACTCTATGCCCTAAGGATTTTTTGATTTTCGCATTTTTGTTGGTTGCTTGTGTTTCGGTGCCATGGTGAACCTACAATGAAAACATAGAACATGAGTAAGCAAGATTCACAATAATAAAGGAAGCATTGGGGCGACAAAATTGAAGGTTAAAAGAGGATTAATTTGGTTACCCATTAATTTTCCTTCATGAAAGTGCCTATTTTGCTCGAAAGTAAGCAATTAAACATTCAAATTTTCGAAATCCTTAGAATTTTGAAATACCAATCTGTATTTTCATGAAATTGGGGGAAATTGGGGAATGGGTATTTAGCTATTAGGGTTCATAATCCAAATTTAGCCTTCAATTTCGTGAATTTGAGTGGTGTCATTCCATTAATTTCACATACTAAACAAAAGCCCCAAATTGATTTCTAGGGTTCATAGATGTTGGTTTTGCAATACATGAATTTGACCAAATTAAACCCCAAAAAAATGCAATAAAACAACTAGAAATCGAATGTATTACTATACCCAAATAAATTTCACCCAAGGATGCAAAGATATTAGATGTAATTCGCTCAAGCACATGAAAAAAAAATATGAAGCGCGCGAATTTGGGATTAAAGGGAGAGAAAACTCACATGAAACAATTCCAAATGTTTCTCTAACATGAATATAGCGAAGCCAAAGCAAAAAGATATGCAAGAATTCAAGGATTAAGAAACATACCTTGGTGGATTTGGACTCACTTGTAAGCAATAAAATACCCTCAAATTCGCTCTAAATCTCAAGACTTATATGGAGATTCTAACCTAGATCTAGTTTAGATGTGTTGAGGAGTGAAATTTTGGGCAAGAGACTTGAGAAAGTATGGTGGGTTCCTGGGAAAGAGAGAGAGAGACATGAAATCGGGGTGTGAATGTGGGAAGAAGAGACAAAATTGGGTGTTTTAAGTGAGAATTAGAAGAAAAATCCGACCAAATAAGCACGACCCATGCTTTTTGGTACGCCCCCCCCCCCCAATGTTCTGCTCTGTACCGATTGAACGATAAAGGTATGGCGAGGCACGACCCA
The DNA here is from genome assembly GCA_019426215.1 of Buddleja alternifolia. Lineage (NCBI taxonomy): Eukaryota > Viridiplantae > Streptophyta > Magnoliopsida > Lamiales > Scrophulariaceae > Buddleja > Buddleja alternifolia. Next base: position 47,951,292 of record CM033391.1, read on the forward strand.
TGCTTTTTGGCACCGGGGGGGGGGGGGGAGCTGTGCCTCATCATTTTTTTTAACTCACCTAGTCCATCCTTTCCGCACACTCGATGCAGTATTTATATAGAAGAACATCAAACAAGAGAAAAAAACAAAAATATAAAACTACAAATAAAAAGAATGAAAGAAGAAAAACGAAAAATAGATTGGGTTGCCTCCCAATAAGCGCTCGTTTAAGGTCCATGAGCTCGACCCCTTTTCAATTGTTAAGCTGGAGGTGGTGAAGGGTCGAAAAGGGTAGAAGTGATCCCTTTCTCAATCGATTCACCCACAATGTAATGCTTGAGCCTTTGACCATTTACTTTGAAAGTTCTGGCTTCTTCACTCCAAATCTCTATAGCTCCATAAGAAAAAACTCGGTGAATTTGAAAAGGTCCGGACCACCTTGATCTCAACTTTCCAAGAAAGAGCTTTAATCGCGAGTTGAATAGAAGAACCAAGTCACCTTTCTTGAATTCCCGTCGAAGAATCTGCTTGTCGTGCCATCGTTTAGTTCTTTCCTTGTAAATTTTGGCACTCTCATAGGCATCCAACCTCAATTCATCAAGTTCGTGAAGTTGCATCTTCATCAGCTTTTAAATCAAAGTTAAGGGCCTTGATGGCCCAATAGGCTTTATGCTTGAGTTCTACAGGAAGATGACAAGACTTCCCATAAATAAGACGGAACGGTGACATACCTATGGGAGTTTTGTAGGCAGTCCGATAGGCCCATAACGCATCGTCAAGTTTCATAGACCAATCTTTTCTTGATTTAGAAACCGTCTTTTCTAGAATACTCTTGATTTCTCTGTTTGAAACTTTCACTTGGCCACTGGTTTGTGGGTGATAAGGTGTAGCAACCTTATGAGTAACCTCGTATTTCCTCAATAAAGCTTCAAACTGGCGCTCTGTAAAATGTGAACCTCCATCACTAATGACAACTTGTGGGACTCCAAATCTAGGAAAAATCACCTTTTTGAAGAGTCTTACTACAACCTTGGAATCATTGGTTGAAGAGACTATCGCTTCTACCCACTTGGACACGTAATCCACTACAACTAGTACATACTTATTGTACTAGTTGACATTCACGTTTTGTTTTCTTTGCTTAAATAGTCTTTTGGACCATCCAAATCAGTTGGAAAGAAGAAATCAGGGACGTCGAATCACTCAGCTGTCAAACCAAGACCTCCAGTGGCCAAGCCTGCACGTTAATGTGACAGATGTGAAGACATTGTAACAGCTGGACTCCCTCATCCACTTTTACATCTTGAAAAGTACATGAAGCTAATGCCTATTGATCAACAGATCACTATAGACTTTCCCGTGAGAATTATGAATATCCACTTTCAAGAGTATATTGGGCAGGAGGAGATCTGTCACCTTTTGCGTCAAGAACAGATAGGGGCCTCTATCATTTCAGTTTACATCAAGTAAGTTTTTAAATATGAATTAAAAAAAGTAAGTTTTTAAATTATTTATTACTCAAATTTATTTTATGCTCAATTTAGGTGTTTGTGGCTAATTACGTGGTCCCCGAAGATAAATAAAATAATTTCGGGTTCCTTAGCTCACATGCTATATCTGTGGGACCAGGTATTGGTCCCTAACAGCGTATGGAACAAGCGCAATTGTTGGTCCCAAGTGGTATACGAAAGGGTCTAGAAGGGGGGGGGTTGAATAGACCCTTAAGTCTTTTTCGACTTCTTAAAAAATTCGTATCACTTTGAAGTATTTGAACGCTTGATAGGTTTAAGCGCTGGATGTGACGCTTGAGAAACGTTAACTTAGACTCGGTGATTTCAACGCTTACCAAAGTAGGGCAGAGTTGAGTCACTAAATCAGAGTTTGCACAGCGGAAATGTTTTTATAGCTTAGCGTTCGTTTTAACCAATTAGTCGCTTATTAGTTTTAAATGCCTTTTCAAGATATAATATGACAGTATAATGTAAGACAATAAAACAGTAAATGACACAAAATATTTGTAAGGTTCACTGGGTGATGTAATCTCAGCTACGTCCTTCTTCTCCTTTTATCAGGGAGGTTTTTCCACTATGATGATTATCGAAGAGTCACACAGAGACTTCTACAAGATAGAGGGAGATTGGATATGATCTTGGAACTCCTTGGTCACACAGATTTCAGCTCCACTAAAGATCTTCTATTCCCTTGCTTCTTTCACTCAGAAATGGTGCAAGTTACTTTTGATCTCGGAACTCCTTGGTCACACAGATTTCAGCTCCAATAGAGATCAACTTCAACAAGCTTCTTTACACAAAAATACTGCTTGCAAGTCAACCAGCTTTCTCACTCAGATGAAAGGTGTTGATGGTTTTGGTCACGGGTTTGTTTGTTTTTGGAAAGTTCAAACAACTTGAGGATATCTCAATGGTAGTATATGTTCTTCTTAAAAAGAGATTTGAGATATGGGTGACTGTCTCTAGAATATTTGTGAAAAGCTTATATGAATATTTGGCTATGATTTTTAGTAAGCTTTTCTTTCAACAAGGTAGGTATTTTTGTGTGTGTCACTTTTTCATCTCTTTACTTGTTTGTTGAAAGAGCTATTTATAAGGTATTGGTGGTTTTTTGTCCGTTTGACTCGGTTGGAGTCTCGTTTCCCCAAACATTCCTTGAGTTCAGACATTTTTAACTTTGGGTATATTTAATTGGTTGGGCATGGTCTTGGTTTCATAAATCTGACAGTCTAGGTCAAAGATATGGCTTGCCCATAAGTTATAGTGCTTATATTTTAATAGCACTTATCCGACTTTTAATGCATCTTGTTTTATTTCCGTTGGAAATAATTCGTCCGTTTGATTCATGCATTTTTTTTTTAAGTCTTTGGATGGTTTTGGGTCTAAATTCTTTTTCAGGTTACGTTCTTTGTAGGTTGTGTTGGTTTAACCTTTTTGGACGCTTGCTGAAGAGAATAGTTATTCTCGTGTATCAGACGCTTGGACTGATCCTGACTTTCTTTTCTTTATTTCAAACGCTTACTCTTCAATCTTGTCTTGATGGTCTCACTGAAAATTTCGTCATTTCACTTGATGTTGAGTATTCGGCCTGAGTTATCCATTCGTAGTTTGAGCACTGGGATAATCCCTAAAGCGTTTGACAGACGCTTCAAGATATCTTTATCCATTGTAGCTTTAGACACTTGATCTTCACCTTCATCACTTGGTAGACTCACCCAGAATTTTCCTAAGTGTTTTAGTGTCACATACTTAGTCTAAGGAATTCTACAAAGATAAATACTATAAGCCTAAGATAAATAAGCTTTCAGGTACTTATACATAACATTCTATGAAAGCTTTCACACTTTTCGGAGTCTAACAGAAAGTCCTATTTGTCATCATCAAAACATCTAATATGAAATTCCTAACAGCAATATATAACAAATGCTATGAAAGATAGCGCACAACTGGACGGGAAGTTGTTTCTTGCACCTTACAACACCCGGTGAGCTACTAAAGACCCAATTTTATTTTGTAAAACTTGTTACGTACGCAAAACTAATTTTGAACTTATCTTTTGAATGTTTTTTAGGGGACATTGGTTGTTGCTTGTGATTGATCCAATTAAAGAGATAGTTTATTATCTGGATTCTTTGCACATTGATCCGAATAATGACCTGAAATGAAAGGAAAAATCAATCAGTAAGTTTTCATTCAATCAATGTATCTATTATATTTAATATTAATTTTAAAGTGTATATATCTTCCTAGATTTCACATATTTGCTTGTTTTTGACATATTTTCTTATTTTCTGAATTTTTTAACAGTGCTGTGTTGATGTTTCGTGCCAATCACAACAACCAAAAGATCAAATCAAAAAACAAGACCTGTAAATGGAGTTGTATAAAGGTTAGTGTTTTATACTTTCAAGATATTATTCGTATAAAAGTTATTGTTCTAATACAATTTTGATTTCAATTTAGTAGTGCCCCCAATAGTTAAATGACATAGATTGTGGCTTCTTCATTATGAGATTCATGAAGGAGATTATTAGCCATGGAGAATCTACAATCCCACTAGCGGTATGCATAATCCTAATTAATACTCATCAATTTCTAATTTTTCTTTTTAAGTTATTAAACCTTTATTAGGTAACTGAAACGTCTTTTGGGTTTACAATCTCTATCTTGCAGTACTTTCCTGATTGTCAATACGTCTCTTACTCCCAAGCGCAACTTGATAAAGTACATTGCGAATTGGCACAATACATTTTCCAATGCGCTTAAAAATGGGGTATATATGGTATGTTGTAAGTTGTAAATTATTGTAAATTTTTATTTGATTTGTTATATTTAAATTGTGATTAGTTTAATTAGTTGATTGTAAACTCGTGATCATCGGTTGGAGATTATAAAATTTAATTTGTTGTTAGGAGAAAAGAATTGATTTTTGTTGTTGGAGATCATTTGGTGAAGTTGTGGAATTTGTTGTTTCTGTTGAATTGGTTTTTGTGGTTTGTTGTGTTAGTGTGTTGAATTTTGAGCTTGTAGGAAGGTTACAATAAATAGCAGGAAGGTTACAATATACGTACAACGATCATTTGGTGAATTTTTCTAGGAAAAAATATTATTAAAAAAAATATATAACCCTATTACAGCGGTTATTTTCATAACCGCTGTAATAGGGAGCAAAAAAAATATAAAAAAAAAATTAATATACAACGGTTATAAAAATAACCGTTGTAATAGGTATCCTATTACAGCGGTTGAAACCGCTGTAATATACCAAAAAAAACCGCTATAATAGGCCATTTTTGTAGTAGTGACAGTTGCAATACAAGTTTCCCTAAGGGGTTTTACCAATCTAACATGGTATCAACCTAAAAATAATCATATGGTGTTTTCTTTTATCACCGTCAAGACGTCGAACCCCGCGATGCACCTTCTTCTATTACATAAGCCTCCGTTGCCGGTTTTTCTTTCCTCTGGTATGTTTTCTCTTTGTCATTATTCTCACTCTTTTGCTTCTTTATCTTTGTCCTATTGTTGTTATCATGGCTCAACCAGTAGACACCACCACAACAACCAACAAATCTTCTCCCTCTTACCCAATTTCTCATCCCGCATACTCTGTCAACACTGTTTTCCATCTTTACAATTTCAAATTATGTGAGTAAGATCCTCGATTTAAACTTTGGAAAACAATCTTTTCTGATATTTTTCGTAGTTACCGTGTTCTAGGTCATATAAACGGTACCTCCTTACCTAAAGATGACAGCGATGAAGATTAGTTTTCCCTTGATTCTAAAATCAAAACTTGGATGTATAATTCTGTCGATGCAAATCTCTTAGACATTGTTAGTGATGATGGTTTTACTGCCAAATGTATTTGGGACAATCTCGAGCCCTTTTTTACAAATAACAAACCCTCCCGTTCCCTTCAATTACAAGATCGTTTTCGAAATTACAAAAAAGGTGTCTTATCAATCTCTGATTTTTGTCGTGACATGAAACGACTCTCTAACAACCTTAAAGATGTTGATTCGTCCATGTCCGATCGAGAACTCGTTCTCCAAATCTTGAATAATCTCCCGGATTTTTATAATAGCATACTCGATGTAATCACCAATAAAACTCCTTTTCCCTCTTTTTTCGCAAGCTTGTAATATGTTAATTTTACATGAGTAGCGTGAATCTCAAATATCTCCTTCCCCCTACTCTCAATTCATCCTTTACTCATAACGACACCTCGTCATGATAACGGCAAAAACAAAGGTAGGGGCGAGGAAAGAATAATGGCCGAGGTTACGACAGGTAGGGGGCGAGGAAAGAATAATGGCCGAGGTTACGACAAAGGTGGATCCAGTCCACGTCAATCTCAGAATGGTTCTCACATTTCTAATCATTCTGCTCTTATTGGTGCTTGGCAAACTTCCTCCAATTCTCACTCAAGCCGTGTTAATGGGTCCTTTGCAACTAATAATTCCTCCCCCTATTTTTATGCAGGCCCAAATAATAACATTTCAGGTAATTATGGAAGCCCAACTCCACATCAAGCTTATTACACTGGCCCACACAGATAGGGTCCCACACAGCTTCCGCAACAGCAGGCCTCGCTCAACATACTTGGGCCGCCACCATTTCACTCGACCTAGCACTTGCCCAGCAGTTTTCACTAAATCAGTTTGGGCCACCTAGAGGATACTATTCCCAACAACCCAACCAACAGACCACGCCTATTTTTTCAGCCCCAGCCCAGGTCCAAAATTCTCACTCCCAGCAGCCCACTCCTCATCCACAGCGGCCCACAGACCTGGAATCCTTATTTTCCACTATGACAATCCAAAAGCCGGATAAAGGTTCGTATATGGACTCCGACGCCTCTGCCCACATAACAAATCACACAGGTAATCTTAGTTCTTTTGTACCTTATAATTTATCGAAATCTTTTGTAGTTGGTAATGGTGCTAGTATGCATGTATCTCATATTGGAAATTCTTTTGTGTCAACCTCTTCCACTCCTCTTCAATTAAATAATATTCTTATGTCACCTAAAATTTTTAAAAATCTTATTTCGGTTCGTCAATTTACTCGTGATAATCAATGTTCCATCGAATTTGACCCCTATGGTTTTCTGTGAAGGATCTTAATCCCGGTACTCAAATCCATCGCAGTGATAGTCATGATGACCTTTATCCCTTCCATTCTTCAAACGCCTACTTTCCATCCTCTGCTGTTAGTCTCACTGCTGTCTCTCCAGTTGTCTGGCATCGTTGTCTCGATCACCCTGGAAAATCTATATTTCTTTTTTTATCTTCTAGGAATTTCATTAAGTCTCAGGGTAATTTATTCTCTATGTGTCACGCTTGTCAATTAGGCAAGCACCGTCGTTTTTCTTTTAGTACTTCAATTCATAAAACTTCTGGCATTTTTGATATTATTCATTTCGATTTATGGACTTCCCCTATTGTAAGCTCCAATGGATATCGTTATTATGTGTTATTTGTGGATGATTTTTTGCATTTTTTTTATGGATTTTTCCACTTCGCACTAAATCTGAAGTTTTTAATATATTTGTTAATTTTTCTACGTATGTTCAAACCCAATTTAAAACAAAAATTAAAGCCTTTCAATGCGATCATGGACGCGAATTTGATAATGCTAACTTTCATAATTTTTTTAACTCTCACGTCAGCACCTTTCGATTTTCTTGCCTCTACACTTCTCAACAAAATAGAAAAGCTGAACGCATTATTCAATCTGTAAATAATATAGTTCGATCTCTTCTTTTTCAAGCTCAATTACCCTCTTCTTTTTGGGTCGAAGCTTTGCACATGACTGTTCACCTAATCAATCTTCTTCCTACCACTACTCCCTCTTATCGCATACCGTTCGAATTACTCTGTAATGTGTTCCCCACTTGTGATCATTTATGTGCTTTCGGTTGCCTTTGTTACCCTAACTCAACTTCCACTGCACCCCATAAGCTTGCTCCCCGGTCCACTCCTTGTGTCTTCTTAGGATATCCCTCTCACCATCGTAGTTTTCGTTGTCTCGACCTTACCACCAATAAAATTATTTTATCTCGTCATGTCACTTTTGATGAAAATGTGTTTTCTTTTTCCTCGTTCCATCCTTCTAATTCACTTGAAGACTTTCGCTTTCTCGCTCCTGATGATGACCCACCGCCTCTCATGCATCAATTCATTCCCCTCTAATCACCATCCCCACCCGCCGAACGTTCACCCGCACTGGTCATCTCCCCCCCCCCCCCCGGGCAGCTTTTCTTTCCACTTATCTGACCATCCTATGACAACAAGATCCAAAGCTGGCATTTTTCGCCCTCGTCAACTTCTCAATCTATCTACTTTATCTGAGCCATCTCTTGTCCATCGATCATATACTCAAGCCATTTGTGACCCCTTCTGGAAAAAAGCCATGAATGTTGAGATCTCTACTCTGCAATCTAATGGTACTTGGGACCTTGTTCCTCATCCTTCCAATGTAAATATTGTTGGCTCAAAATGGATCTTTCGTCATAAATTCTGCTCTTATGGCAATCTCGAGCGATATAAAGCTAGTCTAGTCGCTCAGGGTTTCACTCAGCAGCCCGACTTAAACTATGATAAGATTTTTAGTCTTGTTATCAAACCTGCCACTATTCGTACTATTCTTAGTCTTGCTCTTTCTCGATCTTGGCCTCTCCACCAGTTGGATGTCAAAAATGCATTTTAGCATGGTCAACTTTCTGAGGTTGTTTTTATGAAGCAATCACCAGGGTATGTCGATCCACAGCACCCTGATCACTTATGTCACCTCAAAAAGGCTCTTTAGGGCCTTGAACAAGCTCCCCGTGCTTGGAACCAACGCTTTGCCACCTTCATCTCATCTTTAGGTTTCATAGGCAGCAAAGCCAACACCCCTCTTTTCATTCTTTGTCAAGGCACTGACACTGTCTTCCTTCTACTCTACATTGACGACATTGTTCTCACTGCTTCCTCTTCACATCTGTTATCCACTATCACTTGTCTTCTATCTTGCAAATTCGCTATGACTGATCTTGGTCCTCTGCACTACTTCCTAGGCATCTCTGTCGCATGTCCCTCCTCTGATCTTTTTCTCTCTCAAGAAAAGTTTGCTCGTAAAATTCTTGAACGAGCCTCTCTGACCACCTGTAATCCCTGATCTACTCCATTTGACACCAAATCTAAACTTCCTTCTTCTGGTCCTTCGGTCTCTGATCCTACTCTCTATCGCTCTCTTACTGGTGCTTTACAATATCTAACCATTACTCATCCCGATATCGCCTATGCTGTCCAACAAGTCTGTCTATATATGCATGATCCTCGTAAGCCTCATTTCCATGCCCTAAAACGTGTCCTTTGTTACATTAGGCGTACTTTATCGCAAGGTCTTTATCTTCGTCCCTCTTCTACTGATCATCTTATAGCTTATTCCGACGCCGATTGGGCTAGTTGTCCTAATACTTGTCATTCCACCTCGGCTTGCTATGTTTTTCTCGGTGATAATCTCATTTCTTGGTCTTCTAAATGTCAGCATGTTGCTCTAGGTCTAGTGCAGAGGCTGAGTATCGTGGGGTCGCTAATGTTGTTGCTGAAGCATCTTGGCTCCGTAATCTTCTTTTTGAGTTACACTGTCCTTTGTCTAAAGCTACTATAGTATATTGTGATAATATTAGCTCTATTTATCTTGCTTCCAACCCTAGACAACACCAACGTACCAAACACATAGAAATTGATATTCATTTTGTATGGGGACGGGTTGCTTTGGGTGATGTTCGGGTATTGCATGTTCCCTCTACTAATCAATTTGCAGATATCTTCACAAAAGGCTTGCCTTCATTATTGTTCTTTGACTTTCGGTCCAGTCAGAGCATTCGCGAACCTCCAGCTCCGTGCGGGTGTGTGTTAAAATAGGAAAGATATTATATATATTATTTTGTATATCTTTAGTTATTTTGTATATTTTTCCATGTTTATCTAGTTAGGGTTTGCTTGTACCTCTTGTACTTATTTTTACGCATAGATTTGCAATACAAATTTCCCTACGGGGTTTTACCAATCTACCAGATATTTTGCAAAATTATTTTAATATTATTAAAAATTTCGGAAAATATTGAATTTCAATAAAAAATTGGGCAAATTTCGAATTTCAATCAAAATTTGGTTAGATATTCAGAAAAACTGAATTGAAAGTGGGATCTGGTAGGGTGGACATTCGGTTCGATTTGTCGGGTTTGGGTTAATCGGGTTCGGGTTGTTCGAGTTCGGGTTTGGAAATTGTGCTACCCGAAACCGAACCGAATTAATCAGTTTAATAGGTTTCGGGGTTTATTCGGGTTCGGGTTGATTGGAGTCCGAATTAAAGGTTTTGACTAGGGTTGTTGAGTGTTGACTTACTATTTTGATTACTTTTTTAAATATAAAAAATAAAAAATCGGAATTCGGGTTGTTCGTGGCCCGAATTACTTGAACAAAATAAAAACCCGAACCGAATTATGGAGTTCGGGTTTGGTAGAAACTTGAACACGATTTTTACCCGAATAAGCCGAACCCAATCGGGTCAGTTTTGGGTCCGAACAACCTGAACAGAACGCCCACCCCTAGGATCTGGTGTGTATATAAAATCTGAAATTTCGGTCTTAGGCCATGACTGTACGTAGAATTCTCTGATTTCGAGAAATTCTTTTGGAAGAGTATGTAAAATCAAACTCTTTTTTTATTTTTATTTTTTGAAAGAACGATTACAATATTATAATATATCGATTGCAAGAGAATCTATTACAAATAAAAATAAGCAAATACAATCATAACCAAATCAAAATTTCTTTGCCATCGCTAATCCCCGCGAGTACTCTGGGGAAAACATAGCAGGATTAGCTCAAACTTTCATGAATTCCCCGCTTCAAATTCGATTAGCTCAACTTCTCCACCAAAAAAAATCCTCAAATCTCCTCTCCCCTCCTCAACTCTTCCAACTCCACTCTCTACTCATCACCACAGGCCTCTACCCCTCATCTCTCTCTCTCTCTCACCCCTCTACTCTCTCCCACGCCCCCATTCTTTCCTCCCAAATCCAACAACCCACTAAATGGAATCTCATCATCAGGCATGCCTCCGCCACCTCCCCTTTAACCGCACTATCTTTGTTCCGAGAAATGCGGAGTGTTGTGACAAGTAGTAATGATCCTTTCATTTATGCTTCTTTGATTAAAGCTTGTAACAAAGCCCGGGTTTCGATTGAAGGTAAATCTGTGCACTGTCATGTTATTAGGCTCGGATTGGATCACAATGTGAATGTATTGAACAGTCTTGTTAGTTTCTACATGGGTTCTGCGGACTTGATGAGTTATGCTGCCGTCCTGTTTGATAGAATTCCTGAGAGAAGTGTTGTCAGTGTTAATTGTATGATATCTGGGCATGTTGGGAGGGGACATCTTGATGTGGGTCTGAGATTGTTTTTGGAGATGATGAGTGGTTGTTTTGGTTCGAATGTGAGGCCTAATTACGTTACGTTTGTGATTTTGATGTCCGGTTGCATCGAATTTGGACGACGTGGAACTGGTAGTGCACTTCATTGCTGTTGTTGTAAGATTGGATTGGATTGCAATACTGAAGTATGCAATGTGCTTATTGATTTGTATTGTAAATTGGGGCTTCTCTTTGACGCTGCTAGGGTATTTAGAGAAATGCCGGAAAAAGATTTGATTTCATGGAATACTATGATCACGGGTTATGCTAGTAGTGGCGACTTCACTCGAGCATTTTCCTTGTTTCGCAAAATGAGGATTGAAGATATAGGAGTTGATAGAGTGTCTTTCAGTTGCTTGTTATCTGCTTGTGCTGCTCGGAAAGATCTTCGTCTGGGGAGGATGATCCATGCTCATGTGAAAGTTACTGGGCTGGAATCTAATATTTCCGTAGGGACGGCTTTGATCAACATGTATGCAAAATGCAGAAGATTGGATTATGCTAGAGAAGTTTTTGATGGACTACCAAATCAAAGTATTGAATCTTGGAACTCTATGATACACGCGTATATTGAAAATGGACTTGCTAGGAAGGCTTTAAAGCTTTTTGATCAAGTCAAGTCCAGAGAGTTAGAACCAGATGAAGTAACCATTCTAGGATTAATTATGGCTTGTCGTGATGCAGGGGAACTAAATCGAGGTATTCATGTGCATTCTATTGTGGAGAATAATGAACTCTTTAAAAAGAGTATGGTTTTGGGAAATGCTCTTATTGATATGTATGCAAAATGTGGGAGCATGGAGAAAGCTAAAGCTGTTTTTGATACGATGCCCGAGAAAGATGTCGTTTCATGGACATCAATCATAGTGGGTCATGCCATAAACGGTGAAGGAGATGAATCTCTTGTTACTTTTAGAAAAATGTTTGATGAGAATTTTGTTCCTAATTCTATTACCTTCCTCGGGGTACTGTCAGCGTGCGATCATGCTGGTCTGGTTGAGGAAGGGAGCAAACTGTATGATATTATGTATGAGGTATACCATGTCAAACCTGAGATTCAGCATTGTGGTTGCGTGGTTGACATGCTTGCTAGAGCTGGAAGAATAGAAGATGCTGAAATGTTTATTCGAAAAATGCCAATAAAGCCGAATGGACTTATTTGGAGAATGTTGATAAATGCTTGTAGGGTTCATGGGCGTGTCAATCTTGGGTTAGACTTGGTTACAGGGATAAAAGAACTCGACACTTGCCACGAGTCAGGAGATTTTGTAATTTCCTCCAATATATTCGCTGAGGCTTGGAGATGGGGTGATGTTATTTCTGAGAGAAGCTTGATGGTTATTCAGAAAGCTCGTAAATTGGCTGGAAAAAGTTCAATCTCTTATCTGACGGAGTGATAAGTTTCTAATGGAAGAATCTTACTGAGTTGATATTTCATGTCTTGAGAGTACCTCGATCCAATGGGAAAAAAAAAGAAAAAGGATTCTTGTACCCAAACAAGGTGTGAAGGGTGTCTCGGAAAGCTTCAAAATGGCGGGAAAAAGCTCCACTTTTTAATTTGTTGATCACACGGCTTGAAGTTTTCTAGGTGGCACTGTGACAATGAGTAAATTCACTGGCTGTGCACCTAAGGACCGCTAATGCCCCATCTAATTCAAGAAATATCAACAGAATGGCTGAACAATATGATCAATACCCATCGATGCTAGCAGGGGATTTCCATGATTTCTTTAGGTTGGAAGATAGGAGTTTCAGAAACGACACTACGTCTAATCGTAGGAGAGCTGAGAAGTTTGCATCAAATTTCATCGTTATGGTCTAATGGATTTGGCATGCTGCCTGCTTATATTTGCAGCAGTGCCCTGACGTGGAGCTCATGAGTGGGAGAACCAAAGACGAAGTGAAATAACGAAGGTGGATTTGCAGTTTCTGTTAATTATTCTTGAAAAGCAGTTGCAAGATGGGTTCCAAACAGCTTTTGCTGCTTAAATCACACTAAATCTGTAGGAAGACATACCAAACTGCCAGGGACGGAGCCAGGAATTATGGTGAGGGGGCGAGATTTTTGTGAGTGTCATTTACCCGGTAGTGAAGGATTGCAAGCCCCCCGCGGTACGGTACGCTATCTGCATACGAAAAAATTGAGGATTAGGTTTAGTAAGAACACTTTTGGAGGGAAAAGTTAAAGGAAAAAAATTTAAAATCATAACTCCTAACTCAAATTTATTAGACTGTTGTGAATGATGGATATATACAAAAGTGAAACTACAATTTAGCTTGATAGTTAGATATATTGGCCGTATATAGTTGTCGTCCATTTGAGTTTAAAAGTGGACTAACTATTTTATAAATTACCATATATATAGGTTATTCTTTAGATTATTAGGTATGTAAATTAAGTTTGCAATTTTTTTGGGGGCGGGGGGCCAAATCAAATTTTTCAAATTTTTTACATGTACAAATTGGATAAAATAAAAATTGTTCTTATTTATTATAGAATGCAACAGTGTGATTAGTAATTTATCATTTCGAGAGCTAGCCTGGAAAACTCCATTTGTTCTTATTTACTAATCAATAATAATATTATAATATCATAGAAAAATAATTTCAATTTCACTACTGCTCGTTTATATGATGTTTGGTTAAATCAATTGATAAAAAGGTTATTTTTGTCATTTTCGAGGGGGGCAAAATTACAAAAGTTAATGTTATAGGTAAAAGTGAAAGTTAAAATTTTGAGGGGGACGAAATCACAAATTTCAAAATTTCATAAACAAAAGTTGAAAATTTAAAAATTTGAGGGGGGTGCAGCCCCCCCCCTTCCGTCCCTGCAAACTGAGAAGATGATGTTAGATTCATATTGTCATGCCCATAAACAGAACCAAACATAACCTTTGTTGCCTGCAGCTTCAACCGTGGACGGAGCAAGGTAGCACTTTTATTTGTGTCATGTAAACGACATTGGTTTTTCTTTTTATATCAAAATAATTTTCAAATTCACCAGTAATCTCTGCACGAGCAAATGCCATTCTTAAAAGAGTGGAATCTACTTCTATCTCTCAACAAAATCTCCAACCCATAAAACTTAGAAATCAATTTCATTACAGTGTGACAATCTTTGCAAACTCTCAAGTTCTTCACAATTCTTATCATACTACCTTGGCCCAATCTTGACATCCCAAAAGCGACGGCCAACTTCTCGCTGTGTGTTACAATTGCATCTTCCTTTTCTTCCTCTTCGATATCATGCAAAACATTCACAATTTCTGGAACATAACCTCCTTCAACTCTAATCTTCAACATTATCTCCTTTAACTTCTCATAAGCCTCGTTCGTTACATCATCTTGTTTGGCACCCGCTATAAAGGTATACATCGCTTTATCCACTTCAATCATACTCCAACCAGGATTTTTAGTCATCTTCAGCTCAGCCATAGATTTTCTAACTGTGGCAACATCTTTCCATTTACCAGCAGTAGCATAAATGTTAGACAATAAAACATGATCACCTGAATTGTTATGATCCAACTCCGAGAGCTTTTTCTTTACTTTCTCTGCTAATTTCACATTACCATGAAAGCTACAAGCGCCAAGAAGTGTCCTCCAAATAACATCATTTGGTGGAATTGGCATTTTAGTAACAAATTCATACGCCTTCATGAGCTGACCAGCTCGACCATATAAATCAACCATACATCCATAATGCTCGATTTCAGGCTTAATTCCATAAATTTTGGTCATTTTATCAAAAATTCCGCATCCCTTTTCAACCAAACCAGCATGACTACATGCATAAAGGATTGCAACAAACGCAATCCCATCTGGATTGATCCCAGACTCCTCCATTTCATGAAAAAGACTTATTGACTCTTCACCGTACCCTTGAATCGCCAAACCCACAATCATTGACGTCCAAGAAACGATACTCTTTTCCCCTGGCATCCTCTGAAATACCAAATGAGCCATATCAACACTACCACACTTGGAATAAGTATCCGTGAGTGCATTATTCACTGGCGTAATCCAAACTAACCCCACTTTTTCAATAAAACCATGTAATATTTTTGCAAACTCAAGCGCCCCGGCTTGTGCACATGCTGATAAAACCCCTGTCAAACTTACCTCATTCGGCCTCATCCCTAGCCTCTGTAACTCCCTAAAATATCCAAACGCCTCATCAAAACATCCATGATCTGCGAAACCGCCAATCATAGTACTCCAAGATACTTCATCCCTCATAGGCATTTCCTCAAACACTCTCCTCGCCAACTCGAACTCCCCCAGCTTCGTATACCCAGCGAGCATCAAATTATAAGAAGTCCAGTTCTTTGCAGGCATCAAATTAAACACTCTCTCCGCACCTTTCACATCACCACACCTAAAGAAAGCAGTCACCAACGCGTTCCACGTCACAACATTTCGGTCAGGAATTTCATCGAACACCTTGTTCGCGAACTCCACACACCCACATTCTGCGTACATACTGATCAATGTAGTACCCACAAAGAGGTGGGTATTAAGCCCACGTCTCAAAGCCTGGCAATGGAGCTGAATTCCAGTCCGTAAACACCGCATATTCGCGGAGGATTTAAGCGTAAAGGCCAAGGAGAAACTGTCGATAGGGGAATCCAGATTCTTGAGCATGAGAGTGAATGTGGAGATTGAATTCTGAGGGGAGTCTGTATCGGAGAAGCCGCGGATAAGGGTGTTGTACATGAAGGGGTCGGGGTTGGGGGTGTGGTGGAGGAGGCGGCCGGCATATTCCAGAGCACCGGAGAGGTGAACGGCGCAGTGGAGGATTAGCTTTCCAGCGACAAGCGGGTCGGAATCGAGGCCGGTCTTGGTGGCGCGGGCGTGGAATTGTTGGAGGGTTCTGAGGGCTTTGGTGTGATTCACGAGGGAGAGGCAGAATTGTTCAGCGCTGTTCATTACATACAACTCATGCTCTTTCTATACTGCAACTTTTTTGCAGGGCGAAAACTTTGAATTTGTGTATGTATATTATGCTAATAATTCTCCACATTCCTTTGTTCGGCTGCAGACGTAGAATGAAACCGAATTTCAATAGCCTTTGCTGTTTGTCCGTCTTTTATTTTACATCTTCTTAAGTTGTGAATTGTGATCTATCTGAACCTCATCAAATCAAGAACTTGAGGAGTAAATTCTCAAGAGATTAGAATGATGACACTACTAGAGAGCAAGTTACATGGATAATCTCATTTTCTGCTCACATGGAAGATTTGAACAAGTGAAAATAGCAGTGGAGGTACACAAATTAAATTACTCAATATTTTATTTGAGGATCATTTTGATACTTTATTCGAGAACGATTATTAAAAGCTCGTTTGAGGCTTTGAGATCAGCTTGTTAACAACATATCAAACAAAGTTTGAATAATTTTTTGAGTTCAAAAAATTTTGAAACTCGATTCGATTAGTAAAAAATAATAAAATATATTCAAAATAATCAAGTTATTCGAGCTCGACTCGTGTTCGGCTTGATAAATTCTCGTTTGACCTTGGTTCGATAATATTTTAAACCAACTTGAACAACAACTTAATCGGTTAG
Source organism: Buddleja alternifolia (assembly GCA_019426215.1). Taxonomy (NCBI): domain Eukaryota; kingdom Viridiplantae; phylum Streptophyta; class Magnoliopsida; order Lamiales; family Scrophulariaceae; genus Buddleja; species Buddleja alternifolia. The sequence goes on from CM033391.1 coordinate 47,967,820, forward strand.
ATTCAGTTAAGTTATAACCCCAAGTGGAGGAAGTAAAAGAGGGATCTCATGAAAATTCTATTACTATATTATTGTAAGAAAGAATATGGGAGGAGATAGACTAAATATATGAAAAATCTATTATATTCTACACACAAAATTCTATGATATTCTATACAGGGATGGAACCAGAGTTTTGATCATGGTGGGGGGTGGGCGAGATCAAAATATAGATATTTAATATACTTTTTACATACATTGTTTACGGTGCGATTACGATATATTTTTCTTAAGATAATCAATTTTTTGTACCTAAAGTTAACACATACCATAGTATATCATATTTAGTTAAATATTCTTACAAAAAGTAGTATGAATACAAAACAGGAGAAGTAACCATAATTCAAAATAATATAAAATTCAAAAACATGCAAATCACAGCTAAAACAGGCATAGTGCTAATCTTTATTAGCTATAATTCTGGACATTCAAAGTTTCTTCATTAAATCAAACTAGTCAACAATCAAGTCAATATTAAAAGTTTGACCAATTTCATTATCTAAACTAATAATGAACTACTCAAAATATCATTTTCAATCTTACTATGCAATCTCGTCTTGACGATTTTCATACTTGCTGGTTATTCAGTTCTCATTTCAATGAAGTAGAAACATGTTATCGCCCCTTTCTTCATCTCTGCCAAATACCACTAAAAAGTGAAAAATTAAACCACCATGTCCTTTTAGATTTCTACTAAAAAAGTACTAATAAATCCCCACTCCCCAGTAAGGCAACCCTTAAACCAATCAAATACATTATACATATCTAAATATACATATATACACAATACACATCTTAATATCTTCTATCTCTTTCTTTTTTGTTGCTAAATATATCTATCTATCATCTATTTCTCTCTTCTAAAAAAGTTTCAAATTATTTTATAAATGTCGATCATGTATTTGTTGAAATTCAAAATCAAATATATTTTTTAACTAGAGTTTATAAAATGAAAAAATCAAATCCCAAATATTTGTATTCAAATAATACAATACTTTCTTGAGCTTTGAGATGAGAAAACTACGGTAGACTTTCACCACCCAAAATCTTGATAATATAGTAGAAAGGAAAGAATTTCTAAACTTTCTTTTCTCTCTTTGTTAGCATGTATTTGTGAAGAAGGAAAGTAGTGAAGTCGTGAAGAGACTTTCAGAATTGGAGAAATATATTATAATAGAATATTTGAGTAATAGAGAGGGTAGATTTGTAATTTTTGAGGGGAGTGACATATATCAACAATTTTATGCCCGAAAGTGGTCAAAATTGAAAATTTGAGGGGCACCCTCCAGGCCCTTCCTCCATCCCTGTTTCTATAGAAAAATATTTCCTCCATGACCTTGACCGAGCTGTTCTTTCGTTGCAAGAAAGATTCAATTTAATATGACACAATTTAAGTTGAGAAAAATAGAAATCAATCTAAATGCATAGGAGTGATGCTATATACCACCTATTATATATCACCGATTTTTCACTCCCCCTGCTTTTGGCAAGAAATCATTTTCAATTAATTGATTTTAATGAATTTAATGCATTCATACCTTTTAAATTAAGGGGAGGTGAAATTGAGTCCATTATATGTACATATGTACCTATAAATTTAGATTGATCTCTTTTTTCTCATCTTAACTCAACTTTGTATGGAACTAATGCTAAAACAGCCTTGTATATTTATATATCTTTATGAACGAGCAAAATTTAATTAAAAAAATTGTACGAGCATGCACGATCCAAGTTTGCTTTGACATGTGCATATATGCTTGTTGGGATCTCAGCAAATCTCGACTGGGAGGAGTGTATTCACACTATTCAGCCATAACATATTTAAGATGTAATTAATTTCAACACTTCGAGAAGTAAATCATTTATTGGAATAGTATTTAAAATGAATTTAATCTATGGTTTGTTATAAATTTATAATTACTTTTAATTAAGAATAGAAGATTTTAAATGACATATGTATTACAACTTCGAATACTAAATTTATTTTCTGTAAAATAAATGAAGGGTACAAAAAGTTGACTTTTCTTATTTCATAGAAAAAAGTCGAAGTTGGAAACCTTCTTTGGAGGTGGAATATTACTTGAACATGAGAATATTATATAAAATATAAAATAATTTAAAAATATTATGTTGTACAACAATTTATAATAATTATCTTATTTGTTATTTTATTGAAACACACCCTACGACGTGGAAGTATTTTGAAATTTGAACACTCAAATGCTCTGCCCTTGCTTTAGTACTATCAACTATGTGATCTGATCCCTAATATTCATAAAAAACTACAATAGCACATGTGAGAAGGGTATTATCCAACGCACATTGTAATCTCTTATGGATCCTAGGAACTAAAATGTGTTTATCGAGTTTGAATGAGCATAATTGTGAAGGCGGAGTCTTGTACGAGATGAACGAGTGAAGTACACTTTGACGGAAAAGTTTCCTAAAATTATGAAGGTCTAGAAAAAGCTTATGATTTTTATAGCACATTCAATTATGGAGTTTCAAGTTATGCAGCTGCACTTCAAATCTTCTACTCTAAGCTCCAAAGAGCAAAGTAGTGTATAGTTTTGTATGAGGGAATATATATAATTATGTCAAACTCCTATGCCAACAAGTCAAGATGGCCGAGCGGTCTAAGGCGCCAGTTTCAGGTACTGGTCCGAAAGGGCGTGGGTTCAAATCCCACTCTTGACATTTTCTTTTACTTTTTATCCTTTGAATCCCCAAAACAATAAAATTGTAATATTAGACCCCATTGTTTGTTGATTTGTGAACTAATAGAGAAAAAAATAATAATAGGAAAGCTTTGAGGTAGATAAATTCAAAACGAAGCCTCTATTAGACAATCATAATTCATATTCGTAAAAATTATTATATTAAATTAGTAATCAAGTAAATTACATTTTCATCTAAAGTTTTGTCCTTGCAAAAGATTTTCAATGTATTTGCTTATCATACAGAATCCCTAATCTTAACTAGTAATCTCGTCCCTCTGTGTCTCCACAAATTAATTAAAAAAGCGAGCAATATATATATATATATATATATATATGTATAATACACCCCTGAACAACAAAGTTCGAAAATTTAGTGCTAATAATTTGACATTTGCCTGTGTTTTGAAAGACCAAGAGATACAGTTATCGAAAAAGAGTTATAAATTCTATTTCAACTAATCGTCCCTCTTTTTCTCCACAAATTAAATAAAAAAAAGGGCAAATGGTTACTCAAGTTCAGTGCTAGAGAGCGTGATAGTTGCCTGTATTTTAGCAAATCGGGAGATAAGGATATCACCAAGATATAACCTGTGTAGGACGCCATTGTTGTGGCAACTAATCCAGTCAAAATCATCATAAATAAGGTTGAGGCCAATGATACCTAGCCTAGTTGATTTTCTTTCTACTTGTAATAGTAGTTTGTTTGTAATAGTTTGTAACTTATGATTGTATTTGCTTATGATGTCTACTTATAATAGATTCTCTTGCAACCGATGTATTATGATGTTGTAATTGTTTCTTAAAAAAAAAAAAAAAAAAAAACCTCGAACAGGGACTTTAGCTGAAGAGTAGGTGTTGGAAGACGATTACTGCAGTATAGAGGGGCCTCAACACGAAAGGCAGGTGGAAGGTGAGTAAGCAAGACAAGGAAATGCCGGATCGGAGTTGGTAGAAACAAGAAAGGACATAGGCGACGGCCATTGGAGCTGCGGTGACGGATGGGATCCGAGCACACCATAGTGGAGGACGTAGGAAGGAGGCTACCTCATGGGCGAGGTTGAGGGGCGGCGAAAGAAAACTGTGCGACTCTAATAGCATGACGGAGTTCAAAGTTGAGATTCAGAAGAATATGTGTTGTATATCGATTGAAAAGTCATGACAATAATAAAATCACAATATACAATACAATGAGTACATAAACAAGATACATAAAGTAGGCTAGCAATACAAAAGTGTGAGTCGGTACATCACTAGCAAAAATATGCACCAACAACTATCTTGATTTGTTTCCATAATATGATGATTATAATACGGAAAACATTTGTTCTACTTTCTATCTCACTAAAATATAAACAAAATGACACAAGATGTAGTTACTAGATAAATATAGTTATATGTTCGACAGTACATTTGTTTTAGGACAATTGAAAATATACGCACAAACATTTTTTGTAGGACCGAGAGTATACAAAGGATCTTTTCCGAGAGCTCCATCTTCAACTTCAACCTGAGAAACACTTTAAGAAACATAATTTGTTTAAGAAGTACCAACACTTCAATAACCCAAGAAAAAAAATCCAAAAGCCACCAAGATACTCGTTTTTCCATAACAGAGTTTCGGAAATAGACTTCAATATCTAGAAGTCCGGATGTATACAAACTTCCATATTTCGAAGTCAGGGTTTCCACATCCAAATTCACATTATAATTTTGCAATTACCAAATCATCATATATACTCGATGATTTGTCAACTATCTTTACTCAAGGAAAACTAAGAAAAGAAAGACGAATCAATAAACTGAAAATCTACAGTCACCAAGTATAAGGAGTTCTCATATACTGATGAAATTCAGAGTGCCGAAACAATTGCATTTGTAATACTATCAGAGTCAGCGCCATAGACTCCCCATGAATCACACATATGTAAGCAATTGTCGGCTAACCAGGTAGAATGGCATACGTTTTTCAAACAAATAAGTCAGAACAATTTCAATCTACTAATAAATAGTCCAAGAAACGGACTGAGATAAAAATTTCATAATAAGAAAATATCATCATATAAAGAGGAATCAAAGACAGTCGATACAAAGCACAAAATATAATCACTTCGAATGTCAAAATTTTCTTTTATGGCCGAAGCAAATATATCCTCTTAATCTCATTTAACTCTTTGCAGCAATCTTTTCTTTTGCCTTTTGGATCTTCAACACCTTCTTCACAATCTTCTGCTCTTCAACTAAGAAAGCCCGAATAATCCTGTAAAATATCAACATTAAGCAAAACAAAATTGATGTCAATCACATGAAAAGTAGTGGTGATAGAAATGAAAATTAGACAACACAAAATCATTCAGCTGATATTTTTGGATTTGAGCATCAGACCTCTCTCTCACAGCACCTCCAGACAATACCCCGCCATAAGGCCGGTTAACAGTCCTCCTATTCCTCGATAGTCTCGACCTCTTGTATTCAGCGGGTCTCAGGTGAGGAATCTAAAAATAAAATAAAATCTGAGTAAGTTCCTTTAACATGATTTTTAAATCTCTTTGAAACAAACACGGGATAACCATGAGTTCTGATGAACAGTGCAAGAGAGGAGATAAATAGGAAATAACATATGTAATATTGGCAGTAAAGCTACCTGTATTCACTCATTGACAAATTACAAGAACGTAGGGCTTGATTTGTTCTTAGGATTGGGATTGGTGGAATTGATATGTACAATAGGATGGCACTATTCAATACTAAATCTGTGCAGCCTATCCTACATTTGGTGTGTGGGATAAGAGAATGCAATATCAAAAGTTGTCCCATATCGAACTCTCTCAATTGAATACCGGGTGCCAGACTGCTCACAAGCCTGGGCCTTGGTCCAACAATCCAAACGTTGGATAGGGTTTCATAAAATAGTCACTCAAATCCTCCCCAACAAATCAACTGGGCCTGTATTTGATGAAATCAAAAGGTTGAAGGAGGAATAAGAGACTAGAGCAGTAAGTATAATATGCATTCTTACCTCGTATAGCTCTAATTTCTTTGACTTCGACAGAACTAACTAACAGAAATCACGAATAAAAATGGGGTTCTAATTTAATATCATTGCACTCAGAAATGGCGCGATCCATTGCAAGAATTAGGAGGGCAAAACACACAACCAAATATACCATTAACTTCATATATGCAACTCTTTTACTCAAGCTTTGCTTTTCACATTCAACATTACTTAAAAAGAAGGACAATCACAAGACTGACATTGTTTAAGATGCTCATGATAATCGCGAAAATGTTACCATCATAATCTCAAACTAACATCCAGTTATAAAGCAGCTATTTTTCAGCAAGAAGAGTAACATGGCTACCAACTTTACAAGTCATCCAACGGCGAAGAAAGCCAACCCAATCAATAACGATCCCCGAAATTAATCTTCTTTCTAAGGCATTTCAACACATCTAAAGTGAAATTTCTAAATAATCTTTGCACAAACACAACTCAATTACAATCTCATTTACTTCAGCTAAGTGGCAAACAAGCTGAAAAGCATAACCTTGATCAACTAACCACATAAAACTGGAAAAGTGTTAAAAAAATGAACATGTATACAGTAATTGGATCTTAAAATCAAACTGCATTACCCCTTGAATCCTTTTGCCGGTAACAGGACATTTGGGTCCACTCGCCCTCTTCTTCGTGGTCTGGTACACCAGCTTCCCACCTATACATACATATACATATCACTCAATACAGATCCACATAAATTGAATGTCAGAATGAAGGAAAGCGATAACAATTACATACAGATGGGGTGTAAGTATAGGTGTGGGAGTAGTACCTGGGGTTTTGACGACGCGGTGCTGGTTGGATTTAGTAGCATAGCTATGGCGTCCGCGGTACGTTAGGCGCTGCACCATTTTCGGAACCCCTGTTTCTCTCTCTCTCCTTGTTTCTCTCTCTAGATTTTGTTGAGGCAGAAAGAGGAGACGGAGGTATAATCAGTAAGCGAGTTAAAACCCTAGAAAAATTAGACCGAAATCGGACGAACGAGGGAGGGTGTAGATTCAACGGGGGAGATTCTGACACGTATCCTAGATATGCAAAATTGCAACCTAACCACAAATTTTCAAGTATTTTCCAAGTTAATATACAACAAAAAATTTCAGTAGTAAAATATTCTCATTTGTATTGGTGTGTGTGACAATTTTAGAAGTTTTCAAATCGATAATAGATAAATCCACGTCAACCCTCATATTTCATTATTTTGGCACATTAACCTAGGGGTGTTCATCGGTCGGTTTTTTTTTGTTCGGTTAAAACCGAAACATAAATTTATTTTATTTTTTCTTAACTTTTGTTTGGCTATTGTTGTTCACTTTTTCTTTGGAATGCATACCTTTATATATTTATAATTATGTTTAGCACGTCTAATTAAAATTGACATAATGAAATTTACAAGTGAATCGGTTCGGTTTAATTTTTCGGTATAAATAAATTAGATATAAATAAATAATTGAAATTTAATTATGACTAATTTTAATTCATTTTTTTTATTTTCCTATAAGTTGTCACTAGGAAACACATTTTTTAATAATTTTTTATCTATATTATACTATATAAAAAAATAAAAAAAATAAATTTTTTTTTCGATTTTTCGGTTAACCGACCGAACCGAACCTCCAAACCGAAAACCGAACCAAAAAACCGAAATTTGCAAAAAAAAAACCCGAAAACCGAACCGAAATTTCGGTTCTCGGTCGGTTTGATCGGTTCGGTTGATTCGTGAACACTCCTACATTAACCCCTACAAATAGTTTTGAAGTGCTCCACACCCGATATTTGTATCCCGATATAATCCCTAATTATTTCCTACCAAAAATCCAAACAAAAAGCTTCACGAAATTTTTCTTCAAGCGACAAAGGCACGACAAATGATGAAAAACTTATTGAAATAAAAGTCATGATCGCAATTCTCAAAATATGCAATATAATTGGGCATTATCATGAAATAGACATAATATGTATTAAGTGATTGATGAAATTTAGATTTTATACTGACAAGAATACAACTGACAAAGAATTTTTCAACAAAAAAAATATCTAACTATGTCATTAAGGGTGAAAGTGTTATAATAAATGTAAATTGAGCAAGAAAGTGATTTTTCACAAATTAGCTGAGTTGGTAAGGACATACCATTTTTCTTTCGAAGGTTGTGCGCTCGGTTTCTTCTGCCAATATGAGGACTGTGTTGGTGAACAATTTATAGGTATCTCTGTAAGCAACTTATGGTCCTTATGGCATGACCTGACCCTGTCAGGTGACCAAAGTCAACCCATACCTAAACTTTTATCAACAATAATAAAAAGAATTCTTTTAGGTGTATAATGTGATAAAAGGTGAAATTTGGGGGCAAAAGTTCTATTTACGTATATAATAGTACTTCATAATTCATATGTAGCAGAAAAATCAAAAATCGCGAATCGCAAGGCCACCAACTCCACATTCCTTGAACCTCCATCAATGGCGTCCGCAGCAATTCTTCATCTTTCATCATCATCTTCTGTGCTTCAGTTCAAATCAAGTCGATCCTTTTCTCCTCATGGAAGCATTTGCCTTTCCAAAACCCTAAGGTTTACGGTCAAAGCCTCAACATCACTCGACTATTCTGCTCCATCCGCACCCCCTTCCATTGCGAAGAGCAGCGCCGACACCTGGAAATGGAAATTCGAAGGCAATTCCGTGAACATCCACTTCGAAAGGCTCGAAAACGGCGGCGCCGATCATCCGCGCAAGAACATTCTGATGGTGCCTACAATCTCCGACGTCAGCACCGTCGAGGAGTGGAGAATTGTGGCTGAAGAAATCGTGAAGAAGAATGGTGGAATTAATTGGAGTGCGACTATTGTGGATTGGCCAGGTCTAGGGTACTCGGACAGGCCGAAGCTCGATTACAATGCTGACGTCATGGAGAGGTTTCTGGTGGACTTTGTTAGTTCTCCTGATAGTCCTATTTCCAGCTCTCCTGCTGCAGGTGTGCGTGTGTGTGTGTGATCGATTCGTATTCGTTCAATTTTGATCTTCCAATTGTTTACGTTTCTGCTGTTTTGCACATAAGTTGCCTTGCTTAGTTATCGCATCTGTTCTTTTGCTGTAGGTTTCTTAAGGTTTTAATGTCATCATCGATTTTGATTTCGAGCTGCATTACTTTGGTCTTTGCTGTATGGGGAATATGAGCCTTTTCATTCTAGTTTTAGGAATTAGAAAATGAAGGACTTCATATTTGACGCGTACTTTTGTTTGTTTAACAATTGCAAACCAATATCGAAGGCATGCCATATGCTCCTGTCGTTACGGATGAGAACAAACACTCCTTTGCTAGTGAGCTGACGGAGATTTCATCAGTTAAATTACTAAGAACCTAAGATGGAAATGCAACAAAGGGAAGTGTTATTATTAGGAAATCACTAGTAATGTAATTGAGTAATCGACGACATTCCTGACATTGCTGGAAAAAATTTTGGGCTAAATTAAATTTATTTGAAAGTAGTAAATCAGTTAGAAGAAATCCAAATGCTTGATTGCTGGAGATTTTGAATACCTAATATTATAGTTGGTGCACGAAAAAACCCTACCAAGCTACTGGAAAATAGATAAGTGAAGACTGGAATATTAAATATTAGAGAAAGGTTGACATTCTTGTGGGCGGAATTGGATGAGCAGTTGTTGACAATGTTGATTTTTGTGTCTTGTTCATTGACATGATCGACTTCTTTTTAAGTTTTTTTTCTTCTTCTTCGAAGTTATCCTTGGGTTATCAGAAGTAGTTTATGGTGATATACTGGTTCTTTGCCAATAGGTTGTCATTTTAATAGTATTTAACTAACTACGTAAAAATAGATAAGATGCATTTTTCCTCTTAGTTTCTTGGTTAATTCTGTATGCCTTTAATTTACTTGCTGCCACTGCTGTGTTCTCTTGCAACAATTGTACTTCTCAATCTGTCCTACAGATTCTCTTCTTAATTTATTCATGTTCATGTTGAACCTATTTTATTTTATTTCCGTTTTCCCTTGCCAGTGCCTTTTTTATGCACCATTTGATCTTAGACCTCATAAATTGTAGTGAATATGTCAATATTTATTGAGCATGTTATTATACGTGTAGTTCTCGGTGCAAAACTCATTTTTTGTCTTTAATAGTTTCTTTAGCAATATCCACATAAATTCTAACTCTTGCTAATATGTTGTTTACATAACTCAGATAATGACTATGTGGTCTTTGGAGGAGGGCATGCTGCAACTATAGCAGTTCGGGCTGCAAAAAATGGTTTTATAAAGCCAAAGGCCATTGCTGCTGTTGCACCCACCTGGGCTGGTCCCCTTCCTATCGTATTTGGTCGAGATTCCAGTATGGAAACTAGGTAGACATTCAACCAAACAACTTCTGCATTGTTTTAATATAACTTCATTGGTGTGCTTATAAGCCCGAAACTGATGATTTGGAAATATTATCCATGAGGTCAGAATTAATTTCTTAAATTGAACCACCCTATGGTAAAAAGTACTGCAATATGTTTTACTAATATAGACATACATTTAGATTGCTCATAATGATTCTTATATACTCAAATGGATATACCAAGCTTCCAACTTGTTTTAGGTTGTGTTTGGATTAGGTTTTGATTTGGGAGAATGATTTGGAGCTGTGGATTTCAAATGACTCCACTTGAGTAGATCTCAAATAAATCCATCATAACATTGAAAAATTAACTCAAAACGATTAGTAAAGGATTTGAAATCCTGATTTCAAATGACTCCACTTGAGTAGATCTCAAATAAATCCATCATAACATTGGAAAATTAACTCAAAACGATTAGTAAAGGATTTGAAATCCTCGGTAATTGTGTCCCAACAAGTGCTAGGGATTTGTATGTTGTGGATTTCAAATCCTTAGCTCCCAAAATTCTCCAATCCGAACGCAACTTTGATATCCATTCTATCTTGTGAATTTGTAGGTATGGATTTCTAAGAGGGACTTTGAGGGCTCCAGCTGTGGGTTGGATGATGTACAACGTGCTTGTCAGCAACGAGAAGGCAATCCAATCCCAATACAAATCCCACGTATATGCAAATCCTGAAAACGTGACTCCTAATATTATCGAAACCAGATATGCCCTTACCAAACGGAAAGGGGCCCGCTATGTGCCTGCTGCTTTCTTGACTGGATTACTTGATCCCGTAAACTCCAGGGATGATTTTGTGGGACTATTTGCAGGATTAGAGGGTAAAATGCCGGTTCTAGTTATGTCAACTCCGGGCTCACCAAAGAGGTCAAAAGCAGAAATGGAAGCTCTCAGAGGGGCAAAAGGGGTAAGCGAATTTGTGGAAGTGCCCGGTGCTCTCTTGCCTCAAGAAGAGTATCCTAAAGTTGTTGCAGACGAGCTATATAGGTTTCTGCAAGAGAATTTCGAGTCGGAGGCTTAATAGTCAACACTCGCAAATGGTGGAGGTAAACAGTTTTCTACATTTGTCAGTCTGATTATGCATGATAATATGTTGGATTAAGAATTTGGAACCTGAATCGATATACATAGACACATACATAAATTATTTAAATCCGAAAAAACGTGGTCTTTCGGTCATTTTGAACATTTTTAAAATATATGATCATTTTGAGATATGATCTGGTCGGCTTGTTATCATTGAAATTTCATTTTACCAGCTTTCAGTAACTATACGTGAAGAGAACATTGGTGCATATAGCCTATGAGCCATTCTTTGTATATATGAAAAGTAATTTTTTTTCTGGCTCTTAATGTATTCCTTAGGATATAAATTGTAGCTTTCTGAAAGAAGAAAATTACTACGGATTGGTAATAATTTTATCTCCAATAAACGATGTAGCAAATTGAAATAAAGACAGATTACTTGAAAGAATTTTGTCCGGTGAAGACGTGCATAGATGTGATGTATTCTACATTTAGGAAAGAACAAAAAATGCAACATTTTCCCTAGTCTATTAAATTTGTTGAATCAAAATAATCTGTACGAGTTATATGATATATCCAACAGAAAATCAAACACTGGAACTGAACTTATTTCTAGTTTCTAGATAACTTTAATAGCCAGTACATAAATAACTTCTTGGTGGGGTGGGTTAGCAAGATGATGTATGTGTGTGGTGGGATGGGTTAAGTTTTTAGACTTTTTTTTATTAGGATATATAAATAGTTAAAGGATATTGAATATAATTTTTGTAAATTAATGGTAATTGAAATTAAAGTCAAAATTCAAACATTTTTGTTTTTTCCTTTACACCGATTCATGTCCGATTTCGGATCCCAGGCCCAGTTGGACCCAAATTTGTAGAAGGCATTTTATTTTTTTATTTTTTTTTTGGGGAAAGACTCAGTAGTGAGATTTTGATTTGGGAACTGGAATGTGATGCAGCTAGACATGCAAAGTAAAGAAAGAAAATTTTACCATGAGGATTTTCTCAGAAAAACAGTCAAAGCATCTAGGGTTCTCAAAGATAAATGTTTTATTATCAAAATTGTTCAGCAAATGCGAAAATAACAATACTTAAAAGAGAAAAGTAAGAAAAATCCAAAAGACGATGAAAATTGCAAAAACAACCCACAGAAAAACGACGATTTGAAGCCCTAAATTATCTCAGATGGCTAAAAGACGACAACACATGTAGCATAGACATGCGTCTTCCTCAGAATGCCATTTCGCATACACCTTGCAAATTTCGTCCAATTCTAACGCAATGAGTTTTTGTTCTGCATCAGAACGAGTGGAATTCTAATCTTGCATTAGGACCCATGGGTCGAGGACAGTCTCATGTAAAAGTCTCCTTGCGCCAGATGGGGATCTCCTTCGAGTGCAAAGTGGAGTTTGATTGCAGTACATAACACACTCGAAATGTTTTAAACCTTATTCGAACCAAAATCACTTAGGTTGAAATAAACCCGCGGGTTTGTAGTTTATAGTTTCATATACATTCATACTTACTCTACCCAAAACATTTTTGTACAACGTCATTTTGATGCATTTATGATTTTGGTAATAAGCAGTCATGTGTAGATCACATCAGGAGGCAACTTGTTGAGGGATACCTATCCATATGCATTTAAGCTACTGTATGCTTTTAATGCATCCATATGTAACCAAGCATCTATCAGAATTTAAGATTTCGGAGAAAAATTAGTTCTTCTAGGAAAGAAACTTTAGTGTGTACAGAGATTGTTGTTTGTTGATAAAGAAAGATTATTGGTTTAGGTATGAAATTTGCTGGTGAAGTGTTTGATATGTCACCTCCGAGGGTCGGTTAATATTGTGTGTATTAGAAGCTCTCAGGTCACAATTCAAATCCTATGTAACACACTTACTCCACTTTACACAGCACGAAGGTATGACAAGTGTATACATGGGTAGTTAAAACTTGGAGAGAGAAAAACCTTTGTTGTGGAGAAAAATTTGAAAATTCTATCTCTACAACTTTACCACTCATGTTGCATATAACAAGAAGTGTTATGCGGATGTGTTACTGATGATCTAGATTGCTCAGGACAATCATACAAGGGGCCCACCATAAACGAACAATTCTAACTGTACCGGAAGATTGAGAAGCTGTTCACTTGAGAGCCCATCGTCAATTTGTTCGTTTTCATGGATCCAAATCATGGATATCGACATATCATCTATTGTTTCCTGTGGCTGTGGGTCACTATGTTATTAAACACTCTCTTCTTTAACCATTCAAAATCCACCACGTACTGAATTTTGGGTATGGTGTTGCATCAACTTAAAATGATTTATCAAAGACGCACCCGTTGTGTCTATTTCTTTTATACCAACACATGTCAAAAACACGTATATCTTATTATGTGAGCTACGGATATTATGAACATTGAACTTGGTGTTCATAGGCTTCCCGAGTGTACTATTTGTATCGTACCTCCAATAGTCCTTTACTATAAGACAATTTCAATTATCTAAACAGTAGATTATTTGTTGGATTTCTAAACCAAGTGTTACGATTACCTTAAATTTTAGAATTTCGGATTCTAAAATTCACACACACGATCTTTGTTGTATATGACAGTATGAAAAATTTCTTGTGAAAGTAAACTAAAACATGATAGAAGTTGTTTTTTAAATTAAATTAAAGGGTTAAAAGTATTTTTTTTCCCAGCCTATGTCATACCGAGCACTTTGCCCTCTATTCTCAAAATATTCGCACTCGATTCTCCAATTTTTGATTTTTGTTGCATAACACCCCTTTCAGTGGAACACTCCACAAACATTCGTGTTATTTGTGGAAATTATATATGCAACAGCAAATTACATGACACCAATCAATGGGATTGGTTCAAGTGGTAAACAACTCAATTCTGATTAAGCAAGATCTCGAGTTCAATTTCTTGTGTACGTAGTTACCCCCCATTGGGAGACTCACCCACCAAACCAGGTGTGAGACCCTAGTCGACCAGCAGATTAATCTGACAATGCTCTGAATACTGTGGTAGACAACCAAAAAAAAAATTACATGACTACATGCTCAAATACGTACAATATTCACTGCGTTGGATGTTTGTCTTCTGTATTACAAAGCTCCCGTCAGATTAGATATATCTTTACTCGTGGCTCGTTTTTTTATATAGGGTTTGAAGATCTCATAATTTTTCCAGATTTGAAGTAAAATAATTATGGAGAAACAACCTTCCGTGCCATAATCAGTCGAATTCATTTATCTGAGTTTTTGATCTCACCATTTCATCTGTTCTTTTTATAACTCAAAAGAAGGTACGCATGTTGGGATTTGTATATATTTACATATAATCCCTGAAGTATGTCCAAAGCATAGGTCTAAGCTCGGCTAAGCCTACGTTTGTCTTATGTGTGTCCTATATATATATATATATATATTGTTGGTTGAGTCGCAGATGAGCCTACAGTAGCGTGTAGTCTCACATTGGCCTGTGATTAAAGTCTTGGAGATTTGGTGCTACTAAACAAAGCTTTTTTGAAGTTCTCCATTATTGTGGAGGAATTAATGTTAATGTTTTGTATATATTAAATAAGAGTGAAATCCATAAATAAGCAAAACATTGTATAAAGAGAACTCGAGTGATTTGACTCCAAATCAGTCAAAAAATTTGTTCGAGTGCTGCACAATTTGAAAACCAAAGAGTTTGTTCTTTTGCATGTCTATAAAATTCAAGATACTATTTGGACCAAAAAAAATGTCTTTTTATACCATCTTTTGGATGTCTACCGATACTCCTATCATCTTTAATTGATATCCTCTCTCAGTCACTCTTTGAATTCGAGACTTTAATTTCTCTTTTTTGTATCTTAGAGTTCTTACTCGTACATTTCTAAGGAGTCTAACCTTAGAACTAGTTTTTTATACGCTTCCTCTCTTGAAATAGGATATCTCGAGACCATAAAAATAACATGTTTGAAGATTCGCCTAGTTTTTCCTTAATTTAACCGTAAAATTTAGATTTCTCCAACATATGATATGTTTTGGACTTTGCCTCGTATTCTAAAACATTTTGCACTTTGCCCCCAATTTTTGAGTTTTGTTGCATAACATTCCATCAGGCGGAACCCAAATTTAATACTCAAGCATGTATAAGCATCCAATAATTGTACTAGCTAATGAGGCCATTGGGTCAAAAATTACAGCCCCCAAAAGGGTTGAACTCAGCATTCACACAGGTCTAGCAGCAAAATATCACACGAAAGAGGATAGTGATATATATATGTTCAATGTGAAATCTTACATAGTCATATCATTTCAGTTCTTGTCACCCCCGAAAGCCTAAAACATGTGATAGTATGACAATTATGGCTATGGATAATGCTTTGACTATCAAGGAGCCGCTGCATCGGTTGCCGTGTTTCTACCAAAAATTTTAAGGAACACTCTCGGTCCATTTTACACTAAACAATTCATAATGCGTACGGTGATTTTCATACCCACCTACCCCTGTGTAAGTCACTTCACCCCAAGTATTTATGTGCTGAAAAATGGGGCGGAACAATACTCCTAATCTATTATAAAATTACACGTGTCCCTACTTAAATGGAAGTGATTCTTGAAGAATCTTTGGAAATCTCAGAGGGTTTTAGAATTTGCACACACATGATACATGGTCACTCATTTGTCGGACTTATACGACCCACTCATCTACACGTCAACCTCGTGTACATCTTACTAGATTGTTTACGTTATATAAAGCATCTAAGTTAAATATTTTATTGCTTTTTATAAAAGAAAATCTCTACATGGCACCCGGCTAGCTATTGTCTGATTAGCTGCACTTATTTTATTTATTTCATACTGATATCTTAAATTTATATATTACTAATATAAACTATGAAGAGAATATAACTTCAAAGCTAGTTATTCAAATTTGAGTCTGATATCAAACGAATTGTACATTGGAACTTTACAATTCTGACGTGGGATCAAACACATATGGTCTTGTACTCTCATAATTGAATAACGATGATACTTGATGGTTCCGGAGTTCAACTCCCGAAATCTATTCATCACATAAAAGTGTAAAATATAATAAAATATATATTTTTTTATGGACCCCACATATGTTTTAATACTGTTTGTGATGTGTATTTCCCGAGAGACCAACTCCCGGAAGTCACCAAGTATCACCCTTTGAATAATTAGCTTTTGAGATTGACTTTTCTTACATATTTATATCAATTGGTACCAAAGACATTTATCATGTTGTTTTGTGCAATCGTGCAGCACGAGTGATGAGAACACTTATGCAATAGATTCAGAGAGAGCTGAATGCCCGACTGGTGGATTGTTATGTTGCAATGAATGAGGTTCGGATTCGAGAATGACCGGAGTTCAAATGTGAGGATTATTATAATTTGAGATTTTCTTCTCCTATTTTTTTTATCATCTACTCGATAAAATTTAGAGTCCAAAAATAGCTTTTTGGAGAAAATAGGACAAAAGACCAAAAGAAAGCAAAGCAAGAAGAAAGAAACAGTATGGCCCAATTGGATGGCATGATATATCTTGGCTGTGTTTGGTTTTATTTTGGAGGGTGATTTTGGTGAAACATTTTATTGGGAGTTGTGTATTTTGGTGAAAATATGTTTGGTTTTATTTTGAAAAATTAGTATTTTAATTATTTTTCGCGAGAATGTGTTTGGATTAGCTATTTTGAATTAACATTTGAGTGTTATTTTGATGAAAATGTATTTGGTTTTATTTTCAGAGGTAACAAAAAATACTGTAGCAGTCAAATCATATCAAGTTTTGTCTGAAAAAGTTATTTTAATGATTAATTGATGATTGAAAAATATATTATAATATAATTTTGAAATTATTATAATATAAATGAATGATTATTTTATATAATTATATAATTTCTAAAATAATTATTTATTCATATAGTATTTTATAAATAAATAAAAAAAGAAAAAAGAGGGGGTTGGGGAACAGTGTCGTCTTCCCCCAACCGCCAACACACACAATTACACACACACACACACAACAATACACACACGCACACACACGAAAACACACACACGCACACGCACGCACACACACGAAAACACACACACACACGCACACACACACACGAAAACACACACACACACACGCACACGCACACACACACACGAAAACACACACACACACAACAATACACACACGCACACACACAGACACACACACACGAAAACACACACACACAAAAACTAAAAGGGGAGAGAGAGAGAGAGAGAGGAAAAAGAGGGAGGAGAGAGAGAGAGACCGAAGAGAGAGAGAAGAGTTGAGGGAGGGGACAAAAAAAATTTGAGATTTTTTGGCCAAAATATTTGGCCAAACATGGGCCCTATATTTGGCCAAAAAAGTTCAAACCAAACAAGTTTTGGGTTGTGTTTTGGTGAAAAACCCAGCCCAAAATAAATCCAAACACAGCCCTTATTTTTCGATTTTTAAATACATATATATTTGGCATCTTACACTCAATTTCCCTAAAAAAAATATTCTCAATTTTCATTAAAAATGAAATTAATTGGCATTTTTCTCATGAAAGTCACATTTTTTGCTATTCATTATTAGACAACTCACTCAATAGCTAAAAGACCTTTATTCACCAATATAGTTAATATCTTATCAAAGTCATCAAAATAATCACATATCTTGATTCGATTGACGTTAAGTACAAACTAAGATCCATTTTGAATATTGTTGGATGCCTTAATATATGAGTTTAACTTAAATATTTTTAATTTTTCTAAGAAAATAAAAATTCATCCATACCAACTTTGAAAAAAAAAAAATATCAAATCACACTTAATCATTACATTTTTTTCTATAAAAAAAATCATCTAAATACACTTCCTCTATCATTCTAAGAAAAATGAGAAACGGAAAATATCATCTCATCCAATTAGGACCTGTATATTCTTTTTAGTTGAACTCTTCACAATCTCCATAGTTTTTTCCTAATAATCGAAGTATTTTTTGTAATTTTGTTTACCTAGAGTAGTGTTTTTATAATTAAACACCTAAATTAGGTTAAAATAGATGGCCGACATGTTGTCTTTTAGGAGCTCTTTTAGTTTGGCAAATGACAGAAAGTCAAATTTGTTGGTGCAGGAGTGATGCTATAGTTTATGTGAGATAGGTACTTCAGCTCAGGAACAATTTTAACTCAATCAACTGCAAACTAGTTTAGTATAGTCTTATCTTGTAATACCTTAATATAATCACTTTAGAAAATTAATAGACAACAATTGTAAAAGATAAAAAAAATATTATGAGTACTAGAAATCCTCCCTCTTTCTCTTTCATTTGTGTATCATCATATCAAAGTATCATCTTACCATATGGATTATACTATAATTATATGCAGAAAGAATATTATGGTATCCACCACGGTCTCGAGCTAGCACTTCTCATCGAAGTTGAGATGAATCTGATTGAGTTGAATAATATATTATTGATAATTAGAGTGAATTCTCTAACAAATTTAGAATTGTATTTGGCCTCAGTTTGACTACTACACAACTTGGTTTGAACGTGATGATAGACAATATAATAACAATAATATTTATGTATTCAATCGTAATGCCCAATTATGATATATTATATATTAGTCAATCCAGGTCCAAAATGCCCAAAGAACTAGTTACAAGATCACTTAAATTGGCAGTCAATGGAACATGAGAAAAGTAGGGAAAAAACCTAGCATAACCCTAATACAACCCAAATCAATCGGATTCAAAGAGATCAAGGCACTTGTCATAATAAGAGCAGGTTGCGTGCTCTTCTTAAGTGGCACACGTGAAGACTCGGATTCACTCAGATCCTCGAATCGATCTCGCCGGGTCGAGCTCATTAGATCGGGGTTGGGTGATTTGACCCGACCCTCAAGGTTGTGCCAATATAGCCTGCTGACGTGTATCGGGGTCCACGAGAAATACTTTGGTCATTTTATCAGAGTGTCGTATTTTATCACACATCAGAGCTAATTTCAATTGAACTTGAATATGAATTGAACATGATAATAATATTTGTAGAGATGTTAAATTTAAAATCGTATTTGGCCTCAATTTGACTTCTAAACAACTTGTATTTGAATTGAACAAGACTTAATTGAATCTGAATTGGAGTTGAACGCAAGAACTTTATATTTTCAGAGATGTTAAATTTAGAATCGTGTTTGGTCTCGGTTTGACTTCTAAGCAACTTGGATTTGAATGAATCTCAATTGAATTTGAATACGAGTTGAACACCAGAACTTTATATTTTTAGAGATGTTAAAGGACGAAGGTAAATAATAAGTTAATAACCATAAGTTGGTCGGTTTTGAAGGGTTGGCCACAATCAGTGGTTCTCAGTCTTGGAGAATGATTGGACCCCCAAATCGTATGAGAACAAGCCAGAGATATGAAAATCTTTCATAAGCGTCATTCAAGTTTGTTTCAAAGAGGACCTTCCAAAGGTAAATCGATAAAAGTATACAAACATCAAATCGACAAGAAAAAGAGATTTATCAAGAATAGAATGACGTACCATTTTGAAAGTTGAGGGTTGGGTAGTCATGTGCCTGACGATCTTATAGGTCTATACAAATGTAATATATGGTCCATGTGCCAGGTCGACACTGAATGCAGTTCAGATCGACTATTCGAGCATGGTTCACGAAAAAGGGTTTTTAACAAAATACTCCCTATTGAGTCCAAACGCTAAAAAAAATCCTCTTTTAATTTTATTAAACCTTGCGTGAAACTCCCATTCCGTCAACAATTACCTGAGTTTTCTAATATAAATAAAAACAAATTAATAATTAAATATGGGTCGGATATGGATAGCCCAAACCCATACCCAATGACCCAAACCCTATAAAGCACGAACACTCCGAAAATAATTCATAGGTTGTGTCGAGCGCGTATCGGGCGCGTGTCGGACACGACATGCCTCCTTCACGTGTCAGACACGGCTAATATGTGTCCACGGTTAAAAAATAAAAAAGTAATTCGGACACCGTGTCGGACACGACCAAATGTGTGTCCGTCACGGTGATGACATTATTGACAGTTTTCCTAAAAAATTAAAAAGTATAAAGTTCCAATTGTAAATACAAATACTTCAAAAATCCTAATTCTAATTCTTGTGAGTTTGATACTTTGATTGTATTTGTAATTGCTTTGTAATTTGTGGATGTTTATATTTTTGTGTTGCAATTGTTTTGACTTATTGTTGATAAGTAGTTGAATTTTTTCAAACATATAGAAATTTACAAAGAAGCAAGGAAAATACAAATTTAACAATAAACAAGTAAACAACATTTTCATAGTTTATTTTTCTAACAGATTATATTGAAATTGAAATCACAATCTAATTTATGTTATATATATATATATATTTAACATTCGTGTCGGAGCCGTGTTATGTTCTAATTTTTTGGAAAATGCCCTGTCCAGTGTCGTATCGTGTCCGTGTCGCTGTGTCAGAGTTTGTGCATCATAGCCCAAACCCTTTTTTCCATATTTTCGCTTTTATTTTCCTTTTTCACTTTTCTTCTCTCTGTTTCACCATTACGTTCCCCATCCTCCCGTCTTTCCTTCCCCAGCAACTCGGTCCGAGTACCAAAGCTTCTCCATTTGCACCAAAATTACAGTCACAATTTCATACACTTCAATAAGCAATTAGAGAGACAAATCTCAAATGTAATTACCACTTTATTGTGATTTCAGTTTCACCGGAACCGGCGAACCAGCAAAGCTCCGCCGCCATCCACTGCATCGTTTGCCGCCGTGTCGCCACCCACTTCTCCCTTCGTCGACGCATGACCACCCTGTTTCGAAATAAAAACAAACTAGTCTAGGGAAGGATTTCAAGTCGTCGGTCCAAGCCCCTTGATAATTCTCAACCTAGAATTATCTCCTACTCCCTGCTTATATTTGATAATGGTGGTTTATGACTTAACTATTATTAATTTGAACTTAAACTTTCGAGAAATGCAGAAATATATTAGAATCACATGCAATTAATAAGTGCTAAAAGCTTGAATATAAATTATACCTCCATGAAGAATTCTTTGGCTGAATTACTTCTATTGCGATACTTGAATATAATCAGGGTTACAAACCTTCGAATGCTGTTGAAACTATTGCTAACTAAGATAGTACAAGATACTAAATCTAATTACTCCTAAAAGGCTACGACTACTTCTATTTTTACTCCTAATGAAATGAAGAAACTGCAGTGTTTGTGTATGGATGATGTCCCTTTTTTCTTCTTCTTTTCTTATGTATATACTTCTCCTTTTCCTCGGTTTCTTGCAACTTCCACGTCTTATCTTCGGTTTCCTACAACTTCCACGTCTTCACCTTCTCTAGAAACTGCTGCCAATTTCTCTTTCAAATTCTTTGTTCTTGATTTGGTGCCTATTTTCTAGTGTTAAGCCGATTTATGATCTTGGGCCTTTTTTTTTTTTACCTTTCTTAATCTTTGGGCTTTCATTAAATCCAGCCCATATTTTTTTTTGAATACTTAAGCACTCAAGTTTTTGGGCTTCATTAGTTGCAGGCCCATTTGATTTTATCGGGGTTATCCTCTTTGGGCCTTATTCGAACATAGGCCTTTTTGATTTTAATTTATATGTAAACAAATGCCCCCCCTAATATACATGAATGTTTCGAATTCATGTATCTTAAATGACCCGTCTCTTCTCAAGAGACTTTTGACATTTCGGCGGCTGCAATTAGTGACAAAGGGCGTGCCATCCCTTAATGAACAGTTATCCCGGTCTCTTCAAATTCATCATTACTTTAAAGAAAGGGTGCGCCTTTTCGTGGCCGGGTGTCTATCTCATATATATACCAGGTCTTTCCTTTTTTGTCATTACTACAATCTTTCATCCTCTCCTACCTTTCAAATCATAAGTAAAGAAAAACAAAGAAAGTTATCTTTTCTATACTCACACTCCTCGAACTTCTTTGATTTCCTTTACCAAACTTCATAAATGGCGGACGCTCGACACAATCTTGACCTCCACAACCTTTCTAACCTGGTCCCTCGAGAGACCCACCTAAATTGTGCATATGCCCAAGCTTTATACGCCGTGATTCAAAATTTCTCCCATTATCGAGATGTCAAAGTATCATCCCTCAAGCGTACTCATGTAATCCCTTTTTGGGCTACCCTTCGATAGGGTGAATTAATTGCCCATTTAGCTCTTGGGCCCCATTTCAAGCCTCAAGCCTTCAAACCTTCTTCTTCGGGCAGCCCCAATCTTCTGGGCATTTTTCCTGCTATGGGAGCCGGCAGCCCACTATTTCTTTCCAGTTCCATCGAATTCTCCTGGAATAATTTGAGCAAGCCTATCAATCACAGGATTGGAGTTGTTGACGCGTTCCCATGGTTCGAGCAACTTGTCCAATTTCACACGAAGTGGGATGGGAACCGAATCCTGGGGCTCATTCGAATAGCTTGTTATCCTATTTTACCTTTCGAGCGCGTCATGTCAAACACCTTGGCATATTCGTGGCATCCTTCCTATAACTGCTTTGTTCTTCCCCGAGGGTTTCAAACGGTGACTTTGGAAGACGTTGCTCTCATTATTGGGTTATCCCCAAATGGTATTCGTCTATCTACTGGGGAACTGGTGGGTGATGCTCCACAATTGTTCGAAACTGGCGAGCACCGGCTTAGGATAAATGGTAAGGGCAAAGGCTCGAACATTGCCTATACTAACTTAGTCTAGCATTTTGTCAATTCTTCTTACCCCGTCACGCCAGTTGAGGAGGCGGTATTCCTTGACTTTGTCTTTTCTCGACTGTTGATGAACGCCAGTTGTGCCTTAAATAAAACCTTCCTCGTCTTATCGGCCAATATTTCTGCAACCCTGGGACCGCTCGAAGTGGCCCCTTTCCTGCTGGCACATTTATACTGCATGATGTTTTAACTACATCGTGATCCTTCGAATGCCAACAAGTTATCACGTCCTCTATGGTTATTATCTTGCTAGGCCTTTTTTATATTATCTGGAGTTGCTCAACATCAGATCACTGGGGCCCCTCGAAGAACAAATTCAAGTAGAGGTCAAACGTGGCCCATAGAAAACCATAGGGTATCAATTCAAGCCCATCTCATCATGAGTTTGCTATGGAGAGGCCGCCATCAACCTGCTGATTCCCCTCGAAAGGGCCTCTTATCTCCTAGTCCCGAGCACCATTTTCAATCCCATTCATGCAGGGAGATGATGTCCCTTTTTTGAGTTGAGGCATGGGCAAGAGATAGACCATTGGGCCTATGTTGCTCTACCTCTATGGTTAAGGTCCATCGATTACCTTAACCTTTGTACCAACGACCAAGGCTATTGGAGGTCAATTCTTTCTTCTCGAGACCTCCTTTTGTCAGACAATGCATCTGGTGTTGAGGTCTACAATCCTCAGGTAATTTTATTTATCATTTCGAATATCGATCCTTTTTTCTTTATCTTGTTTATCAATGTCTTCTCATTCGATTATATGTTTTTTATTTTAGCTTTGCTCGCTGCAATTTGGCATAAGCCAAGGCTTTGCCTTACCATTCTTGGGCACCTTGAATCGCCTATGGTCAAAGAGGACCTATCATCCGTCCACTTCCCACTGAGCCAAGGTAGAGAACATCATTTGAGAGAAAGTTTCTTGTAAAATGCCTCTTTCCTTCATCCCTGCCTTTTGCAGGACCCTTCGGGTGGAGGATTATTTCCTCAATTTTTAGAACTCTATCTTGAGTCATTTTTACTTGAGATGGATTATTCGTAAACAAATCAACGCACTCTGGTAGCTTCTCACCGTTGTAGTCGATTTGTCTCCAATCTTGAAACATCTTCTACCTCGGGTATTGATACATAAAGTGTTTCTATTGTTGAGTGGTTATCTGGTATTAATTCTGATTCACATCTTGTTCTGGTAGGATTCCGATTACATCATCCCCTATTATCTAACTTCTGGTTAGAGGTTTGAACATCTATTCCTCGAACCAGCGAGATTATAGGGTCATCTTCTGCTCCCCCCAAACCAATCCAAACATCTGAGGTGGCCCCAAGGATTGAGCCCCCTCCTGTCACGGCCAGGTCGATCTTTCGGCTAGTTCTTCTGTTGCGACAGATTCTAAGCCGGGAGCTCTCGTGTCTTCGAGCCCCGTGCCTCGAAAATGTCGGGCCCTTAGGGCTCCTCACGCTGCGCCCCCTAGAATCCAAGTCGAGGATGAGGATGACAAAGAAGTGGATCCATTCGCTCTTAACTATGCATCCCAAAAATGTTTTCGCTTACAAGGATTTGTCGAGACTCCTCGTATGTTTTTATTTTGTTTCATTTTCTATTTTTTATATATACATATTTCTTTTTATGAGTTCGAATATTCCTAGATGTTGCAGTTCCCATTGGCGATTCGAGTGAAAGTGACTCCCCTGATATGCCTATTTTCGGAGCAACTGCTAGAGTCGAATTGGTCTCCGAAATCGAGACAGGGGATCCATCTGCACCTTTAATGGGGAAGCCTCATTTCAAATCATCTTCGGAGGCTCCCAATCATCAAAAGGTGATAGCTTCCGATTCCATGGAGAAATATGTTGAAGGTAAATTTTCTAAGTTCATAACATTTTGAATTATTTCCTCAGTTTTTTCCTCTCTTTATTCGAGATTGACTTCCTCTGTTCATTTCTTGCAGTAGTTCCTCTCAAAGAAACTCCCATTTCTCCCCCTCGAGAGGAGAATATTGACAATTCGAGGGACAGCATCCTTGATCTTTCGATTGCTCAACCTTCAGGTATTGTGATCTATTTATCTTTCTGATTTCGAGCCATTCATTATCTTAATATGACTTTTTAAATTTTTTCTTTTTCCAGAAGTTATCTCGACGTCTCCCATAGTAACTCTAATCATTCCAAGCTTACCATCTTCACTCAGATTCTCTTTGACTTCATCCCTCAGAGTTTCGAGTACCATTTCATAGATCCAAGCATACTGGGTAGTCTCGGGATAGATCACTTGGGAGGTTTCACTTTCCATGCTTTGCCAATCCCCTCACGAGTTTCCTCCTCTTCAATTCAAATTGAGGGAATCGTGGATGAGCAAGTTTCGAGTCCCTTACCCGAAGTGGTCATTACTGACCAGAGTCCTATACCCATTCTTGAGTCATCATCTACCTCGAGTTTGGTAGCAACAATCATTCCTCCTCCTGAAGGTATGATTTTGAACTATCCTTCACATACTTTTGATTAAAACATCCCATTTAAGGGATCCCTCATTTGTTTCTAGTCATTTTCTTATAATGACTTCATTATTTCCAGGGGATGAAACGGTTCTCGAGCAGTCCGTCCCTTCTTCTTTGAACATGGTGGCAGCCCTGGGTTCTTCATCCGAAGGTATGATTTTTAAATTTCTTGTTTTTTATCATCTTTTTGACTAACACCCTTCACTTTCTTATAAAACTCTCTCTCTGTTTCAGGGAATGCAGCAACGTTGGAATTTTCCAAGGTAGGATTTAATGAAATACTCCACGATATAAGGCTTCGGCCTTATGATCTCGAGCTGATGGGAAGGTTGCATTTTTTCTTGGACGAGGCATCTTCGAGGATGGCAACTTCCTGGCAGCCAGTCTTCAACTCTGCACGCGGAGTCCTCGAGAGAAGCTCTTCATTGCTGCATGCCTCAGTTGCTCAAGGTTTTGACCCTTTCGAGGTCGAAGGATCCTCGAGCCATACTTAAAATGTGCAACTACTCCAAGATCAAATAGTTTATCTAGAGAACACCAGAGCTAGTCGTCTGAAGGTCATCACATCTCTGGATACCCAAATCGCTAAACTTCAAGTCCATAGAGACCACCTCTCCCAATCTGTTGATGCCTTAGACGAGAATTTGATGACCATTCAAGGTGAAATCGGGCACCTAAACCATCAATTCGAAGAGGTAGCCCAACCAGCGCTACTCGAGAGGGATGCTTTTGAGTCTTCTTTAGACATCTTGTTCACCTCTTTAAACTTTATCAAGCCTTAGATGGTTATGTAAATATGTAATCAACTATTATATTTCGAAGGTTAATTCAAGAAATTTTTTCCTGTTTCTGGCAATCTTTCAAGTATAAGTTCTTCGCTTAACTTCCATATTGTTGGTGTATATTTCCTTAAATATTTCGCATTTAAAGCTCTTTCATACTCGGCTCCATCTAAATATTGAAGCTTGTATGAATTACCTGATAATTTACTTACAATAAAAAATGGCCCTTCCCATTTGGGTGACCACTTCCCATAAAAATGATCTTTTGAACCCTCTGGCAAGATTATTTTCCATACTAGGTCCCCTATCTCGAAAGACCTTTCTTTTACTCTTTTGTTATAGATTCTTTCAACCTTCTTTTTCTGAAATTCAATTTGTTGTAAAGCCATTTCTTGTAACATTTCATGGTCCAACTTATCAATGTTCATATTTTCAACGTACTCCTCGGCTGTAAGATGTGCTTGTTTGAGAATCCTTTTTTACTTTACGTCAATCTCCATCGGAATAACAGCTTCATGGTCGTACACTAATTGAAAAGGAAATATCCCTAGACTGTCTTCCTTGATTGTCCTAAGAGCCCATAACGTATCAATTTGCGATTCATGCCAATTTCTTGGATTGTTGTTTATCATTTCGAAATGCATCTTTTAATTAACTTGTTGGATGATTCGTCCTGTCCATTCGCTTGTGCATAATATGGTGTAGAATTCAGGAACTTTAGACCAAATTGAGTAAAAAATTCGAGCATTTTCGTGATGTTAAAGACCCTAGCTTGATCAAATGTTATAGATTCAGGGATTCCAAATCTCGTTATGTTGTTCTCCTTGATGAAGTCCGCTACTTGCTTCGAGTTGATGCTCTATAAAGCCTTAGCTTCAACCCATTTCGTGAAATAATCGACTGCCACTGGAATATAGTTGTGCCTTTTAGGTGAGGCTGGTTTGATCTCACCGATAATGTCCATAGCCCATCCTCGAAATGGTCAACGTATGACTATTGAATTCAATTCGACTGTAGGCTGCCTTAAGACTTTGCCAAACCTTTAACATTGCTTACAACCTTTGGCATAATTTATTCAATCTCGTAGGCCGTAAAGGTGTCAAACGGGCCTTAAAGGGGATGACCCATTTAAGTCCCCTTTATGGCCCTTTGAGACCTTGTCCCATTTAAGGCTTAGTCCCCTTAAGAGGCAAGTTTTAAAGGGGACAAGGCCTGTAAAAGGACTTGCCTAATAGGCCCGGCCGGCCAGTTAACAATTTTTTTAAAGTATATTTTTCCAAAAACCAAAATTATAAAATAAATAATTTAAATTAATAGTGTGCAACGGTCAAAATTGTTGACCGTTAGCACTTAGCAATTCTTTGCACTTTTGTGCAACGGCCAAAACTATTTCTATAAATAGTTCTTTTTCCTTTTTATTTTTTTTATTTTTGCTATCCTATTAATCTTCTATAAATTCCCCAATTCTATTCCAATTTTATTCACTCATCCTCATCCAATTCATTTCAATTCTTAAATTTTTCATATTCCTATTCATTTTAGTACACTTATTATTATCCCCTTACCATTTAATTTTTCCACTACTCTTATCATCCAATTAATACTATTATCCAATATTCATACACCTTACATTTTATTATTTGCAGATTGGGAATTAGAAGTTGGAAATTAAAGGAGAAATTTATAATTTGTTCGACGATTGGTGAAAGAGAAATCCATCCGTAAATGAGAAGTCGGAAAGTGCAAAGTGTTCAAATTCGACGTGAAGGAGATATCCAATTACTACTATTATCCAATTCGACAATTGGTAACATTCACTTTACTTTTATTATTCAATTTATTTGTCGATTACTACTTTTATTTATAATTGTGTATTTATTTGTATCGTAGTCGTAAAATACGAATTCTATTCCTAGTTCAAGTACTTCTCGTAGTCGTAGGAAAAAACAACTTTTTGCCGATCAAATAGGAACCGAGACACAAAATTATTTACGTCTCGAAAACACACCCGATTGTTTTGATACACCATCAAATGAGCATGAAAACCCTACTATGTTTGTAAATGAACCCCGAACACACAATGTTGCATCTTCAACTACTAAACCGGAATAGGAAAAAAACAAGTAATGTTTGGCCATTTATGAAATAAATTTGTGAAACTCGTTACCAATGTAAGTTTTGTGATAAATCAACTTTTGCGCACTCGTCTAAATTGGGCGGGACAAGCGGTATGAAAAGACATCTTAAAGAACATCACCCGCAATATGAACAACTCTTAATAGATTTGAAGGATAACCCAAACTTAGACGTTATTGCACCACATACATTTGAAAATTTTCTTTTCGAGGAAAAGGTCATGAAAAGAGGTATGGCTAGGTTATGCATTCAAGCCGAACTCCCGTTTTCATTTGCCAAAAATCATATTGTTGAAAATTTTATACAAAAATGTCTTCAATCCCAATTTAAGCGTATATCAAGGAACACATGTTTGAAATATGCTAATTTATAATTTGAAGAAGAAGTTGTAAGCTTAAAAGGAATCTTTGATACGTTATCCTCAAAAGTTTCTTTAACGTCGAATATGTGGCAAGTTAGGGGTGCGTCTCATTTTATTTGTGTGACCTCCCATTGGATTGATGAAAAATATTTCTACAAAAAAGAATTGTTGATTTTCAAAAGCTCGAACATCCACACACGGGAAAAATGATTGCAAATGCTATAATTAGATGTATTAATTATTGGGGGATTAGTGATAAAATTATGAGTATTTCTTTAGATAATGCAACTAGTAATACTTCGGCTATACATTATTTAACACGTGAGTTATATCCCATGTTAGATGGCTTATGTTTTCATGCTAGATGTGTTTGTCATGTTATGCATCTTTGTGTTAAGGATGGCTTGTGTAAGCTAAAAAAAACATATAATCATCATTAGACATTGCCTAACTCATTTTGAATCGTCTAGTAAAAGAACACAACAATGCAACAAATTGTGTGCAACATTCGGCTTAAAAGAGAAAAGTATTTATCTTGATATGCCTATTAGATGGAATTCAACATATAAAATGTTGATGGATGCACATCCATATGCGAAGGTAGTAAATCAAATATGCAACAACATTTTAAAAAGGATGCAAATGATCCGGATTATATAGTAGATGAAGATTGGGATGTCATTCATGTAATTGCTCCTTTATTAGACGTTTTTCATAATGCTACTATATTATTATCCGGTTGTTATTATCCTACTTGTGATATTATGTTTGGTCATATGATTCTTATTGCTAGAATGTTTAAACAACATAGAAATAATGATAATGTAGAAGAAAACATATGCGATATGGAAATTAAATGGCTTAAATATTATAATAATATTCCTAGTGTAGTAATTTTAGGGGTTATATTTGATCCGAGGCGCAACATCAGAGGTTGTAAGTATTTAGTTAAATATTATTATGAATGTTTCGATTATCTAGGCGTAGATGTAGATTATGAAGTTTCAAGAGTTGCCAATTTGCTATCATCTATAGTTTCATGGTATATCACAAACAAATCAACTTCTGATCAACGTTCTACTTCAACAAGTTTTGGTAAAAGACCTTCATCTCTTTATCCGGGTCTTTTGAGTTCAATGAAAGAAATAACAAACATGTCAGAAACTAGTGGGTCGAACGAAATATATAAATATAGTATTGAAGAAATTACTAATGAAGGTAATGATACATTAGGGTGGTGGATCAATAACAGAAAAAGGTTTCCTATTTTGACAACTATTGCTCGTGATATACTAACAGTCCAAATGTCTACCGTAGCTTCGGAAAGTTGTTTTAGTGCGGGTGATAGGACAATAACGGACAAAAGATCACGAATGACCCCAAAAACGGTGAAAATGTGCATCCTGTATAAGGATTGGCTTAATCAAGCATGGAGAGAAAAAGAGCTTCAAAGAGATGGTGCCAAATACATTCCACCCACTTTCATGGATGATGAATTAAGTGAAGATGAGCCCAACTTAGACGGGGGAGACAATGCACCAGATGACGATTCAACAGATGATGACGGGGATAACTACTATGAAGCCCTAAATGTGGATTATGAATATGGCGGTGGATCGGGAATATATCCAACGACAGATGTCGCGGATGATATAATGGACATTATGAATAACGAATTTTAAATTAATATTCTTAATTAGTATGTACTTTTTTATATTTGTTATTTTGTACAACCTAATTGAGAATTTGTATCACTTTATGTATTCATGTATTTGAGAAGTACTCCAAATTAAATTCAATAAAATTGAGGTATTTAAGTAAATTAAGTAATTGTATTCATGTATTTTGAAATTGTATTACTTTGTATTTTGTACAACCTAGTCGATTATATTACTTTGTAATATATGTAATTACTAAAATGACTATTTTTATATATAGCCAAAATAAATGAAAGAATTTTTTTAAAAAATTCACTAGATAAATATTGAAATGAAATGATAAACAAATGCACAAATAATAAATAAAAAAAACTGATTGCCCAAAGGTGATTCAATTTTGGGAGTCCCTTTAAGGCCCTTTAAGGTCCCTATCCCATTTAAGTCTCGTCCCCTTTACTAAAGGAGCAGGGACGGCCCCTTAGTAAAGGGGACCTAAAGGGGCCAGATCGGGCCACATCGGCCTATCCCCTTTAACTAAAGGGACAGATCAATTCGGCCTCCCACAAACAAAGGGGCCTAACGAGACGGATAAATCCTGCTCTTTAGGCCCGTTTGACACCTTTAACTGTAGGCCAATAAAAACTATATCTATGTATCAACCATCTCATTTTCTAGCCTGCTTGATGGGCCCCACAAATGCCTATATGTATTTCTGCCATCGTAAAGAAGACATCCTCTAAGTCGAGACATCTCAATAACACCCCTTGGGAATCTTTCCTATATAATTCTTGTCCGTCATAAAAATAATGGTGAGCCATTAATTTTAATTTGTTTGAGAAACCCCTTAGATGGATTTTTAAGATAGTCAATAATCTAGAGCCGCCAATCGTTGCTTTCTTTCATAATATCTATTTTATTAATAAATAAATGTCTTTGTTCGAAAGGCAATAAAACCCTAATTTCGAGTTGAGTTGTTGTTTCGAGTAGACAAGGGTCAACCTTGTACCCTGATGCCAACTAGGCTAAGTCATTGGCTATTCGGTTGTTTTCCCTTGGGACATAAGCAACTTTAATAGTTTCAATTTGCTTAAATAATTCGTGGACTCGAGCAAATGAGGTTACTGCCACCGGGCTTATGCACTTGAATATTCCCTTTACTTGATTTATGATTAACTGGGAATCGCCTTTTATTTCAATGCTTTTAGCGTTCAATTCGAGTGATATTTCCAAACCTAAAATACGAGCTTCATACTCCGCTCTATTATTTGTGCAATCCCCTTCTATTTTTGCGTATATCTTGGTGATTACTTTATTTGGGGATATAATGTATATCCCAATTCCTACACTATCTCGAGTGTTAGAACCATCAAAATATAAAACCCATGGTACTAATTATATAAACCTATTCTCGAAACTGTCAAGCGTTTCTTCTATCTTCGAAAGATGATCAACCAAGAAATCAAGCAATGCTTGCCATTTTATAGCCTTTTAGGGCATGTAGACCAAATCGAATTGGAGTAAACTAAGACTCCATTTACTTAAATGACCTTTCACTAGAGGTTGATTCATCATGAATTTAATCACATCTGTTGGTGATACAATCTCTATAACATATGCAGAGAAATAATGCCTTAACTTCACATATGCGAAATAGAGACTGAGGCACCACTTCTCGATTGAAGTGTATCTTTGCTCGACATCATTTAATAACCTGCTCAAGTAAAAGCCTACTTGCTCGAATCCTCTATCATTTTCTTGTAGTAAAAGACATCCAATTGAATATTCTGCTGCTGATATGTATAGCCTTAGTTTTTTTTCCCTTTTCAAGGAGAAATTAAAATCGGAGGCTGTGTTAAACATTTTTTTATCGCCTCGAAAGCTTCTTGTTGTTCTTTTTCCCAAACAGAATTCTCCCCATCTCTTAGACGTAAGAGTGGAGAAAATGTTTCGGTTTTTCCTGCTAAATTCGATATAAATCTTCTTAGAAAGTTTACTTGTCCCAAAAAACGTTGCAACTCCTTTTTATTTTCGGGAAGTTTTGCATCCAGAATTGCTTTAGATTTATTTCGATCAACTTCGATACCTCTGTTATGAATTAAAAATTCCAAGAAGTTCCCAGCTCTTACTCCGAAAGCACATTTTAAAGGATTCATTTTTAAATTAAAATGTCTCATTCGTTGAAAGACTTCGATTAGAGACTTTATGTGTTCCTGATGAGTTTGGGCCTTGATCACAATACCATCAATGTATACTTCCATTGATTTTCCAATAAGGTCGTGAAACATGTAGTTCATGGTCCTTTGATAAGTGACTCCGGCATTCTTTAAACTAAAAGACATTACTATCCATTCGAAAGTACCTATAGAACCTGGGCATTGAAATGCCATTTTATTTCTATCGATCTCGGCTATTTTCAGTTGATAATATCCTCAGTATCCATCCATGAAGGGCATGAATTGAAATCGAGCAGATGCGTCGATCAAAGTATTAGCCATTGGCATTGGATATTCATCCTTTGGTGTGGCCTTGTTTAAATCTCTGAAGTCAATGTAACCTCATACTTTACCATTCTTTTTTATTACTGAGACTATATTCGCTAGCCATTCAACATATCTTGTTAGCCCGATGAATTTATCTTCAACTAACTTTTCGATTTCTTCTTTAATTGCACCCATTAAATCAGGTGATAACCTTCTCGGGGCTTGAATGATTGGTCTAAATCCAGCTTTTATGGGCAATTCGTGTCGGGCTATTGACATATCTATTCCTGGCATTTCGTGATGAATCTAGGCAAAATAATCTTTATAATTTTGACCAATTCTTCTTTTTCGTTTTGCTCTATTTTTGAGCTAATATAAGTTAGTCTTAACTCTTCGAGAGTACCAAGATTAACCTCTTCCAAGGGGTCTTGGATATCTTGTTTGATATCTTCATCGGGTTCCAGAATTCCCCCCTCGAATATATCTTCTATTTTTTGATTTTGTTGTTCAAAATTATAATCATTATGTAGATCAGAGTTCGAATCTGTTTTTCCAATCAAATTATCAAAATAAACAAGCAAATTCAAATTAAGCTTTTCGATTATCAATTTCTTAAAAACTTTGTAGTCGATTATCCATAAATACAACTTAAACTATAATTCGAACACTTCAATCTAAAACTGCTCCATTTTGATTTGGGCAGACTTCTGTGTTACTTCTTCGGATTGGTCTTCAATTTCTTCTTTTGTTCCTTCACCAACTTCTCCTTTAGCCTTTTTCGATGATTTGAAAAGATGAAGCCTCCTTGTCCCTCATTTCGAGGTCTTCGACGCCATACCTAGCATTCACAATTTGTGTATCCACAAAATACGAATTATTTTCGGTGTTGACTACTTCAAATTTAACACCATTCCAACATATCAAAAACTGATGCAAAGTCGAAGGATAGCAGTAATTTTAATGAATCCAATCTCTACCAAGCAATGCATTAAATGATGAATTCGTTTTCACCATGAAAAATGCAGAGTAAGAACTCATAGACCCTACTCAAATTCGACAATGTAGAATTCCCAACACTTTCGTTGCTTGTCCCGAAAAACCATAGATTGCCACATCAGCAGCCACCAAGTGTTTTGAAGACTTGCTTAACGTAGCTTAAGTGCTTTCGGGTAACACATTGACAGTCGCACCATTATCTACCAAAAATTTGTTAATCTTGATGCCCTCGATTTCGGCTTGAACATATAACGGTTTCATATGGTTATTATTTATTGTTTCTTTCAAAAATAACAACTTTACAAAATGTTCATTTTCGTTTTCTTTTTTATCAGTCTTATAGTGGATAAATTCAAAACAAGGTGAGTTACCTCTTCCTAGGGCAGTCAATGCCTTCAAAGTATTTTCTTCTTCGTCTGATTCACCTTTCTTCGAGGCGAATTCGGCTGGCAGAATTGTCACCATATTGCAATCCTTGTTTTCCTCGTAACTCAAAGCCCTTGGAACAAAGGCTACATTTTTTTCTGCTTCGACTTCGTTTGCCAATTGTCCATCCAACGTATCATCCAATAGAATGTCTAGGTCATCTCCTGATTCAAAATCTCCCGAATCATCTTCTCCTGCCACAACATCCTTCTCTTGAAGGTTCGCATCCTTCATCTGGTCACTTAACCGGACTAATTCCTTTTCGAAGTCATCCTGGCTTGACTTCCCAACTATCTTTGATTTCAGAATTCCCTTGGCCAAAGCTTCTTTCTCAATTATTAAGTTGGCAATAATTGTTTCTTGCTGCATCTCCATTGCTACCACAACCCTCGAATAAGCTACTTGCTGGGCTATCGATCTTGCCCTATTGTTTTTGTTTTGCTCGAAGTTCTCACGGTAATCATTCCTCCTTGGGTGATTATGCGGGAAACCTCTTCCTCCACGTTCTCGAAAATGCCTCTGCGAAGGCATTGGTCCTGGGATTCTGTTGCCAAATTCTTGCCTTGGCCTCTTGTTCCAGTTTTCCACCTTTTGATAGGCAGGAACCCAGTTCGGATCATTTGGGATTACGTACAATCTCACCAACTTAAAATGAAGAGTGTCGGCGCAATGGTTACATAATGCTTTCTGCAGTTTAGTAAGATTGTTCACCACTCTCACAGGAGTTTCGTATATGGTTTCGTACAGGGGCATTTCGAGCGCCTGTTTGTATGTTTTCTCTTTATTCTTTTGTTTTTCTTTGGGCGGTTCGATTTCTGCCTGTTTCTCTTTTAGTTTGCCGTTTTGATCCAAGCCCAAAATCCTCTTCTCGGTTGAGGATGAGCTAATCAAATTCTTCTCGAGTTGCTTTGCCACAAAACGCCTAAAAATCTGGCATTGATCAATGGTGTAAAGGGTGTTCATGTGCCGCTTGCACATCCCTTCGAGCCCTTCGTCCTTGACTTTGGGGAAAGTCAGAATTCCCTCATCAATCAGACGGTTGAAAGTCCTTATTGCTACCTTTCTTTCGATAGTAATCTGAGAAATAGAACATTCGAGAGTGATAATTTCGAGATTCATAACAGAAAATGGATCTTCATCTATTTTAGTTTTTTGAATATCAGGAAAAATGAGATCTTTTGAGTCTATCTTTTCTTAAATCAGATTTCGAAATAAAATGCAATCATTCGTGTCATGTGAAAATGCATTATGCCATTTACAATATGGTTTTCCTTTTATTTCAATTTTCGAAGGAATTCTGT
The DNA here is from genome assembly GCA_019426215.1 of Buddleja alternifolia. Taxonomy (NCBI): domain Eukaryota; kingdom Viridiplantae; phylum Streptophyta; class Magnoliopsida; order Lamiales; family Scrophulariaceae; genus Buddleja; species Buddleja alternifolia. The sequence continues at coordinate 48,003,486 of CM033391.1, forward strand.
GTTTTTCTTTAAATTTTAATTTCTTATTCGCGAGCAACCAATCAAAGATTTGCTCAGTTTTTGTTACATAAAAAGTATATTCTTTTCTTTTTTCGTTTGTAATGACCCGGTAGCCATACAGTCTTTCTTTTCGAGGGCTCCGCACTGATAAGGGGGCCTTTTTACAAATTCTGCTAAGTCCACTTCATAGGCTCCCTCGAATACCCATGGAGTTCCTATTTCGAAGGCATTAAAGTCTTGGTGTTTTCTATTGTTTTCTTCTTTGAGTATATTTTCATATCTTATAGCACTTTCGACCAAGCTTCTAAAATTAGTGAAAGGCACACCATCGAACCTTAGCCTATATTTGAAAGACATATTTCGTTGGGCTAACTGGACAAATTCTGTTTCGGGTAAATTGAGGTGACATTTAACTCTAGCTTTCTTAAAACGAGCTAGGAATTCTTCGATCGATTCCCTAATATATGGCCTGATTTTGGCAAGATCACTCATCAAAATCCTTAGATCTGTTCGAGCGAAATGGTTTTGAAACCGAAATTACATCTCGTCCCAACTATGTATTAAATTTGGGGACAAACTTACATACCAATTAAAGGCTGATCCTGTTAATGAACTAGGAAAATGCCTTGATTTAAGAAATTCTTAGTCCGAGGCCTTTCGACATTGGCAAGTAAACCTTGACAGATGTTCTAAAGCAGAAATACAGTCATCTCCCGAAAACAAAGTGAAGTCAGGAATTTTATAATTTTAAGGGAAAGAAAAATTTCGTCGTATCTAATCTGGATAAGGTTTTCCAGGAATCAATCTATGATTTCTTCGAAATCCCGGTCCATATACCTTTCAATAATCATTTGGATTTGATCTTGAAAAGGATCTTGGAACTGTCCTCCTATATTTTCTCCCATATATGCATTGGGCACAACTTGCCCCCCTGCATGTGGCATTTGGAAGTTATTTGGGACAAGAGGAACTCCTTGATTGGTTTGTGTGCCAGGGAAGTTATGGTTTCCCATAGGAAAAGGAATATTCAAAACTCCTGGATATGTTGGTCCTTGTGTTTGGTTTTGCCCTCCAGGATATTGTCCTTGGGCAAGACCTGGAGTTGTTTCAAAATTACCAAAACCAATGTTACCGATAGGATACCCTGCAGGCACCTGCCCATAACCAACTGGTGGAGTAACAAAAGGTGGCCTTAAAGGTTGGGGTTGGAATTGATTCGCATTAGGAGTTTGGGGATTATATTATTCGAATGTGGACGAGGTATATGACTAAAACCTTGTTGTCCTATTCCTGCCTGCCCCCCAAGTCCTTGTTGGTTCACAAAATTCGATTAACTCATAGGAGAAGGGTTCGATGTTTGGCCAATTTCAAAACAGCTATTTCTATTCTTGGTTTCCCTAGGATAACCTGATGGAGCTTCCCCTAAGTTGAATTGCCTTGTTCGACTTCTAGGTTCAACTGATATTAACTGAGACACTTTTTCTAATAAAGTGTTATGCTTTTCAATGAAAGGTTCGAGAGCAGTTATTACTTGGGCAATTATCATCCTTGAGAATGCATCACAAGTTTGATTAAATATTTCCCCTAACTCGGTTATAACTTGGGTAACTTCTCTAGCAAGACTCTCTTGGGCACTTCTAGCAATATCTTGTACTATTGTTGTGAATATCCAAGCAAACTCTTGAGCCAATGCTCGATATTGATCATTAAATTCCCTCTGTTGATCTTCTCGAGCACCTATTAAAGTCTGTTTCATGACTTTAACAAACTGTTCATACATTTTATCTGCTTGAATTCTGTGTCTTGAGATCATCATTGAGTTATTCTCTAGAAGACTCTTCTGACATCTTATAATGGTTTTTTGTGGAAGTCAAAATCGACGACTCCCACTGTGGTCACCAAAGATTTGTTTCGAAATAAAAACAAACTGGACTAGGGAAGGATTTCTAGTCGTCGGTCCAAGCCCCTTGATAATTCTCAACCTAGAATTATCTCCTAACCCCTACTTATATTTGTTAATGGTGGTTTATGACTTAACTATTATTAATTTGTACTTAAACTTTCGAGAAATGCAAAAATATATTAGAATCACATGCAATTAATAAATGCTAAAAGCTTGAATATAAATTATACCTCCATGAAGAATTCTTTGTCTGAATTACTTCTATTGCGATACTTGAATATAATCAGGGTTACAAACTTTCGAATGCTACTGAAACTATTGCTAACTAAGATAGTACAAGATACTAAATCTAATTATTCCTAATAGGCTACGACTACTTCTAGTTTTACTTCTAATGAAATGAAGAAACTGCAGAGTTTGTGTATGGATGATGTCCCTTTTTTTTTCTTCTTCTCTTATGTATATACTTCTCCTTTTCCTCGATGTCTTGTAACTTCCACGTCTTATCTTCGGTTTCTTGCAACTTTCATGTCTTCACCTTCTCCAGAAACTGTTGCCAACTTCTCTTTCGAATTCTTTGTTCTTGATTTGGCGCCTATTTTCTAGTGTTAAGCCGATTTCTGATCTTTGGCCTTCTTTTCTTTTTTGCCTTTCTTACTCCTTGGGCTTTCATTAAATCCAGCCCATATTCTTTTTTGAATACTTAAGCACACAGATTTTGGGCTTCATTAGTTGCAGGCCCATCTGATTTTATTGGGGTTACCTCTTTTGGGCCTTATTCGAACGTATGCCCAAATTGATTTTAATTTGATTTTAATTTATGCGTAAACACACCCCTGTTCCGTCTTCTCACTCCGTCGTCTGCCTCCACCTCCAACCACGGGCGCCTCTTCCGAGGCATCTCAATCATGGATTAAGATAGTGATCTAACATATGAGATTTCTTTAAAATTATTTGAGTTAAAACTTGTCAAATTTAAGATCCAAGTGTTAATACAATCTATGTACGATCTAATGGTCAGTATTTTAACTATTTAAAAATTTATTTTTAATAAATGTAAGGGCATAACGGTCATTTCAAGAAAAATTAACACTGTTACAATTTTTCTAACGACCACGGCTAGTGAGCCGAGTTTTGATAACATAAGGTTTTTTTTTTTTGCATATTAAATTAACAGAGGTGTTTTTTCAGTGTTTTCGATCTAACACTGGATGTTTTGTTAAAAAAAACCCCACAAAAAAACACCTATACTTAGGGATTATGTTGAAATTTGAAGGGTAATATGATCCTTTAAGCCACATTCCCAAAACAAACTATATTGCTGTGTTTGGATTGATGGATTTGGGCCTGGAAATTTCAAATCCCTTGCTCAAATTCATTCTTTGTTGTTTGACTCGAATTGTAATTGAATTGATTTCAAATCACGTTTAGGCCGAGTGGATTTGAAGTCCATTTTCTAATGGATTTCAAATCCACTCCCACACCCTGTCATTTGAAATCCACTCCAACTAACATTAAAACACTGTTTACACACACATCAAACTTTTTACACATACAATATATTTTTTACACACACTCCATATTTTTTACGCATACAACACACTTTTACACACACTCCACACTTTTTATACACACAACACACTTTTTACATGCACTACACACTTTTTACACACACTATATATTTTTTACACACACTACATATTTTTTACACACAATGCACACTTTTTACACACACAACACACTTTTTACAATACAATGCACATATTTTCACACAAAATGAACACTTTTTACACACATATTTACACACACCAATACTTTTTACACACAAAACTTATGTGTGTAAAATGTGTGCAGAGTGTGAAAAAGTGTGTTGTGTGTGTATAAAGTGTGTAGTATGTGTAAAATGTGTGTAAATGTATATAGTGCAGCGTAAAAATCAAATAAAATATTGAAAAATTTCAAATGCTTTAAGATTTATTGCCAAACAATGAAATTGAAATCCATGAATTTAGAAATCCTCTTATAAATTGATATGTATAGCCAAACAAAAAAAATTTAATAGTGTAAAATCAAATTCAAGAGGTTTAAAATTCATTCATTAACTTTTTTGCCAAATTCAAATTTATCAATTCAAACACAGCCTATAAGAATTTGTAAGCCCACTGAATTGTCATGCATCACTCAATTTTGACACTAGTGGCTTCATTGGCTGGGCCCACGTGGAGACCAAAAATATATCTTTTATTCTAGTGTCGGGCCAGGCCCAACTGACAATTCCTCCAAAGCACACCGTAATTTTTGTCTTGTTGTTGACGTATCCAACTATGCACACGTGGTGTACTATAAGCCTCACATGTGGATGATAATTGGTGGGTATCGGAGTCTAACTCGCAATGAATATTCACTACATAAAGTGTTAAGACATTATAAAATATATATATATATTTTGGTGAATCCTATATATGTTTTAGAATATTCACTATGAGTTAAACTCCCTGTACCTACCAAGTATCACCCCTCACATGTAGTACATATCGGTCCGTCCAGGCGATTTTATGATTACGGGCGGACCCAATGGTTCTTAATGCTGTTTAAGACGATACATTGCACACGGGAGAAAGAATTTAAAATAACTTCACTAAGTATTTATGCTGACGGTTTGTTTTCTTTCGTTGTACTAGCATTTCCAATTTTTTTTAATTTTTTTTTGTTTTCTACAGCTATTCTAACCCTTTGTGTCAGACTAATGATGTCGAGTCGGGAATATCCACAGGAAGTGTGAGGCTAACTCTCCCAAAGAAATTTTTTTCCATACCCAGAGCTCGAACTCTAAATCTCTAATTAAAGAAATTGAGGCATGTACCGCCTCAATCAACTCTCTTTGGTCAAATTTTTTTTTTTTTTTTTAACAAACATTTTCAATTGTCACTCAAAAAGTGGTCCTAACTCTTAAGTTTTAACGAAATTTATGGGTTTAATTGGATGGTATATTCATTTTGGAAAATTTTTTTTCATGACAAAAGTGAGAAAAAAGATTTTTAGGGATAAGAAATGTTGTGTTAGAAATGTGGTTGGATGAGTTTTTTTTAGAGAAAAATATGAAATGATTATGGTTGATGTGATATGTTTTTTATTGTGAAAGTTTGTTTATATTAATGTTTAAATATAATTTTTCATAAACATATTTTAGTCAAATTTATCGATTTAGTCATCAAAAAATAGGCAAAATGGATCTTATTTTGCTCGTTACGTTATTTTACATTAGAATATGTAATTAATTTGATTTTCGGTGTTGAACAATAGCCGGACCAAACCCTTTTAATTGGTGAATAAACTGTCAAATCATGAATAGTAAAAATGTATTTTTTTCTTTTTTTCCAAGAATTTTTCATAGAAACTTTGAGATTTTTATTCAAAAAAATTCTCATGATATGCTAACCAAATATATTTTTGAAAGAAAAAATGTTTGAAAAATATTTTTTTGGAGATGGAATGTCCATCCAATTAAAGCCTATATTGTTGGTGACAGCACCGTCACTCACAAAAGTTTTCTTGATTGATGACGTATCAACTATTTGTATACTTTTCTAGTTTTTTTGAGGGCTATACTTTTCTAGTTTTAAACATGATTTTACGGAGTACTGTACATATATCGAGTACGAATGTTGTGCGGATATTGATTGGGCACGTATTACACATCTTATTGAAGTGTCTAGAGTAAAAAAAATAAATTAAAATTGGATACCATGCTGGATGAGAAAGCGAAGTATTCGGCACTTCGAGGGTACACGTGGGTGAGTATTCTTTAATAGTACTTTGAGGTACAATTACCTTTGAAATTTTTGGAACCTATAGATAGTAAATTAGTGGTATGCTTAATGTTGCATTTTCATTTATGTCGTACGGAGCACCGGATTGGAATTCTTATAAAAAAGGATTAAGCCTATTCAGTTCTGGTTATATATTATTATATTTGTGAAGTCGTATTTTTGAATTTTGGAATTTATCGAATATCATATCCGTAGCATATTGTATTTGTATTTTCGTATTCGTATCCATCTTTCATAGATAAATAATAATACTATAAATTGATGTGAAAACTCTAGAAGTGAAAATTAAAACTATATATTTATGTATGTGTCAGGTGGGGAGAGGGGGGTGAGGCATTGATTGTTGTTATGATGCACGGACACATGACACAGTGACATAGACCCGACATGATATGGACACGGCATACGATATTTTTCAATAAATTAGAACACGACACGGCTCCAACACTAACGTCAAATATATATGTATAACATAAATTACATCTTGACTTCAATTTCAATATAATTTGTTAGAAAAATAAACTATGAAAATATTGTTTGCTTATTTATTGTGTATTTTCTTTGCTTTTTTATGAATCTCTATATATTTGAAAAAATTCAATTACTTATAAAAGATAAGTCAATAATAAATGTAAAATAAAAATATAAACAATCATAAATTACAAAGCAATTACAAATACAATCAAAGTATCAAATACTCAAGAATTAGAATTTTTGAAGGTTTCTATTTACAATTGGAACCCCCACACTTTTTAATTTCTTAGAAAAACTGTCAACCGTATCATCACCGCATCGGACACGTATTTGGTCGTGTCCGACACGGTATCTGAATTGCTTTTCTATTTTTTAAATCATGGACACATATTAGCCGTGTTCGACACGTGAAAGAGACGAGTAGTGTTCGACATGCGCCCGACACTGTATGGGGATAATTTTTGGAGTGTCCGTGCTTTATGGGTTTGTAGAGAAGGAATTACATAATATTGTGACAAAAATCGCATTATAAAAGAAAAATTAAATGATTGAAAACCATTTTTTTTTTTTCAAGATGTGAGATTTTGACAACTTATATGATTGTGAGATTTTTGTAAATCGCACCAAAAGTGTATAAGAATAAACTAATGGAACTAAAAATGCAATTTTTCCCAAAAAATTAAATCTCAAGTTTCTACGCCATACTATTTATTAAACACGATGAAAAGTACTTTCGAGATTTAAATTATTAAACATTCATGAATCAACCAACAAACATAAAGATAAATATAATGTTTTACATAATAAAAATGAATGCACAAACTTATATAGTCACTACAAGAAAATTAAGTATTGATAAATAATGGCAATGGAAATATATACCATGGTTTGAAGTCGTGGTCTATAACAATCTAAACTCAAGGCTAATTTCGCCGTAGTAGATGTCTCATAGTGTCACGCTAATATCAATCGTGGTGGAAAAAGAATGATAACTATTTTAAACTCCAACAAGCCTTGGTGAAAAAAAATGCTAATGTAACACTGTTTTACAATGACTAAAAAGTGATAGTCTTTGTAAGGAACTAAATATTGACAATGGTTATAAGCCATGAGCAATATTTTTGCAGTGCTTGCAAAGACCATGGCTAAAGCCAAGGCAAAGCCGTAGTAAATCAATTTTGACCATGGCAATTTGGATTTTCACCATAGCTAAGTGACATGGGCAAAATTCAAATTCTTGGTAGTGAGTTCAGCAAAATCAGACGATCTACAATAGAGTTTTTATTCCTCCACTATAAGAGAAATTTTGTTGGTACAAAATCCACTATTGATGAGTTGGATACTCCTAAAATCCACTCCCAATCATGAAGAACACCACCCTTCGTATTTCCTCATCATGCTCGAGTTCTTTCAATTATCTCCTATCTACGGGGTGATTCTCCGGAGTATTATAGAAGTAAATAGAGTCGATCTCATATTTATAGGAGAAGACTATTTGTTACTTACTCCTAAAATTATGAATCATAATCCTATGGCTATAACACAAAGGAAATCGAATGAAATACCTTGTAGACAAAGAACCACATAATTGATTATGCATGTACTTAAGAAATAAGAAATATGCAAAATTAATCTCGTAGTTATAGCCTATAGGGGATTGGCAAAACCGTTCCCTTTTTATTATCTGAAAAAATTAGTCTTGTATCTATCAAAAACTCACTAATTGAGGACTAACACTATAAAAAAAAAGATATAAGTGACAAAATATCAAGTTGCAATCTAAAAGTTGACATTTTTTGACTGACCGGATCGGTCACCCCTCAACCCCCTATCTCAACAAGGCGGAGATATTGAGTATTGGAATGAAATGGTAATCGTAAAAAGAAAAGCCTGCTACCGGAAGAAAGACCCCCCGAGTGCCTTCCTATGTTGGAACTCCCAGTTCATGGATTAACGAAAATGTGCAAAAGCTCTATTTGCCTCTGCCATTTTATGAGTCTCTTCCTTATTTGCGTATGGCATCGCCATTCTCTTTGGCAGCAGCCAGAGGTACTTTCACTTCCTTCCGTATGTCGGTCTTGTGAATCTATCTTCTCAAGCCTCTAATTATCAATGTTTAGCAACAAAGAAATTTGTTTTGCCACAACAATAAGTTTTAAATGTTTAATAGTGACAAGATTTGTATAGAAATTGTTACTCTTAATAACTAGTGACAAAGAAATTGTTGTCAGTATTGACAATTAGTGACACACTTGTAGTGACAACAATCATAGTTGTCAGTTGTCACTTTATTTGTGCTGTCACTATACATGCATCACTAATTGTCAATTGTAACAAGTTTGAATAAATTCTTGTCATTAAAAATCTTTATCGTGGCAAAATAAAAATTATTGTCAATCATTATGTATATCTAGTTGATGTGAGTGGAAAATAGTCTGTGGGACAAGCTCATTAATCAATACTTATTGGGCTTCAACCCATGAATCACGGACTTGGACTCTCCTAGAAAGCATATGACTTAGCTGGAGGCCCCGACAACCCGACATGTGTAGGTGGAGCAGATCTATTTAAGACAAGCCTGGAGCCAAGATCTTATCAATCAAAAAACTTTCCATATCAAGACCTGCAAAGATCAAGCCCGATATCTCATATATTTATCCTTTTTACCCGATTAGATATACCAAAAAATAGAGAGATCTTAATTTATTCTCCTGACCTTATGTATTTTAGGCATAATTGACTTACTATTCTAGCCTACCCATCAAATTCTTGGAGAAATACCCTATGTGAGGATGAATAAACCAAGCTACAATTTACACCCGTGGACGTAGGTCTTCATTAGACCGAACCATGTAAAACTCTTGTTCATTTTTTTATATTCTTATGCTTTATATTATATTATTATACAGTATATCACATTATTTTTATTGATGTGAATCGGACACACATCAATTGTTGTCGCCTATGAGAACTTGAGCGAGAGACGTGAGTTATTTTCATCATTTTATGAAATGTTGAATGGAAAATGGATTAGAGAATACAACAAAAAAAATCAGGGATGTCTGACAGAAGTCTTTATATTATATTATTATACAGTATATCGCATTATTTTTATTGATGTGAATCGGACACACATCAATTGTTGTCGCCTATGAGAACTTGAGCGAGAGACGTGAGTTATTTTCATCATTTTATGAAATGTTGAATTGAAAATGGATTAGAGAATACAACAAAAAAAATCAGGGATGTCTGACAGAAGTCTAAGGTGCAGTGTTTTTGACCTTCCATTTTCAAATAGACTTTGAAGAATTAACTCTGAGTATGATATCCTTTATATTTCTTATTCATTCTATGTTATTTAACACACTTTTGTAGGGAATAAGTTATGTGGAATACCACTATAGAGGTAATTATTTTATTACCTTCAAACTTTGAGATTCCCAGAAGATAATTATATGTCATAGCAGCATGTGTCATAAATTCCTAAACCATAACCTGGATCGGTTGAATTTGTGTGATATAATAATTCTAGATTTAACAATTAGAACTTGTTTCTCTTTTTTGGCCAGATCTTTATAAATGATTCTTTGCCAAATTCTGATTCAATTATGGCTCGATTAGAATTTATTTTTTTATAAATATGCATATTTTTATAATGTTCATCAAGAAATAAATGGGTGATTTTCTAATAACAAGTCATCATTTGCTTGGGTGATTATTTTCCATATAAGACTTAATTGTTGGCTATGAGATTTCATTTGAGGTAAAGAATACTTGCAGAAACTTTGTCATGAGATTTACAATTGGGATAAATACAAAATGCCCCCTTGAACTATTCTTACTGTCGCATATACCCCCTAAACTTTAAAAGGTACCAAAATAGTTACTCATGGAAATTTTTAAGCAATTCCAAATACTTCAACCCAAACACAACCTTACAGTATTTAAGCACCAAATAAACTTGGTTAATTATTTTTTCATTGAACTTATATGATTTGTTTGGATGGGAGCATTTGGATAACTCATGAATTTTCATGAGGGACCATTTTGGTACTTTTTAAAGTTTAAGGGAGTATATGCGACATTAGGGATAGTTCGAGAGGGGGCATTTTGTATTTAGCCCTTTACAATTTTGCAATTGTGCAGAAACTTCCATTTTAAATTAAGGTATAAATATTTACAATCCATGATGAAAATGATATCCTTTGACTTTCATATGATTCAGATATGGCTTTCTATGCATATATGAATTCCTTTTTTATGTTGTCACGTGGAGTAGAAAAATTAAACCACACATATGGAATAAGATCATACTCTTATATTACATTATTTTTAATTGTGGAATAAATCAAGCTACTTACCATGTTTATATTATTCGTAAATCCTCAATTATCTTATGGCATTGGTATAGAAGGTCACAAATAAAAAGGAGAATCCACAAGTTTCACTCATATTTTTATTTTTGAGAGCATCAACTGATAATAGATCGGGAACGCATGGTTTGATTTAATTTTTTTATGAAGTACCTTTTATAGATCAGCGATGAATCAAGGCGTTGGGGAACTAGCTATGCAGGTGTGGCGAGCCAGGTAAGCAAGTGTGACCAGATCATACTTGGGAAAAGTTGGGTAGTTGAGCAGATGCTGCTCAGCAAAGGCGAAAAAAGAGGGTAATAGCTGAAGCATCTAAGGCTGCTCAGCAAATGCGGGAAAAGTTGGGTAGTTGCGCAGTTTATGCTGCTCAGCAAAGGTGAAAAAAGACGGTAATAGCTGAAGCAGCTAAGGCTGCTCAGCAAATGCGGGAAAAGTCAGTAATAAGTGAAACAGCTAAAGCTGCTCAACAAAGACGGTAATAGTTGAAGCAACTAAGGTTGCTCATCAAAGACGGTAAAAGCTGATGCAGCTTAACAAATAAGGGAAAAAGACGGTAATAGCTGAAGCAGCTAAGGCTGCTCAACAAAGACGGTAATAGCTGAAACCGCTAAGGTTGTGTTGGGATATAGTGGAGTCGGATCAAAAATAGGATTGAAAGCCAAAAAATGGATCCAAATAGAGCTAAGATGAAAACGAGATGGGTCGAAAAGATTCGGGACCGCAAAAGTGTCGAAACAAGTGAAGATAGACTTGGAATAGCGTCCAGAATGTCAACAGCAAGTTTAGTCGCGACAACAGGGTTTTTAGCCACAGCTACTGGGTGCGGATTCGAGACTTGGGGCACAAGTTGATGAGATTTTACGCGGATTTTGGCAAATTTGAGTCCTATTTTGATTGGGTTTGTTTACTATTGTGATAGGAATTATTTTCTAAGTTGTTAAGGATTGTTTTTCTTATTTGTTAGGGTTTAGACTTTTCCACTATTATAAATAGTAAAACTCTTCTTGTAATTGATTGATTCACTCTTGAGAAATAAAGATGTAGTCTAGGTGTTGATTTGTGGATGTAGGCAATTATGCCAAACCACGTTAAAATCCTCATGTTACGCTTCGATTTATTGTGTCTTATTTATTCTTCATGCTCTAATGCTACCATCCCTAACAGGCCGCTCAGGAAAGACGATAATAGATGAAACAACTTATGCTGCTCAGCAAAGGCGAAAAAAGATGGTAATAGCTAAATCAGTTAAGACTCCTCAGAAAATACGGTAATAGCTGAAGCAGCTTATGCTGCTCAGCAAAGGCTAAAAAAGATGGTAATAGCTAAATCCTTTAAGACTCTCAGCAAAGACGATAATAGTTGAAGTAGCTTATGCTGCTCAGCAAAGGCAGAAAAAGACGGTAATAGCTGAAGTAGCTAAGGCTGCTCAGCAAAGACTGTAATAGCTGAAGCAGTTTATGCTGCTCAGCAAAGGCGAAAAAAGACTATAATTGCTGAAGCAGCTAAGGCTGTTCAGCAAATGAGGTAATAGTTGAAGCAGCTAAGACTACTCAGCAAATGCGGGAAAAAAAACTTAATAGCTGAAGCAGCTAAGGCTGCTCAGCAAATGATGGGATAGTTGAGGCAGCTCATGCTGCTCAAACAAATGGAAAAAAAGTCGGTAATAGCTGAAGCAGGTAAGGCTGCTCATTAAATGAGGGAATCCAAGTCAGGTCTCTTTGCACGACCAAAAGGAAATGTAAAAAGTTCCGTAATGAAAATCATCCTTGGACATCATTCAGGTATCATGACCATAGCATCATAGGCATGATCAAGCATCATCTATGCATCATGTGCAAAGCTACTTGTTCACATAGAGGAAAATCGTCTGTACCCCCATGTGATAAGTGTTATTCTTCAAAAGCCCCCCTGTGATAAAGAAATTCACACAACACCCCCATGTGAAAAAAATAAAGGTACAATTTACCCCCCCCCCTACGCGCCTCACTCGCGCTATGTGCGAATGGTTGCAAATCATCTGCCTTTAAATGACCATTTTACCCTTAATCTAACACCATTGATCTCATAAGATAAATCTAATGGTTTATATTAAATAACTATCTATTTATTCAATTTCATATTTTAAAATTATAAAAGATATTTGAAAATGTATATATATATATAAATATATACCTCTATGTAATCCTACCACCACCACCGCTCGCCGCCATTGCCGCCGCCCTTCATCCCCAAATTAACACCCAAATCCACCACTATTTCCACCATTTTTGCCCCCAAAACCACCACCCAAGTCCACCATCATTTTCTCCATTTCACCCCAAAACCACTACCCAAACCCACCACAATTTCCACCATTTCAGCCTCCAAAACTACCACTATCTCTACAATTTCAACCCCTAAAACCATCACCCAACACCCCTGCCTATGGCCTGTAAATTGCCACCAATTGCATCACTAATCAATGCCTTAAAAATACCTCTGTGTAATCCTCCCACCACCACCGCTCGCCTCCGTTCCTGCCGCCGCTTCATCCACAAATCACCACCCAAAACCTACCACCATTTCTGCTCCCAAAACCACCACCCAAGTCCACCATTTCCACCCCAAAACCACCACCCAAACCCAACACCATTTCCACCATTTCAACCTCCAAACACACCACCATCCTACAATTTCAGCCCCCAAAATCACCACCCAAACCCCCTACCTATGGCCTACAAATTGCCACCAATTGCATCACCAATCAATGCCCGCCGCCGCCGGTGAATATATATGTCTACATGTATTGTATACATATATATATATAATAAGCTTAATAATGGTGGTGGTGGTGGTGTATAGGAGGTTGGAGGTGGAGCTTTTGGGGAAGAAGAAGGTGAGAAAAAAGAATAAAGTTAAATTAAAAATAATTATAAAATTAAACAAATTAAATATAGTGTAAATATTTTCAAAGTACAAGGGTATTTTCGTCTTCACAAGAAGATTCAAAGGCAAAATATGTTTAAGGAGGCGGTGAGTATATTTCTTAAACATACGAGGGGCTAAGTTGATAATTTTTTTATCACAAGGGGGCTTTTGAATATTAACGACTATCACAGGGGGTAAATTAGATTTAACTCTATCCACATCAATAGTATCATGGTCATGGTCAAGCATCATCAATGCATCATGTGCATAGCTACTTATCCCCATCATAAGCTAAGTTGTAGTATTATTCAATTGGGATTAAAGAGTTATACTTTCTGCGAAGGTAAAACACTTTTGCAAGGTTTTTGCGGGACTCACAATTTGCACTAACATTTATCTTCGTGAATTGATTTTTTGTCTTTTCAGAAAATTTAAATAGGTGCTAGCTGGTGGAGCATACGAGCTGGAGGATAGTCAGGGAAAAATACTCCCTCGCCCATGGAACATGCAAAACTTGAAAAAAAAATTATATTTGAATTATTTCTAATGTTCTTTATTTTTATGATTTAATGTATGGACTCACAGAACCGCTAATATTTTGTGGAGTTATAATTGTTATGTTTTTAGATAATACCTAAGATTATAATGCCTTCTTTGTAAGGTCAGATACAAAGCTCTGAAATTCTAGTAAGAATTTGTTTAACCTATTTGTGAAAAAATTGATATGAAATATATGTATAAATTGATTATTGAAATGTGGAGCAAAGGGTAGTTGGTGGAAGGGAAGTAGTCGAAGGATTAGGAATGTACCACCTTGGTAGGTAGCCGGGGTCCGTGACGCTAAGCGTAAAATCAGTGGCGGACCCTAGGCAGACCAGGGTTTGGAGTGATAAGGAGGAATGGACAGCCATAAGGTTGGAGAAAAAATAAGGAGGAAAAGTACGGAGAAATGAAGGTAGTAAGGAAGGATGCCTACAGTACGGGCTGGCCACCCTTGCCCGTTGTTGGTCTCAAGTGGCATATGAAAGGGTCTAGAAGATGAGGGGTTGAATAAACCCTGAAGTCTTTTTCGACTTCAAAAGATTTCGTACTAAAATGGTTTTTGGACGCTTGAAATAGTAGACGCTTGAAGTGTCTAACGCTTGACTTAAGCGTTCACTTAAAATATAGGCGCTTTGGCGAAGCGTCTATCGAAGACTATTTTTGAAAGTTAACTTAGATTTCAAGATTTGAATACTACAACCAGATAGGTTTGAGCGTTCACTTCTTTGATCAGTGTTAGCACAGCGGAATGAATTTTGTAGTCTTCTTTTAAAAGCTTTAGCGTCAGAAGAAGTTTCTTTGTTGCTTAGCGTTTGATTGTGTTTTACTTAATCAGTTTATGCAATGATATGATAGATAAGAGAATTGACTGAAAAGTAAATGACACAATATTTGTAAGGTTCGTTGGGTGGTGTAATCCCAACTACGTCCTTCTTCTCCTCGAACACTTGGAGGCAATCCACTAAAATGATTATCAAAGAATCACACATAATCTTCTACAAATTAGGGAGAGATGGATGTCGATGACTTGAGCTCCTTCATCACACAGATTTCTGCTCCAAATCACTTCAATCCCTTTGCTTCTTTCACCCAGAATTATGGCAAGTATCCAACTTCGACTTCACACAGATCGCGAGGCTTGGATAGGGGTTTTTCTAAAAGGTTTGTTTGATTTTGATAAAGTTCAAACAATTAGGAATATCTCAGTAGTAATGTGGGTTTCTCCGAAAAAATGTTTGAGATATTGGGTTGACTGTCTCAGGATTTGAAGAAAAGCAAAGAGAATATTTTTTTGAGCATTCTAGCTTTTTTGAGAGTTTAAGGAATGAGACTTCAATGCAACAACAATTCGACTTGATAATTGTTCTCTGTATTCGACTTGTTGTTGAAGTCCTATTTATATGCATTCTTGAAAAAAGTGTTCGTTTGACACATGCAAGGGCGCGTGTCTCTCACTTCCGCGAGTGAACAACTTTTGTCCTTTTTTCCTGAAAATCTGCTGCACAAAAGTTGGTGTTGCAGTCTTTGAATAGTTGACAGTCCAATAGGGTGGCTTCTCCGTACGTCTGAAAGTGCTTATCACATTTAATGCTCTTATCAGCATTTAATGCATTTGAATTGAATGCCCGTTGGTATTTAATGCTTTGAGAATATTTGCATTAAAACTCCTTCTGGACTTAAAAATAAATTTAGGTGAAATTACTTCTATCCTATAAGGTAACGCTTGATATAGCTGGTCAATTGGACGCTTGGAGACTTTATCTTCATTCAGAATTCAGGCGCTTGAGTCTTCAAACTATACTTCTGATAAACTCACTCAGACGCTATCAGACGCTCAGCCTAAGACTACTTAGCCTAACAATCTAGAATAAAAATAAAACAAAGCCTATTACAAATCTAACACTTCAAAGCTGAAAAACAAACTTATATATTTTTAGGGTCTAACAAAGGTCCTAATTGTCATCATCAAAACATCTAACATGAAATTCCTAACAATTTCCCCCTTTTTGATGATGGCAATACTTACTCTTTTATAGTTCAAGAGTTAAACAGCCAAAATAAAAGTTAGCTTTGATTAGATACGGTTAGTTAAAGTTAGTTATGCTTCAACGAGATGTTTCAGCTGAAAAAATGCATTTTATATATATCGAGAGTTACAAGCATTTTTACAACTAAACAAAATATGAGAGACAAGAATATAGATAATGCAAATCAAAAAGCTTTAACGTCTTGGTCTAACTTTGTATCGCTTGGGCATTTCAGCTCGGATAGCTTCAGTTAGATTATCCTCCAGAGTCATCATCGCTTCATGATCTTTGTTGATTATGAGCTTATTTTCTTCTTTCTGTCTCTTCTTGAAAGTAGTAAAGTGATTGTCCCAATCAGTTGGGTCAAACATGGGTGTTTGATCCCGTGTGCAAGTCTCCATGATTGCAAAAAAAAAAAAGAGTGTTTGATCCCGATACAAGTCCCCACCATTGCATAAGAAAAGGAAAGGGTGTTTAATCCTGATGTAAGTCCCCATGAATACATAAGAAAAAGAAAGGGTGTTTGATCCCGATGCAAGTCCCCGCGATTGCATAGAGAAAGAAAGGGTGTTTAATCCCGATGCAAGTCTCCATGATTACATAAGAGAAGGAAAGGATGTTTGATCCCGATGTAAGTCTCCACGATTGCATAATGACAGCAAGTCCACGTGATTGTACGTGTCAAGTGACAAATATAAGTCTCCATGATTGCAAAGAATTGACGAATGTTTTGAGGCAAGTCCCCATGATTGTAGAAATTGTACAACCTGACCCAGCTGTAACTATGGCTCAGTGTGCCTGGTGGTATCACCTGAAAACTGATTGGTTTGTTTGATTTTTTGTGAAGAATATTAGTTGTTTGATCCCACAGGAATTATTGGCAAATGATTG
Organism: Buddleja alternifolia; assembly: GCA_019426215.1. Lineage (NCBI taxonomy): Eukaryota > Viridiplantae > Streptophyta > Magnoliopsida > Lamiales > Scrophulariaceae > Buddleja > Buddleja alternifolia. Next base: position 48,020,434 of record CM033391.1, read on the forward strand.
AATAATCTGAACAGAGGTATGGTTATGATATTTTATGTCGATTTGATTCATTTTTGGTAATGATTGAGAACTATGATGAATTTACACTAAGGTTAACCTATTCCCCTGAGAAGGTAGAGCAAGTTTGGTTCTATTTTTGATTTTGTGAAACAAGACAGGTAAGGTATAGGTAAGGCTAAGAAATACGACCTACAAGTAAGTAAGTTAAAATATTTTATGATAAATATGCATACAAAGTTCAAATGCAGGAAAAATCAGAGAAGGTAGCCTCAGATACAGGCTGCCCAGGTGAAGCAACAACATGCTAGTCAACTATAGGGAAGACGATTGGACCTACGTAAGAAGGATTCTCTGGCATAGTTGGAGAGGCCATATCCGTGATCATAACTATAGAAGTAACTTTGTGATGTTGACATTCGAAGAAAAAAGTTCCTCCGCAACATACATCATGAATCAACTAAAAAGGATCGTGGACACGACTACCCAAGCGGCGGAGGTCTGTAGGTCTGCAGGGTTCGAAGAAAGCACTTATAGACCTGATGTATCAGTCCCTAGACATCTAAGCTGGAAAAGATGATTCCAGAGGTGGTCATAAGATCACTTCAATAGATGAAATACCTGGAGTTGCACGACCTGGACAAGCTGGCGAAGCAACTGTAGGTTGCGCCATTTGTGGTTGCAGACCTGCAGGACGACCAACATGAAGAAAAGATAGGATTCACCTCTAGGATAGTAAGTGGATCCGACACTACAGTGACTAGTGGACCATCTCCACGACTAATCAAACATGTCATTTGAAGTTTTCTAGAAGAATGGAGTATTTAACACTCAAAGAAGAAGTGGAGTACAAAAAAGTCAATCAATGGTTACGATTTCTTGGATCTATCTGTAGAGGAAGATTTTTCTTAGCTCCGTAGCTCAAGTGGCTATGCAGCTGAGGCAGCTCGACAACTTTGTCAGCTTGGCCCATAACACTTGTTTATTTTCAACTTTTACAGTTTGACTACGTCAAACTTTAGAGTTGGGGGGACTTATTGATGTGAGTGAAAAATAGTCTTCGAGCCAAGCAAACTAAATCAATACTTATTGGGCTTAAACCCAATGAATTATGGACTTGGACTCTTCTGGAAAACATATGACTTAGCTGGAAGCCTCGACAAGCCGACCTGTGTAGGTGGAGTAGATCTATTTAAGGCAAGCCTTGAGACGAGGTCTTATCAATCACAAGACTTTCCATGTAAAGACATGCGGAGATCAAGCTCGAGATCCCATATATTTACCCTTTATACCTAATTAGATATGCCCGAAAATAGAGAGATCTTGATTTATTCTCTTTGCCTTATATATTTTAGACATAGTTGACTTACCATTCTAGCCTACCCATCAAATTCTTGTAGAAATACCCTCTATGAGGATGAATAAACCATACTATAATTTACACCCGTGAACATAGGTCTTCATTAGACCGAACCACGTAAATCTCTTGTTTATTTATTTATATTATTATGCTTTATATTATATTATTATATAGTATATGACATTATTTTTATTGGTGTGAATCGGACACACATCACTAGTGATAATTTTGACATTGTCACTTTAAATTTTATCACTAACATTAATTTTTATTGTAGTGTTATTTCACCGAAAAGCCCTAATTTGAGCAAAATCCCAATTTAATTTAGAGATTTTTCAAATTTTCAGCTAATTTTGCTTATGTGGACGCAAAAGGTTACTTACATAGCACGTTCCCTTGCGCCTATCCCCATCTCCCGTTGCCACTCTCAACCTTTTCCCTACAAGTCCTCTCGTCCACAACACTCTTCACCCTCCCTCGGCATGACATCAACACACAAAGTCACATATACACATTTCGAGAATAGAACAAACACGAACAACGGGGTCGGCAGGGGCCGTGGGCTGAGGACGACATGGTCGTTGGTGGTCCGATTGGGGACAGGGGGTTGAAACTGATGTATGTTTTTCACTTTTTTTTTAAAATTAATTTATTTAAATATCTTAATTTAAAATGGTAATTGATATATAATGGTTGGAAATATATAAAGAAAAAATGTGATTTTTATGTAATTTTCAGGTGGCATTTTGAAATTTATCCACTTGTCATATTTTATTTAAGTTGGCAACTTTGAGATTCATCTAGGCAAATTGACCTGAAAATTAAATTGGTCATGTGCATATCACATGATCAATTCTAGCCAAATTAAAAAAATTCGACCAAGTTTGTTCTCAATTTGTGACTTTTTGATAGATATAGACCAATTTTGCTAGTTCGAGAAAAAACAAGACCAATTTCGCCAACTCCATAACGGACTAAATTTGCAATTTTGTCTAAAGATAAAATCAATTACCTTAATAAAGTCTCTAATCAAAAACTATCCCTCTAAAATTTCATAAAGCATATATATATATGCTCAATTGATCATGCATAAACCTAAGAAGGGTGTGCGTACGAACAATGAATTAGCCAGGGCAAAACCAAATTTTATTAAAGTGATTCCATCAGCGCTTCATTTCTTAAACAAGTGGTTGAGAGTTTGAATCTCAACTCTTGTGAATGAAAAGAAAAATTCATTGGCCAGTCTACTACTGCTCAATGCGGTGACAGTGGGGTGAGTGGATTAATCATTGCAATCGGCAGTGAAAATCCTGGCGTAAAATTAAAAAAAAAAAAAAAAAGTGATTCCATCAAAATGTGTATATATATTGAATGCCACGCGGTTAGAGAGAGAGAGAGAGTTCACTAAGCAAAGTGCTGACTTTTTGCAATCAAATGAGTAAATGCTCTTTGCTGTCTGCTTTTGACTCTTTGGGAGATAAAACTAACAGTAATCACTACAGCATTTTTACCCCTTTCTTTCTCTCTCTTAAGTCAGCCTAAACAACACCTTTGTCCTCTTCTTTATATATTCCATTTGGACAAATCTCACCCCTTCACTTAGACTCCTGTCTTTGCCATTTCTCTCACTCTACATATCAAGAGGAAAACATATCCATGAAAAACAAGTCCTAGAAAAGTTATCAGAATAAAAGAAAAAGAAAACCCTTTTCTTGAATAAATACATATATATATATATATATATATTCATAAAGTTATCATATGGGAAGACCACCTTGCTGTGATAAACTTGGTGTGAAGAAAGGGCCATGGACTCCTGAAGAAGATATCATTTTGGTTTCTTACATTCAACAACATGGTCCTGGAAATTGGAGGGCTGTTCCTTCTAACTCAGGTAAAATTTAAATTAAAGAATAATGAAAAAGAAAAAATATATTAAGTTTTTTTTAATTATATATATCTTTTGGAGTAATTATTTAATTTCCAATCATTAGTATATATATTTTCACTTTTCCTCTTTTCTTTCTTTTTTTGGTTAGTTGCAATCACTAAAATCTGTGTATATATTCTGCAGCAGCTCCATCACCATCTTCTTAAATGCACATTAAATCTTGTTAGTGATATATCACTAGCAAAAATGTACTTATTTTTTTTGTTACTCTATAACTCACAGGTCACTACTAATAAATTAATTGTTTTGTTTATGATCGATCAGGTTTGCTTAGATGCAGCAAGAGTTGCCGGCTCCGGTGGACTAATTATCTCCGGCCGGGCATCAAGCGCGGTAGCTTCACTGAACATGAGGAAGAGATGATCATCCACCTCCAAGCTCTTCTCGGAAATAGGTATATATGCATATATGTATTTATATGTGTATATATATTTATAACATTTGATCCATACTTCAAAATATCGGCCAATATATATATATTTGGTCTCTCTTGCTGATCCAATATTATTTTCCGGGTTTATATTATTATTGACAGTTTTTGACAAATCAATAATTTTACCAATACGATGATATAATTGGTAGTATCGAAATATTGTTTGGCGTTTGCGAGTTATTCGATAGTATCAAATACCATTAATCTTAATTCAAATAATTGAATTTACATTTTTTTTAGGAAGACACGCTTTGTGATAAGACTTGATAGATCTATTATTAAATATACAATAAATTCTTGTTAGTACAATTATTAGTGAATTGATTTCTACTATAAATTGTAGTTCAACAATTTTTTGTTTGATTTTTTTTATTTATATTTCATATGTATAAGAATTTCGTACTATGTATTAAGGTATTAACTAATAAAGCATTTATATTTACCTACCAAAAAAAAGGAGTATTAACTAATATGGCATTTATATTTATCCATAACTTTAGTAGTTTTTTAAAAATAATTTAACATTTGATAAGTTATTTATTTCATATTACCTGATAATCTTGAAATGACGCAATCGATGTGGAAAAAATACCTAGTATATATCACCATGATTTGATTGATTAATTACACACACAATGGACCACACCTAAGTATGGAGACATTCAAGATCTCAACATGTTTTCAAACTAAGTTAAAGATACTTCGATCAACTAACGAAGAGGGATTAATGGACATGGCACTTGATCTCGCACATGTAAATTACATCTTCTATATAATTCATTTAAATGGAATTCATAAAAATTTGCTCCTTGCAAATGTCAAACAACTTCCTTCGGTAAAATAATCTCTAGCTAGCCTCCTACGATTAAGAATTCTGACTTCATGAGGGCGGATCTAAGCTTAGATAAGGGGGCAGTGCCCCATTGACTTAATTTTTTTGTTTGTTAATATATAGCTATTTTTTAATTTTTAATTGTAAATTACATTTGTGCCCCCCTCAAATTATTAAGTGCCCCCTCAATTTTTATATTTGAATTTTGTCCACCCAAAGTCGAAAAATATCACATTTTCTCCTTTTACTTTGAGTTTGCCCCCCAAAAATCCAAAATCTTGTCCATAACAAAAGAGGTATAAAAGTATAAATTATGTCAAAAGTTGTAATTGAACCTAATTTCTTATTATATTTTCTCCCATAAATATACCGTACTGTACCGCGAGCTCCCCTTAAATCCTTCGCCTATTTGGCAAAAAATAAAAGGTCTGGGCAAGTGCCCCACTGACATCAATTTTTGGATCCGCCACTGGGACTTCATCCCGAACGAAATTGGAGTTCCCAAAAGTCGGATTCCATGATTCTAACTCTATATTTACGTACCCAGAGTAGCATATCACAGTTAGAACACACTTTCTTTTTCTTTTTCTCCAAAGATCATTGTTAATTTTCCCAATAACTAGTATATATACAAAAAAAATTCTCCTTTTACAGATGGGCTGCTATAGCCTCATACCTACCCGAGAGAACGGATAACGATATCAAGAACTATTGGAACACTCACTTGAAAAAGAAGCTCAAAAAGCTTCAAGGGGATGATCCAAAAGCTGAATATGGAAATTCCTCGAATTCTCAATCAATTTCCAAGGGCCAATGGGAGAGAAGGCTTCAAACAGATATTCACATGGCCAAACAAGCCTTATGTGAAGCGCTCTCACTTGATAAATCATCAAACAAAAATTCGTTGTTTGATCATTCGACGATCGCCCCACAAACTACCTATGCATCTAGTGCTGAAAACATTGCTCGTTTGCTCGAAAACTGGAAGAAAAAACCTCCAAATTCTTCATCTGAGAGTACTGATCAGAGTACCATTAATAACCCTTCAGCTGGATTTAGTTCTTCTAGCCCTAGTGAAGGAGCAATAAGCACTAGTGGTAATATGCCTCAAATGCCCCTCACTTTGCTGGAGAAATGGCTCCTTGATGATGCATCCGCACAAGGGCAAGATGGGGAATTCATGGACGCGGCCTTCGGGGAAACTGCTGATTTGTTCTGAAGAAAATGTGCTTAATCTTAAGAACAACTTAGCAGTTTTTAAGGTTTACTTTTTTGTGTTTATCTTTTGTTTTATTGGAGGGTTATTAGGGTTTGAACTGATCTATATAGTTTTTTAATTATTCGATATATATATATATCTATATAACAGAGAGATTAACTGTTTATTATTTACTTAAGTCTCTATTTTCTAATGTGCTACTGGATAGGAATAAGCTCCTCTTTTCTCATCTTTTTGGAACAAAAAATGTTTGTACTTGGTGCTTCATCTGGTGTACATTCCTGAGAAATGAGAATTAGGGTTTGACTTTTAAGACTTTGGGTTGGGAATCACATGAATTGAACTCTTTGCTATATACGTTTGGCGGCTCAGATTGCCTTTGGAATTGAAATTTGTTGAAAGATTTATTCAAATATAGTTAGCTTCAATTTAGATCTATTAAATGCTACATATGGCAAAAAATATTGCGCGGCTCAATTGATAATATTAGGTGGCTCAAGAATACATATATGTCCCATAATTTCATTTTGCACTTTTATATTCCCTAAAAGTAGATAACTAGAGGAATGTTGAACACAAATACAGATATATGTCGCATTTGACCGCAGTTTAATCTTTTATCACATAACCGTATAACATTTCTTATATAACACATATATTATGTAACAAGTGTATAAATATATGGTTACTATTTGGTGAGATGAAAAGTTGTAATATGGAGAAAAAACTATAGTCTTATTTATTGGGAAAAATGCAATTTTGGTCCCATGACTTAATCCATGTGTGCTTTTAGTTTCAGTATTTTTTATTTTAGCATTATATGCCCCATAATTCCAAAAAATGTACATTTGTGACTCACGTTTTTTGGAGTTATGGGACCAAAATCGCACATTTTTTGTGATCCCACTTGAGCCACACATGCTAATTCCGTACAAATACATGACGTAATCGTATAATGCTAAAATAAAAAATAGTGGGACCAAAAGCACATATGTGCTAAGTTATGGGACCAAAATTGCAATTTTCCCCTTGTTTATTTATGTTTTGAAATTCTATTTTCAATATTTTGAATCAAAAATCCTAAAAATTCACACTACAAACTATTTTCAACTCAATACACTTTTTTTCAAAAATTGCTTTCCTATTCTATAATACAATTACTTATTAATCACTACATCTATTATTTCACACGATTATCAATGAATATTCATTTATTTTACTGTACTTTCTCTTCATCTTTCATACTTTACAATCATTTAACTCATCTTACATCAATTCATTATGATTGATTTGACACATTTTACAAATTTCAATTATATTCTAAAAATATAAACAAACACACCAACACATTACATCAAATTAATCACATGAATACTTGTAATAAGCATTTCTCGAGAATTCAAGATTTAAACTCAAAACATAAACAAACAAAGCCATGTATACGTTTGTCACATGTAACAAAAATATTACAAAATTGTGTAAAAAAAAAAAAATTTGAATTGGTCCAACAAATAATTTTTTTTTTGAATTGGTCCAACCAATAATAATGAGTGTAGAATACGATATACCATCATTTTCCAAATAAATTGTCATCAATCCCCCAAATTCAAAGATATCTAGTAAAACTTAATTTATGCATCCTAGAAAATTTTACTTACGGTCTCCGTGGAAAACATGAAGCCAATTAATTTATTTCCGTACTCAATTAACTATTTCTGAACTGATAGAAAGCTGGGTCGTCCTCCAAAGCGGCTTAAGTGAAATTAACTATATCTTGCTTTTGCATTAATTAGTGGCTTATCAAAATTATAGATACGACAGAAACTTGTTAGATCATGGTTTGACTTTTAAATCTTCTGGTGACGCAATTATACTATTATAGCAAATTGTACATATGGGTCCATAAAAATTATTTTTTTTAAAAGGGAAAACGATATTTTATTTTATTTAATAAAAAAATTTACAACGTTAAAAATAATACACCTGAGATTGTGTCTAATAGTGTAGTAAAAACAATTAAAACACCAAATATCAAAAAATTTCAAGATAATAAATCTTAAGAACTAACAAACGAGCCCAAGAATTTTTTTGTGTAACTCCTATTCAAAGAGACACAAAAGTTTTATTCGAGAAAGAAAATAAAATACTAAACAAAATATCTAAAACGCTATATAGCAACTTATGCATCACCCATCTTCATCTTGTTAGATTCGTATCCGTCTCGTCAGATTTGAAGATGTGATGTACAACTTGAAGAAGGGTGCTCTAACTTAACCCGTCGACAATGGTAGTGGTAACAGTGGTGAAGTAGACGATTGTTTCACCAAGCCATCGTTGCGAAGAAAAATAGAAAAAAAAAAATTAGGTTTAAAGGGAGATGGGGGAGAGGCTGTAATATTATAGTCAATCTTTGGCATTTAATGTGCCAGGTGGTTGTTCAATTAAAATTTAAGGCTGTGGATTTCTTTTATCCTTTAGCTAGTTTCACAAGATAAGCACTTTTTTTTTTGGGCACCATTATACTAGTCCCAAGCTTAAAGCCAAAAAAAAAAAAGAAAAAGAAAAACATGCTGGTCCCGAGTTACACAAATGGTGTAATGTCACTTTTGGTCTCTCAACTTTTCACTTAAAATCACTTTTGTTCCTTAACTTTTAATCCTGTCAATTGAGTCTCTCAACTTAAAAATTAGTTTACTTGTGGTCCCTCAGTTCAATTTTGACTGAAAATTGGTCATGTGCCACACACATGATCAAAATTAAGGGTGAAACTAACATTTTGTAATTAAAAACAAAAAAAGGAGTAACTCCTTTTTTGTTTTTATTTAGAAAATGTCTATATCCTTAAAGTTGCTCACGTGCATCGTACGTGATCAATTTTTCGGTCAAAATTGATAGAAAATTAATTGGAGAGACCATATTGAAATTAATTTGTAGTTGTGGAACTCAATCGACGAGATTAAAAGTCGAGGGACTAAAGTGATCTTAAGTGAAAAGTTGAGGGACCAAAAGTGACATTATCCCTATCTTATATTTAAGGCCAAATTGGTAAATCATGATTGTTTAAGGAATCTTGTAACTGGATAAATTTTAAAAAATAAGAAAAGTACAGTGATGCAATGAAAAGATGAAATAGGCAATTACATTTTCAAATATAGTTTAAGGGGTAATTAAAATAGAATTTACCCTTTTATAAACTTGGAAATAAAAGCAAAAACGTGTAAAGATGATACCAACTAGTAGAATTTAGTGTATCCTGTCAACTCACCATAAAGAGCTCCAGGTCTGTGCAAGTCAAGAACAAATTTTTTTTTTTTTTTAATAAAACGATTACATCATTACATCGGATATCGAATCAACAATCATAATCAGTAATTTTTTATTACAAATTAATAACAATAAGCTACAAATTAGAAATAAATAACTACCGTATAAATAGAGAAATAACATACATATTTGATGGGATCGAACCCGTGACCTTTAAATTATAGGGTCTCAATCTTAATATTAGACAAAACATCACGGGCAGTCAAGAACAAAATCTGCAGGCACGAATTTGTGCCTTAGAAAAATGCGATTATAATTCTTAAATGCAGAACATGTGGAGGGTACGTCTGGACTTTGTCCCATTTTACAAACTAGACTTCTTGAGTCACACACACTACACCCCACCAATAAGTAAAGAAAACACCACATGTAAATGGATAAGATTTTAATTTTATTACAAGATCATGCAATTTAAGTAAATTTAAATTTAAGTTTTGACAATTAAAAGAAAATGTGGTGACATGTTTTAAAGTCTTGAGCCCAAATTAAAAAGAAAACTCATGATCAATATGTTTGCTTTGCCTAGGGTGATACCCTCGATTTTTTTATATAAAGAATGTCAAAAGTAATAACTTAAATCTAACACCAGATTTTTTCCCATAGGTATATCATACTGTACCTATTTTATTTTATTTTTATTTTTTGATAGAAATACCGTACCTATTTCATTAATAATAAAATTCTCTCATACTCTATCGTAGACGTAGGCAATTGGCGAGTCAAGTAAAATTGTTGTGTCGTTAATCTTTTCATGCTTTTATTACGTGTTTGCTCTAATAGAAAATTCTCATCAGAAATTAAAAAGCAGTAGAGAGATGGCATATGCCAGGCACATGATAATCTTAATTTTTGGATTATTTGAGTTTAAAATAATATATATGCTTTGTACATAAGACCCAAAAATATCATCCTCATTAATTTCCAATACTAATATTGCAAGTTCACTAGGCAGAAAATTGCAACTTTAGTCAAATAAGTTATGATAAGTGATAAGTAACATATTTTTGTTCTTAAATAATGATTTTCTTTTCAAAATTGCAACTTTAATTTAGTCAAGATGTTATAATAAGTAACATGTTAACATGTTTATTAAATTTACCATGATTATATTATAGGACTAAAAACTCGACCCGGCCCCTAGGTAAACCAGTGAAACTACAATTTTGCCATGCAAAAGCATGAAGTGCCTCATGAATATTAACATCATAATCAAGTAACAAGGTGAATAAAGGCTTCCTTTATCCCTTTGCATGTAGGAGAGGGACTTTAAGATAGCCAAGTAAAATGAGGAATTTTCTTTACAGAGAAAAAGTCGCGCGCGCGCGCATACATACATATATATATATATATATATATGGTTTGCATATTTTCAAATAAAAGGAAGCTTCCTTTTAAATTCAAGACAACATTTATGAATTATGATCATAAGCATGGTGGAAATGAATGCAATTTAGCTGGCATGCATGGAACAGAGTGTTCATGATGAGACCTCATGTCTTCCAATAGAAATTGAAATATTTGTAATAGAGATTAGCTACGAGGGTATAAGCTTCGGGAATAAAATAACTATGGAATATATATATATATATATATTATGGCTCGATTGAAGTTGATGTCTTGGGTATTTAATTATATTATTAATTCATGGTGACTGAAATTCTAGATGTACCCAACGGAACCTTGATTTACACTTCTTTTTCAATATGGTAGGTTATGCCTAGATTGGAACTTAATCATGATTCATGTTTTCTTCATGATTTTTATAGACTTCTCATATTTAAAGTTTCGATATAATTATGATAGCCATTTGTATAAGTTGATCGGGCTTACTGTAAATTTCACTATATTATTTATTATAAATTTAGAATTATATTAGGCACGATGTCCGAAACCTTCTAAAAATAATTAGTAAACGCAAAAAAGGTGGTTGTAAATGGGAAACTTGTCGTGTATTTGCACTTTAGCAAAGGGATTATGCGAAAATACGCATAATGATCACTAGATAACCGTTGAGAAGTGATCAGAAGCTTATGAATTAAATAACAAGGCATGTAACCTGACTAAAATATATTTCATCGGTTCTAAAACACATTCCCTTTTACTTTTTCTACAAAATAAGAAAAGTAAAGTTTTTGTTGTGTGTCTTTTAGAATTATCTTTCATTAATTTTAGAGGGATTTAGTGATTACCCCTAGATTTTTTTTTTTAATTCAAGAAGAGGGAGGATACTCTAAATATCTAACCCGACAAACCCGAGTTGATAGTTATAATTCTGAGCCAAAAAAACTCTATGTAGCTTCATATGGGCAGGGAGAGCCACAACTTATATGGCAGACTGGATTCGAACCTATAACCTGTTACATAAAGTGGGAGGTGGATACCACTAGACCAACATGTTTTAGGTGATTAAGCCTAAATTTTTTGGTAGCTATGTGATGTAATTAGCTTATATTATGAACATGATTTTGAAAATTAAATGTTAAATTTGAAGGAAGAGAAAATCGCTTTACAGAATGTAAGGCGTGATTTAAGTTTGAATCTCAGAATTTGACTTTTGATGTATATTTAAAACTTATTTTTTTTACTAATAAGTATTGCAATATTTGATTTGCATCTCACTAGATAAAACTGAATAAATAATAGGCACTTAGGGGTATAATTTTTTTTTTTGTTAGAGTATGAAACAAATAAAAATAATATAGTGAATAATTTTGTTGGACACATGGGGTCGATAACCTTCCAAAAATAACCAGTAATTTTACGCAGGAACGGACCGGGTCAGCCCATGAGGTGGGCTCTTTTTTTTTTTTGGTAGAATTTGGGGTGGGCTTTGCATTGACAACCCATAGAGTCAAGCCCAGGCTCAAGAACCGGACCAACTGGCTGTTCCAGGCTTGAGCTAGGCTTCAGGGCTAGCCCAACTAGTACTATCCTATTGGTTTTCTCTATTTTAGTACTGGAAATTAATTTTTCAATATTTGGTTTGAATTTTTATTTGATTATTAGGAATTTCTAGATTTGGATTTGGATGCCTTTTTTTTTTTTTTTTAATTCTTTTAATTTTGTTTATAAGATTGGTTTTAAATTCTACTTTGGGTAATCAGTGGATGTCTGACCGTGATGATCACGTATTCCTTTGAATGTAGGAAATGACCTAAAAACTTGGGGGATTACTAGGGGTGAGCTAACGGGTCGGGTTTTCGGGTACCCACCCGACCCGATTGGGTTCGGGTCTATTGGGTGGGAATTTTTGCATAAAATCGGGTATTGGGTAATGCCCTATACCCGATTGGTTCAAATCAGGTATCGGGTAGGAATTTCCTACCTGATATACCCATTGGGTACCCAAAATTAACCCCCAAAAATAAATAAATTAAAATATACAGGTAAATCCATTGTGTTGGACTTGGACAATTGGGCTTAATGTTAATTGAATCGAATGAGTTATCTTATCTATTTTCAATTCTCATTTCATGCTCTACCAAAAAAAAAAAAAAAAAAATCTCATTTCATGTGGTAAATTGTTGAATAGTTGTTATAAAGTATAAATCGATTGATTAATTATTAATTGTTAATTTGTTATTCATTTGAATTTGATTAATTAACAAATTTGAATTTAAAAAAAAAAGAAAAAAAAACCCATAATGGCATCAAAACAAAGGCAGGGCAGCCTCTGTTTTGATGCCAGAAATTGCCAGGCAATCGGGTACCCGATACCCGAATTATTGGGTACCCGATTCGGGTACTTATTGGGTACTTAAATTTGATGCTCGAAAACCCGAACCCGATAGCCCCAATACTCAATATCCACTCCTAGGGATAAGCTAGAGGTTGCTGGAGGTGACGCTGACTTGTAATATGTGTGTCAATTAAGGTAACGTGGTGAACTTAATGACAACGAGTTTGTATACTTTTAGTACGTTGAGTGTACATGTGTTTTGTTAGGGTTTTTACTCGTATTATATTTATAACATTAGTCGTGTGAGAGGTCTCGTGTACATTCACGTTGAAGTGCAAAAATGAGGTCTTAGTTCTTATAATCCACCTCTATCGTTTTGGATTTTGACCCATTTGTGATTCAGTGTCACAATAACACACGTGCTTATAAGACGTACATATCCTCATGTCTCTTCATTGTGAGGCCCCCCATAAAAGGTGTTCTAGCATTCAGAGGACATCGTCTTATATCAAATTCATTATTATAAATTTATTTTTCTAACAGCTTTGATTTTGATTTTTTTTTCCTTTCATGATTTACAATGAATTATTTATCTAAGATTCGAATCAAGTTATTACAGGTAACCAAATTTAACCAAATACACATTCCCTTTGGTAATGAAATTATGCTGAATTATTTTCTATTTTAACCTTTTCCTCGGGCAAGTAATTCACAACTAGACTTACGGGGAAGGGTCACGGAGAAACTTTGTTGTTGGTTGTTCCAAAAATTTCATGCAAGAATTTGAACCAATAATGAATAGGGAAAATTACAAACAGACCCTCTCACTTATAATGTAATTAACGAAAACTTCCCCTCATTTATTAGAAGTTATGAACACGCCCCCTTAAGGGGTCTATTTGTACGATTTATAGTGGATAAAATTATAAGAATTGTTAAACGCACAGGGCGTGTAGTTGTAAGAAACTCTTAATACGAGAGGGTGTATTGGTAATTTCTAATAAGTTGGGGGAGCGGGCTGGGGGGGGGGGGGGGGACTTTGGTAATTACACATTAAGTGAGGGGGTCTGTGTGTAATTTTCCCTAATGAATATAATGTAACTACCCATGTGATTGAAGAACACCGAAAGCAAAGTCAAACTTATAATGGGTCAAGATTTACTAGATTTGACAGAGAATTTATTGCGTCAGTAGCTGTATTAGAAAAATTTATCCATATTTTGAGTTACCAATCATAAATGACATATTCCTCTATTTATATTTGGAATCTTATAACTTTAACTATTACAAAATAACTCAAAAGCTAATTTACCCCAATACTTTATTTTTATCAGACTCCAACTATCATGTATAGCCCTTGGAGGTGTTGATATGTGAAACTTGTTGCTTTGTTATTACTCGAACCTGGGACGACAGATGCACACTCTTACGAGCCCACACTTACTTAGGAGTTGGTCTAGTGATTTCCACCTTCCACACTTTATGTGAGAGGTCCTAAGTTCGAATTCAGGATGCCACAAGTTGTGGCTCTCCCCTCATTTATGGAACTAGATAGTCTTTATGACTCAAGATTAAGATTATCAACCGGTCGGTTTTGTCAGGCTATATATAGGGTATCCCCCTCCTCTTCAATTTGAGAATTAAACTCGTATATCTTGACAACTAGTCCGCAATGGATGAATTTGGTGTAAATTAGACGTGTCATCGTTAATTCCTGATATTAGGCGTATAAAGTTCGGTAATGGATCTAGAGTTGTTTGAGACAAGTTGAATAAGATATATATTTAACTATGATCAAATTTCAAAATTTGTGTTGAATATGGTTTGATTATTATTATAAAGGGAAAATTACACTGGGTACCCTTGAGGTTATTGCCTAATTACGGTTTACACCCCCTAGTTCAAAATATTACATTTAACATCCTGTAGTTTAATATATTGATGTAAGGTTGGGCAAAATTCTCTAATGTTCATGAATTAATAAGGTTTCTTAGTTAATCCTCATATTACACCATAAATGCTCATATTACACCAAATAGAAACACAAATGCAAGAAATTCAGTAAGTTCAAGAAGTTCTAAACCTAACAAATAACACCATAATACTAATCCTAACATATACACTCATATTGTTTACCATGCATAACAAATAACACCCATAATTATACTAATCCGTACAACCTTACATCAATATATAAAAATACAAGATGTTAGATGTAATATTTTAAACTAAGGGGTGTAAACCGTAATTAGGCAATACCTCAAGGGTACCCAGTGTAATTTTCCCTTATTATAAATTAGACCAAATACCAAATAAGTTCGAGTAGTTTAATTTTTTACACACATATCATTTTTTATTAATCGAACATGATAGTGAAATAAATGGAATACTGTTATGGAAAGTGCTTAGTCGAGGCACCGGTTACCAAATTTCCTTAATACAATAATGTCTTGCTCTCGGTGGAGACAAAATACGATGTTTGTGTCCCAAAATACTAGATATAGAGTGTCCCAATATACAACGACTAATGCCTTTGAATAATGACTACTCCAAAATTCAAGATCTCAAGAACAAAACTCTATTAGAGTTTTATATGAACAACTCTTTGAAAATACTCAAGTTAATATTTAGAGAGAGAAGAGAGAAAGAGAAGAAAGTTACTACTTTGGTTTGAAAAATCTGTAAACAGGAGATTCCTATTTAATATTTATAGACTTTCAAGAGTTGGGGCAGAAAAGTTAAAACTTTTTTGATATTGCGAATCAGCCCCAAAATAAGTGAAAATGCGCTTTTCTATCCTATTTGGGCACCAATTTGGTGTGAGCGGGTGCAAAGCGCACTCGTTCGATCAGTTGGTCCGAACATGACTTGCGGTATACTGATGGGTTTAAGTGTGGAGACAAATCAAAGAGTCAAGAAAGAAGAAAAAGGGTCGAGGTACACTGGAGTCACGCCCAGGCGTGGAGACGGCGGCACCCAGGCATGGAATACAGTGTCGAAGAATTTTGGGGCTTGTTGCGGCGCCTAGGCGTGGTCTCGCGCGCTGGCAGCGTTAATTAGACGTGTTTTTGACTTATTTGGAAAGTTTGGAGTTACCTATTGGGATTAGGGCTTTGTATCTTTGTCTCCAAGTTTAGGATACATAAGTAGATAGAATTATCTTCATTGTAATTGTATCTCTCTCTCAAATAATAATAAAATCTCTCTAGCATAGGTCCGTGGACGTAGGCAATTTGCCAAACCACGTAAAATCGTTGTCTCTTTTTTCTTATTTTCTCTTTACTTTTAAGTTTGTTTATGCGCATTGATTCCTAACAACTGGTATCAGAGCACAGTTTCAAGCAATCGGTGTGAATCAATGGCATCCGAAGAAGGAAAAGTGAAGATTGACAAATTTGATGGAAAAGACTTTGGATTCTGGCGAACACAGATGGAGGATTACTGTACCAGAAAAAGCTCCATCAATCGTTGTCGTGGAAGAAGCCTGAAAATATGTCAAACGAGGATTGAGAGTTATTGGATAGGCAAACCCTGGGAGTTATTCAATTGACGTTATCAAGAAACGTGATGCTTAACATCCTAGATCAAAAAACAACAGCATGTTTGATGAAGGCGTTATCCAATATGTATGAGAAGTCATCCGCATCGAATAAAGTCTATTTGATGAGACGTTTATTCAATTTGAGGATGACGGAGGGAGGATCGGTGACCAACCATATCAATGAGTTCAACGTGATCATCACTCAGTTGAGCTAGGATGATATTAATTTCGAGGACGAGATAAGGGCCTTAATCTTATTGTCGGATAGTTGGAGTGCGACAGTAACTGCTATAAGTAGTTCGTCTGGCCAAAGGAAGTTGAAACATCAGGAAGTTCGGGATCTGATTTTGAGCGAGGATATTTGTTGGAGGGAATCAGGAGAACTCACGTCTGCTGTATTAAGTGCGGAAAGTAGAGGAAGAGGTGTTCAATGGGGTGGTCAGAAAGGAAGAGGTCGATCCAAGTCAAAGGGACGAGGGAAGTCAAAACCAGGCAAGGAGGCTGATTGCTGGGGCTGTAGGAAGAAAGGCCATTACAAGAGGGATTGTACTAAAAAGGTGGGTTAGAATCAAAATCGGGAACATCAACAAGCAAACGCAGCAGTAGACGACATCGAAGATGCTTTGGTTTGCTGTGTTGACAGTCCAGTCGACCAATGGGTTCTGGACTCAGGTACGTCATTCCATGCTACTTCATGTAAGAATTATCTAACAAATTATGTTTTTGGAAAATTTGGAAAGGTTTTTCTTGTAGATGACGAACCCTTGGAAATAGTTGGTAAGGGTGAGGTCACAGTGACGACGGCACAGGGAATGCAGTTGAAACTGCATAATGTGAGACATGTTCCGGGGTTGAGGAACAATTTGATCTCAATGGATCAAATTGATAGTGATGGGTACACCACGATGTTTGGTGGTGGTGTATGGAAAATCACCAAAGGGAATTTGGTGGTGGCTCGTGGTAAGAAGTCAAGGACTCTGTATACCACAGATATAAAGGACTCGTTTGCTACAGTCGAGGCTATGGAGGATGTTCACTTATAGCATAAGTGACTAGGGCATATGAGTGAGAAGGGAATGAGAATCATGGCATCCAAGGGGAAGCTACCAATCTCGAAGACGGTTGAATTGGGTCTTTGCAAAGACTGTGTGCTTGGAAAGCAGAAAAAGGTGAATTTTTCCAAGACGGGTAGAGAACCGAAGGCAGAGAAATTGGAGCTTGTGCATACTGATGTATGGGGACCGACTCCCATACAGTCGCTTGGAGGGTCGAGATATTATTTTACCTTCATTAATGATTCCACTCGAAAGGTATAGGTCTATTTTCTGAAAAATAAGTCGGATGTGTTTAATACCTTTAAGAAGTGGAAGGCAGAAGTCGAGAATGAAACGGGGTTGAGATTGAAGTGCCTGAGGTCGGATAATGGCGGGGAGTATGACAGCCAAGAATTCAAAGACGTGCAGAGAATGAGATCAAGATGATCAAGACCATTCCGGGGACTCCCCAGCAGAATGGGATTGCAGAGCGGATGAATGAACGAGCTAGGAGCATGAGGCTTTACTCCGGGTTGCCAAAGACATTTTGGGCTGATGCAATGAGCACGACAGCTTACCTCATCAACCGGGGACCTTCAGTACCGTTGGACTTCAAAATACCGGAGGAGGGTTGGTCTGGAAAGGAGGTAAATTTATCACATTTAAAAATATATGGCTTACCTCATCAGCTGGGGACCTTCAGTACCGTTGGGATTCAGAATACCGGAGGAGGTTTGGTCTGGAAATGAGGTAAATTTGTTGTATTTAAAAATATATGGTTGTTTATCTTATGTCTTGCGAAGTTCTGATGACAGGGATAAGTTGGATCCTAAGGCACATAAGTGTATCTTTATTGGCTATGGATGAGAGAGTTTTAGGTATCGGTTCTGGGATTACCACAACAGCAAAATCATAAGGCATAAGGATGTCACGTTCAACGAAAGGGTGCTTTACAAGGATAGACTTGGAGCAGAGACTGAGGAAAATGAGAAACCAAAGGCTATATTGGAAGAGATCACTCTAGACGAGGTTGCTGGGAATGACACTGAGAATAGGATCGCGGATGATCCGGAGACTCCACCACCAACCTTGACAAGATCGAGTAGAACTCCTAAACCAAACATGAGGTATTCCCCTTCCTTACACTATTTACTTTTGACGGATTCGGGTGAGCCCGAGTCGTACAAAGTGGGATCTAGCCATGAAGGATGAAATGAGCTCTCTTGAGAAAAATAAAACTTGGAGGTTGACTGAGTTACCGAAGGGAAAACGAGCTTTGCAAAACAAGTGGGTATTCCAGGTTAAGGATGAACCGGATGGTAGTAAAAGGTATAAGGCGAGGTTGGTGGTCAAAGGATTCCAGCAGAAGGAAGGGATTGACTACACTAAGATTTTTTCGCCGATTGTCAAGTTAACTACTATTAGGATGGTTCTAAGTGTTGTTGCTGCAGAGGATTTGCATCATGAGCAATTAGATGTAAAAATGGCATTCTTTCATGGAGAATTGGAGGAGGAAAACTACATGGTTGAACCAGAAGGTTTTCTGGAGAATGGACGAGAAGACCTTGTATGCAAGCTAGAGAAAAGCTTGTATGGACTTAAACAAGCTCTGAGACAATGGTATAAAAATTTTGACACTTTCATGGCTAGTAGTGGATATACTAGGTGTCAAATGGATCATTGTTGTTATTTCAAGAAGTTTAGGGATTGCTACATAATATTGCTACTGTATGTGGATGATGGTTGGGTCTAACATGAGAGAAATTGAGAAGTTGAAGAAACAACTATCCACGGAATTTGAGATGAAGGACTTGGGAGCAGCAAATACAATCCTCGGGATGAGGATCATTCGAGATAGGTCGAGTGGGAGTCTCAAGTTGACTCAAGAAAGGTACATTGAAAAGGTACTTGCTAGATTTGCAATCTCAAATGCAAAGTCTAGAAGTACACCTTTGGGAAGTCATTTCAAGTTGAGCAAGGAGCAATCACCTAAGACGGAGGAGGAGCAAGCTCAAATGGCAAAGGTTCCCTATACCTCTACCATTGGGAGTTTGCTGTACGCAATGGTGTGTACAAGGCCGGATATGGCCCATGCAGTGGGAGTTGTGAGTCAGTATATGGCTAATCCGGGGTTAAAGCATTGGGAAGCGATAAAGTGGCTACTGAGGTATTTGAGGAGTACATTGAGTATGTGCTTATGTTTTTTGGGCAGTAGTGTCACTTTGGAGGGATTCATGGATGTGGATTTAGGTGGTGATAAAAATGGTCGGAAGAGTACATCAGGGGACATTTACACTGTAGGTGGCACGACAATAAGTTGGACTTATCTAGGCTACAAAAGTGTGTAACACTCTTCACAACCGAGGCTGAGTACATTGCTATTTCAGAAGCGGGCAAAGAAATGGTTTGGTTGAAGAACTTTCTGAGGGAGATTGATAAGGAGCAACGAGATTGTGCACTTTATAGTGATAGTCAAAGGACGTAGCATATTCAATTGAAGTATCATCATATCCGAGAGATGAAAGATGATGGGACTTTGGATTTGAAGAAGGTGCTTGGTGCGAAGAATCCAGAGGATATGTTAACTAAGGGAATTACCACCGAGAAACTGAGGTTTTGCATGGCCTCAGTTGGCCTCGAACTTATGTGATGAGGAGGCCGACTTATGCTAGAGAAAGAGTGCTTTCATTTGGAGAATGAAGAGTCATGGAGTTTTGATGAAGAGGGGTGTTTCTACTTTGAGTTTAGTTTCCAAGTGGGAGATTGAAGGGTTTGAGTGTTTAGACAAATTAAAGAGTCAAGAAAGAAGAAAAGGGCCGAGGTACACTGGTCCACGCCCAGGCGTGGAATACAGTGTCGAAAAATTTTGGGGCTTGTTGCGGCGCCTAGGCGTGCATGTACCGACGCCTAGGCGTGGTCTCGCGCGCTGGCAGCGTTAATTAGACGCGTTTTTGACTTATTTGGCAAGTTTGGAGTTACCTATTGGAATTAGGGCTTTGTATCTTTCTCTCCAAGTTTAGGATACATAAGTAGATAAAATTCTCTTCATTGTAATAGTATCTCTCTCTTAAAGAATAATAAAATCTCTCTAGTATAGGTCTGTGGACGTAGGCAATTTGCCGAACCACGTAAAATCGCTGTCTCTTTTTTCTTGTTTTCTCTTTACTTTTAAGTTTGTTTATGCGCATTGATTCCTAACAGTATACTACACTCATTTAATCGTGACCATCGATCGAAAAACTGTGATTCACCATCGCAACTGATTGATTCAAAAAGAAATCTAATGGTTCAACTATCTCAGAGAGTAAAAAATTAAATAATTTACTAAACCTACAACCACAACCCAAGTTTGATTCACCAGTGTGAAGAGTTGAGAGATTGGGACACGGCCCGAGTAGGTTTTCCCTCTATCCAATAAATTGGATGATCTAACAACCAAATCATACTGTACCATTTGTGATATATAAGCCCATTATATATCACTATTGAACCAATGTGAAATATCCACATATTTACTAATTCAAATGTCAAACTTTAACACTTAATTTTTCATTTATCCGAAATTGGAATAAAGAAATTCAAAATGCTAAAAACATTCACGCAAGATGTAGTTTCATAATATGTATTAATAACATACATCAGCGCAACAAAGCATTTTGTGAATTTTCTATCTTAATTGTGTTAGTCATGCACTTTCTTAGGCTAGATTTCCAATAGAATCGACATCAAAACTTATTAATAAAAAACAGTTGTTCAAGTTTGATTGATTATATTAATGAATCAGACTTAAAACGAAATTTTAACTATTAATTAATAAGGAGCTCGATTCGTTTCTTAGACTAAATGAATCTCAGCAAATTAGACAAATGAAGACATGATTTGAAGGGCCATGCTCTTAGTCACCTTTGTATATCATTAATAAGGACCTACAAACCGTATAAGTAGATATCATCTTAGAGCTAAATCAACTACTTGTTGTCCAGACCCGACTAATGCAATGCTTTCCCATCAGTATAAATTGACAAAGAAACAGCCAATCCTTTATATATGTTTAATTTCAATGCAGCTGGAACATCTTTTCAATGATTATGATCCCCTAAGTCAATTCTTCATGTTGCTTCTTCTTTCACGGTTTTTGTATTTTTGGTGTAAAATAGTATATATATAATTATATATACGATAGGTGTAAAGAATATTCTTTAAATATAAACTTAAAATTAATGAATTATATATACATGTGTATATGTACTAAAATATGAAATCAAACGTCATTTTAAAATGTAAAATCTGAAATAATTCTTTCACATGTGATCAATGATTAATTAGTGATCATTTATAACCCGTCATGTAGGTAGAAATAACGAATAAAACGAACTCTTAGTTTGATTCTTTAATTTTTAATAGGGAAAATATTGAGAAAAAATGTATTTCTAGCTCGCTCCAATTAATAATACCTTATGCGTTGTACTTTTCTTTTTCTTTACTAAAATTTAAGATCCAAAAGTAGCCTAGCTAAAAAAATAAAAAATCGAATAACAATGCATGCATTATTTTTTATAATATTATTAGAGAAAAATACAAAATTAGTCCAGTAACTATAGGAAGATGGCAAATGTAGTCCCGTATTTTGTGTTACTGGCAATTGTGGTCATGTATCTCCAAAAAATTCGCAATTTGAGGACAAATTTCGCCGGAAATTTTCAATTTGGCCTGAATTGCTGACGTGTCACGCACGTGGGTAAATAAATTTGGGGATTTTTGAATTGTTGTCGAATTTTGCACTTGTGGACAAAGGGGCTAGATGTCATGGGAGTAACTTGACAAATAGGACGCCACGTCAGACCATTTTGGAGGGAAAAACAACATAAAAAATTATAATTTTTATATTCCAAACAATTATATATTAATTAATATTTTAAAAAAAAATAATAGTTAAAAAAAAGAAACCAAACAGCAACCGCCGCCCCCCCCCCCCCCCCCTCTTCCACCCCAAAATCGGAGCACCTAGAGCTCAGCCCACACCCCTCTCTCTCGGATCGGCTTCTCTCCCTCTCTATTCCCCTTATTGAAGTGCGTATGTGTGTGTGTTGTGTGTGTTCTGGTGTGTGTGTGTTGTGTGTGTTCTGGGTGTGTGTGTTGTGTGTCTTAGTGTGTCGTCGGGCTTAAGGTTGGGGGAAGGTTAAGAGCGCGACGGCGAGGGGAGGTGGGGGAGACGGTGGAGATGGCGAGGGAGATGGGGGAGGCGACTGTGAGTGGGTGTTTTGGGGATTGTGGGGGTGGGGGTGGAGAAGACCATTTTCCTTTTCTTTTTTTTTCATTTTGTAATTTTTTCCTTTTTCTCTTATTTCAAGTTTAAAAATCTATCAATTTTATTATTTTCTGTTTTTTGGAAACTTTGGTTTTTTCTTTAATTATATATATATATATATATATATATATATATATTTTAATAATATTTATGAAAATCTGAACATTTTATTAAAATTTATTGCATGATTTAGATATTAAATATTCTATTTTTTATATTAAAAATAATTTAATTTAGCCTTTTTAAATATTTTAATATTTGTATAACAATTTCAGTATTTATTCTTTGCAATAAAATTATTATAATTTTCAATATACATTTATTTAATTTAAAACTATTTTTTAAAAATTAATTTGAACAATTTTCATTTTCTACTTTTTTTGTATATTTTAATGTTGTTGTACATATTTAATATTTTTTGATTGATTAAAATTTTCTTATCCATGTCAGCTCTTTTAAAAATTAAAATTTTTTTAAAAAATGTCACATGGCAAATTCAGCCAAAAAATAAAAATAAAATCCCCAAATTGAATGCCACATGGCAAGCTCCAGCCAAATTAAGGCTTTAAGGCTAATTTGTCCTCAAATTGCGATTTTTTTGGAGATACAGGACCACAATTGCCACTAACATAAAATATGGGACTATATTTGCCACCATCCTATAGCTACGGGACTAATTTTTCATTTTTCTCATATTATTATAAAAACAGTAGCTATATCTTGAATGACTAATTGACTAGTCACGCATGTAGATTTGGTGGAGAATATCCCTTTGGTGAACTCTTCCCAAAAAAGAAAAAAAATGGGGCATATATATATATATATATATATATATATATATGTATATAGGGTCAAGATCGAGTACATACCTTCTTTTAGATAAGATATAAGACCCAATATACACCATTAGATCCATTAAATCCAACAGTCCAAAATAAAACTAGAATCAGCGCTGCAAACCCATTTTTATTTGGCTTAGGGGTATAATAGTAAAATACATCCCATTATACAACAAACAACTCCCTAAATTAACTCCCCTTCTCCCTAAAATCTCTCATATTCAAACTCACTCAAAATCACTGTAAATCACAATTTGAATTCGTATTAATACCATATATTCCCAAATCTAACTTCATATTCGGATTCGCACACGAAAGAACCCTAAAAAATCTGAAAATGAAGTCTAAAAATCCATCGAGAGTCACAGGTACCAATCGTATAGAGGATAAATTCATTTATTTTGTTGTTAAAAACCCATCGAGAGTCACAGGTATCGACTTTTCATTCTATTTACAGTAGTTTTTCGAACTGATATTGTATAAAATCATGTATTTTGTTGAATTTGTTGACAATAAATATGTTTCTGGTTGATTTCTTATATAAATAATATGTCTATTGAGGACGAATCCTGTTTTTTTATTGATTTACCATGCATATTTGTGTAACCCATGGTGTGTATTTTTAAATTAGTGAGGGTAGTGTTCATGTATTATATGTGTGTGTACTTACTGTATAATGCATTAAACTATAGTGTATAATGCCTTTTATTGTGCTGTATAATGGTTTATTATAATCTGATTCTGTGCTTTATAACACAAACTGTATAATATAACCTGTGATATTGTATAATGCTTTATAATATTCTGTATAATGTTTTACATGTCACTGTATAATGTGGCATGTGACATGGCGCACAGGACTGATGACGTGGGGACAAGTGGCATACGCGTGTATGAAAGAAAGAAGAAGAAGTTCGGCGCTGTGGAGGGGCAGATTGATTAGAATTGGTTTGGAATTGATTAATTATTGTTTCTTTATTTAGATTGTTGTCTTTTATTAGTTTCCATGTAGAATATGAGTCTTGTTAGGATGATTTGTATAAATAGTTTGGTAGGATTTTATTTTACCGTTTACTGTAAATTTTGGTGGAATAAGGAGCTTCGTAGCTTGGGCACAAGATATTCATCTTGTGAATGTTCTTTTATCGTATTCATTCTTATTTTTCGAATTCTAATGTTCATTGATTGTTCAGTAACTTATATAATATTATACAGTAAATATACATGTGATATACAGTATGTTAATATGTAACAAACAGTATGTGTTAACATATAGCGTATAATAATTAATGAGATTTCTAACTGTATAATATTGAATAACCCGCTGTATAAAATTAATAAATGTTCTGTATACGGTTTAATTAATTAATGTAACATAAAAAGTATAATGTGTTAACATTCGCTGTATCATTATTGGACTAACTGTATAATGTAATATAATATACTGTATCATAAGCTATAACACACTGTATAATGATTTATAACATATTGTATAATAAGCTATCATATAATGTATAATGGTTTATAAGCTACTGTATGATAGTTTAAAAATCACTAATTGCGGTGTCACTAAATACCACACTGTATATCACCACTCATGTACTGTATTTTGCTTTAAAAAAATAAAAAATATATATATTTTAAATTTACGAAAGGCAAAAACTGTTTTTGGAATTTGGCCCCAGGCTCTACTTCAATCTTGATGGAAACGTCGTTTCAGAAACAACTCAGTATACTTAACATAAGTATACTGAGCACCACCCCCTCGGGCCCAAATTCCATCGTTTTACAAGGTTTTTTTGCGTTTTTGTGTTTTCAGTCGGATTTTTATTTTAATTTTTATGCATTTCCATTATTTTCGTACTTTACCTTATTTATATTTACTGTATGTTTGTTTATTAACTATTTTATAATGTTTATTAGCTATTGAATTCACCATATAATGAGTTACATGATACCGTATAATTGTTTACAAACTACTGTATAATGTTTTACAAACAACTGTATAATGGTTTAAAATCACTAATTGTGCTGTCACTAACAGAAAAATACTGTATATTGTCTTATAATATAGTGTATATTGGTTTATATTGTACTGTAAAGATTGCTGGTCACAATGAGAAGAATGCTATTGAAGTTGTCTCAAATATCATAAGAATTCAACATTTTTATAATTTATATTTTTTCTACTTGAACCTTCATAAATCATTTTTCTCTGTTGGAGAGAACTTAAACTCCACCTGTCAAATACCATCTGTTGGAGTGATGAATTGAATATCAGTTGCCTAAAGATTCCGTCATGAAATTGCCGATGTTGAATGGAAATTGCCGATAATGAGCTGCCGATGAAGTGTTGAAAATGCCGATGGTTAATTGAATAAGAGTTTGGAGTTTTCTATGTCAATCGAGACTCGCCTATGATGAATTGAAATTGCTGAGAGTGACATAATATGAATTTAATGCTTTCTGTAAAATCTTAATTTTCTGGGATCTGAAATTGGAAAGAAATTCAAAAAGGGAAGATGAATCAGTTACAACATATAATTAGGGATTTGATTTTTGATCCTACACGTTATTTGCATTGTTTGTTATACCTAATGACTAAAAAACCCCTATCATCATTAAAATAAATGTAAAAACAGAAAAATAGGCTTTAAATATGGACCTTGGGATCAAATGGTTTAAATATGTAAAAACAGAAAAACCCCTATGTATATATATGTATATATATATGTATATATATATGTATATGTGTATATATATATATATATATATATATGTATATATATATATGTATATGTATATATTAGAGAGTGTTTGAGTGAATTGATAAGTTGTTCAAGATGGAGTTTTTAAGCTCCGTAAAAGTGTAATTATTTTTGTTGGAAAGAGTTTATAATAGCTTAGAAAATAAAATGTGAAGGAGCTTATAAACTTTTTAAAAAATAAGTTAAGAATTTAAGATTTTAACAAACTTCTTTAGATCCATCATCTTACTGACATAATTGTCATTAGCTACATTTTATAAATTTATCATTTTTTCATCCAAACACTAAAAGAACTTAGTTCTTAAATAAAATCAAATATTTTATAAAATGTTTTAAACAAGCTTAACCATCTAAATTTAAGGCAATCACAAAGTAAACGAATTACATTTGGGAATGGATGGAGCCATTCAAGTTGGACTAACGCGTACACATATACATATATATGACGAACTCCAGATCCTAGATGCTGGCAATATATATATATATATATATATATATATATATAAAAATTATTATGAATAATTATTTGTGGATGTCTATTCATCTCCCAATTTCTTTATGGCCAATTAACTTTAATCATTATGTCTACTCATCTCCCAAAAACTCTTCATCTCCATGACTTTTCATTTTCCATCATGAGTAAATATAATTTACTCTTTAGGTAATAAACCTTTGGTCTTCTAGTTTTGTGCCTATAAATAGGCAATGACATTGTATTGTAAATACAGACAAGAATATCAGTAAAAGAGTTCTCTACTTAATTCTCTCATTTTATTCTCTCAACTTTATAATATTTGAGTTTATTTCATAACACGTTATCAGCACGATCCGTCTCAAGGTGTTAATCATTTTGAAATTTGGCTAAAGATATACATGGGGTACTCAACGTATGATGTAAAATCCATTGAGAGATTTTCATGAGTTATTATGAGTTTGTAAAGAAAATTGATGGACAAGATTTTTAAAACAAAGCAAGAAGAAAAGGTAAAGAAAAGGTACGTATATTTTAATATTTAACAAAAATAAAAATATGCAATAATTCTCTTGATGTTTGGAAAGAAGACATATGTATATGTGTATATATTTGATTAGTATTATTCTTTTGAATAATCCTATTATGTTGAAAATATTTTAAGAAGTTGAATGATTGTTATGTTATTCATTTTATACTTTGATGATAGTGTTATAATGACGAATCTTGCAAAACTTGACTTTGTGACTCTTGATATTACGAGAAAGATAGATGTTGAAATTCATCTTGATGCAAATAATTATACTCCATTCCCTGAAGTGAATGTGTTGAGCAATATATAAATTCATATATGCAAATAACTATACTCTATTCCCTCAAGTGAATGTGCTGAGCAATATATAATTATTTTAATCATGAGTCCCGTCCAACTAGTTCTGCTACATTCCCTGAAGTGAAAGTAGCAGCACATAACTATTTTAATCATTAAAGAAATCATGGACGTGGACGTGGTCGTGGATATGATTATGGAAATCGTGGTGGTTATTCAAAGAATACATCTTTCCACCGGAAGTGGAAAAATGATGACGAGAAAAATAAAGGTGGCCAAAATAGCAAATCTGTGGAATATTTATGCTATCGTTGTGGTGGTAGAGGTCATTGGGCACGTACATGTCGTACGCCTAAACATCTTGTTATCCTTTACCAAGAATCGCTGAATGGGAAAGGAAAGAAAATAGAAACAAATTTTGTTTTTGAAGAAGACGATTCTGATTATGGCCATTTTGATGACACTCATTTAGATGTTGCTGATTTCATTGATGATCCTAATGAAAAAATTGATCACTTGATTGGAGATGGAAGTGTTAAAAAATAAATTTGTTAAGTTTTAATTCTAGTAATTCATAAATAAATATTTAAGCATGTTGTTTTCCTTTTAAGATCAATCAATGAATCTATTCATATGATTGTCGTTTATCATATTAAACATTATTGTTTGGTATTGATTTATTTCTTTTTATGTATCAATAAAGAATGAGTATTTACTCGATCAGCAGCAATATCAATAATGAAGATATGTGTCTCGCTGATAGTGCCACAACTCACACCATTCTCAAGAATAAAAAATACTTCTCTTATTTAGTAATGCAAGAAGCCAATGTTAGTACTATATCGGGTAGTACAAAGTTAATTGAAGGCTCCGGCAGAGCTAATATATTGTTACCCGGAGGAACGCAATTTTATATTGATGAAGTATTATATTCTACCAAATCTCAAAGAAATTTACTAAGCTTCAAAGATATCCGCCGAAATGGATATCATATTGAGACAACAAGTGATGGCAATATTGAGTATCTTTACATCACTAATACAATATCTGATAACAAATGTATATTGGAAAAATTGCCTGCATTTTTCTCCGGTTTGTACTACACGCATATATCTACTATTGAAACACATGTTATCGTAAACCAGAAGTTTGCGAATCAAAATAAGTTTGTTATTTGGCATGACCGGTTGGGCCATCCCGGATAAATTATGATGCTAAAGATAATTGAGAATTCATGTGGTCATCCATTGAAGAGCCAGCAGATTCTTCAATCGAATGATTTCTCATGTGCTGATTGTTCACAAGGAAAGTTGATTATTTGACCATCAACAACAAAAGTAGGAAGTGAATCTCTTACGTTTTTGGAACGTATTCAAGGCGATATTTGTGGACCAATACACCCGTCGTGTGGACCATTTAGATATTTTATGGTTTTAATTGATGCATCAACAAGATGGTCACATGTATCTTTGTTATCAACTTGCAACCTGGCGTTTGCGAGATTGCTTGCTCAAATGATAAGACTAAGAGCACATTTTCCTGATTATCCAATTAAGAAGATACGCCTTGATAATGCGGGTGAATTTACTTCCAAAACGTTCAATGACTATTGTATGTCTATTGGAATTGATGTTGAACATCCTGTAGCACATGTTCATACACAAAACGGTCTAGCAGAATCGTTTATTAAGCGTCTGCAGTTAATTGCAAGACCTTTACTTATGAGATCAAAACTTCCTATTTCTTGTTGGGGATATGCTATTTTGCATGCAGCAGCACTTATTCGCATAAGGCCAACAAGCTATCATAAGTTCTCCCCATTACACTTGGTTTATGGTCAGGAACCAAATATTTCCCATCTAAGAGTTTTTGGATGTGCGGTATATGTTCCAATTGTTCCACCACAACGCACTAAGATGGGTCCTCAAAGGAAATTGGGAATATATGTTGGATTCGATTCTCCATCGATAATAAAGTATCTAGAGCCATTGACTGGAGATTTATTTACGGCTCGATTTGTTGATTGTCATTTTGATGAATCAGATTTCCCAACATTAGGGGGAGAAAATAAGCAGCTGGAAAAGAAAATTAGTTGGAATGAATTATCTTTATCTCATCTTGATCCTCGAACAAAACAAAGTGAACTGGAAGTTCAAAAGATAATTCACTTGCAAGGTTTAGCTAACCAACTGCCAGACGCATTTACTGACCTAAATAAAGTGACTAAGTCACATGTACCAGCTGTTAATGCTCCAGTAAGAATTGTTGTAAGGGCAAAGTAATGAGTCTACTGCACGCCTGAAGCGTGGTAGACCTATCGGTTCCAAAGATAGTCATCCTCGAAAAAGAAAAGGAGCTAAGAATCAAGATGGTTTAATCGAGGATAAAATAACTCCAGAAGAGTCCCCAGTCATAACTAATATTTCGGTTTCAGAAGAACCTCAGGTACCTGAAAATTGTGAAAGTAATGAGATCTCAATAGATTATGTTATGAACGGGAAACGATGGAATCGAAATGAAGTCAACGTTGACGATAAATTTGCATATAATGTAGCGCTAAATATGATGAATGATAATGAGGATCAAGAACCAAAGTCTGTTAATGAATGTCGACAAAGAAATGATTGGCCAAAATGGAAAGACGCAATTGGGGCAGAGTTAAACTCGCTAACAAAACGAAAAATTTTTGGACCTGTAGTCCGTACACCTGAAGGTGTAAAGCCAGTAGGATACAAATGGGTATTTATGCGAAAACGAAATGAAAAAGGAGAAATTGTAAGATATAAGGCACGTCTTGTTGCCCAAGGGTTTTCGCAACGACCTGACATAGATTACGAGGAGACTTATTCTCCTGTGGTGGATGCAACTACTTTTCGTTATATAATAAGTCTGGCAGTGCATGAAAAACTTAATTTGCGTCTAATGGATGTTGTTACAGCCTATTTGTATGGCTCGCTTGATAATGATATATATATATATATATATATATATATATATATATATGAAAATCCCTGAAGGATTTAATATGCCTGAAGCTGATATATATATGGAAATCCCTGAAGGAATTAATATGTCTGAAGCATATAATTCAAGTTCTCGAGAACATTATTCAATTAAATTAAGTAAGTCATTGTATGGACTGAAACAATCTGGACGAATGTGGTATAATCGTCTCAGTAAATATTTGTTGAAGGAAGGATATAAGAATGATCAAATTTGTCCTTGTATTTTCATAAAAAGATCTGGAAATGAGTTTGTTATAATTACAGTTTATGTTGACGATTTAAATATTGTTGGAACTCCTGAAGAAATTTCAAAAACTGTTAATTGCTTGAAGAAAGAATTTGAGATGAAAGATCTTGGAAGAACAAAATTTTGCCTTGGATTGCAAATTGAATATTTAAAGAATGGAATTTTTATGTATCAAGATGCTTATATATCAAAGGTGCTAAAGTGTTTCAACATGGATAAATCACATCCATTGAGCACCCCGATAGTCGTAAGGTCACTAGATGTGAACAAAGATCCTTTTCGACCTCGAGAAAGTGATGAAGAACTACTTGGTCCTGAAGTACCATATCTAAGTGCAATCGGTGCACTAATGTATCTTGCTTGTCACACTCGACCTGATATAGCATTCGCTGTTAATCTATTAGCAAGATATAGTTCTTCTCCTACACGAAGGCATTGGAATGGGGCTTAACAGGTACTCCGCTACCTTAGAGGAACAATCTATATGGGCTTATTTTATTCAAATGTACCCAAGTCCGAATTGGTTGGATATGTAGATGCTGGATATATGTCTGATCCTCATAATGGTTGTTCACAAACGGGCTATTTATTTACATGTGGTGGCACAGCCATTTCATGGCGATCTATGAAACAAACTATATCGGCCACATCATCTAATCATGCAGAAATCTTGGCTATTCACGAGGCAAGTCGAGAATGTGTTTGGTTAAGATCCATGATTCAACACATTCGAGGGACTTGTGGTTTATCTTCTGGAAAAATGATCCCGACGATCTTATATGAAGATAATTCCGCATGTATCGCACAATTGAAAGAAGGGTACATTAAAGGAGATAGAACAAAACATATTTCACCAAAGTTCTTTTTCACCCATGATCTTCAGAAAAATGATGATATTAATGTTCAACAAATCCGTTCCAGTGATAATCTTACTGATTTGTTCACCAAGGCACTTCCCACAGCAACGTTTGAAAAACTAGTCTACAATATTGGAGTACGTAGACTTAAAGATCTTGACTGATATTGTCATGAGGGGGAGATAATACGCGCTGCACTCTTTTTCCCTTAACCAAGGTTTTTCCCACTGGGTTTTCCTGGTAAGATTTTTAATGAGGCAGCATCTGATTGCGTATTGATATGTACTCTTTTTTCTTCACTAGGCTTTTGTTCCATTGGGTTTTCCCTAGTAAGGTTTTAACGAAGCATATTTTTAAGCGATAGACATCCAAGGAGGAGTATTATGAATAATTATTTGTGGATGTCTATTCATCTCCCAATTTCTTTATGGTCACTTAACTTTAATCATTATGTCTACTCATCTCCCAAAAACTCTTCATCTCCATGACTTTTCATTTTCCATCATGAGTAAATATAATTTACTCTTTAGGTAATAAACCTTTGGTCTTCTAATTTTGTGCCTATAAATAGACAATGACATTGTATTGTAAATACAGACAAGAATATCAATAAAAGAGTTCTCTACTTAATTCTCTCATTCTTTCACTTTATTCTCTCAATTTTATAATATTTGAGTTTATTTTATAACATAAATTTATTTATTTGGAGGAATTATGTCATTTCTGCTTTCTTAGTATCTATCACAAGCTCGAGGTGCATTGAGAATTCCCTAGAAATAAAAACATACACTAGACAAGATTGAACCCATACACGTGCTATTTTTCAAGTGGAGATTAATTGCTTTAAAAGTCCAATAGCAAAATCTCCTTTTAATTGAAATAACATTATATATCACTCGATATCTTTACAATTTTATCACCCATTCTTAATATGATAAATTACAATTTTGTTATAATAAACCTTAATAACTCAAGTCAATCAACTACATATATTTTAAGTATTCCTTATCAACTAAGAAAATGACAAAATTGTGATAAAACCTGATAAATAATACTTACAAAAAAAAAAAAAAGAGTTGATATATAACATCACTCTTAATTAATTAGTATATCTACAAAACCACTAGCAACTCCCACAATTTTTTCTCCTTTTCAACGTGGGGATTAATTAAATTATTTCTATAAAAGTATACAAAACCACTAGCTTAACTCCAACATTCTTTTTTCCTTTTCAAAGTGGGAAGAATAGAAATTTGTGCAATTAAAATACATCCTCTTGCTAGGGTTAGGTTATTTAAGGTGCTCTTATCCTCCTTGATCCAATCCTTAAGAACAATCTTCTTTTATACTTCTTGGAAAGAATTAGGGTTTTTGTATAAGTAGGTGGGAATTGGAATTGTGAAGAATGAAGAAAAGGCAAGTAGTAGTAACTAGAAAAGAAGGATCAAATAGAAGAAGTTCAAGCAGTGCAGTGCGATACGGCGAGTGCCAGAAGAACCATGCAGCCAATATCGGAGGATACGCGGTGGATGGTTGCCGGGAGTTCATGGCCGGAGGTGAAGAGGGGACGGCGGCGGCACTCACCTGCGCCGCCTGTGGCTGCCACCGGAATTTTCACAGAAGGGAAGTGGACGGGGAAGTGGTTTCTGACAATTCTAATTTAGCTTCTTGAAATCTTAATTATCACCGTTTCACAAAATTAGAAATTTGAAAATTAATCCTTCTTTTTTGTTTCTTTTTCTTTTTTGAAACTCAATCTAATTTTACAAATACTTCTATTTCTGTGGGGGACTGTTTTATGAAGTGTTTCCATATTTACTAGAGGTTGCTATATATATATATATATATGTATGACTTTTAAGAGCAAATAATTATTAATTAAAACAACCATGAAAAATATGACTTCGTTGTAGATTGAATGAATTTTTTTTATGTATTCTTAATATTATGTTATCATTTACTTAAAAACCTTTATAAGTATGTCCTATTTAATTTTCTCATCTCATATCAAAATTTCTGTTGTCCAGCAGTATAGCGCAGCATATATATATATATGAACTAATTATTAGTTTCCAGATTGAAGCTGTACTATACCACACTATATATATATATATATATATATATATATATAGAAGTTAGAATACTGATATTACCAAGAGCTTATGCTTTTCTCTGAAATTGTATATGAGAATTAGCTAGTTAGTCCGGATATTTTGATCCAAGTTGTTTCATTTCAAATTTTGTTTTCCATATGCATGTTATGCTGTAAAATTTTCTTGTTTAAATATAAACTATGTGGATTTTATACACATACATGCATAGGTATATAAAATAAAATATTAAAATCTATTTTATGATATAAATGCATTTTTTTCTCTCTTTCAAAGCTATCCTCTCTCACAAAAATATTAATGTGACACCGGTAGTCCTAAACCACTCATTTTAAGAGTGATATAGTGCAAAAATAAACCAAAAAATAATAACTATAAGTTCAGTCTCCAAATATATATATATATATATATATATATATATATATATCATCTAAAAGACTTACTTAGTATCATGTCAAAGGACCTAAATACATGGGATTGTATAACAAATCAAAAGCAGCATTATTTCTGACAGAGCAAATCAAACACACACATAACAAAATATCCATGGCTATTGTGATTACAGTTTCAATAACCTGGGTTTGTCTAGCGCTTCACTTTCAAGTCAGCTCTATTGCTAATCACAAGGGAGAAAATATAAAATTGAGTATATATAATGCTACAATCTATTCAACCATTACCATAAAAACAATTGAAAGATAACATATTTTCCTTTTATTTTAATGTGTATATATTTGTTTACTGATCATATTCTTTTTTATCAATTAGTTCAGGCCCACATATATACTCATGTTTTCTTGTCATATTGGCGGTATCCAATTTTCATAATAATCAAGTAAATAATTAGTTGAATAATGTTCAACCCACTAGTCGTATTTAAGGCCTATATATATTATTTAATTATGGGTCTTTTACGGATCAAATTTCATGGAGTTCAAGTGAATTATGTTTTCTAAGAAATTAGAGTATATTATACGGAGACTGATCAATCAAAAGATAAATGTTATGAAACTTTTTTAATAGGTAATATTTCAAATTAAAGTTCAAATCATGACTTAAATTTATTCCAAAAGAAAAAGTTTATACCTGACACGAAAAATCCTTATGTGTATTAAACAGCAAGTGGACTGGTCGTGTGTAGTAATAAAGTGGACAATAAAGTTCGGGTTGTCGAACCTCAAGGACTTGTATTTTAGTTTATGATTTTAAAGCAATTGAAGAACTTAAACTAAAACAAGAATTAACTAAAATATTATGGAAGTAAGATATAAGAAACAAGATGTCGAAATCAAGATAGCTATGGAAGAGAGCAACTAAGACACATGTGTTGACATAAATTAATCAATTTTCATTACAAACATGTTCTCATATTATTAGACTAATGTTGCTTAGGTGGAAAAAACCTTAAATAATTACTACCCGATGTCTCGGCTGTAATAATCCTATAATTAATTGATGGTTCTCTAGATATGTCTATCCGAGAATCTAACCAACAATCATGCATTCAAGTTCTAGAATTTTCCCGGATTAATCCGGCTAACTGCACCCGGGAATCTCTACCTATCTCTAAGGGCAATTCCCTATTTTTTACGGATTATGTGATGATCCTCTTTGCACCTTAAATTACCTTCTCTCGAACGAATAATTTAAGCAATAAATCATGCATATGGTAGCTAAGCATATGATGCATTCAAACAAGATCAAGACACAAAGCAACAATAGAATTAATATGAAAAACACAATTTATAACTCAATTATCATAATTTAGCCTCAACATGGCCTTAGTTCGAAGAATCTATTTCATCATAAAAGATAAAAGATAGGAACTTAAATTAAGATTCATATTCATAGACAAAAACAAATCTAAATTTAAGAAACTCCCTTGTATTTTTTATGGTTGAACTTCGATCTTCATCTCTTCCATGCTTCTTGATTTCTTCACCTTCAAAGGTTCTTGATAATCTTCATAACTAATTTAAGGATGATGAAGATGATGATAGGATGTGTTTAGGCTCCCCCAATGGGGAATGTGTTTTCAAGTGTGTTTGTAGGATGGCATCCAATCCCCCTTTTATAACCAAGAAAATTCACCAACCAAGAACATGTGCTTCCATTCTCTTTTCTTTCCACCTACCATTCTCTTACTTTCACTACAAGAAAACAGAGTTTCAGCCACGGAAAAATCCGTCGCTGAAGCCCAAATTTCCGTCTCTAAAACTTATCAGCGACGGAAATTTTTCGTTGCTGCACTTGTAGCTGAAAGTGGCGTCGCTAATCAGCAACGGAATTTTTCTGTCGCTAATTTTAGCGACGGATAAAATATTCCATCTCTGTTTCTGTGGCTAATTTGTGGACTTTTCAAAAGAAATCCGTCTCTAAAATTCGTCTCTATTCTGTATCTGAATCCGTCTCTAAAATCTGTCTCTGAATCCGTCTCTAATTTCATTCATTTTGCAATAAAAAGGTCTCTAAAGTCGTCTCTAATTTCGTCTTTGATGCCCGTCTCTAAATCCGTCTCTAATTTAGTTAATATTTTCGTCTCCATATCCAAAGTTGATTCCATCTCTAATTTTGAACGATTCTGTCTCTAAAGCTGTCTCTGATTTTGGTCAAATTCCATCTCTGAATCCCTTGCATTTTTTATGTTCCATTTATTAATTTTATTAATCCTAATTCATTACAAATAATCCCAGTACGATCAAATTAACATCAAATTCTAAATTAATTCCAATCAAATAATGTAATCATCAATCAAACATATATTTGAAAATCTATGAAAACAAGCAAATTATTCATTATTTCACTCAAATAAATCTTTTTTTTTTTTTTTGGTGATAGTCAAATAAATCTTATAATTCAATCAAAAAATAAAAAAATTAACAATTGTAAGCTACTAAATCATTCATCCAACTAATGTAATCTCACTAACTCTTCATAAAAAATACAACGATCTCATTTTCGTCCACGTTGTGTGTCCCGCTCGCGTCTTACTCCTCACCCTACACAAAAATAATCTCCAAATTAAAATATAAACAAGAGACATGTAATTGTATTTAAAGTGACATCTTTACATAGATTATATAATAAAAATTTAACAGATATCTTTTAGAAATGAAACAAGACAAGTATGAACTAAATTATTACATAAGAACTTAGAAATCATGTTAAAATATTACAATTGTTATAAGCAATGTTAAAGTAAAATACCTGAAACAAATTCTCCAAACACCCAACTTCCTCACACAAATATTGGTGCCTGCAACCCACATAAATATATAATATACAAAGTTAAAGTGTTGCAAGTTAATTTTACTTTGAAAAGATAAAGGAAGAAAAAAATATTACTTCTAATTATGGGGCAACTAAAATTCTATCACAATACATCCAAAATAAAAGATGAGATAGTCAATTCTTCCTCTCTATCAAATTAAAACTTCATATTTATGCACATCGCTAAACATAGAATATAAGCGTCTAATTATATTTTCAAGATTACTAATAAAAGTTATTTACTTCAATATTAGAAAAGTTCAATCATCACTCTCCATGTCATCAGAATCATATTACATAGTTCTTTGACAAGTTCATAAAGTTAGGTAAGTTCAATAAAAAATTAACTATCGAACAAGAAAAGTTTATAAAGTTACCTAACCAAGGGTGAAACATATTACATAGTTCTTTGACAAATTCATCAAGTTCATAAAGTTAGATAAGTTCAATAAAAAATTAACAATGAACAAGACAAGTTCATAAAGTTCCCTAAACAAGGGTGAAACATATTACATAGTTCCTTGATAAGTTCATAAAGTTAGATAAGTTCAATAAAAAATTAACTATCAAACAAGACAAGTTCATAATATTACCTAAGAAGGGTGAAACACATTACATAATTCTTTGACAAGTTCATCAAGTTCATAAAATTAGATAAGTTCAATAAAAAATTAACTATCGAGCAAGACAAGTTCATAAAGTCACCTAACCAAGAGTAAAACATATTACATAGTTCTTTGACAAGTTCTTCAAGTTCATAAAGATAAGTTTAATAAAAAATTAACTATCGAGCAAGACAAGTTCATAAAGTTACCTAAGCAAGGGTAAAACATATTACATAATTCTTTGACAAGTTCATAAAATTAGATAAGTCAAATAAAAAATTAACAATGAACAAGACAAGTTCATAAAATTACCTAAGTAGGGTAAAACATATTACATAGTTCTTAAACAAGTTCATAAAGTTAGATAAGTTCAATACAAAATTAGATATCGAACAAGACAAGTTCATAAAATTACCTAATGCCAAGGGTGAAACATATTACATAGTTGTTTAACCATCTAAAGATTAAACAGGACTGGCCAATTTATAATTAGTTTGCAATGAGTAAACTATTTGTAACTTTAGTTATGTATTAACCAAAAGAAAATCTAATATTTCATTTGTTTCTTGTTACTGCAATAATAAAGTAAGTTACTCTTTAAGTATATCTTCTGAACTTAGGATAATATCATAAACTAATCACTAATGGCTTGAAATGAATATATTTTATACAATGATATTTTCATATGTGACTTTGTGGCTGCTTGTGCTTGTCATAATTGAGTAAAACAACCAAAACATGAAATTTAATTAATAATAGCAAAACAGAACTTCTAACTTCACTTTAGCTGGCATGTGCTTCACATTTTCCACAATGGAGACATCAAATTGAACCAATCGAAAACACACCCCAAAAAGGTAAAATGTATTCAGCGTCCGCAACCTAAAAAATGTAGTCACCAAACAAAACATTTTAGAAAATTTAAAACAGCAATGATAACATCACAATGAAAATAGAATTAACTGAATCTAGCATTTCATATGTCATTCCATATTTAAGCATTTAAACCAGCAAAACACCTTCAGTCAAACAAGTCATTTACCTTTACGGCGCAACCCAAGTATATAAATCTATAAATCGCATTCACTAGAGTACAATACTCCATCCCACTGAAGTCAATGACAACAATGTACAGCAGCTACGAACTGAAGAATAACAGTAACGAAGTCGATAGTATGTCTCGAACACGAATAATCAAAATAACCTAGTCACGTGCACATTAACAGAACAATCCAGTGTTACGCGGTAGATAACCAGTACTTAATAATATATATTTCTGGACAAAATATATTTCAGCTGAAGACATTGAAGGAAAGAAAGCGTTTTACCTAGCACAAGAGCAGCTCCAATCCATCCACTGACACCCCATCTCTCACCACATCCAGGCTGTTGTTGTTGAACACAAGCCTGGAACATAAACACCACCACTCTCTATAAGTTGAGACCCAATCACATATGTATCGAAATACGATCATTTGTTACATGCATATAAAATTAGGCACAATCTCATCTAACCACACAAAAATCACATCAACCGCAATAATTTGCACAAGCAAAAGTCAACTAAGACCAAAAATTATTCCACGAAATTAATACAAAATCGTAAGCTCAAAGCAAAGCACCATGATTGTATTTCATTTAAATTCAAACACAAATTGGAAATAACCTTCTAGCAGTGTGATCAGCGAGCCTGAGTTCCATTTGCCTCTCTGATGACCTAAAGCTTGAGCCTCAGGAAGTGGCTCATCGATCCCGGGCCTGAACTAGGAAATACCGTCGAGCTCAACTAGTGTACATCACTAGTTGTCACTCGTAAAAGTTCTCTGTATAACATTCATGTTCTCTGTATAACATCCATTTTCTTCAGTTTGTTCTCATTCACAATAAATCAACTTTATGATAATTAAATTATGAACCCTGATCGTCGTTGTCTAATTATTTTAGCACAATCAACATTCTTACAGAGAACATGGCTGGAAAGTGTGGAAGAGAAACATGCAACTGTCATTAAAAAATTAATATCAACAAATTTATCCTAGCTAAGCCAAAAAAAAAGGGGTATCAATTAGCTTTTCTTTTAACCATCAATTTGAATAATCTGTTAATTAAACTAAAATCTTCTCTATTTACAGTTTCTTAAACATAGATTTTGCTTATGAGCAAATGGCTTTCATTAAAAAAATTCAGCGCATGATATGCAAAAATGTCAAAATGCAATTTATCTCCTTCCAAAAAGAACCCTTTTTTCAACACCGAACAGGAATGGATTTAAACCTGAACCGCAAAAAAAGGTACACACTCGCATCAGATATTTTTGTGAAAATGTAATTCCTCTTTTTCTCTCACCAATTCATCTTGCTGCAGATAAGTTTTTGATACAAAATAAAATTATCTACTTATCTCCCATCAGTTGTGCTTCAGTGACCGTGTAGTTTCTGTATCATAATTTCATTCAGAATATATTCCTAATCAGACAGAAAAAAAGAAAAAAGAAATCTACATGTACACCCTCACACCAAAACTTGAAGATAGTTATAATCAACAAATAAAGCATAAAAGCTACAATCATGGCTACCAAAGAAGTTGTGTAAAAAAGGAGGACACCAAATCATGGCTATAAAACTCAGATCCAATCCAACAAAAGAAACTAAGATAATTGAATTGGAAAACGAGAGAGTAGAACACCAAATCAGCAGCAGATCTAGAAGCAATAAATTAGCTAAAAAAGGAGGACTCGATAGCTCTCTCCCGGTGGGTGGTGGTGGCGCCGCCTTCATGGTTCACCGTAAATCAGGGTGCGTTGTGGGTGAGGTGATTAGGATTTCAGCTTACAGATTTGGGATATTTGATGGGGAAATGAAGTTTTGTTTGAAGATTTGGGATTTTTAGGGGGTAGTGGTGGTGGCGGCGGCGGTATAAGCTGCTGGTGGTGGTGGTGGCGGTGGCGGCGGCATACGGTGGGTGTGGTGGTGATGGCGGCGGTATACGGTGAGAGGTGAGAGTGAGAGAGAGAGACGAAAGAGGGGGTTTTTTCTCTTTTTTTCTTCTTCTGCAATTCCCGCTTCTGTTAGCCAAAAAAAACCCAATTCCCGCTTCTTTTTGGTAAATAATTTACTAGTTTCTTTGTGTTTCTAATAAAATTTTATTAGTTTGATTGCAATTGCTGATAGTTTTAAGTTATTAATATAGTTAAATTAATTAATTATTGATTATTTTTTCGTTGCAACTCAAAAACAACTTAATTAGGAACATTTTCCATTCAAAATCCATAATAATTCAATTACTATGAGGACACAATATCATTTATATAGGGTGCCGACGAACCAAGCCGAGCAAGAATTTTGAGTTTGGGTCGAGTTGCCGACCCAAACTTTTTTAATTTTTTATTAACATATAATTATTAATTTTGTATTAATATAAGTAGTGTTAAATATAATCATGATAAATATTAAATGTATGATTACTTATACATATATAATATTATAAGATATTATATTATATATATATATATATGTATGATGATTTGGTTTATGATGATTTGGTCGTCAAATCTAATCTTTGCTTTCTTTTCTAAATAGATTTGATTATGTTAGTTTTTTATTTTATCACTCTCTATATGACAAAAACTAATAGAGGTGTATTTCTAATATATTAATATATGGTAATTGAATAAAAAATATGTAATTGGTAAAATAAATATTTTCTTATGTAAATCTCATTATGCCTCTAATTGTTTACAAGATAATCACAACTTCATCTCAATTTATGTAAGTCTCATCATTCTATATGTGTTTCAGTGTTTAGTGTTAGGGTTTAGGGTTTAAGGTATATAGTTTAG
Organism: Buddleja alternifolia; assembly: GCA_019426215.1. NCBI lineage: Eukaryota > Viridiplantae > Streptophyta > Magnoliopsida > Lamiales > Scrophulariaceae > Buddleja > Buddleja alternifolia. The sequence goes on from CM033391.1 coordinate 48,061,953, forward strand.
GGTTTAGGGTTATTTGTTTACAAAAAAATAAATAAAATAACGAGGCTAATTAATTCGAGCAAAAAAAAAATTTTGTTGGCTCGCAAGCCTCGATATAAATAATATTTAAATATTATTATTTATAATATATAGTAAATTATTATTTTTTTGGTAGAATATATATACTATATTATAAGTTTCCACAGAGAGAATAAGTTTTGCTAAATTTATTAATTTTACTGACAAGAGATTGGATTGAGAATAAATAGCCCACTATTATAAAGACTCAATGGGCTATTTGGGTCTAAAATGCCTAATTAAGGCATTTTAGCATATAAATAAGCTAATTTAATAAAGTTATAATATATTAGATATATTATAATTATGTTTTAATTGGCCAATTAGAAAAGCTTTGGACATTGGCCTCATTAGTGGTGTAATGAGGTAGACATCGAGTCGAACCGATTCGATATATATAAATTTTTCGAGTTCGAGTCGAATTCAACAAGTTTTGGTCAACCCCAATTGATAACAGAGGTCACAGGTTTGACTCATGGAGTTGTAATTGATCTTTTTAGTTTTTGAATGAAACAAAATAAGTTCGATGCAATCTTACACCAACTTTAGTACATATGTTACCATGTGGTCCAATGGTATGCAATCCCTTATAGGTTATTGAAGGTCATAAGTTCGATTCATGTTGTTATTATAAATTTTATTTTAGTTTTTTAATGAAATAAAATTATATATATATATATAATTTTACACCAACATTAGTACACATATTATCACGTGGTCCGATGATATTTAGTTCCTTATATGTAATTGGAGGTCAAATGTTCGAATCTTGGAGTTGATTCAAAAATTTTAGTTTTTCAATTAAGCAAATAAGTATACATATATATTAATTACCAAATTATAGGCAATAGAGTCACCTATAGTGCAATGGTTACTAGACCCCAATTGATAATAGACGTCACAGGTTCGACTCATGAAGTTATAATGGATCGGAGGTCATAGATTCGATTCATGTTGTTATTATGAATTTCATTTTAGCTTTTTAATGAAATAAAATTATGTATATATAATTTTACACCAACATTAGTACACATATTGTCGTGTGGTCCGATGATATTTAGTTCCTTATATGTAATTGGAGGTCAAAGGTTCGAATCTTGGAGTTGATTCAAAATTTTTAGTTTTTCAATTAAGCAAATAAGTATACATATATATTAATTACCAAATTATAGGCAATAGAGTCACCTATAGTGCAATGGTTACTAGACCCCAATTGATAATAGAGGTCACAGGTTTGACTCATGAAGTTGTAATGGATTTTTTTTGTTTTTTAATGAAGCATAATAAGCTGTATATAATTTTACACCTTTTTTAGTACATTTATTACCATGTGGTCTAATGGTATGTAGTCCCTTATGGGTAAATGGAGGTCACAGGTTCGATTCATGGTGATTTAATGGATTTTTTTTAGTTTCTTAATGAAATAAAATAAGATGTATTTAATTTTACACCAACATTAGTATATATATTATCATGTGGTCCAATGATATTCAATTCCTTATATGTAATTGGAGGTCACAGGTTCAATCTTTGGAGTTTGAGTTAATTTTTTTAGTTTTTTAATTAAGCAAATAAGTAATTTTTTAATTAAACAAAAGAGACTTATTTATTATACACAAGCATTTATAAACAAATTACCTTGTAGTACAATGGTATTAAATATCAATGTTCATATGGGTGGTTGTGGGTTCAAGCTCTCAAACACACAAATATTTTATCATCCCATTATTTTTTTATTCAATTTTTTTTCGTCTCTAATTCTGTCTCAGAATTAAGATCAATATCCATCCGTAGCTGATTCCATCTCTGAAAATAAGACGGAATGTTGTATAGATTTTCGTAGCTGATTCCATCTCTGATCTGCCACGGAAATCAAATTTGTATTTCCGTCTCTGAATCCGTCTTAAATATGAAAACTGAGACGGAAAATATCCGTCTTTAAAATAGATAAATTACATAATCGAATTAGCGACGGATTTAGCGATGCACCTCTCGCCATCTCTAAATCCGTCGCTGATGTCGTCTCTGTTTAGCACTAATTTTCCCCATCTCGAATTCATTTAAGAAATTGAGACGGATTCGAAAATCCGTCGGTAATCTGTCGCTGATATGCGACAGAATCTATTTCAGTGGCTAAATCCGTCTCTGGTTTGCCACGGATTTTTGTCCGTCTCTGATTTTCCGTGGCTGAAGCCCTGTTTTCTTGTAGTGTTTCCATCTACCAAGAATGTGAACTACCATTCTCTTGTTTTCTACCTACCATTCTCTTACTTTCCTCCTACCAAGAATGTGAACTACCATTCTCTTGTTTTCCACCTACTAAGAATGGGAGCTGCCACTTTCGTGTTTTTCAGCGCAGGGATAGTGTTTTATTCATAAACTTCTCCACAGACCTCCGAATTGGATGATTCAAGTCCCCATGTAAAGATAAGACATAGCTCTAAAACTTTGTATAAGGACACTTCATCAAATTCGGTCTCTAAATTTATCCAAATGGCGTTCCAACGTGGAGATTGTTTCTGATTTGGCGCCCAGGTGTGCGGAAATGGTACTAAAACATGATCTTGGCTAACTCCAACTTATTTCTTGCTTGTTTGGTCGTGGAGGTGTGAAGCATCTTGGCCTAAACTTGTTTTATACGTCGTTTTTCAGCCCGTTCTTCGATTGTATCCATTTAAGTTCTGAAATCACTTAATGCACGAATTAAATGCACATGTGGAAAGAATCAAGCGATAAATGAACCTAAAACATAAACGGAAAGGGGCTTAAAAACACGTAAAAACGACTCCTATCAATACCTCACCTTCAAATCATAACTTTATTATTCCAAAAAAGAAAATGTTGCAAACAAGTTTACCCTACCACTTTTCACATCAAATTAACCAAAAAAAACACAACTTCAACGACTTTTGTGGCTCCGATGGCACATACATACAAAAGCTCGAATCCCGATTGATTCTTGTCTCTTTTTATAATTATAAGTGGAGAAGGATGATCAACGTAACAATTCTCTGGACATACATATGAAAGTTTTTCGCATTGAAAAATGTCCAAATTGATTTTAATTAAGATCTTTTTAACTATGTAGGCATCTTCCGCGACTCTGGTTAAATTGACCATGAATACTATAACACTAAAAGTACACCTACAACAATGTGGATGTATTTTTCGACCTACTTTAAATTTAAAGCAACTATAAGTCTATAACTTCCATGTACGTATTTATTGCTAATTTGTCAATCCAACTCCAACAAAACGCATTGTGGTTTATATTCATTCATCGGTACACATTATTTGGCCTACTAACACAAGCGAGTTCTTATTTATCTACTTGACTTTTATTCGTTACGTCTTTAATTAATACTTTCCTAGAAATGGACCAGAAAAAACGCAGCCAAAATGAAGATATATAAAGTGCCTCAACTCTGAGCCCAATACAAGTAGGTTTATCCATAACATAGCCGAGGGCCGTTGCTAGATCAAAAAAAGCCCAATATATAAATATATGACTATGAGTGTATTCATGATTACTAAAAAAATCGATTAAACCCAACACATGTTGATCTAATGGTATTCACCTCCCATAAAGTTAAGAGGTCTTTGGTTCAAATCTAAATTGACACAAGTTGTGGCTATCCCCTCCTTTTATAGAGTTAGATAGAATCTTTATGATTATAACTATCAATCAGAGTTTATTAAATTATATATGTAGGGTATCCACTTTCTCTTTAATTAAAAAAAAAAAAAAAAAACAAATTCGATTGAGTTTACCACGTTTATCCAACTTCTCACGCCATTACGGTTTTACACAATAAATATAAAATAATGAGGTTAATAATTCTGTTTTGTCACTAATGTTTCTCGATTATGTTACTTACATGCATTCTTCAATTTATAAAAGTTGAACGATCACATTTCACATATTTAGTCAAGGATATCTTTGTTTAATGGTAAGATTGAGGTCCTATGATTTAAAAATTATGGGTTCAATCCCGCTTGATGTGTGAATTGTTTCTCATCTTATATAGTGGTTCATTATTTCTAATTTGTAAAGTTTATAATATGAAATTGCAGATTAATAATAATTACTTCGATATTCAATATAACAATGTAACCGTCTCATTAAAAAAAAAAAAAATTCACATAACATGCTAGTCTCTAAATCAACTATGCACGGCCAATTCCTGATTGTTTGACACACACATGCATATCACATACTTCGATTGGGGCATTTTAGTCATTTATGATGCAATTTTTTTCCTTTAAAATATTTTTCTTTGTTTTGTTATTCTCTATTCTCAATTTGAATTTGATGCTCATTCATCTCCTATCTTGCGGGCAACACGCTTTTTATTCCCCCAAATGTACGAAGGATTCAAGGGGGTGCAAGCCCCCTACGGTACGATACGCTATATTTATTGAGAAAAATATAATAAGGAACTAGGTTCAATTATAACTTTTGACATACTTTATACTCTTATATCTCTTTTCTTATAACCAGAATTTTGGGTTTTAAGGGGGGCGAACTCAAAGAAAAGGGAGAAAGCGTGATATTTTTTTATTTTGAGGGGGGGCGATGTTTACATCATAAAACAATTTGCCCTTGTAGATTATTTTAAGCCCAAAAAGACCCAAATACTGGAATATCGAATAGGAGAAAAATTCGAAACACAAATAGATAAGACAAGGCCCATTAAATCCAGAAAATGGCAAAAAACACGGGCTGAATTGACAAAAGCCCAAGAATCGAATCTGAAGAAATAAAATGAAGTCCAAATAGCCAATAATCTGCAAAGACACGCTAATTTGAAAAGATTTGAAAGAGCAGTTGAGGACAGTTGAAGGCGGTTCATGAGAAAAAGGAACGTGGGTTCCTCAAAGATCAAGATATATACAAGCCGTGGAGAGAAGAAGAGGGTAGAAAAAAAAGAACAACTTCTACATTTTCATTCTCTTACAATTAGCTCTAGTTTTAGGAGTAGTTTATAGCGTAATGTAGGAGTAGCTCATAGCGTAAATTAGGAGTAGTCGTAGAATAATGTAATACTTGTTTGTCAAGAATTATTGGGATTCGGCTGCAAAGCTTGTATCCGCAGTTTATTTGTAATCCTCGATCGAAGAATTCTAATGGAGGTATAAATGATTCTTTTTTCAGATTTAAATATTTGATAGGTAATTTGTATCTTGACTTGAGTTGTTCGATTAATTGTTTTTACACTCAAAGTTAATAACCAAGGTAATCATCACGATCGAAAACTCTCATGGAGGTATAAAATACCTCTTTTCAGATTTAAGTATTTGATAGGTAATTATATCTTGACTTGAATTTTCATTCATTTTTATCGTATTCGAAAGTAACAACCAAGAGTTAATTAAAGACTTGAACCACCGTTTAGCGAATCGAACGCAGGGTTTGAGAGATAATTCTAAGTTGTGAATTATTAAAGGGTTTGGATCGACCACTCGAAATCTTTCTCTAGTCTAATTTGTTTTATCGCAAAACAGGCGAAATTCAAATATCAAAAATTTTATAAGGTAAAAAAATGATTTTTCAAAATTGAGGGGGGGGGGGGGGGCGAGCGCACCCTCTAATCCCCCCACCCCCCACCTTGGCTCCATCCCTGATCACCTCTACCCTCGCTCCATCCTTGGTTACCTCCACCATATACTACTACTGCTGAACTATATATTATCTTATTTATTAGTAGAAGTGTTGTTTTCTTCGAGTTTCCATATTGAACTCATACCAAAGGCGCATTGCTATCTCCGAATATTTATACTATATGGGGGTGTATGCGGTTGGGTTCAGGCGGTTTTATGGAAAAATTCAACCCGACTCGATATATGCGGGTTGACAACATAACAAACCAAAACCGCATAATTATCTTTTCAAACCAAGCGGTTCGGTTCGGTCAGTTTTAATGTATTTAGCGGGTGGTTTGGCGGGTTATCGAATTATAATTATGTTAATTTTAGTTTTAACTAGTAAGTAAGAAACTAAATAACATACTTGTACATTTTATTAAAAAAAATTGAGTTGGTGATAAATACAAAAATAACTGCTGTTATTAAATAAAAATCATATTTATTATGATTTGTAAACTCTAAAATATTAATAAAATAAAATTATTTTATAAGTTTATCATAAAAGTATACATCTACATCTTTGTTCAAATCAAGTAAAAATAAATGTTTTTGTTTACTCAAATTAAAAATAAAGTGTTTTACATAAATATGAATAAAACTATTCGTATTAGAGTTTATATATATGCATATATAGTTTTAAGAGTTTAGGGGTTACTCTTTAAATATATATATATATATATATATATATATATATACATACATACACACTTATAATATATACAATTAGCAGTCGGATGGCGGGTTAGGTGGGTTACAATTATTAAACCTACCACCCGACCCGAAAGTGGCGAGTTGCAATTTTTTCAACCCACCACAATTTTTTAATAATTTCAAACCGGCAATTTTTGGGCGGTTTGAGCTGGTTGAGTGGGTTGTGCGGATTTATGCACACCCCTAATACTATATCAAGTCATTTTTAAAAATATTAATATTCACAGCAAGTCGGTTATTAATGTTTTTAATCTTATCATTAATTAATTAGTTAAATCAGTCAAACCTAACATACGGCAACAAATCTCATTGGTCAAATGAAAATCCCACCAGCATAATTAGAAGAGTGCTTCACCAGTTAACACCAACTCCATATGTTGTTTCAATCAAAAATAAAATAAAAAATAAAAAATAACCCATACTATGTGCTAGTCTTTTTTTTTGTTTTCTTGGGTTTTCACTGATTTACCCACACCATATTGGGTATGGGATTAATTCTGTTTTACGATATTGAACCTGCCGCTGGCCTGAGGGGATTTGTCATTGAAAGGTGTCGAATAAGCTCCCCACTCAGGAGCGTAGTGGTGGACAAATCCTCAGTTTTTATTCAATTAAGTATTTATTCAACACAAAAGAAGTCCAACCCTTCAGGTTTTTTTTTTCCGAGATAATTAGTTATATGTATCAATTATATTTTTCTTTTCAAGATAATTAGTTATATGTATCAATTATATTATGAATATAAATCATCAATCAATATATAACATTAATACTAAATTACAACATAGCGTCGGTGGGATTAGAATATATACCATGTGCTAGTCACACATAATTAATTGAACCTAATTCTAATTTTATAGAAGATTGTGTGTGGCACACTCAATCCCACTTTAAAATAAAAAATCATAAGATTGATTTTCACCGTTCAACCTCACATAATCCAACAATTATGAATAAATCGAGACATTTGCACTCGAATTATTCAATTGCACATTAATTCATCCTATACCTATGTAATTAATTGACAATTAATATTCCATGTCATAATCTTGACTTTAGTATTTATTTTTATTCAATAAGTATAATCACTAATGCAATACGACTACAGACACAAAAGAAGTCTTTTTAACCTAACCTACTTTACCGCTTGGTCCACTTTACATTAACACAAACTTAAGAAGAAAGACATTAGTCACAAATCACAATTACAATATTAATCAAATCAGTAATTTTATTACTGTGTACATATATATATATATATATATATTTCATTAAGAACAATTATATTATATAATACCTTTTTTTAAAAATCAGAAGTAAAGATCCTTTTTGTACCAGACAGGCCTGAAAATGGAAAAAAGCTGCATCGCCATGTAAGTATACTCCAACTAGCTGACACGAGGTAATTTTATTTTTTTTCCCAATTTTTGACCTTTTGCTGCTGGGTTCTGAAAATAATGATGAATTTTGACTACCCAGATGAAAAAAATTGATTCTTGATAAAGTTTTATGCATGTTTATATACATCTTCAGATTACCAAAAAAAAAATAATATATATATATATATATACATCTTCAGATTCTGGGATTTTTATTATTTTTGCTGTTATATTCTTTAATATTTTTTTATTGTTAATACAAGTTATCTGTATTTGGGATTTGAGTATCTATTCAAGAAACGCTTTCTTTTTTGTTTCACATTTGCAGGTCGATTTTTGGGCCTATATTTACTTAATTATTTTGCTTGGAATTTTTTTGAGTTGTCAAGAGGGGAGGATATATGAATTCTGGGCTGATGATGAAGATTGTTGGTTTTTGTTGATTAGTACTTTCTTTTATGCAGAAGGTACCACCTTGAAGAAATCTCCAAAAAAAAAAAAAAAAAACACTTTTAGAAAGGACAGATTTTGTGTTTTGGATGTGAGCTGGGAAGAATTATATTTCCATTATAGATTGTTGAAATCTGTCTGTTATTTTCAGTTTCCAGAATTTGAAAGTGTGAATATATTGACCATTTAATGAACCAACCATAAAAGAGTGGGATTTGGCATTTAAATTCCTTATCATCTGCCTCTGGTCTTACTAGGAAAAAAATTCAATTTCATTGAACCTTAAGAGTACCTTTTATGAATTAATTCTGATTTTCGATATGTCTTCGATTTCAGAAAAGAGCATGTTACCCTCAAGGCTTCTTTCTTGCCTCATCGCCTTTTCGTTGTTTCTTTTGATTTCCACTTCATTGTCCCTTATAGAGTTCCATCAAAATTCTTTCATACCTAAATCACTTCTTCAGTTTACTATCGTCGATACCCAAATTCCTGTTAAAAACCCTGTTTTCGACAATAGAATTTCTGATAAAGGAAAAACTACAATTCAAGATTCCAATCCTCGAAAATTATCGTGTGACAAAAGTCGAGCGCTTCTTAAGGTATATATGTATGATTTGCCTCCTGAATTTCACTTCGGGTTGTTAGGTTGGGAAGGAAGTGTAAACCAAACATGGCCTAGTGTTAGTGATAGAAATAAAATACCATCTTACCCCGGTGGGTTGAATTTACAGCATAGTATAGAGTATTGGCTTACTCTTGATCTTCTTGCATCAAATGCCAAAAATGTAGTTAGGCCATGTAGTGTGATCCGAATAACGAACTCTAGTGAAGCAGATGTAATATTTGTACCATTTTTCTCATCTCTAAGTTATAACCGGCATTCAAAGCCTCGTGGGACGGAGAAGTTTAGTGTCGATAGAATTTTGCAAGAAAAAATGGTGGAGTTCTTGAAAGGTCGAAAAGAGTGGAAACGGTTTGGTGGGAAGGATCATTTAATTGTAGCCCACCACCCTAATAGCATGTTAATTGCGAGGAAAAAATTGGGTTCGGCTAGGTTTGTGCTTGCAGATTTTGGGAGATATCCGGTTGAAATAGCAAATATTGAGAAGGATGTAATTGCTCCTTACAAGCATATGGTGAGCACAATTCCGGATGATAATTCGGCCCGGTTTGATGAACGACCGACATTGGTATATTTTCAAGGAGCCATTTATAGGAAAGATGTAAGTTAAATATCCGCTTTAAATTTTTTTTTTTTTTTGCATTTGCTTCTTGATATATGATGCTTCCATGTGGTAAAGTTTGTATCGGGTTTTAGCTTTGGATTGTTCAATTGAAAAACTGGAGAAATGATTAGAGTTTTGTTATATCTGAGTTGGGTGATATTTTGTTTACTTATCGAGAAGACTCTAGCCTGTCCCAGTCTCGAGATTATTATAAACTTATTAAATAGTGTTCGAAACTTATTTAGTACTGTTTCAGATTCCCTGAGGTTGAGTTTGGATTTGAAATCCATAATATAAATCCATTAACGCTATCTGGATAATTCAAGTTACAATGGATTGCAGTTCCATTGGAACTCATTTTAAACGATTTTTCAATCATTATGGTGATTTCAAATCAAATTCATTAGTCATTTGAAATTTCTCTTCTGAATTATTTCCTTTAATCCAAATTCTTCTTATGAAACGCAACCTGAATATCCTTTAAAGTAATTATAAGATCACAGGCCTTACTCCTCAGTCCAATAGCTTCAACCCCGGATGAAATAAATATCTAATACTGTCCTCGGTATTTACAGCATCGTGTAACTTGTATCCATTAGATGGTGTCTTACAAAACAGGAATTAAAGATAAGTTTGTATGGGATTTCTGTGTGGAACACATAAAACTACAGCTATATTTGCATTCATCTTCATGATGCCCTTTCCCTTTGCACTAATCGGCCAATACTAGGTCTACGGGAGAGGGAAAAATTCAAAAGAGGAAAATTGGGGAAAAAGAAGAAAGAAAACTCAAAGAATCCTCTATTTTTCTGTGAGTTCAATCTCGTGAAGTTAGAATAATGGTTACTTAACATGATTGCATCTTTAGGGATGATTATATACACACTTCCTCAGTCATTGAGTAATTACCACGAACTTCCTGAAGTTGGATCCTGACAACTCGAGAAATAAGGGGTGAAAGTTGTAATATGCTTTTTACTGACAAGAGTGAATTTTTTAATTTGTTCTACTGACAGAGGAAGGTGTGGTAATTTCTCAAGATTCGGGGTGTTTTCCGTAATTATGATCTCACGCACGGGGTGTCTATGTAAATTACCCTTTTTCTTTTAATTTAATATGAATATAATTTTGTTGAATATTCAGGGTGGAGCGATTCGTCAGGAACTATACTACCTTCTTAAAGACGAAAAAGATGTACACTTTACATTTGGAAGTGTTCAATCAAACGGTATAAACCTGGCGGGCAAAGGAATGGCCTCATCAAAATTTTGCCTTAATATTGCTGGTGACACTCCTTCATCAAACCGTCTCTTTGATGCCATCGCTAGTCACTGTGTTCCCGTAATAATAAGTGATGAAATTGAGCTACCCTTTGAAGATGTTCTTGATTACTCAGAATTCTGCATATTCGTTCGTTCGGCAGATGCTGTGAAAAAGGGCTATCTTCTGAATCTTCTGAGAAGCGTAAAACGAGAGAAATGGACTAGGATGTGGCGAAGATTGAAGGAAATTAGTGAACATTTTGAGTATCAATATCCGTCTCGGGATAGTGATGCTGTGGATATGATTTGGCAGAGTGTTTGGCGAAAGAAAATGTTGACGGAGTTGAATGTACACCGGAAGAACAGATATAGCAGATCACAATTAAAGTAGAGTTAATTTGTAAAATATGGAAATATTCAAGTTTTGACAAGTTCATATCATCATATGGAATTGTTGATTGAGAATATTTTTCTTGTCCAGATTATTGCAGCCTATGGTTTATCCGACTTAAAGATGAACAGTGTAAAGTGAAGTTTGGGTTTGGATGGAGGGATTGGATTCAAGGTAAGATTTTGAAATAATGATTTAAAATGACTCCAATATGAGGTGAATATGATAAAATGATTGAGAAAATAGCTCAAGTATCGGAAGTAAATTCATTGTACTTCGAAATTATTCCATGAGACTCAATAGATTTGTTATTATAGAGTTGAAGCTTTTAGCTCTCAAATTGTTTAAGCCTGATGCTTAGCTCTCAAATTCTTCAAGGGTTGTGTTTGGATTGAAGCGGCTTTCAAATTCATCAATAAGTCTATTGAGTTTATTTGAATGATTTCAAATCACAACGGATTTCAAATTCACTGGAACTTATTTTGAACTATTTTTTTAATCATTCAAATGACGTCAATTTGGAGTTATTTGAAATACTTTCTTGATATTCATTCATCAAATCCAATTTATCCAATCCAAAAAACCCTATGTGTTAATTGGATGTTAAATTTAAAAGTAATTCAAATCTTGATGATTTATGACAATATCAATTTTCTTTAAAATAGTTATTTTGACACTCTTATCATAATTCTATTTCTTTTTTTTTTAATCAGGCGTCATAATTCTAAATGCATTTCGCACCCTCCAAATTTCACATTTTAGCACTAAATCCCTTCAAAACATGAAAAAGAGACTATAGCTCCTAAAAAATTTAAATGTTTAGCACTTTGCCCCAAACTTAATAGTCAAATGACATTTCACATAAATACAAGTTACGTGCCAGCCATTGTGCATTGTAAGGCCATGGATATCATTTATCAACTCTTGCGTTGACCAGTTCCACTTTGAAATGTAAATTGGCACCAATGGATCAGGTAGAAACTTGAATTCTTAAAGTAGGCTCCACCCGTTCTTCAAGAACAAGAATTCTCGGACAACTACTAATAATTTTCAAAGAAAAAATGTTTTGAAGAAAGAAAGTTTCCATGTGAAGATCGAAAATGACTTCCATGACCATACAAATACACACTGATTGACAAGTGGTTGAGATTTAGATTAAAAATCTATTTGAATAATGATTTAAGGCAAACTGCTACACATCTAAATTTTCTTCTATGGGGATGGCCTCTCTTTTGGAATTTGATGAATTTTTAATGCTAAAAGATGAATTTTCGATGGGATGAAATGCATTCTGCCGAAATATAACAGTCACATACAAATAACTTTACCATATATTAGGGTTTGCACTATACCAAAGAAAATTAATCAAAATGAGTCATGCTTTTACTTTTGAACAATTCATTTTATTCCTAATTCACTATACGTTGACTAATTCTAATATGTATGTTTCTCATTTTCGTTTAAGCTAATTCATTCACCATAATTTTTAATAAAATTTCGTTATCTACCGATATTTATTAAATACCAAAATTTCCCATCCCATATTTAATAGTAAGGGAAAATTGCACTTTTGGTCCCATAACTTTGATTTTTTTCAATTTTGGTCCCATTATTTAAGGATTTATCACATTTTATCCCATAATTACATTTTTTTTTATCAATTTTGGTCCCATTAACGTTTTCCGTCCAAAAGCTAACGGAATTGGCATGTGCGTGGCATGTGATCCCTTAGTCAAACCTTAAAACAAAAAAATTCACTAAAAACATTTTTTTTTATTTTCTATTTTCTATTTTTTATTTTGATTTTTCCTTTTTCTTCTTCACCAAAAATACCCCGAAAAATCCTAATTTTTAATCTCTACACCAACACCATAAACATCACCTTTCCCCCCACCTCCACCGCCGCCGCCAGCCATCACCACCCTCAACCAAACACAAGGCTGCCGCTGCCGCCACCACCACCACCCTCAGCCGCTGCGCCACCACCACCACCACCCTCAGCCGCCCGCCACCACACAACACAAGCCCCGTTGCCATCACCCTCAATTCGAAGCCACCACCACCCTCACCCCGAAATCCGCAGCCACAGTGGCAAATGCAGGTGGCTGGTGTTATATGTATATGCATATAAGAAAATCAAAATGAAAAATAGAAAATAATAAAAAAAATAAGTTAGGGTTTGACTAACGGACACGTGTTGTCTCTTCCGTTAATTTTTGGACGGCAATCACTAATGGGATCAAAATTGAGAAAAAATGCAAGTTATGGGATAAAATGTGATAAACCCGTAAACAATGAGACCAAAATTAAAAAAAACCTAAGTTATGGGACCAAAAGTGAAATTTTCCCTAATAATGATGTTTTTTTGATGGGCCAAGTTTTATTGTCTAAATTCAATTGTGAGGTGAAATTGAAGTTTAAGCCCATTCAAGTAAAGAACATGAAGGGTGCAAAAGCAATTAATAAGAAATATCATTTCTCGAGATAAGCGAATCAAGTAGCAAATTTTTTTGGCCAAAACAGGAATTGACCGCATATGGGAATTCTTAGATATCCCCTACGATTTTGTTAAAGGTTATTATGATGAGATATCAAAGACACTAGATGGCCTATGACTATAACTATAGACTTGGTTTGTCGGATTAATTTCATAGAGTTAAAGTGAAAAAATGAAAGGGAAATATCAAAAAACTAGAAGAGAGGGGGGAAAACGAAATTCAATTGAAAAAAGAAGGGTCTTTTTTTTAAAAAAAAGAATTCAGGAGGAAAGGATACCTATTTATACAAAAAGAAGGTTTCAGAATAATAATATAAACCAAAAACGGTAGGGTTTAGTTGACTGCTCGAAACCACACTAATGGCGGACGAGGCAGCTTCAGAGGTACCAATGGAGCTCGAATCCAAATCCGAAATAGCCTCCGATAATATTCCGGCGGCGGATTCCGAGAACGGCGGGTCGAAGCGCGGCAGGGAGGAAGCTGAGGAACCAGAACAGAGCGGAGAGAAAAGGGCAAAAATGGAGGGCGATGAAAAGTCCGTCGAGGAGCAGAGGCTCGAGAAGAAAGATGAATCGGGTCGGGTCACCGTCGGCCCGAAGATGTTCGGGTCGTCTGTCGAGATGTTTGATTACTTCTTTAAGCTTCTTCATTCTTGGTCCACTAATCTCGATCTCAATAAGGTAAGCTTAACTTATGATTCTTTTTTTTTTTTGTTGGCCAAATATATCTATATATATTATGGTTTTAGGCTAATGATAGGTGTAATTCCCAGTCAGAGGTAGCTTTAGTTTGATGGACAACTAGTATATTAATGTTCTAATGGAAGTTACAAACTAACATATTAAGGTCGTTTCGGCAGATTTATTTTGAGTTCTAGGATCATAAGAGTTCGATATATTTGTCGTGTTGATAAACAATGTAGTATTCTAACTGGACCATGATTCAAGAATTTTAAGTACACCTGCATTTCTACTATGATACTTTCCAGCATTGAATAATCTGTCAGTCCGGCTATGATGTTGTGCTATCTTATGATAACAATGGCTTCGATATGAACGATTTTGAGCTGGATTTGTGTCTTTTATTTGATTTACAATCCCTAGTTGGAAAGTATGAACATTTTCTACTTGCAAAGATCCCTGTTTGCAGCTTTTAATGTTCTGGGAATATCAAAGATCTGTGGGTGGAAGTTTTAGAACCGTTCAACAAAGTGTTTTTTCAGAACGGTTTAACCGTTTAATAAAATCGATTCCTACTTTATGTCCAGAAAAATGGGTCAGTCGTTTGATTGGAATAGACGGTCTGGTAGAGTTTTCACTTTGGTTCTCATTCCTTTAAGAAATTTCTCTTTCTGCTCGTCTCCATATCAAAATAGAATTAGAAATGGCGTCCTAAACATAGTGACCAATTTGCTGTTTACTTGTTTCACTTCAAAGTACAATTCTGTTGTTCACATGGTATTGGTCTTTACTAGATTAAGTGTTTAACTTATTGTTTCAGTATGAGCATATAGTGTTGCTGGAATTGCTCAAAAAGGGTCATTTAGAGGCAGATAGAAAGATCGGGAAAGGCATCAAAGCTTTTCAAGTTCGATTCCACCCTCAGTTCAAAAGTCGGTGCTTCTTCCTTGTAAGGGAGGATGAATCCGTAGATGATTTCAGCTTTAGAAAGTGTGTGGACCACATACTTCCTCTGCCTGAAGACATGCAAATCAAACATGATGTCAATAAGGCATTGCGTGGGAAAGGCGGTGGCCGTGGACGTGGCAGGGGCCGTGGCAGAGGCAGGAAATGAAGATATCACTGCATCAAGCTATTAAACGAAAACTCTCTGAATATTGGACAACCTGTGGTTTTTGCTCTATAGGAGGTTGCTATATTGCTCGGTAGAATCATGTGTTTTTGGATTGGGCCTTTTCTAATATCTATTCCATTTCAATGTTATTTCATTTACTAGGCGGAAAATACTTGCCTACACATGGGCTCGTAATATTGTCATTCGTATAGTGTGGATTTAGATCACATAATCCCCCATACAAGGTTAACGCTCTAGTGTTCTGAGCTCGGTCTTGTGCTCTGAGCTTGAGAGCTTCGCTCTATGACGCTCTTAAAATTTTTAATTCTCAAACTAAAATTTAGGAACCACATTTGACGAAATAAGAATAATTTTTCACTAATAGTTAATATTTTACATGCATTCAATGAAAATTGTTTTAGTAGTAAAAAATAAGTAAACGATTTGCCCTCAAAACAAAAAAAAACGAAACAAATAGAGATTTTGTAAAAAGTCAATACCTAAAACTTCTAATGCTGAATTTTAATCTTAATGTCCTTTTCGGTCAAGGTTTGAAATCTAAAATTAATATTATTTTAATAATTTTAATCTTTTTTGTTTCATCGTATATTATATTTTTTATGCATGCTAAAACAGATAATTACATCATCTTATTTTTAAAATTCAAGTTAACAAATACTTATTTTAATATGAGATAATCTTATCAAAATAATATTTAAAGATAATTTGGCTGAACAATTTATAATAATATGTGAGATAGATGACAAGATAAACTTTAAAATATATTTATATTACATACGCTCTAAGGCGCTCCTGTTCCCAAATTTTTTCAAATTTTATCGCTCTACGCTCTTGCTCTCTCTTTGCTCTCCCGCTCCCGCTCTATGTGACTTAGGTGTGGATCTAATGCTGATGTGATATCATTTGCTTGGTTTAGTATGAAGACAAACCATATAGGTAAAGAAAACTTTAGAGATAATTTATTTGATTTATTTCAAAATATAGCTTTTATTATTGAAATTTTGAATGATGTAATTTGGAAAGATACAAAAGGGTGAATGTTAAAAGTGCAAAGCATAAGTTGGTGAAGAAATCCATTATTATGCTCTACAATGCATGAGTACGGATACAGTGATATAGATGGCACGATACGGTACTCCTACATAGGATCTAAAAAGTTTTGAATAGGCATGGCAAAAATACAATTATTATGCATAAATGTTCGTGTGTTACCGTTAACACACGAAAATAAGCTCATAATAGTAAATTGAATTTGAAGAGGACATGCAAAATCAAACATATATAAATTCAAGCACATCTTAATTCAAAAACAATACGTGGATTATAAACAAAATAGAAAATTACATGTATAAACCCCCCCCCCCCCCTCCTCCCATTTTAGTGTAAAATTACCAAAAACCCCCTGACCTTTTTGAAATGACATAAAATCCCCTCATGTTAAGATATTTTAACAATTACACCCCTTGTGTATTAAAAATTCTTACAATTTTACCCCTGTAAACTTTACAAGTAGACCCCTTTGAGGGGGTCTCGTTGTAATTTATCAAAAATCATGGGGAATTTTGGTAATTAACACTAGAGTGAGAGGGGGGTGTGCCTCACCCTAAACAAATTAGTACAATCATTTTTTAAGTTGCAGAATTCAAATAATATTTTGGACCTCGCAATAATTCAAGCATATATTATTGATGTATATTCCGCATTAATATGCCAATTTACAATATTACCAAGAAAAAAAAAATGATGATACTCATCAATATCAAGCTACTACACGAAATTGTAGAGTTTCCAAAGTTCAAATATCTTGTGATGGACTTCTTATAGTAAAAAGTAGCTAAAATCCTATATATCGTCATCCTTAGATGTTTGTTCATTTAACTTAACATATTACATATACCAAATTGCTTAGAATATTATGCAACCCAAGTAAAAAAGAATAAGAGAAGAAAAAGAAACGAACTTGCAAGATAGATGCACTTTAAGTTCAAACTTCATTATCCTCATTCAACAAATGCAAGTGACTATCACATTTAGTAACATATTCGCTCTATAATAAATAAAGTAAATTAAGTTTCTTTCGAAGCAATTGAAATAATTAAAAAAGAAAGAATATGCACAATACATGCACATATTAGTACAACTTTAAATCACCATTCACTAAATTAAATCTCTACCATTCATAGTGTAGGTCCAAACAGGATCTAAAAGCCTACAAATGATCTATCACAAAGTAATATTACAAAGTAAAGTATAAATCAGATGAAGTAAATCTCACAACTCAAACGAGACATCCAAATCCATGAGTGGGTCGGTAATCAAGTTTTACAAGATCACATTGGCATTTTATAAACATAATTATTAAGCATACAATACGGTTCAATCAAGTATAGGAAATCAATTTGTATGACCAAAATAATGATATCCTATGAGACACGCATTTTCTAATACAAATATAACCTCTTTAATTTGCAGGCTGGTCAACCTCGAATACTCTCTGAGAAATGTCCACTCTAGGTATACGCAATCCGGATTTTCTATTGCAAATGGTGTTGCATCTCCTATTGCATTCACCTCCATACATGACAAGTGTACAAAATTCAAATCACTTATATATATAAAGAAAAGATTTATACACTTGTCATGCATGAAATAAATGCAATAGGAGATGCAACACCATTTTGCAATAGAGGATCTTGCGTGAGGTATACGAGGCTAGACATTCTCTTACGCCAAATGGGGGAACTTTAAAAAGGAATGAGTTGAAAGAGAATCAATACATACTACGAATAGATGCAATACACACATGTGTGCACAATTCTTACTTCACAATATGTAAAGTTCATATGTAGTTGTGTCCTTGTGCATTACTTTGACTTACTTTCACATTATGATACATTATAATATAAGAATTTCTTCCTAATTATTAAAAATTCTAACCTCATGTTATGCATAGTTTAAAAAGGATATATTAGTTTAACAAAACTTCATATCCAATGTTCAAAACACAAAAATGTGCATTATCAATTGGGTTTTAGCTGGTTAAAGGCTGAATATAAATTTAAAAATTAATGAGGTTGTGGTCTTAGATTACTTCAATAAAATGGTTTATTTTTGTTTGATTAAGTATTGATTATCAATTCAGAATTTGGTGATATTGATTACTAGATTACTTCTATACCTGCTAATGATACATGCTTAAACCACCTTAAATAATGTCTATGCAACTTAATATGGTATAATCTTTTGTATCCGATTATCAAGCTTGGTCAATCTAAATTTGCTTATTTGCATAATTCAATTGATTACATTAAGTAGGACTATTTTCATTTCAACTAAGTAAAACCATTTTCTCTTAAAAAAGTTTGAGGAAGAAAACTTGCGCATTGTATGCACATTAAGTCATTAAGTAAGACTCTATTCAACTAAAATGAAAAAAAAAAATTAAAGAAAAAAAGTTAGAGAAAAAACAAAATATGCACATCGAATGCACATTAAAATCATTAAAGTCCAAACTTTATATCTTCCATTCAAAGAGATGCAATCTACAATTTGCATTATATAACCAAAGATTTTCAAGCATACAAAAAGCAATTGAAAAACAAATTGTACATTAAGCCAAATACAAAACCACAATCAAATGAGACATTAGACTCCATGTTTGGAGCGAAGAAATGATCTTAAAACTTACAAGGACAAAGTATGATTCTTAAGCACAATTTCATCAAACACAAAAGAAATTAAATTGCCCTGTGAGGCGTTCCTTTTCTGCTACGCTTACGATCTCTTTCACTTGCAGGTTGTTCAACTCTCTCATCCTCATGTGAAGTGTCCACTCCACGTGCACGGTGTGGGATTCTTCCAATCCCCTCAAATATTGTTTGGACCTGAAAAGTGAGAGGTTGAGAGATGATTCGTCTTGTTTAAACAATTTCGACTTTCTAACTAATAACCCTTATAATATTGCCCTAGTCAAATGTGATTAATTATTGTGACTATTTATTCATTACAAGAGAAATAATAATACAAACTTATTAGATATGAGTTTGTGAATCTGATATTAATTCCATGATTGTTTACAGAAAAGTTGTTATTGTTCCATTTCTCTGAAGAAGCATTTTTTATTTTTATTGCACGAAGTAAAGTTCATATATGTCGTGTCCTTTTACATTATTATGATTGTATTTTCTATTATGCTACACGTAACAATTTCATCATAATTAGTACAGATTCTAACCCTTGGTTATGGTTCTAAGGAACTCAATTTCATAATATAGAAAAAATTACGATTACCTTGCAGCCGATAGAGCAGAAATGAAATTGGACAGGATCAGTCAATTTCCTTTTACAGCTACAACAAGCTCCATCACCAACAATGAGTGCACCCGAGCCATTGTGTGGGAGGGGAGTCAAAGACACCACCAACTTTTTGTTATTTTTATAGTGCTGCAGTTAAAATCACATTAGACCTATATAAGAATCAACACAATAATAGTTTAATGTAGTATCCAGAATAAGAAAAGGTTATACATATTGGCTGCATATATTGGCTTCCCTTCAATGACTTTTAGGACATAAAAAACATAAAGTTGAGAGACATTTCACGTTGTATATATTATAAATATTTTTTATTGGAGGAAGAACTAGTAAAATCATGCTTATAGAAAGTCATCATGGTTAGGAGTTGGGCTTTGTCCGAAGAATTATACGACGATAAATGAATGCTTTTAATTTATATTAGAGAAGAGAAATATGACAATATAAAATAAATATAATGCTTTGAAAAATAACAAGTGTACTGCACATAAAAGATCTATTATTAATTGACAAAAATGTATACCTAATAACAAGCAAAAATATTGCACGTCCCAAAAAAAAAAAAAAAACTCAAGTTGTAAAAGATATTAACAGAAAATTGCACTTGGGTCTGTTAAGTATGTCCCTTTAGACATTTGGTTCCGACATTTTGGGTTGTCTCACATTGTGTCACTTTATTTATTTTTTTTTTTAAAATCTCACTTCTAGTCCCAGGCTAAATCTCCTTCCAAAAACTAACGAAACCACGCACGTGCAGTGTGCGTGTCCATTAAGTCCATTCTTTGTTACTAACAACCATGCACGTTGCATGTGCGTGGTTCCATTAGTTTTTGGATTGAAATTTGAGCTATGACCAAATGCCAAAGTTTTATAGAGTTACGAGTGTAATGTGAGACAAACCAAAAGCTCGGGACCAATTGTATACAAGCGCAAACTTATGGGACTAGAAGCACAATTTCTCAGCTATTGACACAGTACAAGTTGTACAATTAAGTTTAGCATGTAACACTTCAATACATCCTCCATCCCACAATGAATGTCTGTGTTTTTATTTTATTTATCCCAAAATGATTGCCCTTTAAATATAAGTACATTTGTTCATGTAATTTTCTTTCCTTTTGTTCAATTGAGAAATTTTTCACGTAAAATCTGGACCTACAAATGATAATATAAAAAAGCTTATTAACTAAGGAATAGAGATACATGAAAGAACATAAGAACTTGAGTTTTGGGTTCGTGGATCTAAAAGGTCGAAAGTAAAGAAAACAGAGAGACATCTAAATGAGTGGAAAGCATATAGACACCAGTATTTGATCAACATAAAGCTTGAGAAATACATTCATAATGAATTTTTTAACAAGGTAATTCCACGTAATATTGTAATAGCTATTTGAACTTCTTCTATCAAATGTCTGGAACTTCAAAGTATGGACGCGACTCTAACCAACCTCAATTCCACATGTACTCAAGTGGTTTTCTAGTTTGTTTAAACAATTCAAATATTGGTGATGTGTGGCCTATTTAGTTCAATTAAAGAGCTCTTAGTTGTTTAAACATTGAAAATAAATTCAAAATTTTTAAGTTAAAAAGTCCTAGATTTTTTCAAAAGTATGGACAGCTTTCTTAATGCTTAAGCCGTTAAGCTTTGTATATTTTGCTAAGATTAGATTACCAAGCTTCATAAACAATATATTTGATTTATACTTTTGCATACTCAAATCAATCAAACTAACTTTAGTATAATATCACTTTTTTGAATGTACACATATCATGAAATATGCACCTTATCCTGTAATAGTTTTTTTTAAAAAACGCACAAAAGTGTCAACTTCTAAATCATTAACTACTAAGAAATACATAACAGGAAGAAGAGAAAAAGAAAGAAGGCTTTTTGATGGAGTTGCTTGATTTTCTCAAGACAATTGCATTGTTCCTATAGCAGGAGCTTTCTTAAATCAAATGTTGAAATAGATAATTAGGTTGAAAAGTTTAAGACAATCATCTCATATTGAGAAAACATGAACTTTCTTAAAAATTTGTAAGCAACTTATACTATCATAACAATTACAACTTTATGTAATACCCATTAAATCAAACCATCTTTAATGAGCATTTATGTGTTCACTGCAAGAAAAAAATAAAAAATAAAGATCACCAAAAAAGCAGAGGGCAGATCAATATGGCATTAATACCTAACATAATGTGTGCATAAAAGTAAAAACGATAAGTAACTGACGGACTTAAGCCTAGCACTTGGCAGTCAAATTACTCTTGTTGCCCCCAAGTACTTAACAATAGAACTTAGTTATCAAGTTTGAAATTTCTATACAATGTTATCACTATGTGAATATTTTTATTATATATATATGCACATATTCATAGGCGGACATGGCATTCTCTCTAATTTTATTTAACAAAGTTTTATTCTTGTATTGAATAAAATTACACATTGCACCATCTAGAGAAACATGTGCTTGAATATTCATTAATGATTATTTCTGTTTAGTAAATATTATGTACGGTCTAAGGTTTTAATGTAGATATAAAATAAGAGCATTTTTACTACAAAAACACGAAGCATATGCGATTTTTGGTATCTAGAAGTATGAAGCACTTAATGACATAAATGGCAAAAAAACAAATCAAGACCGATTAGATTCGATTCGATCCGATCCGATCTCTTTTATTGATATTGTCACTTCTTATATTGTTTAGGTCTTTGTACTCTTTCTAGTATTTAGAGATAAGCGTCCGGAATTTTCCGTATCAAGAAGTACAAAAACACTCATATAACAAATGACAACTCTTTTTGTTAAATTAAGTGTCGTCATTTCCTTTATCTTGGAAATCTGAATATATCTTCCTAAATTTTTTACAACAAGCATCCAATATTTCTTGTATAGAAAATACGGAGGTACTTATATAACATAAACGACCAGAAGATTTCTAGAATGTAATTTATCTCTTCTTTATTTATATATATATATTAACCAAGTCTTCTATTCATTTTCAATAATCATGTAGATAATTATATAGCAACTTATCAATTATTGTTAATTACCAACCTGAGAGAATTTCATAAAATGTATATAATCACATAATTGGTTTTATTTTAGAACTGATTCAACTCTCCCTTGCATGTTGTATATCATTGGAGCAAACATCATGATTTCAATTGAAGAATACTTACACTATTAGATTACTAACTAGCTCAACGAAGTTATTAATTGGGAATATCATGTTATTTTCTTAATTTTCCCATATAATGAAGTATTCTGACTTTTATGAACAGAAACTGCACATGAAATGCTTACATACCTGCTGCATGTCTTCAATGGAGGAAGTGCACATCTTCTATGAATTGATAACACTGAGTTCTAGAGTTTTCTTCAAGATGTAGAATGGGGGTTGAGATGGGGTTAATATTTATTATTGTGTTTTCATATGAGAGTAAATAGTCGATAACAAGTTAATTAGAGGGAGGTTACCTAAAATTTGTCCTATTTGGAAGGGTAAAGAAGTCATTACGAAGTGAAAGTTCCACTTCTTGAATGTCTTAAATTGAAACCTACTAACACAATAAAGATAGATTAAATAATATTACCAATTTTATATGCATTGTAGTATGACATAGCCTGACATTGGTTGGGCTAGGCCCAAGACCCAGACCCAAATTTGGGTCTGGGTCCTGGCCCAGACCCAAAATAATTTCTGGGTCCAGACTCAGACCCAGACCCAGACCCAATAAATTTTTTTAATTGGGTCTGGGTCTGGGTCTAGACCCACAGACCCATAGATTAGACCCAACTTATCCTCATAAGTATTTTTCTTCTCTCTCTCGCTCTCGTCTCTCTATCTCTCTGTCTCTCGCTCTCATCTCTCATCTCTCATCTCTCGCTGACTCGCTCTCATCTCTCTCCCTCTCTCGTCCGTCGTTCGCCGCCCCTCTCTCTCCCCGTCACCGCCGAGACCTCCGCCGCTCGGTAAGGTTTTATTTTTGTCGTTTTTTATGAGCCCATTTGCATTTTTTTAGAAGAATACTTTTATGATTTTCGGTTTTTTCTTGTGGGTTTTTGATTTTAGAACAAAAATTATGTTTTAGATTTGTGGGTTTTTGATTTTAGAACAAAAATTATGTTTTAGATTTGATTTTATATGCATTGTAGTATGACATGACAACATTGTAAATAAGAGAAATAAGTATTTTTCATATTATTTTTTTGGCTTATATAACATGCCTTTCTGTTTATATCACTTTTGATGTTTGATTTTTATTCAACATGTTATAATATATGTTTTGAAGGAGTTGGTTGTGTTTGCAAATACGTCGTCTGAAAATGGCTAGCTTTTGCATTTAAGAGCTTACTCACAAATTGTAATTATCATAATCCGAATAGATTACTCCAATCCAATTTATATATGTTATATGATATGTAGTACGTACTTATTAAATTCAATAGAAGTACATAATACAATCTAATTTCAAAATAATTACAAAGTTTTAAGACAAAAAAAGCTCAGTTAAAAAATAGAACAACTTAAAAAATAAAGGAAGTTTATTCAGGGTGAAAATAAAGCATTAATGGTTCCAACTCCGCAAAACAATTTTTGCTTTTTGAGCAAACAACTCAGCAAAACAGTTGTTTGATGCTTTAGCAAAGAGTATAATGCTGACGAAACAACAAATATTTTTTATCGCATGCAATCATGCTTGTTACATTGGTCGTTAGTGGTTTTTTACATTTATTTCTCTCAGTATGGTTGGTAATCTATTTATTATTTCAAATAAAAGAAACTTTAAATTCTGTACTAAAAAACATTAATTCGTAAACCTTTCAAAATATCATGTCGAAATATTTAACAATAAATTTATACAACAGATAAAGGAATTTTAGGAGTTGAATTTTCTCTTTAAAAAATAGATGAAAAGGAGGAGACTATTCTTTGTTTAAAGCAAATTGTGCTTTGCCCCATTACTTAAAAAAAATGTTTAGCACCGTATTTCTCATTCTATAAATCACTTGATGATGTTGCCTTTTGTTTTACATTTTAGGGATAAATATAGTTAACTACTTGAAATATGTCCGACACCAAATATATTTCTGAAGTACTAAAAATCTTCAAATACTCCCTAAAGGTGAGAACCTTCAAATACCCCTCCTCACAATCACTATATGTTAGAGAATCTATTTGATGGTGTGTTGGACTTGGCGTGACATATGAAGTACAAGTGCATTAGCCGCTGAAATTTAATGTACAAAAATAACCCTCACTCATTATATTTTGTTGTTTGCATGAATTAGAACATATATAAGTGCTTTTAGCAACTTTACAATCTAATTCTTTTTTAATGCCAAATTGGATTAAATGTAAAAACTTTCCGTAAGTATTGCAGAACCAAGGTGTTACAACTTTTTCCTATCTTAATAAGAAGTAAGTTAGAGGGAATACCGAGCAATTAAGAAGAAGTAAGTTAGAGGGAATACCGAGCAATTAAAGTTTTAAATAAAAGTAAGTTTGAAATTGAAAAAACAAGGAATGGAAGTAGTAAATCTCAATGTTTATACTTATATTTTTCTTTTCACCACTCAAACTGTAGTTTATAATTTATATTATCATACAGTTTAAGAAATTAATAAAATTGCATTTGTCGTCCAACAATAGGAGATCGGTCCTTATCTCCTTTTCTTCTCTTCGTTCTTTCATAAAGAGAAAAGGAACAATAACATATTTACGAAGATACAAAATAATTATTTACTAAAATAAATTAAATCACAATCAAATTATCAAGACATGTTTGAAATATTAACCAAAAAGGTTTGCTCTATTTAACAAAAAAATTCTTCTCTTTCCTTTTGTTCTTTTATTTTTGAATATTACTAACAACTCCTAAAATAAATTTTTATTCTCCAAAGATAAATGATAATATTGTAAAATCCACCAATTTTTAATTCGAAATAATTCAACATTAAGGTTATTAAATATATAGACTTAACTTATCAAAAAATATATATATACTTAATTAGCCTTAGCCTTTGAAATGAAGGATTACTCAATTGTAATTTTTGAACAAGAAAATATTCTCTAAAGTTTTTAAATTGACAAATGGTATTATTTGCAATTTTAATTTCAATTTTTTCTAGTTTTCACCTTTTAAAATAATTAGTGTGTTAAACTAAAAAGTTAGTTAAAATAATATAAAATTTATCATTAAAAAGTAAAATTTGTATAACAATATTTATTAATTTGAGAAATCCACAGCAAAAGATTTCTAAAAAACGAAAAAATTGAAACGATTAATTTTAACTTAAAATAAAGAATAATTTAGTCCAGAGAATTATTAGTCTTAATTGTGGGACTTAAATGAATATTTTAGGTTGAAAATATTTTCATTAATTTTTAAATATAAAAGTATAATTTAGGGGGTTAAATAATTTTCCATTTACATTTTTTCCCTAGAAAAAACTAGTGTTTAATGCATAAAACCTCCCTGTAATATATCGAAAATGTAAAAAAAATAAAAAAATAAAACATGTATTAATGAAATAGACTAATCACCCCTTATGTTATTAAAAAATCTACTCGAAAGCCAAAGTCCATTAGAAAATGAGCGTGTTTTTCATGTTTTTCACCTTTAAACATATACTCATTTGACATTTATACACTCTCTATACAATATAAAAGGTTTTTGAAACACCATACAATATAAAACGTGAATAATGTTATTTTATAAAGAAATTAAAACACATATTTCATTTTATCTATTTAACAAAATTTGACTTTTGCTCAGACTTTTAAATAACAAAAAAGAGTGATTAGGCTAACACAATTTTTTTATTTATTTTTACATTTTCAATATAACACAAGGGTTTAATGCATTTAACCCAAAATACTAAAAGTAGAAACATATTTACTTATTTGAAAAATGAAAAAAAGAAAGAAACATATTTACTTTCTTTTTTCTATATTCAAGGAAAATATTAGCGCCTAATATTTCCTACTGAAATTTTGGTGCCGGACAATAGGAAGGCCGCCGGAGCTCCGATGAACGCAGTTCATCAGGAAAAGACGGTAATTTCCCTTATAAAATCATGCACCCAAAAATCGCATTTGCTTCAGCTCCACTCCCATCTCCTCCGCACCTGCCATTACTACAACCCCACAATTTTCCTTTCCTTCCTCTCTCGTTTAGCGCTCCCTCCATTACGCGATTTATCCTACTCTTGCAGAGTCTTTTCCGGATTCCCGGAGCCCAATATTTCCCTATACAACACCATGATCAGGGCCCATTCATTGAGTCGTGATTCAGCTCGTAATGGCTTTCTGTTGTACCAAGAATTACTTCGTTTAGGCATTTCGTCGAACACCTTTTCGTCGACTGTTGCTGTGAAGTGTTGTATGAAGATTGAGTCTTTGTTTAATGGGATGCAGGTTCACGCCAACATTTTGAAAGATGGGCAGGTAGCTGATGGAGTTTTGTTGACCACATTGATGGACTTCTATTCGTGTTTAGAGAAGGGCGGTGATGCTCGGAAAGTGTTTGATGAAATGTCTGACCGAGATATTGTGGCTTGGAATGTGTTGATCTCTTGCTATACTCGTAATGGTCGGACTCGCGATGCGTTGGCTATATTCGATATGATCAGAAATTCGAATGAGTGCCTACCTAATGATGTCACTTGTTTGCTTGTTCTTCAGGCTTGTGCAAGTTTGAATGCACTTGAGTTTGGTAAAAAGGTTCACAGCTATATTGTGGAATATAATCTTCATAGTGCCACAAATGTTTGTAATTCTCTTATAGCCATGTATTCGCGTTGTGGATCCGTGGAAGAAGCGTTTGAAGTTTTCAATCAGACTGTTAATAAAGATGTTATCTCATGGACTGCGATGATTTCAGGTTTAGCGAGTAACGGGTATGGCAGAGACGCCATAGAAGCTTTTAAAAAGATGCAAAGAGAAGGCATTTACCCCGGTGATCAAACTTTCACTGGCGTTTTATCAGCTTGTAGTCACACTGGGCTAGTAAATGAAGGTCGAGAAATTTTCAAGTCTATGAACAGAGATTTTGGGGTTACACCGAACGTCCACCATTACGGGTGCATGGTAGATCTCTTAGGCCGTGCCGGTTTGCTAGACGAGGCTTACGACCTTATACGTTCAATGCAAATCAAACCCGATGCAGCTATGTGGAGGACATTGCTCGGAGCGTGTAGAATTCATCGGCACGTTGATCTCGGGGAACGTGTAATCGAGCATCTTATTGAACTCAAGGCTCAAGAAGCGGGAGATTATGTACTCTTGTTGAATATTTATTCGTCAGCAGGGAAGTCAGAGAAAGTTGTAGAGGTTAGAAAAATGATGAAAATTAAAGGAATTCAAACGAAGCCCGCGTCTAGCACTATCGAGTTGAAAGGAAAGGTGCATGAATTTTTCGCAGATGATATTTTTCATCCACGAAAAAAGGAAATTTATGAAATGCTTGAGGAGATTAATCAGCAACTGAGGATTGCTGGTTATGTTGCTGAAATAACTTATGAGGTGCATAATGTGGAGGGAAAAAGTAACTCAAATGTGTTGTCGTACCACAGTGAGAAATTGGCTATTGCTTTCGGGATTCTTGCTACTCCACCCGGAACTACTATAAGAGTCGCAAAAGATCTTCGTATATGCATAGATTGCCATAATTTTTGTAAAATTTTGTCTGCGGTTTATAATAGGAAAGTGGTAATAAGGGATCGTAATCGGTTTCATCATTTCCAAGAAGGACACTGCTCTTGCAACGATTATTGGTGATGTGTGTGCTCTTTTCAGAAATCTTGTGCTGTATCACGGGCGAGGATATGAGTAATCGGACGATGTTTATTATGTGGTGTTGTAGAGCTCATCATCCTCTCCTTGCCTCCGAGTTGAGGAAAATAATCATAAGGATTTTTTTCATACTTTTTTTCATCAAATTCTTGAAATTGCTAGTGCAACAATTACACAGACTTCCCTGACGTTTTTAGATAAATTGATGTTAATGCAAATGGGTCTTTTAGTAATTTGACCAAACATCATGTGGCGTCTTCTCTAATTATCCCTAGAAACATTAATATCCCTGAAGGTCTCAAAAAAATTCGAAATGAAAATTGACACATGGATGGTGTTGTTGAATGTTGATTATATCTCGACTCGAAGTCCAAAGAGCTCCTAGGAATGACCTGTTACATGCAGTACAACAATGATAGGTAATCATGCATTGTAAATTTCTCTTAAATTAAAAAAAAAAAAGGTGTACAAAGCTATTATCGGCTTCTGATAGAGATGCACCTGCGTGTACGTGCGAGCCAGGGGGCAGGGCGGTGGCAGATGTATTCTACCAGTTAAATTTTAAACAGGTACATAGCTCCTGCATTGTTATTATTATCAAATATGAAAAAACCAGAATGTGCACAACAACAAATCCTACAACACTACATCATACTGGTCTTCTATATAACAGAAGCACTTCAATACGAAAAAAGAGAGGGAAACGCAATATCATCTTTTGTCTACAAAAATGGAACGTTGACGCACTATGAATCTGCAATCACCACACTACTTCATTTTTTCCTCACAAGATTCCACATCAGCTGTAGTAAGAGTTTAAGCAGTAACAGGTTGCTTCTGGACAAAAGCTACACCTTTCTCAATGCTGGCCTTCAATTCAGGCTTTAGAGCTTCCAATGCTTTCTGCTCATACTCGGTTAATCCTTCAAGCTCAGAGGAAATAACGGCCTCAACCCCATTCTTCCCAAGCTTAATCCTCGAGGCAAAAAATGGAAGCTCGTTCACATCAGACTGGATATAAGAGCACTCATAGACATCACTATCCCCATCAAGAGCTCGGAGTGAAGACTCCACAAACCGTGCTGCAGCATACGCCATAGAGAGAGTGGCAGACCCTGCTCCAGCCTTCGCCTCAACAACTTCTGTCCCAGCATTTTGAATCCTCACGGTTAGCTCTTGCACTTCTTCGTCAGTGAAAGTAACAGAAGGTTTCGTCTTTGACAGTAGGGGCAAAATAGTAATTCCCGCATGCCCACCAACAACGGGGACGTCGACATCAATGAGCTTCAGGTTTTTCTTCTGAGCGACGAAAGTATTCGCTCTGACAACATCAAGAGTGGTAACACCAAACAGCTTCTTTGGATCATATACACCTTTTTGTTTCAAAACCTCAGCAGCAATTGGGACCGTGGAGTTGACCGGATTACTAATAATGTGAATGAAGGCGTCAGGGCAATTATCAGCAACAGCCTCGATCAAGGTTTTCACGATGTTGGCGTTAATGTTAAAGAGGTCATCACGGGTCATACCGGGCTTCCTAGGAACACCGGCGGGTATGACGACAACATTTGCGCCTTTCAAGCAATTGGCCAATTCGGATGCTCCCGTAAAATCTGCAACCTGAGAGGGCGTGTTGCAGTGGCTGAGATCAGCAGCCACTCCCTTAACATTCGCGATATCATAAAGATTCAATGAAGAAACCAGGGGGGACATCTTGACCAGAAGGGCTAGTGGCTGGCCAATACCACCAGAAGCTCCAAGAATAGCTACTTTATAGGACGCATGAGGCTGAACATAAGTGTAAGATCTCTGGTTATTTTTATGGGCTTTTGTATTGTAAGTGCGCGCAAGAGCGAGGCTGCTTTCATTGCCAAAGAATGACGATTCTGATTCACAACTCATAGAGTTTGCTGCCTTGAGGCCACTGAAACTCCTCAGGTAGTTTTTCGAGTTCAATTTGATGGTAAAGGCATTTGATTGCGTAAAGGGGCCACATCTGGGGCCAATAGACGCAGTAGATCCAATGGTAAAGTTAGTTGCTGATGTTGCTGCCATCTTGCGACCTGCAAGAAAAAATCAGTTTGAACCTTCTCAGACCAACAAACAGATATGTTGAACATATACTCAGATGTCATCTGCAACTAACAGACACTTAAAGTAAAGTCTAAAATAAATCGAATGAGAACTGGATCTCGTTCGCATTCAAGTTTTCAGATCTTCATTCTTGGCGCCAATAAATTCTTGGCGTGGTGTTAATACTGAAATCTCTACTTTCCAAGTAATTAATTGGTTTATTATAGATAGTTGATAGAAACTACTATATATCACCGTTTCATACGACCATTTTTTCATCTCCCTTGATTTAATGTATGAAATCCACCAAAATCAATTAATTGCCAAAACTAGGAGAAGTGAAAAAAAGTGGTATAGATGCGGTAATATATATCATTGCTCTTATTAAAATGTTGACTTTTATTAGTTCCTTGATTGTGGATATTCCCTATCGATTCCTAAAAAACGAAAGATCTTAATCCTTGGCTCGAGAGAAACTAGATCACATAACTCCCTTATTTCCTAATGTCAAAATCAATTAAATTTATAAGAGATCACACAAGTACTTTATGCGATCGGATTGACTATTGTAAAGATATCAAGTGATAAAGAAGCTACACAAGCATAAATATTAAAATCCTGAACTAATCAGCTTGAAAATGCTTCGACTTCATCCAAAATTACAGTATTACACCAGTGCACCAATTTTAGACCCAAAACAAAAGAAATAAACGGAAACAGTTAAAAATTTAGCTAAATTCATCAATATTAAACGAGAAACTTAGATCTATTACATAAACGTATACATTAATAAGCGAAGATGACGCAACAAACAAGTAAAATCTCTGCATTTTCTCAATTACCAGCAATACTTCAGAATTAGAAACAAATAAGAACAAAAAAAAGGGAACGAAAAACTATATTAAATTCAGGTTCACGTATTCAAATATAACCAGTAATCAACAAATCCATTCAAATGCGACAGATCTATGAGCTAAAATAAGTCTAATTCAATCAAGCTATTATAGAAATTAGAAACTTACAAAATCAAAATTTTCAGCAGGAAAAAGTAGGATGAAAGAAGAGTGCGCGTACCTTTCGGCGTGAAGCTTGAAATGAACGGAAATGGGGGTTTGTTGGGGGGTTTGGTTAGAAATAGAAAGGAGCCTTTTACACACAATTTTGTCCGCCCAAGTGCCTCGATGAAATCTACATATTTATATACATACATATATGTATATATACTTTTTTTAGTTTTTTTTTCTTTTAATCGGAAATTGATGTTAGCACTCCACAAAATGATACCATTCTTCCAATTTTACTTTTTTAAAAAAATAATTGACATTATTATCCATAAATTTATAAACGAATACCGTTGTATTCTTTTTACAATATTTTTTTTAAGACTCTTTTACTTCTTTTTTTATTTTCCAATACCGTAATTCATATTTTATATACTTTACTATTAAGTTGTACAGTTTGGCAATCACTCCAATCATATATTTCATGATAAATTAAGTTGATAATGGAGCAAAAGAAAAATAAGGGAGTTGCTTTCGCTTTTTACGAGATATTAGAATATGTAATGTAAAAGTATTGAATAAATTTTAGAATTTAATCCGATAAAACCCGTTAAGGTCAACGGAAGTGGTAATTTTCTTCACTATGTTTAGCATGTATATGTATACATATATAGGCTTTACATTAAATTTTCAGATTTTGTGAATTTAGTGTTCATAACATAAATAGTAGGATAATTATTTATTCAATATTGCTTATTATAAGATAATATAATTATATTAAAAGCAAAAGTGAAGTGTCTTTGTCATTTTTTGAAGTACTAATATCAACTATCGATTTTCATTCAGAAGTAAATGTTTTTTTTTATGTGTGTTTTTTGCGCATGCTCACAAAGAAAATTCGTTGTGCCAATAATTGCAAATACTTAGAATATCGTCAATTTTTTGATCTTTTATTCATTGTTTAAATTCATTATGTTAAGTCTTTACATAATATTCAGTTGTCATCTAGTTCGGTGTCTTGTCAACCAAATTATAAAGGACTGAAAACTAGCATAACTACTTTATATGGACGAGACCATATGAGTGTTTTTATCGTTGTCTAATGTGCAGAATAAGTCATAATTATTTGTAATAACGAGCTCATCACAACAATTCATGAAAACCAGACTAAAATTTCTACAATAGAAACTGAGACCGGTTTACGATTGTTACTACACACTGATTTTACATGACCTCTTAGGTAAAATTAGTGAGATGAAATTTTTATTGCTCAAATCATTTAATTGTCAGTTGAAATTCTACATTCGATAGAGAGGGTTAGAGATTTTCTAGTTGATAAGATTTATATATAAGCATAGAGAACAATTTGAAAATTCTTGGTAAAATCTTGGCAAATGCTTGATTCTTGTATTATGATTCCCCAGGGGCAGATCTTGGCCTTTCACATGTATGGTTTGGACCACTAGCATTGCTTGAAAAAGTATAATTATCGTATTTGGAAGATTTCAAGACCTCAAATCTCAGGTAACTATACACATTTAATTACATGCATGTGGATCCAATGTGAATGTATACATGGAGAGTGAAGTATACACATGTATGGGTTGAACGATTAGTATTGCTTGAAAAAGATCATGATCTTTCTAAGAATCATGCATCGGTTGGTGGAAAATTCTTAGGTGGATCGGGAGTATTGCTCCCAGTCTATTTTACAATACACATTCACAATGAGTGGGATGATTTTCACAACCACCTATCTTTGTGTAAATCACTTCACCTTAAGTGTTTATATATTGAAAAATAGACCAAGAGCAACACTCTCGGTCCATCATAGAATTACCCGTCGGTTGGTGGCCAAAGAAAAGTGACGTTTCATGCCTTTAGTGGGCACCAATGATGATTTTATTCAGCCAACTTGTCTTTTTTTTTTTTTTTTTTTGCTTCTTCTCTGTCCGTGTATGTGAAGGAAAAAGATTCAGTCACTCCTAATTTGACTTTCGCAATTTGGTCTATATTTTGAAATTAGGCTTTGCTTTGTGAAAACATTAGGGCATGATAGTCAAACATTGGTTAGTCATATGAAGTAGACAAAAATTAATTGACGTTCATTAAAAATCAAACTTAATAGAGAATAATCGCTCGTGAAGCTAAAGGATTTCAGAGTTTACAAGCCTCAATCTCTCCTTTCTCTCAAACTATCTTCTGAACCATCCTATTATTGGTCCCCTTTCCCTATCATCTTTTGTAGTTTCTAAATATTCATAACCACCATTGTCACCATTTCTGGGCCTCCAATCCGGATCTGATGGCGCCGAATTATATATGCATTCTTCTAAGGCCAACCATTGCAAGATGATTTGGAGCATAGGTCCCCAATGGACTCGACCATCTCGAGCCAACACTCACCAATCCCCTTGCACTAAAGAAGAATGAATTGGGTAATCCAAACCGTATACTTGATGACTTAGCACCATATGTGTGGGCCATGTGACTGACACATAGAGGTGTAAACGAGTCGAGTTGAGTCGATTAAGATGTTGTTCAAACTTGTTTGAAATACAATCGAACTTCAAAGTTTGTGTTTGAGCTTATTTGATTATTAACGAGCCGAGCCCGAATGACCTTTAATCAAGCCAAACACGAGTCAAGATATAGTAATTTAATTTTTCTTTACATATTTTTATTATTTTTTATTAATTGAGTTGAGTTTCAAAATTTATCAAACATAAAAAGTTGTTCAAGTTTGGTTTGATATGTTAAAGAACCAATCTCAAACGAGCTTTCTGCGACCAAGCTCGACTCGGATATCGAATAGTTTGGTTTGTCTTTCACTTCTACAGTGACACAAGAATGTGGACCATGACATGATCAAGAAGTAACGCTAATAATATTCTAGGCCTATAAACACTCCACCTAAGACTTGTCATGGGGGATTGTGTACTTCTAACATCAACTATTATATGAGCATCGTAATCTCTTACTTACTGGTATCAATTCAATAAAAGGTTGTTTCGGGCATGCTTGGGAGGTACCTTACATGTGAATATACACGTAGGGATCCATGTGAATATACACATGAGGAATGGTGGAGATCATCCCAAGACCCCAAGTTTCAGACCTCCCAAAAATGACCTGGTTGTTTCTTTGATTTATGGTTTATTGTGTTATTTGTTCACTGATTCTAATAATGAGATAACATGTAACATCACTTTAACCTGCAGAAAATCGCAAAATGTTTTGGTTTTAACCTCTCCCTCCCTCCCTCATCTCTATCCATATATTTTGTAAAGCTAGACTATGCCCATTGAGGGTCTTAAATCTCAATTGTTTGATTATTACCATAATTTGCCTTGACTGATCAAACATGCTAAGAGCCATTAATCTAATTAAATAATTATAGTACTAGACAATAATGGCTATGGGACTACATCATTTGATATAATCAAGTCTTGAAAATAATAAAAAATTATTGACCTAGCTCTCATAGTCATGTGAATGTCTATGCATCATCGTGCATTTTACCAATTGAAAATTCAAAATTAATAATCAAGTTACGTATCATCCACTAAGCACTAATGCTTCAAAGAGTTCAAGGTGTAGTGTTGGATGTGCGTCAGATACAACACTGACACGACAATTAAGTGTCTTTCAAATTTATAAATAATAAATAAGGGAAAAAAACACATATATAGAAAAATTGATATATTTTGGAGAATATGATGGAAAGTGAGACATGCGACACATTTTATCTCTTCTTATTAAATAAAATTTAGGGTTAATAGAAAATGTAATAAAAACAATAAAAATCCTAATATTTACAAACCATGTTTACTTCGTTCAGATTCAATTTCTTTCTCTTCTTAAACATTTCCTTTTCAAGGTTTTACGTTTTCCTTGCAACAATACAATTCAAAATTACACTATGTACTTGACATTTCTACGCATATGATCTTCTTTCTCTTTGTAATCGTGTTGATATTTTTATAATTTTTCTTGTTATTGGACATTTATTAAACATCTTATTATTTTTTTTATAATAAAGATGATTTATTTTCGAAATATTCCCTGGTTTGATCATATTTTTCATTGATGTGATAGTTATGAATATTAAGGTAAAATTCCCCTTGAATTAATAATAATGAATTAAAACTGTTTATATAGATTACAAGAATAAAATAAATAAGGAAGGAAAATAATAAAGAGAACTATCCTAATAATAATACTAGAAATAATATAATAATAAGCTAACACTCTCGCAGTCGAAACGTTGGAGGAACCAATGTTGAGACTGGAACGAAACTCGAGAAACAGAGAAGAAGGCAAGCCTTTAGTAAAAATATCTGCAAACTGGCGTGAAGAAGGAACATGCAACACACGAACATCATTAATAGCTACATGCTCACGTACGAAATGTAAATCTAATTCAACATGTTTTGTTCTTTGGTGCTGAACCGGATTAGAAGACATATAAACGGAACTGATGTTGTCACAGTAAACTATCGTGGCCTTAGAAAGAGGACATAGAAGCTCGAGGAGAAGATTACGAAGCCAAGACATCTTGGCGACGGCATTAGCAACACCACGATACTCGGCCTCAGCACTAGAACGAGAAACAACGTGCTGAAGTTTAGAGGACCAGGAAAGAAGATTATCACCAAGGAAAACACAATAAATGGAAGTCGAACGATGAGTATCTGTGCATCGTGCTCAGTCAGCGTCAGAGTATGCAATAAGCTGAGAGAGAGACGAAGGATGAAGAGTAAGACCCTGAGAAATGGTACCTTTGATGTAATAGAGAACAAGCTTAAGGGCAGTCATGCGATGTTCGCGAGGATCATGCATGAACAAGCAAAGTTGCTGGAAAACAAAGGAAATATCGGGACGAGTGAAAGTTAGATATTGAAAGGCACCAGCGAGGCTACGGTAAAGAGTGGGATCCGAAAATGAAGGACTGACAAAAGAGGAAAGCTTAGAGTGAAAATCAGTAGGCGTGGAGACGGGATTACATGAAGACATGGAAGCTTGTTCGAGAATTTCACACGCAAATTTCTCTTGCAAAAGGAAGAGAGAAGTGAGAGAGCGAGTGACAGAAATCCCGAGGAAATAGTGTAAAGGACCTAAGTCGGACATGGCAAACTCACGAGATAGAAGAGTAGTTATATGCCAGAGAAAATCAGT
Source organism: Buddleja alternifolia (assembly GCA_019426215.1). Taxonomy (NCBI): domain Eukaryota; kingdom Viridiplantae; phylum Streptophyta; class Magnoliopsida; order Lamiales; family Scrophulariaceae; genus Buddleja; species Buddleja alternifolia. The sequence continues at coordinate 48,098,762 of CM033391.1, forward strand.
AGAAGATGCGGTAAGAATGATGTCATAAACGTAGAGAATAAGATAGGCAAGAGAGGAACCATGATGATAAATGAAAAGTGAGGCATCGACGTGATTGCTAGTAAACCCGAGGGAAGAGATATACGAGGTAAAGTGATGATGCCACGCACAAGGAGCCTGTTTGATACCATATAGGACTTTCTTGAGATGGCAGACATGATTAGGGAAGGTTGGATCAGAGTATCCCGGAGGTTGTGTCATGAAAACGAATTCAGATAACTTACCATGAAGGAAAAACATTTTTGAAGTCGAGTTGGTGCAAAGGCCAAGAATGGGAAAAAACAATACTAAAAACGGTAAGAATAGTGTCAGGTTTGACAAAAGGGCTAAAAATATCCTCACAGTGCCAGGTTGCTGAGTAAACCCCTGAACTACGAGACGAGCCTTATAACATTTAAGAGTACATCAGAGTGAAATCTATGACGAAAAATCCATTTAGACCCTACAATATTAACGCCTGGAGGACATGGGACAAGATCCCACGTATGATCAGAAGAGAAAGTAGAAAGCTCAGAGTCCATGGCAGCTTTACAATTTGGATGGCGAAGAGCTTGAGTATACGAATGAGGGAGAGGAGAATGATCAGATGGGAGAGAGGCCGAAAGGTTGAAGATGGAACGAGGTTGGGTAACGTCAACTTTGGAACTCGTGATCATATGATGAGTGGGATGAGAAGGAGTGGAAAAAGGAGGTAAAGCAGCTGGCGGAGAGTGTGACGGCAAAGAGGCAGTCAGCAGTGGAGAAGCGGGAGGAGAGGAGGGAGAGGGGCTGCGTGATCCGATTGTGGAGGAGAGTGGTGGAGCAAAATAGAGGGCGGATCATCTGAATTGAGGAAATCATAGGAACAGTCGGATAAGGTGGGAGAGACAGACAAAAAAGGAAAGACATTTTCATCGAACACGACATGACGAAAGATGATGATCTTATTAGTAGCTAAGTCAAGATACCGATAGCCACGGTAATGAGATGGATACCCTAAGAAGACACAAGAAGTGGACCGTGGGGACATCTTGTGAGTTGAGGTGGCAGAAAGATTCGGATAGCATAGACACCTGAAGATACGAAGATGGGTATAAGTAGGAGCAATGTTATATAATAAATCAATAGGAGAGCAATAAGATAAGGTTGTAGTGGGTAAGAGACTGAAAAAATGAGCTGCAATGTGTAACACTTCTGCCCAGAAGGCAGGAGGTAGAGTGGCTCGGAAGAGAAGGGTACAAATCATGATACTAGTGGTTTGAATTGTGCGCTCAGCTTTGCCATTTTGTTGAGATGTGTGGGGGCAAGAGAACCAAAATTGCACACCATTTTTAGCAAAATAATCATGAAAAAACTTGTTATCGAACTCACCGCCATGGTCACATTGAAAACTCTTAATAGTTGATTTTTATTGAGTTTGAACATAAGTATGAAAATCTAGAAAATCTTTTAAAGCATCGGATTTATTGCATAAAGGAAATACCCACAAAAAATGAGAATAATCATCCAAAAAAAGAATATAATACTGAAAACCATTTGTACTAGGCACTGGAGAAGTCCAGAGATCAGAGTGAATAATATCAAATAAATTAAAACTACTAGAATACGAACTAGAAAAAGGTAACCGTTTATTTTTACCTAACTGACAAGCCAAACATAATGAAGAAAAAGTAGTTTTATTACTTGAAATAAAGTTTCTACTAGCTAAAAAATTAAAAATAGAGCTTCCAGGGTGACAAAGGCTGCGATGCCAGACAGTGGGGAAAATAGCAGCGAGGGAAATAGAGAGGAGAGCAGTGGAGGCGTCATGCAAAGGATAAAGCTCGCTATCGCTATCACTTCGCACGAGAATAGAGCCGGTCCTAAGATCCTTGACAGAGAAACCAAAAGGGCCAAATTCTATGGAACAATGGTTATCTTTGGTGAATTGGCGAACATAACTCAAATTTTTAACTAAGGGAGGGGAGAAGAGAACATTGTGAAGGTAAAAGAGACTTGTGGGAGAGGGAAAAGTAGAGTGACCAAGAGAGTGAACCGGGAGTACAATACCATTTCCAACAATAATTGAATTAGAAATACTACTATGTACAATGGTGTGTAGCTTACCTTGATGAAGAGTCATGTGTGAAGTGGCGCTAGTATCCATGTACCACTGCTCATCGGGTTGCTCGAGAGTCAGTGTTTGAAACAGTGAAGATAAATCCATAAGAGTAGGTTGAGGCGTGGAGGGGGCTGTTTGGAATGAGCATGATTGTGACTGTAGAGTCGGGCTTGGAAAGGTGGGCGGATATGGGCCGTTGTATAGTCGGTCAGGATAATGGTCTGAAGACATGGAGGATGTAGGGCCATTGGTGGCCGAGAGAGGTGGCAGACTGGGCTGCCACATAGGCGGGTTGGGATGCTGATTTTAGGCCCAATATACCGTGTGTTGAGGAAAACTGGGCGGCCCAGCTAATAGAAGTGGGCTTGGCGGACCGGAGCCATTACAGACTTGTGGAACCAATTGATATGTGAAACTTGGTGGTGTTGAAGGAGGACGGTGAGGACAGCTGTATTGAGGGCTACCATTGTTGTGATCTCCACGATTATAAGATTTACCATTACCTCTACCTCATCCACGATAATTGTTACGATTTGTGTTTCGGTACTTAGGTGGGTTCGGGTTTTGTGAGTAGAAAGCAGTGGCCGAGTCATGGATTGGAGGTGTGGAGGTAAAATATTTTTCGCATGTTTCATGGAGAATCAAAAGATTTCGAACCTCGGAGTAGGGAGGGAGTGGCTTAGTGGTCGAAATAATGGTAACAATAGGTAGGTATGATTAGCGAATCAATTATAGCAATTTTAAAGTAACACTTTGATCGGAAATAGGGTTATCCAAATCAGCAAGGGTATCAATGAGAAACTTTAATTCTTGATAATATTAAGAAATAGATAGATTGCCCTTTTGAAGATTGTGAAAACGTTCATTAATTTCAAGCGACCGAGAGGGTTTATTGTTACAAAAATTCTCTTCGATGGCAAACCAAAGATCATGAGATGTAGAATATTCTAAATCCACATTTTTAAGAAGCTTGAGATCGACGCTGGAGTAGAACCATCGTTTAATAGTAGAATCTAATGCAAACCAATTATCTTCCGGATCAGTGGTTGGTTTTTATTTTCCGGTAAGATGGTAAAAAACATAATAACTATAGTAGAGGTCCATAAACATCCTTTATAATTTCAATCGTTCTCGTTTGATTTAAAACCAGAAAAAGAATAAACTTTTTCGGCAGCGAGAACAGGGTGGATGGCGGATGGTTAGGGTGGGGGTCGAGTTTTGCATGGTTGGTGGATGTTTCTTCAGCAGTAGACATAATAGGGTCTATTAAAACACAAAACGAAACTAAAATTATCAAAAAAAAAAAAAAAAACCGAGAAAGAAAATAAATAGTAAATAAAATGCCGTAAGGAAACAAAAAGAAGATGATAGCCGTCAAGATAGAGACGCTGAAATTCAAGATGAAAGGATATCGGCGCTATTGGAGGCTTTATAGTGAAAACTAATGCGTTGAGGGGAAAACAACAATTTTTGCGTAAGGATAAACTAAGATAGATGGTGATGAGAAGAACGCCGGCAAGAAGGAGTTGAATGGCGGCAGTGGCAGTTGGACTGTGAGGAACGGCGGCAGTGGCGGCCAGATTCTGAGGAACGGCGGCAACGGCTAGGTGGAAAATGAGGCCTAGGATTTTAGGGTAAGCCTGATACCATGTTAAGGTAAAATTCTCCTTAGATTAATAATAATGAATTACAACAGCTTATATAGGTACAAGAATAAGATAAATAAGGAAGGAAAATAATAAAGAGACCTATTCTAATAATAATACTAGAAATAATGTAAATAATTCGCTAACAATGACTTGCTGTATTAGTAGCATAATGATTCCCTTTTCTATTAGTTGACATCAAGGCCTGATATTACACAATATCTCCCTTGAATGTGGTGTATGAGTTTACTGATCGTTTTGATTGGGTTAATAATATTTACGTTTACCTAAAAAAAAAAAAATGAATGCAATACAAATTAACATTTTGCTTATCATGTAAACTATCTTAATAATAAACACAAATTGTAATAGTCTTGTGATAACAAGTTTTTGTGATTATTTTTTTGGGATAATCTTTTGTTATTCTGAAACCAAGAAAGTAAGATAAAGAATTACCCATAACAACAAAAGATGGTAGAATTAAACCTCATAAATAGGATTATCAAAAAAAAAAAAAAGTCATAAATAGATGCATTTGTCCTGCAGGCTGCAGCCACCATATATTAATGTGTAGCTAGTTCAAAACTTAATATATGATATTTTTAAGCACTACTTATATATGTGCAGTGCCCATGTCATTATGTAGTATGTTAAATTTTTGCGGTAATAAATAATAGAAAAAAATGTTAAAACCCTGCAAAAAGGATTTCTAGATTTAGAAGGAGTTTTGAAAATTTTCAATTCAAAATAATCATTTCGTCAACTTTTAATTCGAAAAAAAAAATCCACAACTAAGAGTTAATAATTATATTAATCAAACTACCATTGGTTTTTAAGGTAAAGAATTATTTGATTAAATTTTCTAAAAGAATATTTTATTTGAGTTTGTAGTTGATAAATTCTATATAAAACAATCTTATTTTTTGTAATATGACAAACTAGTAGGCTTTCGTGTAATTTTTTTAGTCTTAATTATATGTTAATTATCATAAAATATATTTTTCTTAATCTAACAAGATACTAAGAATTTGGAAATCAAAATTTAAAATTATTATCAATTTTTAAGATCATTTTTCAGAAATAATTATTTAATTTAAAAGTCAAACAACTTAATACAATTAGCTATGATTTTTTTTAATCACGGAATGTGTATTTTTAATTAAAAATATTATTATACAGATTTTTAAAAAGAAGAAGTTTATAGTAATTTTCCTTAGATAATATTCTCAACAGAGCTTCTAGACTTTTAATGGGCTTGGTGGAAGGCCCAAAATTGCAAAATTCATGATTGCTATTATTTTGTGGATGGGCTTCTTAATGCGACAGAATCATATATAAAGCTGATGGCTTTTTTTAATGGGTCGGATTTTAATCAAAATCAGATAAGTCTGAGATTAAAGCCCGCCTAGTCTACTAGATTGAGCAATGAGTTCAATTCTTCATGGACATTTGATGTTAATGTCAATTTGTTAATTTTAATTGGTCATTGATTGTTTTATATATTGAATTAATTATTGATATTGAAATGCGTGATCAACTGCTTCACTAAAAAAATTTAAATAATAATAATTTTAAATATGTCGATGAAACCTAGCTTTACTGGTGAAGCTGAAGATCCAAGAGATTTAGTAGTCTTCAGTTCTACTTCCACCAACATATGGGTCTTTATCTACTTCATAGTAGTAGTTTTTAGCTAATTGTAATAGTTATTAGTTGGTTATAAATTGTTACTATTTGATATTCTTAATTGGATTACTAAAACATAAATAAAAAATTGTAATAACAATAACGTTTCTAATAATAGATTTATATCACAGTGAATTTATATTAACATATTAATTATATTTACATTCAATGTTATAATGACAAAACTAGTAAGGATAAACTATAATATTAGTAGTATTACTTAAGATACATAAATGACACAACTCATATTGACTCAAGAATCACACACACTTTTTTTTTTTGGGTGTATTTGTCAGCTCGAATAAACTCAACTAAAAATGAGTTGGACTAGAGACATTTCTTTATATGAACATTTCAACTTATGACATTATTTTATTTTAATCCATCTTTAGTAACTTTACTTGAATACGGTATTCAAAATCAAATAAATAGCATAAATCTACTTGCAGCTAGAAGAAAGATGGTTCTCCCCTACGTTAGTCCTAAGCTTTATTAGCTAACCAACATTTGAAAATCAAATAGTTAAGATAATGGTAGGTGAACTTACTATGATCAAATTGTAGTAATGACATTTACAGCTTCTTCATAGAAGAAATTTTCTATTAAAATATTGGGGTAATTGCAATTTAGCTCCTGTGAAATCTCGAAAGTGCACAAAAACTCATGTGGAATAACAAAAGGTCCCGTATAAAAAATAAAGAAGCAATTTAACTCGCGCATTTTGAGAGTAGTTATGACATTTTTGCCTTAATCAGACTATTTTATCTTTATCTAATAATCATTGGATCTAATTGATAGAGATTAAAGTTGAGATTAAATACATATATTTTATTTAATCAAATTAATATCAACCAATCATTTTTATAGAGATGGATGGTCCAGATTTATCCTGTTATATAATTTATATATATATATATATATATATATATGTGTGTGTGTGTTTTTTTTTAATTTTAATTTTTCATAATTAATATATAATTTTATAAACTAAATTTATAATTAAACTTATTAATATAAACTTATTATATTTATATATGTATATATACATAATTGTTTCGAATATAAAACAAACACGAATGAGGTGGATCCGAATAGTCGTTCCAAGCCCCACGATAATTCACAACTTAGAATTATCTTTCAACCCCTGCGTTTGATACGCTAAACGGTGGTTCAAGTCTTTAATTGACATTTTAGTTGTTCATTTCGAGTATGAGAATGACGAATGAAAAATTCAAATCAAGATACAAATTACTTATCGATACTTAAATCTGAATACAAAGTAATTTATACCTCTATGAAAGTCTTCAATTCTGAAAAATTACAAGCAATCGAATGCTAATACATACCTTGAAGGCAAATGTCATCGAATCTACACTAAATTACATTACAACTACTCCTAAATTATGCTACGATCTACTCCTACATTACGCTAAAACTACTCCTAAGACTAGAGTTAATTCTAAGAGAATGAAAATGTAGAAGTCTGATGATCTTGTGATGTTCTCTTTTTCTTTTCTCCGCGGCTCCTATATATTTTGTCTTCGGGAACCGTCTTCAACCCACGTTCCTCTTTTTTGGGAACTGCCGTCAACTGCATCCAACCGTCTCTTTCAAAATCTTTAACTTGGCGCGTCTTCCTTGAATGTAGATTATTGGCCTTTTGGACTTCATTTTATTTTTCAGATTTGATTTTTGGGCTTTTTGTCAATTCAGCCCCTGTCTTCGCTATTTTCTGGATTTAATGAGCCTTGTCTTATCTTTTTGTGGACCTAAAATTTGTTCGAATTTCCTCAATTTGGGCTATTTAGGCTTTGTACTTCGGAAGCCCCAATTATCTTATGGTGTAAACAATAATGAAGAAGCGTGAACACCGGGGGAAACCAGACGGCGGCGGCCGCGGCGATGACGACGGCGATGATGATGATGGTGTATGAGCAAGGAGGCGGTGGATCTGGCGACGACGGCGATGAAGTGTGGCTGAGGAAAGTTGGAATAGCGGCGACAAAACAGGTTGGCTGGGTGTAAGCAGGCGACGGTGCCGGGCGGCCGTGAGGGCGATGGCGATCTTGGCGGCAAGTTGATTGTTGGAGGTGATGTACGAATAATTTTCAATTTCCTAAGGTAGAAACATCATCAAAATTCAAAATCCTCTCTCCCTTCTAATTCCATTTCTGATGTGGGCATTCTCCCTTTACCTCTGCTTCTTCTCCCAAAAAAAGAAATTAAAACAATTTACAGAAGAAAAATATGAAAAAAGTTTTCGTTCCTTTTTGACTCGTAATAACAGTCATTTTTGCATAACAGTCATCATGCAAATTTGGTTGTTGGAGGTGGGGCTGAGGTTTGAATGTTGGAGGTGAGGATGAAGGTAAATTAGGGTTAAGGTGTTGGGAAGATGATGAGTTGGGGAAGGAGATAATAGAAAAAATAAAAATAATTTTTTTTTATATGAATAAATAAAAAATGTAAAAAGTGCAATAAAAATATAGGGTAAATATTTTTAAAAGCTAAGGGTATTTTGGTTTTTATATTGATGAATGTAGGTTAAAAGCCAGTGTGCTCCATTATTTTTTATACGGGGAGTTAAATTGCCCTTTGTTATTTCACAGGGATTTTTGTGCACTTTTGACATTTCATAGGGAGCTAGATTGCAAATACCCCAATGTTATGTCACGTGCGATTTTGCATGGTTAAAGGTGTCAATTGTCATGGTATCAAGTTGTAATATATTTTGTTGTTGTATTAAGGCAATTATTGAAGATACAAACATGTGTTTTATTTATTTATTTTAGTGATGTCATACCAAATTATTATACTGAAAAATAATACTTAAATTAAAAGATATAAATGTACGTATAATATATCATTTGCAACGACTGGAATAAAATGAGATATTTTATGCAAATGCTATTTAAAATGAGATACAAAGTATTAATGATTTTATTTTAAATGAGACAAAATGACATTCCAAAATGACAAAACCTTACTTATTATTCTTTTTTTTTAAAGGAAAAACGATAGTTTTATTTCATTCAATAAAAGTTTACAACATCAACAACAATACAATTTAGACTATTTCTAACGATGTATTAATAACAATTAAAGTTCCGAATATCAAGATTCTTCAAGATAATAAATCTTAAGAAACTAGCACAAGAAAACTCTTGTACAAAGGACCATACTTTTATTCAAGAGAGACGAAACTCTCATTCGAGAGAAAAAATAAACTCTCATACGAGAGAGAAAACAAAACACTAAACAAAATATCTAAAACTCTATATAAAATCTAATGTATCGCCATGTCTTCATATCGTCATATCCATACTTGTCTCGTTAGATCTATCTCCATCTCATCAGATTTGAAGTTGGAATACACAGCTTGAAGGAGGGTGCTCCAACCCAGCCCGTCGACGGTGGTGATATTATTAGTGATAGAGGCGATGACTTCACCAAGCCATCGTTAGTGGAGAAGAAGAGAAAAAGATGGTTAGGGTTTTGGGAGAGTGAGAGAGGAGGAGGGGAAATATATTCATTCTATAAACATAGCCTTAAACCATACTTATTTCTTTGTTCGTGCGAATGGTTGTGGAAAAAAAAAAAAACCAATTCGAATTGTTAGTTGAATATTAGTTTGAGTAGAGTTCATTAAGATAATAAACCAATTAGTATGAACACCTCCTTTTATTCGATAAGATTTAATGTTCTACTCCATTATTTAAATAATAATAAATATATGTGTAAAATGATCAAGCTAAGCTACTCGAGCTCGACTCATGTTTGACTCAATTTAAAGCTCGTTCGATTAACAATCAAACCAAACTCAAAGATAATTTTCAAGATTGATAAAAAGTCAAATAATTAAACTTGAATAACACCTTATTCGACCTCGACTCGATTCGTTTGCCCCCTATAGAAATTATACTTAAACTAGACTACAAAAATATGCAAATTTAAAAAGTCTTTAATTGCAAATTGGTCCATAGTTAGGCTTCTACCGTTGTATCCGAACATAATGGTAGTTGCAATTAGGTTAGAATCTTTCGTTGTTGGTTAATCAAACTTCCTCAACTCTTGTCCCTTTTTCCCCTCTAAAAAATTCTATTTTTCACCAAAACTCACCATATATTAAGTCCAAACACAAACATTCACTACAATCTTCATTATATACTTTGAGACTCTTAAAAATCTATTCAAATTAACAAAATGATCAAGTACTTGAACATCAAAACATTATTCATAATTTACGCGATAACTTTTTCGTTTCTTGTCCATGGATACAACTGCAAGATAGTTCAATTCATCTTCGGGGATTCTCTATCGGACGTTGGCAATAACAAATATCTCTCGAAAAGTCTTGCGCAGGCGAGCTTGCCCTGGTATGGTATTGATTTTGGCAATGGTTTGCCTAATGGAAGGTTCTCTAATGGTCGTACCGTTGCTGATATTATAGGTAAATCAAATTTAATACTTTAGATTAATTAGTATGATCATGAAAATTTTCGTTAATTTTTTCGAAAGATTATCTATATGTTTTCTATATATTATATATGAATTTCTTAGGTGATGACATGGGACTTCCACGGCCTCCAGCATTTCTTGATCCATCTTTAAACGAGGATGTTATACTGGAAAATGGTGTTAATTATGCCTCTGGAGGTGGTGGGATTTTGAATGAAACAGGATCATACTTTGTAAGTTGAAGCAATTTAATTTTAAGTCTTTCTTACTCCCTCTGTCCCATAAAGACCGATACCGATATTTTATTTTAGGTTGATCTTGTATGTTATATTCATAGCACATGTGCACACTGCGTATATAAAATACTTATGTGAATTATATACATTGACGCACATTTATGATACAAATTATATGATGAAGCATCGAAATTTGAAAGTGCATAAAAATAGGTCCACCTGATCATTGGATATGAAGTTCTAGACTATAATTGAACAAGTCTGAGAGTTAGTTGTGTTACTTTGTTACTTTTAGGTTAAATGATACTCTACCCTAAGTTCGATTGTTTTAGTACATAACTCCTAACAGTAATTTACAACAAATTTGTCTCCAACCTCAACTTACATTCATTATAGAACGTCTATGCCTTCTAATGACATTATAGTTCAATTTTCTATAATCAAAAACACTCTTCGTCAGCCATCGCTAGCGCTTTTTGCCCATAAAACAGAACCAAACAAAAGGATTTGTAACATTTTTATACTTCTAATAATAATGAAAACAAGCCAAACAAGTACTTTTGCTACAAAAAATATTGATGACACCGTACAAAGTGGTTGAGAACTACAAAAATATGGATATTGAATATAGAATTACACAAATATTGATCACCTTACTAACATTATACAATGAATTTAATCATTACAAAAATATTGATTTTGATTTTTGAATACTATTGTGTAGGTCCAACGGTTTGGGTTGTATAAGCAAATAGAACTATTTCAAGGTACACAAGAGTTGATAAGAGGCAAAATAGGTGATAAAGAAGCTGAAAAGTTCTTCCAGGAAGCTCGTTATGTGGTTGCACTTGGAAGCAATGATTTCATCAACAACTACTTAATGCCAGTCTACAGTGATTCTTGGACTTACTCAGATAATACCTTCGTCCAGTACTTGACGCAAACACTTGGGGACCAACTCACGGTGAGTTTTTTTCCAGGAGTTTTCGGGACTTTGATGTTTCGAGACAATCACAATTTTCTTTGAGTGGTGGAGTTCGTTTGGCTTTCATTGCACATAAATAATTGTGATTATACTGAACTTTTCAATAGTCACTTTTGGTGCACTTTACATGTGGTCTTCATGTGCTTTGTGGAGCCCGGAGTTTAGATATTTTAATATTGAGGATGAATAGATATTTGTTTTGGCTCATGAGATGAGACAACAGTTTAAGAATATGATAGTCAGAAACGATTGATGCCTTTTATATGAAAAATTGGCAAATCCGTACCGTAATTTACTCCTAATTCTATTTTAATTTTATTTCAGGTTTAATTAGTTGATTTGGTTCCATAATTTCTAATTATGATCAATTTTATCTCACTACCCCCTCTGTTAGTGTATAAGGGTTCAAAAGTCTCAAGTGGGATTCTGCACCAAATTTGACACATAGCCATTTCATACCAATTCCGTCCAAAATTATCCACCCAAATATACAATATATTGAATATATGTATCTATATCCTTTTCCGTAACATCAATTTTGGCCCAAACTTATGTTTAAGTTTCGGGGAGTAATCAAATGAAATTGATAACAACGCCAACTGAGTGTGGGATCTATCCCTTTCCTGCAACAGATCGGGGGGACAAGCGTTGCTAAATTTATACCGTCCGTTATTTCATATGTGACGACAAGCCGAACCAAAACAAAATATTTTTTCTTGCTAGGTGTGATCCGTTGAACATAGATAAATTATTCGACTAACTTGACATTTTTGCCTTAAAAATTTAAGATTATAAACAAGTACAAGGATCCGACATTCTATCCTTAATAATAAGTCTTGTAATCCACGACTTATTCTTACAGAATTTCGAGAATATTTCTACACACGAGGATTAGTCTAATGTTTGTCTTTGGCGTTTTTTCGTTCTTTTTTCCGTTAATAATGTCCCTGTGTTCGTGTCATGGACAGCTTTTGCACAGGTTAGGTGCACGAAAGTTAATGGTGTTCGGGTTAGGTCCAATGGGTTGCATCCCACTTCAAAGAGTGCTGAGTACATCTGGTGGGTGTCAAGATAAAACAAACAAACTAGCCCTAGCCTTCAATCAAGAAAGTAGCCAACTTGTGAGTAATTTGACTAGCATCCTCCCAAATGCAACTTTCAGATTTGGAGATGCTTATGATGTTGTAAATGATTTAATTACCAATCCAAACAAATATGGTGAGCAAACATCACATATAAATGTGAACTTCTTTTTATCCTCCATCTTTTTTCCTTAGTTCTAATTTTTTTGACAATTTTGTTTGAAACATATGCATATGAATGTAGGCTTTAATAACTCGGACTCTCCGTGTTGCTCGTTTGGAAAGATCCGACCGGCTCTAACATGTGTTCCAGCATCGATGTTGTGCAAAGATAGGAGCAAGTATGTGTTTTGGGACGAATACCACCCATCGGATAGTGCTAACGAGCTTATTGCCAAGGAGATGATGAAGAAGCTTGGGTTCAAGCCGGTCAATCAAACAGAGTCCCCTTCCCCTTCCCCTGGTCCGGCTATGGCTCCATCCACGGATGACAATTAGATTTTTGACATTTATTGGTTTCTATTTTACTTGTAGTATATGATGCTCCATACCACGGACATGACACAATGCGGACACAGGGCACGATAATTTTTAAAAAAATTGAGACATGATATAGCTTGAACACGACTGTCTAATATATATATATATAATTTTGATATACATATATAAATACATGCAAGTAGAAGTATATAACTGATAACAAATTTATATAAATATTGATGCAGTGCTAAAGAGAAATACATACATATCGTGTCATCAAATTTTTGTTAATGAGAATTGTGGAATGTTGTATCACCAAAAATATAATAACATAATTAGAAGGATTAATCATCTGAGAAGAAAGAAAATCAATCCAGATAAGGGAACACTAATTTTATTATTTAAATTGATTTTTTTAAATTATTTTTGAGATTTCTAAATTTTTTTGTTTATTAGTTTTTGACCCCTAAACTTTGTAAACTATGAAAAAGGACCATTGGCATGTCTGAAACGCATGGGCATGCCTCGTTGAGTCCCATGCTGTGTTTATATCGTGTCCGAGTTGTGTCAAATTTCTTTCTTTTTTTCTCTAATTTCTGAACAGTTCATTTGGCATGTCTGACACACCAAAACTGCACAAATATTTTTTCAAAGTGCCTGTGCATTATAGATTGGTGGTCATGTACGCACATTTGTGCAATTTAATTATATTCATTTGTAACTCAACTTATTTATTGTGTCAACTTAAATAAATAATAATAGAGAAATATTAAACAACTTAGTTTAATTTGAGTAAATACTAAATAATAATAGTATCGTGATTTGTAGGGTTAAAAATATTTCAAGTATTCATTTAAAAAGAATTTGCAACTAAAAGTAATACAATGAATGAACAACACACCTAACATATATACATAGCTTAGGCCATGTTTGTCTGTGTTTCTGGTTTGTTATTTAATTTCATCTTCATTTTCATATGAAATGATATACACAATTTACACCAATTTAGAAGGAAACAATATTAATTTTCATTTTGATCACTTTCACATTCTCCAACAAATCCCAATCATTTATTCTCTTAAAGAGTGATGTTATATATCACCATTATTTTTCATTTCTTTTAATTTTGGTTAAAAAATGAATGCAATAAATGCATTTGATGTGAATTCTGTAATTTATATTTATCATAGCAAACAGATATTTTATCATTTCAAGAATCTGATAAAAAAAGGTGAAAACCGGTGATATATAATATTTTTTTTTCTTTTTTTAAATCACATATCACCTAATATTTCTCTCACTTCTCTTCATTTTAAGACCTATATATATATATATATATATCTATTTCATTTTTGTATTTCTCTTTGGGGTTAATTTTGGTCATTTTCACTTATAAATATATTCTAATATTATCTTATATATTATTTTATCCATAACAAGATTCACAATCACTACTTTTAACTAATTCAATTCTATCACACATCATCAATATTCATTAAACCATCAAGTTCAACCATTTTCAAAAACAAAACAAATTAAACATACCTATGTTTTTTACATTAAAAAAAAAAATCATTCCCTTGTACATTTTACAAAATGATGATTGAAAATAATATAAAACACATCCAAACAAAGCTTATGCGCGAGTCGGTTCAATTTGAGCAGATGGGTTGAATTGATGATAAATTTCTCTCAAGTCATCAATATAAACATTCCAATCCAAAAAAAATCTATATTTTTTCCTCTTAATTTTCTAGTTATATATAGCTTTTGCTAAGTAGCAATTAAAAGCATATTCATCTTTTTCATCATGAAACACAATAGTACATTAATAGAGCAAAAACTTGTATATTACCAATATATCTATATCTTTTGTTATTCAGCATTCAATACAGCCTCTTCACGGTTCATGAGGTCTTGGTGTGTGTCGATTATTAGCTCCGGATCCTGGATAGTCATTCAGCTGAATCTCCATTCTTCTCATTGTATTCTCCACCTTATAATTAGAGCTTTTCTCAATATAATTTTCCTGCATATTTAGGGTTAAGATTAGAATATTGACAATATAAAACCATTAATATTTTATGTGGGCTAATGTTTATTAGCCAAGATTTGGTTAAGTACCGAGGGAGCTCTTTTTACTTCATAACCTTCAGGTTTCTGCATCAGATTTCTACTTCCTACAATATAATTAGGGGGAAACGTCAGAATTATTAGTAACGAGAAGAGAATAAATGCAATATATATAATCTATGTCAATTGTACATATTGTAAACAATTTAGACCGTGACATGAATTGGTAATTTGGAATACAATATGAAACCCTAAATCAAAATATACAATCTGAACTGAAAAAAATAAATTGGAGGATGAATTACTTGTAAATGAGATGGCGCCATTCATGCAAATAAGGGAACAGAAACATAAAACAATAACGATTAGCCGAATACAAACACTAGCCATTGATACGAAACACACACAATTTCTCTTTTTCTCGGTCTCTATATATGTACACATATATATGTATAACAAGTGGCTATATATAAGAAATATAGACTCCAACGACAAGCAATCAAGTGGGATTTATATATACATTCTTAATTATTTGGGTAGTGAAGAGTAGGGCACTTTATGTGTTTGGTTGACCCAACAAATTAGCTAAGTAAAGTCAAAAAGGTGTTGGCCAATATCATACTTGTGGGAACTTAATTATTATTTGATTGATATAATGTATCACCAAATACTATTTCATCGTTTTGTCATTGCTTCTTAATTAATAGGCAAGATAATAATTTATTATCATGAACATGAATTATGAAAATTCAGTTGAGTTGAATTCAATTTACCCCTGTGATAGTCGTTATTATTCAAAAAAATCATGTAGTATTTTTAAAAAAATGTACTCACTGCCTCTTTAAACATATTTTGCCTTTGAATTTTCTTGTGAAGACGAAAATACCCTTGTACTTTGAAAATATTTACACTATATTTAATTTATTTTATTTTATAATTTTTTTAGTTTAATTTTTTATATCTTTATTCTTTTCTCACCTTCTTCTTCCCCAAAACCTCCATCTCCAACTTCCTATACACCATCACCATCACCATTATTAAGCTTATATATATGTATACAATACATGTAGACATATATACACCGGCGGCGGTGGCTGATTGGTGATGCAATTGGTGACAATTTGTAGGCCATAGGCGGGGGGTGTTTGGTGGTGGTTTTAGGGGCTGAAATTGTAGAGACGGTGGTGGTTTTGGAGGTTGAAATGGTGGGAATGGTGGTGGGTTTGGGTGGTGGTTTTGGGGTGGAAATGGTGGAAATGATGGTGGACTTAGGTGGTGGTTTTGGGGGCGAAAATTGTGGAAATAGTGGTGGGTTTGGGTGCTGATTTGGGAATGAAGCGGCGGCGGCGGCGGCGGCGGCGGACGGTGGTGGTGGGAGGATTGCACAGAGGGCTGTGTGGGTGTATATATATATATATATATGCATTTTCAAATATCTTTTAAAATTTGAAAATATTAAATTGAATAAATAGATAGGTATTTAATATAAACCGTCAGGTTTATCTTATGAAATCAATGATGTTAAATTAGGGGTAAATTGGTCTTTTAAAGGCAGAAAAATCACAACTATTTGCAAATTACGCGAGTGGCGCACGTAAGGAGGTAAGTTGTACCTTTATTTTTTTTATAGAGGGGTGTTTTGTGAATTTTTTTTATCACGGGGGGCTTTTGAATAATTTCATATATCACATGGGGTCAATGGTATTTTTCTCAAATTCAGTTGGATGCATTAATTGTATTAATTTCTCATAAGACCAAAAGAAATAACAAAAAAAATATATAGCTAAAAGATTATTTAAAGCATGCATTACACTTTTTTATTTTATTTTTGGTGCATCTCAACTCGATCTCCTTTTTGACTTTTTGATGTCAACAAGTGTGAACTGTACACCTGAAAACAATTAATGAGGTGTGTGCAATGTAATTGGACTTTTTGATGTTGATGTGTGTGGAAGGAATTATTAAAGTCAAATGCCAACAAAAGATTACAAAATTCCACAAGTACTGATGTTTGCCTCCATGTCTTGGTAAGGTGGAAGTTATTAATTTCAAAAGTGCCTACAGTCGATTTTTAACATTCTCGAGGTATTCTAATTAATGTTTGCCATGTTTGGATCTATTTTCACAATTCTAGATGATTATGTCGACAAATGTGTTAAAATATGTGTATATATACGTATGTATGATGTGGATAGAATTTTGATATCCTATGAAAAGGCAAAGCTAAGTTGATAATTAAGGTCCAAAGCTAAGATTAGGATGGCTAAAGCAAGGTTGTAATGATTCCGGTGGTAATTTTATTTCTGAATCCATCATTTATATAGTTTGTGATTCTTACAAATATTTGTATGAAAGATACAACACAAAATATATAAACTCTTAAATTAATGGACTCGATTGTGAATAAAATTACTCATATATAAATCTAAATTGGGAAAGGCGCATGACCCAAATTAAAATCTCGAGAAAGTTTGGTTGGGCCTAAAGACGTCATAATTAACTAATTAGACAGGTTGGTCTTAAGGCAAAAGAATCTGATGGTATGTCAGAATAAGTACTTGAATATTGATTAGGACTCACGCGAAAATCACAAAAATGGAGATTTTCCTATTAGGTTAAGATTGATCAACCTTATGCATCAATATATATGTGCGTAATTTCACAAAACAAGTCACTGAAAATGCAGAAAATTTTTGACAATATGAAGCCAAACCTAGAATAATAAAATAACAAAGAGAAAAATATAATTTTAGTTTCTTAATTCACGCCAGAAACAACTTTAGTTCCAAACTTTTTAAAATGACAAAACTGGTTTCATAACTCATCTTAACTTTACACAATTAGTCCCACCGTTAATTATAAATGGAAAAGGCTCTGACCCAAAATCTCTGGCCCCAAAAACAAACTCCCCCTTTCAATATTCAAATAGGCAACTCGAGTAATGCTATATACCACCACCTTTAATATGCTACCAATTTTTCACCTCCCCTAGTTTTGGTAAGAAATTATTTGCAATTAATTGATTTTAATTGATTTAATATATCCATACTTTCTAAATCAAGGGGCGGTGAAAAATTGGTGGTATAAAAACGGTGGTATATAGCATTTTTCTTATATATATATATATATATATATATATATATATATAAGTATGAGGCTGTGCCTTTTTCCTCCAAAAATCAACTCCACCCTTTTCATTCCCTCCAAAAACAATTCAGGTGCAGTTTGGTCAAAGGGATGGGGTCAAATCTAACGGTTAAACTTGCATTTTTCATCAATAATTAACTGTGAGACTAGTTTTGTAAAGCTAGTTGACTTATGAGACTATTTTGATCATTTTAAAAAGTTTGGGACTAAAATTGTTTTTGACGTGAGTTATGGGACTAAAAATTGTGTTTTTCTCAATAACCTAAATAACGGCCGGCCAGAAAATTGAACTCTCTAACATAGTGAAATTGAGATGATGAAGTGAAATACGTGTCTATATATATATATATATACTAGCGTGCAACCCGTGGTACTCACAACCTAGGCTAACATAAATTAATTTAAGAAAGCTGATATAATTTTGTTTATTTTTGAGTTAAATGTATAGTTTTTTTTAGAGCAAAATTGAAGATTCTCTTCAAAAATATCATTATACACCATGAATACAAAAATGGTAAAATACGTACCTATAATGATTTTGTTATAAAACTAAATAATAAAAGCAACATCATCATTACTTCATAAGAACAAATTTAAATGTTTATAAACTCAATAAAATAAGAAAACCAACATCATGATTATTTACAGAAATTGGTAAGAAAAAGTTAAAATATCTATATGACTTAATTAATTTCTGGTCATAACACGGATACTACTTTGAAGATAAATTTGATAAACGAATAAAAGATATAATCAGATTATACAAATTACATAACTCGAATATTTCAATGATACGTGTTGAACTTCAACTTGTTTCCCAAATGAGATCAACCTTAACTCACTGTCAATAATAATAAAAAAAGATCAATGG
Source organism: Buddleja alternifolia (assembly GCA_019426215.1). Taxonomy (NCBI): domain Eukaryota; kingdom Viridiplantae; phylum Streptophyta; class Magnoliopsida; order Lamiales; family Scrophulariaceae; genus Buddleja; species Buddleja alternifolia. The sequence continues at coordinate 48,117,545 of CM033391.1, forward strand.
CTAAAAAATAATGAATGAGGCAATGAACAATATTAGATATACTCATTGTGTTTAAAAGTAACATAAAAAAACAAAAAAAAAAACTGTTGATTTCTTGGAGTATTCAATTGCAAAGATAAAGTTTATTCCTAGTAAATGCTTAAATTCTTGTCCTTTAATTTTCATAAGTTCACTTACCTAAATAAATTCTTAATAATTAATCTAGAAATGGGAAGTGCAGAAAGAGAGATTAAAGTTAATGCGAGTTTAGGAATAGGGCACATTAATATCTTTCAAGTCACAGAATCTATATGCAGATTTTCTGAACATTCGCTGTTAAAGAAAAAAATTAAAGTATCAGTCAATCATAGTTTAACAAAATGATATATAATCGTAAAATAAGATAAGATCTTCAAAATTAGCTAACCATTATTTAGCAATAGGAACCAGACTCTGGAGACAAAGAATATATAGTTGTTTCTCAAAGAAAGTTAAAATAAAATAAAATTAATAATAGCACTTTGACGGTTAATATCGTTAAGGATTATATCAATGGAACACCAAAGCCTATTCCGCGTACTCGCCCTTTTATTGTAGATGAACATGGATATTGTTTCAATTATTTCCATGTAGATACACCACACATATGTATTTCCCATACAACACATGTACCTTGTAGTAAAATGAGACTGAAGGAGGCCACAAAACCATGAAATGAATAAGTGATCATATGCAAAAACCGTGTTGTAGTTCAAGGGAAATCCTGCAAGCATAAGAAATAAAAGTAGAAGGAAATGAAAAGATTAAAATCACGCTCAGACATGTAACATAACAAATAGACATAAGAAAAGCAGGGATAACAGAGAAAATAGAAAAATCATAATATCTGAGATAAACTTGAATAAAATTTTCAGCAATATCATCGTTATATAGCAAGTGATAAGTGCATCAAAGTTTGCTGTCACAAAAGGATCTCAATTGCACCACCCGTCTATCTCATCATATTCCTCATTTGACATTTAGCAGGGAGAATATTGTTCGAGCTTTTGTTGCCTATCTATAGACAATGAATCATGGCTGATGTCCTGCAAAATTCCCTCTACTCCATTGTAATCCATGCCCGTGCCCCTAAAATTTCACGACAGTTTTAGCAATTTATTCTTTCTTTTTTTCCAATTTCCGCTATTGCTTTAGCGGCCATTATTGTGCAAGAAGGCGAAATTTGCTATGATCAAAACAATGAAATACAAGCACAAATGACAAAATTGAGAATACAAATTTTAAGATGCAGCAAGAAGGGGAGGGGATGGCGATGGTTAGAAAATAAATTTTGTACCTTCCTTTTGTCTTCGTTATGAAGTACGTTAGAGTTAACAATGAAGATGCATTCCCGAGTACAGTAAAAGTGAAGATGCATTCCCGAGTACTTGAGGGGTTTAATGCAGTTTTTTGGTAAATGTTTCAATTTTAAAAATTTTAAAAGATAACTTCCATGAGATCACGTAATCTAAGTGGTTGATAGTGGGAAGTTGATATGGTAAGGGAAGTTAATTGTGAGATCACGTAATGTGAGGGAGTTGATATTGAGAGGGCAGTTAATAATATTATTAACAATAAAATTAATTTAGAATTATCAAAAATTAGGATTTGAGTTTTAAGTTGGTCAAAATCGGTCAAACACTTCCTTCCTATATTAATATTAATAGATATATATGTATATATATGAAGTTAATTATGGTCTTTAATGTTTCACCAATCAATCCTTAAGAGTTGACTTATACATATGTGTATATATATATATATATATGTTGTACTAAAGTACAGCAAAACCCATTGAGTAATGGCAAATTAATTAGTTAAATTAGCATCATACTGCATGTTACTTTGTGTATTATTGTCAAGGCACGATATATATCATGAAGCTTCATTGAAACTCATCGTGGATTTTTATTTTACTAGGTGTTTTATCCGGTGTTATACTTCCACTCTATATGTATAAAATTCATTTGTACCTTAGGCACAGTTTTATGCATATATATCAAACATCTAGATTAACGTAGAATATACCATGAAATACCGAAGTGTAGAAGAGAATCTAAACTAAGTGCTAATGACCTACTCTTATTACAAGAGAAATTAATATAAGTTACAAAATGACAAACGACAAAATCAAAGTTCTCACTGTTAATGACATGTATTTAGTAACACAATTCTTATTTACCAAGTTAATAAGTTTCACAAACTAAACATTAACATGAACTTTGTAGCTTATAAACTTCTTAAAACATTTTATCAGATATTAAATGCACACCTAATAAATATACACTGGGTAGTTAGATATATGATAAGTGTCTCATGATTTTAAACTTCGTACATCTAACCAATAGAGTATGTACCGACATGTCCACCCAGTGTAGCGTAATATCTACTGATATTTGAGATATTATGAGATGTCTAAGTGCATTTTAATATATATATATATATATATATATATGAAAAAGACATAATCTCCAAACAAGATGCTGGAATCTTGCGAGCTCCTTGAAAAGAATATTGATGTGGGTTGAAATAGATCTTTGGGCCTAGCTAATAGTCCAATGCTTTATGGGCCAAAGCCCAATGACATCACGGGCTCGGATTCTTATACAAGGCCTTACATTCAGGTATGTTCAGCTGGAGGTTCGGTCAGCCTTGTCCTACATAGGTGGAGCTTCTATATAAGGCAAGCCTGGAGCGAGATCCGACCAGAATCAATTAAGTGATATACTTACCATATACGGACTTGTAGAGATCGTGCTAGCAGATTCACTAGTTATACCATAGAAGATATAGCTCAACATGGAAGGATCATGATTTATTCTACTTTCCAATGTACATTTAGGAATAGTTGACTTACCTCTTTTTACCTACCCATCAAAAACTTGTATATATATCAACTCCAATCACTAATGAAGGGATTGACTCTTTTTACCCCGTGGATGAGGTCATATTTTGGCCGAACCACGTACATCTTGTGTCATTTTTATTATCTTTTTCGAGCTTTATACTATATTCTTATATAATATATCGCATATTATCATTGGTGTGCTTCCCACATACATCAATTGGCGCCGTCTGGAGAAGTTCTGAGCAAAATAAGACGTGAGGTAAATTTATTTTTCGCAAATTTTTTTCTTTCACGTTGACATTTTGTAATGGCGGAGGAAGATATGTTGGGGATGGAAAATCTGATCGAAAATGGTGGAAATGGGAAGAAGACGATGTTGTCCCCATTTTGGGCCGAGCAGGCCACGCCTACAACTCCGCCCAACCTGCTGAGAAGGCTAGAGGACGACCTACAGAATCAAGGAATGGACAATTCGTTGAGAGGACAAACAAGCGGGAAGGAGGCTTCTCCTCAAAGCATGCTCGACCTGGAGCAATTCATGGGAAGAATGGCAGGTGCCATTGACAAAGTCGTCAATAAGTTAGTAAACTCTAAACTTGCCGGTATGCCCGATCGGGTATAAAAAGAGGATGTGGCGTTTTCCCCTTCTAAAGGGAACATTCAAGGAGGCAAATGTGGAGATTGGGGGTAATGGTAACATTATCCCCGATGGTAACTCAGGCAAGCGGGTGGAACGAGCTGAATGCCTAGGGCAAGACGAAGGAAAGGGTGACAATGTGCCTCTAAAGAAGTACTTAGCTCCAAAAGGACGCTACATGAGTCGCCTAGACCTAAAAAAAGAAGATCTGGAAGGTTGGGTCCCCCAACCTAATTTTCGCAAAGAACAGTTGCAAGAGGAAAAATCACATTTCCAGATGCAGCACGCACGTAATGACATGCCTGGAAAAGACGACCTGCAGAAACGACAAGCACGAGGCCGCACCAAGCATGACAAGGATCTCGAGGACGATGCTAGTAGTTACATCTCTGCCCGATCTGGGTGGGTAGATCATGGCATGAAAGAAAAAGCAAAGGCAAGACTTGAATAGATGGAGGAAATAGCAAGACGGATGGAAGAGTTGGAGCGCAAGGCAATAGGAGGCAGGACCCTGGCAGATCGAGGCATTCCATTTACAGATTTCATTGCAAACGAAGAACTTCCAAGGGATTTCAGGGTCCATTCCATTGCACTTTACGATGGAACTACAAATCCAGAAGACCATTTATATACTTTTCATAATTATGCTTTGCTACACAAGTACTCCGATGCTATCAAATGCCGAGTGTTGATAGGAGTCATTTTTACGTGTTATTAAGCCCCTTTGCGTTTATGTTTTAGGTTCATTTATCGCTTGATTTTGTCACTTGTGCGTTTAATTCGTGCATTAAGTGATTTCAGGCCTTAAGTGGATACAATCGAATAAAGGGTGGAAAAAGGACGTATAAAACAAGTTTAGGCCAAGATGTTTCACACCTCTACGACCAAACAAGCAAGAAACAAGCTGGAGTTAGCCAAAATCATATTTTAGTACCATTTCCGCACACCTGGGCGCCAAATCAGAAACAACCTCCACATTGGAACGTCATTTTGATATATTTATAGATAGAATTGGATGAAGTGGCCTTCTACAAAGTTGTAGATGTATGTCTTATCGTCACATGGGGACTTGAAGCATCAAATTCGGAGGTCTGTGGAGCATTTTATGAATAAAACACTATCTCTACGCTGGAAAACAAGAAAGTGGCAGCTCTCATTCTTAGTAGGTGGAAAACAAGAGAATGGTAGTTCACATTCTTGGTAGGAGGAAAGTAAGAGAATGGTAGGTGAAAAACAAGAGAATGGTAGTTCACATTCTTGGTAGGTGGAAAGAAAAGAGAATGGAAGGACATGTTCTTGGTAGGTGAATTTTTTTGCTATAAAAGGAGGATTGGATGTCATCCTCCAAACACACTTGAAAACACATTCCCCATTGGGGGAGCCTAAACACATCCTATCATCATCTTCATCATCCTTAGATTAGTTATGAAGATTATCAAGAACCTTTGAAGGTGAAGAAATCAAGAAGCATGGAAGAGATGAAGATCAAAGTTCAACCATCAAAAATACGAGGGAGTTTCTTAGATTTAGATTTGTTTTTGTCTATGAATATGAATCTTAATTTAAGTTCCTATCTTTTATCTTTTATGATGAAATAGATTCTTCGAACTAAGGCCATGTTGAGGCTAAATTATGATAATTGAGTTATAAATTGTGTTTTTCATATTAATTCTATTGTTGCTTTGTGTCTTGATCTTGTTTGAATGCATCATATGCTTAGCTACCATATGCATGATTTATTGCTTAAATTATTCGTTCAAGAGAAGGTAATTTAAGGTGCAAAGAGGATCATCACATAATCCGTAAAAAATAGGGAATTGCCCCTAGAGAATGGTAGAGATTCCCGGGTGCAGTTAGCCTGATTAATCCGGGGAAATTCTAGAACTTGAATGCATGATTGTTGGTTAGATTCTCGGATAGACATATTTAGAGAACCATCAATTAATCATAGGATTATTACAGCCGAGACATCGGGTAGTAATTATTTAATGTTTTTTCCACCAAAGCAACATTCGTCTAATAATATGAGAACATGTTTATAGTGAAAATTGATTAATTTATGCCAACACATGTGTCTTAGTTGCTCTCTTCCATAGCTATCTTGATTTCGACATCTTGTTTCTTATATCTTACTTTCATAATATTTTAGTTAATTCTTGTTTTAGTTTAAGTTCTTCAATTGCTTTAAAATCATAAACTAAAATACAAGTCCTTGAGGTTCGACAACCTGGACTTTATTGTCCACTTTATTACTACACACGACCAGTCCACTTGCTGTTTAATACACGTAAGGATTTTTCGTGTCATCTTGTGTACTTTGGTCAAATCTGCACAACAGTGGTTCAACCAACTCCTGGCGAGGTCCATCGAATCTTTCTTGGAGTTTAGCTTAAAGTTCTTGCACCAATTCGCCAGTAGCAAGCGGCATGAGAAAACCCCTTGAGTTTATTCAGCATCAAGCAAAGGGAGGATGAGACCCTACATGCATATGTCAAGCGTTTCAATGCTGCAACACTGGAGACACCAGTGATAATATCAGACTTGAAGGTAAGCGCTTTCACTACAGGATTAAAGGAAGGAGACCTTTTCAAGTTATTAACCAAAAAGCCCGCCTTGAATTTCGATGAGTTGCTCACCAGGGCTGAGAAATGTGTCAAGCTGGAGGACGCTCACATGATGAGGAGAGCCGAACAAAGGAAAGAAAAACAAGAAGATGGCAATAAGCATAGGTCACGTAGAGAAGAGAGAGGTGGTTGGGCTCCCAGCTCAACCCATGTGGCATCACCTGCTCCAGGTACGCCCAGATCCAGACGCATACCCATGAGTGGAAACTGAATTGACCATTTGATAGCTGTGGAGGTCAAGAATTTGATCTAATGGCCTGAAGGTGTAGACCAAGAGGCCAAGAATCCCCCGAGTGCACTCTTTTGTAGATACCATCGCGAGTACGGGCATGATACAGTCGAATGCCCACAGTTGATCAATAAAATCCAGTGTCTAGCCAAACCTGAGGGAATATGTGATAAACACTCATAACGCAAACAATTCAGCCCCAACTCGAGGGGGTCATACATGGAGAGGTTGGGGTAGAGGATGGCGAGGTGAAAGAACCGTATCTGGAGGTAGAGGAAATTTTTCTCAGAAAATTAATAAGGCACCAACTCAAAAGGTCGCACCTGGGGAAGTCAACAGTAATAATCGAGCGACTATTCACATCATATCGGGAGGTCTAGCAGCAGGCGAATCAAAGCGAAACCTAAAACAACAAGCAAGGGCTATGGAAACTCAACATGCGTTCTTTATGAATGTCAGCCAGACTCGACCTACGCAGGAAATACAGTTCGGACCTGAAGATGCCCAAGCTATACAAATACCTCACTGTGACGCATTGGTGATAACTGCTGTTATAGCAAATTATGATGTACAAATGATCTTTGTGGACACCGGTAGCTCGGTAGATATTCTATTTTACCAGGCATTCGAACAGATGAACCTAGGAATGGGCAAACTAGAAGCCGTGCGAACTGCATTGTTTGGTTTCTCTGGGAAAGCGGTACAACCTATGGGGATTATTTCACTACCCCTATCCCTAGGAGAAGGTCCCAAAAAAGTGACAAGGCTAACTAGATTTTTGGTCATAAATACTCCCTCAGTCTATAATGTGATACTGGACAGACCTGCACTAGTACTGTTTAAGGCAGTGGTTTCAATACCATATATGAAGATCAAGTTCCCAACAATCAATAGAGTAGGAGAGGTATCGAGCAATCAACACCAATCCAAAAAGTGCTACCTAGCCTCTATTAAGCATGAAGAGAAGCCAAATGAAAACAAGAAATGCAAGCTTGGACCAATGGAGGTAGAAGACAAAGAGGTCGCCAAGAAGATGGTGTCATCACATGTAGAGCCAGTAGGAGAGCTTATGAGTGTAAAACTCCTACCTGGAGATAAGGAAAAACGGTCAAGATAGGATAACATTTGAGTCCCGACCTGAGGGATGAACTAATAGCCATGCTACGGGAGCAAATCAATGTGTTCTCCTAGTCAGCTAACGAACTGGTGGGAATTGCCCCAACAGTCATACAACACTACCTGAACGTGGATCCTAGTACAAAGCCAATCATTCAGAAGAAAAGGCATTTTGGCACAGAGAAAGACGCCATTATCAAAGCAGAGATTGATAAGTTACTCAAAGCTAAACACATTGCGGAAATACAATTCCCGGAGTGGGTGTCCAACGTAGTCCTAGTACTTAAAGGCGGGTCAAAATGGAGAATGTGTATTGATTTTCGTGACCTGAATGGTGCCTGCCCCTAGGATCATTATCCTCTACCCAGGATAGACCAATTGGTGGATGCTACAGCTGGATACGAATTATTAAGCATTATGGATGCACAGAATGGTATCACCAAATACCCTTAGCTGAGGAAGACTAAAGAAAGGTTAGCTTCATCACTTCATTTGGCACCTTTTGTTACATAGTCATGCCCTTTGGCCTAAAAAATGTCGGAGCTACATATCAAAGGCTTGTAGACGTGATGTTTCGAGAGCAAATGGGAAAGAATATCGAAGTATATGTAGATGACATGGTGGTTAAGAGTCGCATTGCCAACACCCATGTACAAGACCTACAAGAAACCTTTGAAATGCTTCAAAGATATAGGATGAAGCTGAACCGAGCCAAATGCGCATTCAGAATCAAGGGAGGAAAATTCCTAGGATACATGGTTACAGAGAAGGGCATAGAGGCTAATCCTGCAAAGATCCAGGCTATCCAAGATATGGTGGCACCTAGAAATGTGAATGAAGTACAAAGATTGAATGGAAGAATCACTGCTTTAAGTCATTTTATATCCAAATCTGCATAGCGAAGTTTACTATTTTTCAAGATATTACGAAAGGTGGATCATTTCAATTGGACTTCTGAACGTCAAAAAGATTTTGAGGACCTCAAGGCGTACTTGAGTCAAATACTAGCAGCTTACTAAACCTGTGCAGTGCAAGCCATTAGTGATTTACATAACTGTGGTGGACCGAGCTGTGAGCACAGTCCTAGTTCGAGAAGAGGACAAAACGGAGAAACCTATGTACTACGTCAGCAAAATACTTTCAGATGTCGAATCTCAATACCCAGACATCGAAAAGATGACATTGGCATTGGCATTAGTCATTACAGCAAGAAGACTCAAAATCTATTTTTTGACATACAAAATCATTGTAAAGACTAGTCAACCACTTAAGGTTGTACTAGGGAAGGCCAAAACATCAGGACGACTCGTTAAATGGGCGGTAAAACTAGGGAAATTCGAGATAGAATACACATCCCGAGCTGCGATCAAAGCGCAAGTCCTGGCGGACTTTGTCACCGAAATGACCAAACTTGAGTAGGAAGGGAAGGAGGAGGAAAAAGTGTGGCTTCTGCATGTAAATAGGTTAGCCACCTAGAATGGAAGTGGTGCAGGTGTGGTACTCACCACACCCGAGAAGGATCAGCTGGAGTACGTAATCAAGTTTGAGTTCAAAGCAAGCAACAATGAGGCGGAATATGAAACATTCATCACGGGACTCAAAATGGCAATCAAAAGAGGGGTTAAAAATTTGATAGTGTACTCAGATTCACAGCTCGTTACCAAACAAATAGATGGGACCTATGAAGCTAAGGAAGAAAGGATGGTGAGGTACTTGAAAACCATAGAGGCACTACGAGAAAACTTCCACAAGCTAGAGATACATCAAATACCCCGAGCTGAAAATACCAAGGCTGGTTATTTATCCAAGCTGAGCAGCTCAGTCATTGACTGCCAAACCCAAAACATTACTATACTAGCACTAACTAAACCTAGCACTGAACAAGAAATTCTACAAATAGAAGAAGGTGAAGACTGGAGGACCGAGATAATTCAATATCTCACAAAAGGAATACTACCCAAAGAAAGAAAGAAAAGACAACGATTAGAGACTAGGGACACTAGGTTCATCATGATCGATGACGTGCTATACAAGAAGTCATTAGTACAACCCCACTTGAGATGTGTTTCACTAGAAGAAGGAGATTACATACTAAGAGAAATCTATGAAATAGATTATGGTAGCCACATAGGCGGTGCAGCTCTAGTTGGAAAGACCTTGAGGGCTAGTTATTTTTGCCCCACCCTGAAGGAGGACACGACCAACCTGGTGAAGAAGTGTGAACAATGCCAAAAGCATGCTGGCCTCATTCATCAACCTGCGGAGGTAATGCGATCTCTGAGTGTTCTATGTCCCTTCGAAAGATGGGGATGGACATTGTTCGCCCATTTCCCATAGCAAAAAGCCAAAGAAAGTTCCTATTAGTGTTAGTTAACTATTTCAGCAAATGGGTAGAAGTTGAAGCCTTGGCGCGGATCACAGAGGCAGAGGTCATTCGTTTCATATGGAAGAACATCATCTGCAGATCGGGCATGCCTAAGGAGATAGTGGCTGACAACGAAAGGCAGTTTAGTGGGATCAAGCTGAGGAGGTGGTGCGAGGAGTTAGGGATCCAACAACGCTTCAGCGCTGTAGCTCATCCTCAAACCAAGGGTCAGGTAGAGGTTACCAATAGAATAATAGTACAAGGTATAAAGACCAGGTATGTCTACTACTTAGCTTTTGAAATACCTATGTCCCTTTTTGCCACATAATTATCATAGTCAACTTGTTTATTTTATCCATATTTCATTTCTAATGAGTTCATATAAATACCTAAACCTCGATCATAAAGACTGGAGGAAGCGGTTGGGAATTAAGTTTAAGAATTGCTACCAGTATTGTGGTCATACCGGACTATTCCTTGGTCCACCACAGGCGAAAGTCCATTCATTTGGTGTATGGGGCTGAGGTCGTCATACCTGCAGAGATTAGGATACAATCCCATCGGGTCAAATACTTTGAGCCGGAGCAAAATGAAGAGAGGCTAAGGGAAGAGCTGGAGCTAATTGATGAAGTCAGAGACAAGGCATACTTAAGGATTGAGCAATACAAGCAGCGAATCATGAGAGCTCAAGGAACAAAGGTAAAGGCCAAATTTGTCCAAGTGGGGGATCTGGTATTGAAAAGAGTAGATGCGGTGCGAAAAGTAAAGAAGTTGAATCCCAACTGGGAAGGTCCGTACAAAGTTACCAAGGTATTAGTTGGAGAAGCCTACAAGCTGGAGGATAGGGAGGGCAAGTAGCTCCCTCGCCCATGGAACATGCAAAACCTGAAAAAGTTTTACGTGTGATCATAAGACTTACACTCTTCTTTTTAAATTTCTCATCTTATGTTTTATTTTTTGGCATGTGAAGGACTCATGCGTCGCTAATAATCCTTTTTGGAAGTTGTGATTGTTATATTTTTCAGGTACAACCTAGAGATTGTAAAGCCTTCTTTGTAAGGCCACATGCAAAGCTCCAATAATTTAGTAAGGTTTTATTTTGCCAAAACTTTGAGATTGAATTATGTATATAATTATGTAAAATATTAATGATGAATTGTGAAGTAAAAGGGAGTTGGTGAAGCAGAGGTAGCCGGAGGTTAGGACTGTACCATCTGGGTGGGGCCCCAGATCTGTCTAGGTAGGGATAATTCACCTACTGATCAGACGGTCCCCAGGCCAGGGAGAAACAAGGAGGGGTAGGTCCTCGGGAACATTTATTGGCCTACCCTGAGGAAGATCGGGGTTTAGAGCGATAAGGAGGAACGGGCAGCCATAAGGATGGAGGTGAAACAAGGAGGGAAATTTGGAGAATGTGGGAAATAAGGAAGGATACCTTTGGTATAGGCTGGCCACCCTAGCCCGTCAAGGAATATTTTTGGATAGAGGGAAGAAAAAGGCAATATAAGGCAGGAGGTAAATGCAAGTCTCCACGATTGCATAATTACGGTGCAAGTCCCCACGATTGTATGCGCCTAATGACGGGTGTTCAATCCCCTGTGCAAGTCTCCAAGATTGCACGGAGGTGGTACAAGTCCCCACGATTGTACGCACTTGGAAGAGAAAGTACGAATGCAAGTCTCCATGATTGCACAGGGGTGATACAAGTCCCCACGATTGTACGCACTTGGAAGAGAAAGTGAGTGCAAGTCCCCATGATTGCACAAGTGACAATATAAGTCCTCGTGATCGTATGTGTCAAGCAAGTTACCAAGAATTAATAGGTGAGGAAAGACAAGTCACCACGATTGCAAAAATGTGGACTACCTGACTCAGCTAGAGCTATAGTTCACCACGGGTCTGATAGGTACCACTTGGAAACTGATGAATTTTTGCTTGTTATTTTTTGTAAAGAGTATTGAGTAAAGGGCCTTACCAGATTCTATGAGGACATGGTTGCATTAGTTGGAAGAAAAGGTATGATTATAACATTCTCGGTACCACTTGATCGAGGTATGGTAGTGGTAACCTGATTCATTAGTTACCCAAGTACTTGTGTTATGATAAACTACCATTGATGTTGAGTTTGTGCAGAGACCACTCTTAAATTTTTCTCTTTTGAGGCATAGCAGGTGTACCATACACAAGTGAGGCAATGGATATCACAATATAAGTAAACATGCTTAGTGTATAAAACAAAAATGTTAAAATGCAGGTAACCAACTAGAAGATAAAAGTTCAACCTAGCATGCACAGAAATAAAAACATCCATAGCCCAAACCCGGGCATATCCAACAAAACAAAAAGCAAATTTGTCCAAGGGCAACACCGGCCCACTAAAAACAACAGAAAAAAAAATTGTTTCAAAATACTTGGGCTACAAGTACCCACAAAAAATACCAAGTTTCAGAAAGCAACATATTAAGGCTGATTTGTAGTTCCAGCCTGAGTCAAAGCTGCAACATCGGCACCACTTGGGAGAGCAGTCCCGCCTGAACCACCAGCATCATCTGGAGCCCTCGTCTCACCGGGCTGCAGGTCGGGTATCTCAGCAGTAGGTTGATCTGTAGAAGGGAGTGTAAATGGGGTTGTAAGGGCAGGATTTGGAGCAGCCATGGCTTCCAGAAGAGCCGCATCGCAGTCCAGGAAGTCCTCGGAAACACCTGCAGGAGCAAAGCCTTTTTCCCTTAACTGAGCGGTACATCCTTCAAAACTTTTAACGAGAACCCAAAGATTTTGTCACCAGTGAGGCGCTCAAACTCTTTAGAAGCGAGGAAGTCAGCTTTGAACTTGGAAAGCAGGGCTCCTTCCTCGGCAGATGAAGACAATTTGTCGATCCAAGTCTGGTGTGCTTTAATTAGGGTGCTCTCCAGAGCAGCTGAGTGAGTAATCTCGATGTCCGAAAGGCTCACCTCCAGGTTCGCCTTCTCTGCAAAAAGAGTCTGGAAGTCCTTTTGAAGAGCTTTGAGCTCCTTATCCTTGCTGGAGCCATAGTCTTGGGCCTTCCGGAGCTGCTCCTGAGACCGGATCAGTTTCTTTTGCAACTCTTCCACTTTCGTGCCCTAGTAGGCATCCTCCATGGCCTAGTTGGCCAATAGCATGCACTGCAACACAATTGTACATATCAAGTTACAACAGAGACAACTTAAAAGGATATAATCAACTCATATACAGGAAATGGCTTGTTACCTTAGGAAGTATGAGTGCAGCTGATTCAGCTCTCTTCTTGGGTGTCATGCCCTCCAGATGGTGCCTAACTGAAGAGTTAGGCAGCCTCTGGAGAAAGTCTAGCATGATGGAAAGTTCATTGCTCATCAGGGCCGAGGCTGGAGGATCAGATGCTCTAGATCGTGTCCGTGAGGTAGGAGGGTCAGATGTCCTAATGGGCAGTTCAGAGATCATATCCCGGATAGCGATACCAAAACCGCTGTGCTTGGAGGGACGACCAGTGGATAGAGTCTCGGAGGTCATGGGCCTCTTCCCAAGAGCCCTTTCCTGATTAGGGCTCAACTTGGAAGAATCATCTTGACCCGAGAAAGGTGAAACCAATGGAGCCGAAGGAGTGACCAAAGCTGGAGGAGTGTCCTGCATCCGCGGAGGTGGTGGTGGCAAAATTGGTTCCTCAGAGGGAGGAAACTGCTTCTGGCAGCTGACAAACTCTCTAGCACGTGCCAAATCTATTAGTTTTTTTGCAAAAGACCCAAACAATCAAAAATATCAAATATCAGAGGCATAAGATAGTGGATGCAACATACATCGATAAACAGACTAATCTGGAGGTACTACTTAAAGTGACACCCTTCAAGTCAGCCCCCACAGGGCTATAACCGATGTTGTACAACAACCTGCTATCAACAAGCTTGCCAATGTGGCAAGGGAAATAGTTCAAGAATGCCATCCCCTAGCGATGGTACTCTGACAGTCGGCGAGGTGGGTAAGGATGGGCACCATCCAATCGCTCCAAATACTTTAGGCTGAAATTCCACACCACACCTGGAGGAGGGGCAATGAAGAAATAGTTATTTTTCCATCGTATATCCCCAGGGTGGGTAGCGAGAAACTGGCAGGATCTCGGGAGGTCAAGTAAAAAACCACGCTATCTATAACACTAAAACGGGGGTGAAAAAGAGAGTAGAAAAACTCGGTAGTGGGCTCAATTCCATGGAAATGAAGAAGAACGGCAAATCCAGCCATTATCCGAATGGCGTAGGGCGCAAACTGTTTCAAGGGGATTCCATACCTATTAGTTATGGCTGTAAAAAGGAGAGGAATGGGAAACCTGAGACTGGCTTTAAGAAGGGCAACATGAAAACAAGTGTGTTGGCGAGGAGGGCGATGAGCCCTGACCTCCGGAGATGGCACTATTATGGAATAATCATCAGGAACGCCATACATGCGGCGGAGATTTTTCAATTTTTGCGAAGTGAAGGTGGAAGGGGTTTCATCCCAAAAATTAGGGTTCGATCCTCCCCCTTCTAAATCAGAGTCAGGCTGACGCATACCCTCACCGCGTGAGGATGTCCCAGCCTTCTCAGCTCTACCCTCGGTACTCGGAGATGAAGGAATAACGGTGGTATTCCGGCCATCGGACTTGGTGTCCAACGAGGACAGATCCACAAACTCTTTGCCTCCCAAAACATGAGTTTCGCTATACAAATTACGTACATAAGAGGAAGTATCACCCACGGAATCACGTTCAAATAGATTATGATGCTCCTCTCTATTTTGAGAGTCTGAACCTAGACAATTCGACATTTTCACAAAGAGGGGAAAAGGAAGAACAGGGATGATAGCAACAAATTGACAACAAACACAAGTTTTCACAAAGTAACGACAACAAACAAAATAACAAAAATAAAAAGAAGAGGAAGAAGACACAGTACCTAGAAGAAGGGAGAGTAAGATGGAGAAACCGCTGCTAAGAATTAAAGAAGAGAGATGAGGGAATTCTGATTTTATCACAGCAGACGCAAAGGAGAAGAAGAAAATAAAATCGGCAATTTTTGGGAAGTTATTTTTTGAAATTTGATTTTCAAAAATAAACTGAAATAATTAAGGAAAAAATGGGATCTTACCTTGACCGTACACGTGGCAGAGATCAACGGTTATTAAAGCCCGAGATTGGCGGCACCAACTGCAGAATGTAATAAGTGGTGTGAATTTCTAGGACACGACTCCATAACTGCAGGCATGGGGAAGCATAACGGTCACGTCAGGCTTAGGATTCCTTCAGAGACCCATCTGAGGAAAATTCTTCACCCGGAGCAATGCTTCGAAGGACTTTACGTGGGCAGCTCAAGAGTACTCTTAGCTCGGCCAAAAAAATTTATCTTTTCTCAACTCTTGCAGCTTGACTACTTCAAACTACGGAGTTGGGGGGGCTATTGATATGGGTTGAAATAGATCTTTCGGCTTAGCTAATCGTCCAATGCTTTATGGGCCCAAGCCCAATGGCATCACAGGCTCGGATTCATCTAGAAGGCTTACATTCAGGTTTGTCCAGCTGGAGGTTCGGTCAGTCTTGATCTACACAGGTGGAGCATTCTATCTAAGGCAAGCTGAGAGCAAGATCCGACCAGAATCAATCAAGTGATATACTTACCATATACGGACCTGCGAAGATCGTGCCAGCAGAGTCACTAGTTATACCATAGAAGATATAGCTCAACATGGAAGGATCATGATTTATTCTACTTTTCAATGTACATTTAGGAATAGTTGACTTACCTTTTTTTACCTACCCCCATCACAAACTTGTATATGTATCAATTCCAATCACTAATGAAGGGATCGACTCTTTTTACCCCGTGGACGTAGGTCATATTTTGGCCGAACCATGTACATCTTGTGTCATTTTCGTGCTTTATACTATATTCTTATATAATATATCGCATATTAATCATTGGTGTGTTTTTCACGACCATCAAACTCGTTTTTAAAATCTTAATAAAATCAATTGTTCTCTAATTTGTCCATATAAATCAAAATACAGTCATCACTATGATTTCATTAGCTATATGATCCTATATTATTCAAATACTTCAATCCTATATTATTCAAATACTTCAAGAGATTAATATTAAAATATTAAAAATATGTTATAAAATACAAAAGCGTATAAAATAAATATACACCATCAGTAATAATAGCAGCTTCCTGTTTACACCATCAGTAATACGAATCATTCATGTGTATTAGGGGGGCATTTGTTTACACCTAAAATAAAAACGGGCTTCTCAATTTAGAAAAGCCCAAATGGTCTATGCATTAATTCGAAGCCCAAGCAATCTGTATTAATAAATTAATTCGAAATTGGGCTCAAGTTAAAAAGCCCAAACAACCTCATTAATTAGTCGAAGACGAAAAAGGGTTTAAGGTGAGAAAGCCCAAATGGTCCATAATGCGATTAATTAATTTGAAATGGGCTTAAGCGATTTTAGATTCGTCTTGAAAGGAATAGGTCTTAAAAGTTTGAGGAGGAAGGCCCAAAAGAGTAGGAGATTATCCAGGTCAGGGACGAGCCAACAAAATAAGTTTGAAAACGCAGTTGAAGATAGTTCCCAACCGTAAAGGACGTGGGTAAGTGATATAGAGCAAGACGAAGAAAAAAGAAAGGACAACAACAGAACAACTTTGCATATTTTTTATCTTTCTAGGAGTAGACGTAATCTTAGAAGTAGCATAGTTTAGTAGAATAATTCTTGTAGATCAACTCTGGGTGATCAAGTGTTGATTTCAATCATACCTGCTGCTCGACCAGCCTTGTAATATACGATTGGGGATCAATATGGAGGTATAATATTTATCGCTTTATCAGATTTAAGTATTTGGTAGATAAATTTATTTCCGGACTTGTATCTTCCTTTCTCATCTATTTTCTTTAATTGCGGTCCGAATAACAATTTTAAACAACACATCGAAGTGTTGAAGTCTGAACTACCGTCTAGCGTATCGAATTCGAACGCGGGGGTTGTTAGATAATTTTAAAGGGAGAATTATCACGGGGCTTGAGTTAACCAATTAACTCTTCCTTAGTCAATTTATTTTTATCCCAAAACACTTCCACACTATTTTTTCATCCACTATCATGGTTTCTTGGAAAGTCTGAAGTGAAATCACTCCCAGATGTCAGTGTTCCAATTTCGTAACATCAAAGGATGATAGACATCTGTAAACGCATTTTTTTTTAAATGCTTTTAATTTTTTTTTAAAAAAATCTAATAAATAGTGAAATGTGTGTAAAGTGTAAACCAATACAAGTGACTAAATTACCTAATTATATTAGTTATTAAACGGTAAACGAGCAATGATCAAATAATTTCTAATTATTGGTTAGCTAAATTCGTTCCTGAACTCCTTTTTTCTAATGATAAAGAAGAATAATGAATTAAAAAAAAATCCTTTTTTCTAATTAGTTTTTTTTTTTTAAAATTCGATACGAAGGGGACACCTTAAATATTTTGCCCAACAAACCCCGGTTGATAGTCATAATTCTGAGCCATAAAATTTTTATGTAGTTCCATAAAGGAGGAGAGAGCCACAATTTGTGGCAGCTTGAATTCGAATTCAGAACTTCTCACATAAAATAAAAGGTAGATATCACTATACCAACAGGTCTTTTATTCTAATTTACTTTTAGTTTTAATTTAAACAATTAATTCCTATCGATCAAGACCAATAGGGCCAAATTATCACACACACAAAAAAGATCTATAGGGCCTTGGACCAGATTAAACCCATAAGGTCTGAGACCCGGCCCAAACCCATTGATGTTAACATAAATGGGTCTGTGTATGGTCTCAGCCCAAACCCCTTGATAAGGTCTGAGCATGAGTTTGAAGTGATTGTTTAGGATCCGAGTCTGAATTTTAATCATCATTGACAGTTTTTAAGAAACAAATTTATAAGAACGACTTAAGCTTGCTCAATTATTGTTTCCATTTAAGGGTAATATTACTTTTGATGTTTCAACTTTCCACTTAGAATTACCTTAGTCCCTCAACTTTCAATTGCATCGATCGAGTCCCTCAATTTAAAGTTGATCACCTGCTCTTTATCTTTTTTGTATTTTAGTCGCCGCCATCTCTTTTGGCCGCCGCCTCTGCTAGTTTCTTTTCTCTTTTTTTTTCTCTAGTTGTGTTCTATTCGTCTCTATCACCGTCGCTATTTGCTTGACCATGCTTCTTGAAGAATAAATTTATCAACCAAGCAGGCAAAGAAAATAAAAGATTCTGCTAAGAAGCATTCTCTACATCAAAGGAGTACCGTCCTAGCTCTTCTTGGATTTTAGTTCTAGTCTCAGCATTCAAGATCTCTAATTTCGACTGCAAGGAAGTGTTAGATATTATTATTGATAGCCTAGTTAGACTAGAATAATTATTATTTTCCTAGTTAGACTAGTATTCTTATTATCTTGTTTATCTTTTACCTTCTTTATAGTTTAGGATTTTTTTGTATCCTCTCTCTTGTTAATATATATATATATATTACTAATCTAACATCACTACAAGAAAAGGAATTTTTGACAATGGCTAAAATCGGTTGTCTTAAATCAATAAGCATTGCTAATAGTCATTCGCAACTACTTTGCAACGCCTTATTAGCAGTTGTACCTGCTAAGGTTGCTAATACTTCCGCAATGGCTAAAAGCATTGCGGAAGTATTTGCAACTCCTATACCAATGGCTTTAATGTCATTGTGTAAAAAGGCCAAAACACAATTTTGACCCTTCTATATAACGGCTAAACAGCCGTGGTGGACACTTATCCACCATGGCTGTTTAGCCATTGCCAAAGTCTTTAATTTTTTTTAATTTTCTTTAATATAATTTAGTTAGAAAAACTATATAACTAAAAATTACTAAAGAAAACTAAAATAATAATGATGTCACTCATTCATCTTGCACAAGCAATATAAAATTCGGGGCAAAGAAATAACTATTTTTTGTATAACTAATAGAAAACCATAAAAATTACAATCTATCACAAAGCTGGCTGAAATATCTAATGGGAAACCAAAGAAAACACAATTTATCACAAAGCTAAATGAAATATCTAAGGTAAAACAAAAGAAAAAATACAATCTGATTTATTGATGGCAAAGTCCCGACGTGCAAAATCTTAACCTAATGATACATGACCATCGAAGTTGATTGTATGATAACGGCTTGTGAAGCCGTTTGTACTATGTCTTTCTACATCGACTATATAACCGTTGTAGATGTTGAGGTGGCAAATATCTATTTTTCTTGTAGTGCATATACATCTTTAAAGTAATAGAGTACTTATTCATTAAAAAAAAAAAACTACCAAAGTTATGACAGACTTTATTGGCTACTTCAACAAAGCAAATTGTTATTCTTAACAAATATATTTGAGAAAAAGGGTTCAAATTAATTGAAATATAGCCCATCAAAGTTTAAATATTTGAATTTATAATTGTTGTAAGCTATAACTTTTAACATATTGCCAGACGCTTGATTCTATCTTTAATATCAAAAGCCATGATCATGAGTCCTATTCCTACTCGTGGATATTGTTTGATAGACAATTAACAGCAAGTGTCCTTATAGCGTAGACTAATGTGCGGGGCTGCAAGCAATAATCAAAAGTTGGCGTTTATGTTGCTTTGAAAACTTAATAGTTTAAATTGCACCATCACAGTAAACTATAACTTCTGTCCACATGAAATTTTCATCTCGCATTCGGTATTTATATTATAACTGTAGTTTTCAATTATTGTGTATAGTAATTCATGAACTTGTCGTTTTTATAATAGAAGGGTTCCGATTTGTCTAACATCTAACTACAATTATTGTGACAGACTCGCTCTTTTAACAATTGGTACAACTCATCAACCGAATTATACTACAATTGTTGTGAAAATTCAATTAAATTTTTATATTGATCGTCTCTTCTAAAGTTTATTAAGTTAGATTTGTCCTAAGCTAATGTCATCTTCATCACTCCAAATTGTAAAACCGGCCACACATTTAAATAGGTATTAATAAATAAAAAGGTCTCCTTCGAAGGAAACTTAACAATTAATTCTATCCATTATTAATTAAAAATACTTGCTTACTCTTATGTCTCAAGTGCAAATCAGCAAGACTTTACACCGAAAGAGAAAAAGATATTATTATGCACTTTTTATCTAATATATAAGCGTGGAAAAAAAGTTGTTTTATTTTCTATTCTTTTCGTTTTTAATTTGTTTTGATGATATTAACTTAGGCATCGTTTAGACAAGTGTCGACCTTGAGAACATTAAGTAAGACAAGATAAAGATACAATTAATTAAGGCTAATTATATAATTTACACGTGTCATTGACTAGACCCCCATATACAATGGAAATTTGGAATTTTTGTGTAAGATAGTAGTATGAATGTTTTATGGACTTGTTAGAATATTGTAAACTTTGTGGTGTTTATTGATGCTTATGTACAAAACATTGCGCCAAAAATGATCTTCTTCGTCAATGCTCTGCAAATAAAGATAGCAACCGAGTTGTGTCGAGAGCAGTAGTTTTAATTTGCTTGAATTATTATCGAGTTTTAAAACTTGTGTTTGAGTTTGATTCATAGTTAATCAAGCCGAGCTCAAACGAGTCAAACTCAAAATAGTTTGATTTTTTTGGGCACATATTTTATCATTTTTCACTAATCTAGTCAAACTTCAAATTTATCGAACATACAAACCGTTCTTCAAGCTTGATTTCATATGTTAATGAACCGAGCTCAAATGATCTCGAATCGAGTATCAATTAATTTGGCTCGTTTTTCAACCTTGCTCCGAATCTTATAATTGTCCAAGAGAAATGTGTAAAACAAATGTTAGCATTTCGAAACTCAAGTATATATATATATATATATATATATATATATATATATATATATATATATATCAACAAACTAGGAAAGTTATGAATTGGTTAGAAAACGTAACATAGGAATTGCATTAGAATGTTTAAAAGATTATATAAAATGTAAAACATAAAAATGTACATATTACGTAAATTAATGTAAACCATTTTATGAGATCATAATATACATATTTATAAAGTAATTAATGATATAATTTCTCTGTATAACTGATTAATATTAAGATGGGGAAAAAATTATTAACATAATATTTTCTAAGAACTGAAACTCCAAAAGTTAAAAAAAAAATAAAAAATCATTTGATGGAAAATTTGAAATTTTGGTCAAAAACACTTAAAATAATCATATAACATCGAAATTCCAATTTATTTTGAAGGGCAAAAGAACGAAAACACGAAAAACTTTCCTCTATGTTTCGTTTCATTTTGTGGGATATTTTCCAATTTGGAGTCCAAGAACATGTTTTTGCTTGTAATTTATGAAACTAATTTGTTAAATACATGCCAACTTTAAAACCTAATAATTCAAAAAGTAATATTGAATTTCTAAAAACACTCCTTATTTACTATGTGAATGATGTATTTCTATATGTTTACCTTTACTTTTAGTATTTTGTTAACATTGGATTCGACGATTCGTTCCTGACATATCAAGACTTAGTCACACATTGATAATTAAAACTTGATTCAACTCAACCATTGAGCACAACAAAGCAAGTTTTATGTTCGATAAGATTGAAAACTTGTTCGAACTCGTTTTGCAAGAGAAATAATAAATGTATATTAATTAAAATATCAAATTATCACCTTGACTCGTGTTTGACTTCATTAAACATTGTTGTGCTCCACTTTCTCTACTACGAAACTATCATCGACTACAATTCAATAAAATTTTATTTTGCTCAGCTCGACTCAGCTCGATCCATTATTAGGAGGGGAGATCCTCAATCATAGCCGTCAAATTTAGAGGGACAAGAATCTAACAATGATTGGCACAAGTACCAGCCCTTAACTGCCATGCAGCTCATCACACAGTGAAGTTCACTCCAAAGTCCAAACACAAAATCCACTACAAACCAATAGTCTCCCTCCACGTCACTGAACAGTATGACTCATAAATTGAGTTAACAGAAATTTGGTACACCCCTCAAAAGCACCAGGTAGCACCGAACTTTCCATACAACAACGAATCTAACTAACTAAAGATATATAATAATAATCTCAAACATATATCTTATGATTAAGACCTGTTGTTATAGTGATATATATTTTTCATATGAGAATTTTTAGTTTCGAATTCAGATTGACCCAATTTGTGACTCTCCACTCCTTTATAGAGCGAGATAGAGTTTTTATAACTCATAATATGACTATTAACTCGAGTTTATCGAGCTAGATATTTAAAATATATACCTTCAAATTGAATTAAAAAAAATAAAATAAAAATATATATCTTATGGTCCACGAGAAATTAAAACTTGTGGCTCAGAAAATCAGCCCATAGATGACGTGGCACCCCACATCTTTATAACCCGTCCGGTGTCTCGTTTGATTACTTTAATTTCTACAAAGAGAGATCAATATCGTTTCGCTCGGCCTTGCCAACAAACCCCATTATTATTTTTATTATTATCTTTTTCTAATTTTTCCTTAATTTTCAAGATTTTTTTACTATTAAATCGGCGATGAAGCTGTTTGGGAGGAAGATTGTTTTTCCGGAGAACGGCGGCGTTTTAATCGACGGAGAGTTCTCCGACGAGTCTTCCGATGGGAGTAACTGTGGCGGCGGCGGCGGCGTTGATTCCGATAGCGGTATGGAAGTGAGTAGAGGGGATGGAAGTGGAGAACAAAATGATGAAGAAAAGGAGCTGCAGGCTGAAGAGGTAATAATATTTACTTTTGAGTGATACTATCTATATACATATGTATGTATGTATGTATGTGTGTGTATGTATATATGTATGAATACACACACATGGTTGTATGTATGTATTTGATATTTATGGTCCTTCCTGTAATTGTTTCATTTAATTTGCTAATTGAACAATTGTTTTAATTTCTCGGTTCAATTTTTTCTTATTTTTGAAAATTAATCAACTGTTGAATCTTTTCTCTTGAATTTCACCTTTTTCATTTCATGTATGGAAGTTATTGATTGGATTTGCTATGGACAGTATTAATAAGCTTATTATCACCTTCTTTTCATTATTATTCTTCTCTTGACATGATTTCCAGAAAGTTCTACTTGTACCATAAAGGGGCTTTGTTCTCGAAAGTTCTAGATCCATAAACTCTGTAAATGTTTTGATAAGGCTTCTTTAGAAATTCCAGACAATTGAATTACAGTTGAATTGCATATGTTGGTTCTGAATAAATGATAAAAAAATTTATAATTGGAACTCATAGTAGTACTTTGCTTGAAAAAATTTTAGGACCAAGCAGCAACAGAACTCTCTGAAATCAGTCCACAAGTTAAGGAGCAAGATTTAGGTGCAGCAGAGGAATCAGATTCAGATGAAAATCCTGAAACTCCCTCTATCAATGAAGATGTCATGTCTGAAAATGATCCCAAGACCGAAAACGAGCAAACGGATTCCACAAACGGGCAGCAAAAGACTCTGAAAAAGCCCGACAAAATCCTCCCCTGCCCTCGTTGCACTAGCATGGACACCAAATTCTGTTACTACAACAACTACAACGTTAATCAGCCTCGTCACTTTTGCAAGAGCTGTCAGAGGTACTGGACAGCTGGAGGCACGATGAGGAACGTCCCAGTTGGGGCCGGTCGAAGGAAGAACAAGAATTCCACCTCACATTGCCGGCACATTACAATCTCCGAAGCCCTCGAAGCATCTAGAGGTGATGCTCATAACGGGTTTCATAACCCGACTTTTAAACCAAACGGGACGGTTTTGTCTTTCGGCCCCGACTCGCAGTTATGTGAATCCATTTCTTCGGCTTTGAATATCGCAGACAAAAGGGTACTTAAAAACGGGTGTCACGAGAATGTGGATGATACTTGTAATGGATCTTCTACCACGACATCGAATTCAATGTTGGATGGAGGTAAAAACGTGCCTCAAGAGCCCGTGATGCAAAATTTAAACGGCTTTCCTTATCCCGTTCCGTGTATTCCAGGGGTACCATGGACTTTTCCGGTGCCAGCAATTTGCCCTCCGGGATATCCGATGCCATTCTATCCCGGGCCTTATTGGAATTGTAGTATGCCTAATCCTTGGAATGTACCATGGATACCAATGCCATCTCCAGCTCCAAATCAAAAGGCGACCGAGTCCAACCCCAAATCCCCGCTTGGCAAACATTCGAGAGACGGCGAATTGCTTGACCAAAACAATTCAGAAACAAAAACTTCAGAAAGTTCAATTGTGGTTCCAAAAACATTGAGGATCGATGACCCTGAGGATGCTGCAAAGAGTTCTATATGGGAAACGCTCGGAATTAAGTATGATTCAATTAGTAGGGAAGGTCTTTTCAAAGCCTTGCAACCAAAGGGTAAGGAGAAGAAACCAATGGTCTCGGCCTCACCGGTATTTTATGCTAACCCTGCCGCCTTGTCTCGGTCCATCAACTTCCACGAGGGTGCTTAAGTAATTCATTCTCGAGGGATTCTTAGCTAGTTCCAGGATTCAGATTCTGGGACATTCACAATTATTCGTGTACAGTGGATCGCACACTGATCCTACGTGTTGATGATATGAATATCCGGAAACTTCTAAGAATAATCCTGGATTTTCAAGAGTCGTCGACAAGTATAAAGGCAGTCGTCGACAAGTATGTAACGATATTTAACCTCTTATTGGCTTCTCAGACGAGTCTGTCGATCTCCAAGCCTCTGTTTATTGCACTTGGGATGTTCTATTACAGTAACCGAAGGCCGATTCTTCGGAGAAGCCGGTGTACAATCTAGTTTTCGCCTTTTCTATGTAAACATTAAGCGGGTACCCTTTGATGAGTGTGTTTTCATGTATATATTTTTTGTAGAAAAATATACTAACTGTAAATAAAGATGATGCTGTATGAAGTTAACTGTTTTAAGTTGCCTGAGGAAACATATAGCTCGACATTAGATTTCCTTATAGGCTCTCTCATGAAGATAGCATTGAGAACTTGACAAAAGGACAACTTGGTTTCATCTTCAAATAATTGTGTATATGTATGTGTATGTATATGTGTATGTTTTTAATAAAACTATAACACATGTGACGATATTCAATAAAATAAAATAAAATAAATCACAAACATTTCAGTTTCCAACCCTCGTGAAAAATATTAGTTGCTAAAACGAAGAACAATTAACTTGGATCATCACGTAGTTTGGTAACTCCATCTGAGACGAGGAATTAATAATACTATTAGCAACTCGATTAGAAAATAAATGGAATTGATTTCTACAGTTTAGTAGAATAAATACAAAAATAATAAAAAAAAATCCTCTTGTTGACTTTTGGAAAATTAATCTAAATAATTATATGTGGAAGTGGATCACCAATTGAGATATTTTCATGTGTTTGAGCAAATGTAAGCCACATCCATTGAATAAGATTAGTTGTCAAGGGGTCCCCCAAATTCCATATATTCACAAAAGGTGCCAATAAATGCTTTTGGCTTTTTCATTTGCTTTTCCAACTTTTTGTTTCTCCTTTTTGCCCTTTTCTTTTTCAAAGCATTTATCACAATTTGCCCCATCACACGTGCCAAGTTTCAGCATTTTAGGACAAGAAATAAATCAGGTTCAACTTTCCAGGGTTTGCAAAGAATAAGAGATATCATCAAATTCTAGCCATACACTGAAAAATATCTGCATATGAAACATTGAAACTTACTAAAACCACGAGTATCAAAGACTTGACCAAAAAAATAAATTATACTTTCTAAATTCGCTTAAAACTTGTCTTTAAAGATTTTACTGGTTATTGGTGAAAAAACTCACTGTTATGTGTATATTAATTTTATTTTCTTAAGCGTTACAGACTTTTAGAAAAATGGTGGCAAAAAGAGAGTAGGCATAGGAGCTTATAACATGAATTTGATTATTGTATTAAAAACTGGTTTAGTGGTATTTCTCTTAATTAGTCATGAAATGTCTCAAGTTCGAATTTCGTTCGATGCAATTCGTAGGTACTTTTGGAAATGATAACAAAGGTTTTTTGACTCTGGATTGAGTCGATCAATTCACCGGCCGAACCGACAATTATATGTGGTTCGTTCTGAGCTTGTACCGGTTTGGTGGTCCAAAACGGGTCATTTTATGGGCTGGGTGATGGTTCAACCTATTTGATCGATCGAGTTAGGTTGGGTTTCAAAACATTGAATAATCACTCCAAATGGCTGTAATAAAAAACCCCTAAAATAAATTTTTATATCCAAAAAACTCTTGATAAAAATTTTCAATCCAAAAAATCCATTCCACCCACTTTTCATCCCTAAAAGTCCATGATTTAGGGTTAATAAATTTATGAACTTAATTATCCTTAACATTTTAGACAAAAAAAGAATTAATTAATTGTAGTTTTATATAGAGATTTATTTATTTAGAAATTTATTGACAACTAACTAAACGTAATTTTATTTTTAAAATTTTCAGATTTTTAATTTTCTTAAAAATATTCAAAAATATATTTTTTAGATAATTATCATAGTAAAATAAAAAATAAATTATATAAAAATATTTAATACTAAAAAAAAATTCAATATTATTTAACTTATCAATTTGAAAATTTTAATACAACAAAAATTCGATAAAAAAGATCAATTGATCAACTCTTAACTTAATAAATGAAGGGTAGTTTAATCAAAAAAATCTTAATCTTAAGTTTTGGTGTTTTTTTGAATGAAAAGTTTGTAGAGTGGGTTTTTGAGATTAAAAAATATTTTCATAGGTTTTTTGATATAATAATTTATTTTAGGGAGTTTTTAGTAATTTTTTCTAATTTATATTTTATCTTTTCACCCTTTTGATCTTTTGTTTTATCTTTTCCTTGACCAAACTCCAAGATCCAAAATATTGTATTTTAACAGTGAAATTGTGCAATTTTAATTCTGTTCTCATACATGGAGGAGTTAGTGGTGGAAAAGAGAGTCACTTGGCTTAGAGGCATCATTTTGTCAATTCAATGGCCAATCAGTAAGCATAACCTACTTTTCCATTAAGTAGACATTTATGTCTAGACTTTTAAGTCAATCTCCCACTCTTAAAACTTTTCTTGCCACTTTTCTTTATCCTATGTTTAGTGCTTTTTAGGTCATTCATAAAGTGGTGGTGGAAAAAGTAACTCACATAAAGTCAAGTCCTACTATGCATGCCATCTCAATTAATTGGGTGGTAAAAAAATACTCACCCTATTGTATTTAATACACTGTAAATTCACATGTGTTAAAAATAAAACGATACTTCTGAGTATTATGTAACACAAATTAATATCATCTTCTGTTAAGTAGATTGACAAACTATAAGTGTAGCACGATACCTTGGATGATGGAGTGCATTGGATTATGGGTATCGGGTGATGAAAAACACATCTTATAATAAAAAATGGACTGATTGTGTATGAACTGATTGTATTGCACTCGGTTCACGGTAACCATGGCTTATTGCAATTGTATAGAGCAGAAGATAGAACAAAGTACACTAGATATATTTTCCTCTATCTAGTAAATATATTACTTTTTTTTTTTTGGTAATTTAGTAAATGTATTATAAAATTAAATTAATGGAAGTGCCCCAAAAAAGAGGCAAAAAGGAAAAGAAAAAAAGGGTTATATGTGGATGTCAAAACACATTTGGGAAAAAAAGTGAAGTTAGGAGGCCATCACTTTCTTGGAAAAAAGGTAGTAATTAAGATATATGAATTATAGAGGCTTCTAACTTTATCTTTGACAGTGGTGATTTAGATAAACCAAGTAATTTAATATAAGTAGGTGATAAGTTAAAGATAAAGGTTACAACCCCCTTTGTCAGCACCACAATCACCACCTAAAGTCAAATTCCATTTACAAAGCATAGCTAAAAAATTGTGCATATTTATCTTCTTCTCCTCTTTTCTTTTTTTTTTTTTTTTTTTGGCCTTGTAATGAAGTTACAAGATGATAAGTTTTCTTTTTTAATATTGAGGTAAATTAACATGATCCCGCCTTCATCCTTTGGTAGTTGATTTATAAATAAAATTTTTCAATAAATTTGTTACATGTATTTTCTTTTTGGCGCATTAGAGGATTACAAGAAAAAATTGTTACATGTATTAAAATATCATGTATATCAATATCGATCATTGTTTAATATTTAATAATTACAATCAACTAACAAAATAGAGAAAGACTCGCAAGCTGGTGAAAGTAAAATCCAATACTTTTAATACTTTGGTGCTTTGATTTCGTTAGTAGAGCTAAGCCTCATCCGAAATTGATATTTAATTGTTGATTTCTAAATACTTACATATATATAATATGTATATGACCTAGAGGCTAGAAGTCAATAAATAATCAAAGGAAAAGGTTGGGAATATCTGCAAATATTCATGAAAAATAGCTATAAATAGGTAATGACTTTGCGGATTTTAGCTCGTAAATAGTGGAATATCCCAATTGTTCAAGAACTCATCGAAGTAGTTCCTAATCCACCATAAAAGGTTTTTCTTAATGTAATTTTGTATTGATCCGATATTAATCCCATATCTTTACTTTTATTATGTTATTTATTGATAATAGTAACATTGTAATGGAACATGATTTGATAACAGCAAGCATATTTATTTATGGGATAATAGCAGACACCCCCTCAATGTGGTGATGTGCATTTTGCTGCATAACTTATTGAAATGTGCACTTTGCCCCCTCACTTATCATAAAATGTGCACTTCACCCCGTCGGGAAGTTCGGGCAAATTCAGGCACCACACTTATCATAAAAATTGGACTTTTGCCCCCTGACTTATGTGTCTTTGTAGCACTTTGCCCCCTGACTTATGTGTCTTTGTAGCACTTTGCCCCCTGACTTATGTGTTTTTGTAGCATTTTGCCCTCTCACTTGTGTGTTTTGTAGCACTTTGCCCCTGCCCGAGCTGCCCGAGAGGGTGAAGTGCACATTTTATGATAAGTGAAGGGGCAAAGTGCATATTTCAATAAATTAGGGGGCAAAGTGCACATCACCCCATAACTGAGGGGGGTGTCTGCCATTATCCCTTTATTTATTATTGCCTCTATTCTGTATTAGTTTTATATGAATTAATATCAATAACTTGTATAGAAGAGGTAACAATTTATTATTCTCCATTTCATTTGTTCCAGAAATCACTACTAGTAGTCGTATAACTACTATTTTTCATATTCATTCTATTACTACTGTTCTCTAATGATAATAATTGTTCGATAAAGAAGTAAAATCGTCAAATATTCAAACAAATTCAATACATTTGCTCTTATAAATTTAAAATCGTCAACACCGAATCCATCACTCGTAAGTCGTAACACGATTTTAGAACATTTTAATTTGCATCCAATTTGGCCACACTAACCAATAATAGAACAAATTAATTTATACTTATCATGTGACTGATTCAAACAGTCACAAGACAAGTACAATTACATTTGTTGTGAGTATCTTATTGGGTACAACCAAACTAAAACTATTTAGAAAATAGTGCAATCAAGTTCAGGTGTAACAAAAATTGAAATTCTAATTTTGATAAGATCAACCATTTGCTTTAGTTAAGCCAAGATACCTTATAAGGGCATGTTCATATAAATACAAGAAGATACAGCTTCTACGTACCCCGTTCTAATGGTCCCGATGTTTTCTTCAATTCGTCTGCTTCACCGAGATGCGTGTGGGACCCACATAAGGACATGACGAGCAACATTGTTCTCATCACAAGAATACATCAATTTGAAGCCATTTAGTTGATCACTCCCAGACAGTAACAACACAATAGTTATGCCTAATTGCAGCCAGAGAAACTAATTATTGAATTTTACAGCCACCTGAATCTTGCCCACGACGAACATTACCATAGGCTGACAACTCAAGAAGGTCCATATCTCGACCTGCACCATTTGAAATCAAACCATTTGTCATATATTCTTCTTTCTGAAAAGATCCATCATAAAAGTACCCAGAAAGACCAAATAGATATTCGTTGTACATTCATTACTTCAGAATTTGAGCCTGTCTTCTCCTCTGGTGGGGGGTAGGGTGGGCGAGAGGTACTACTCCTTACTCACCAAATGTAAAAGAAGGAAATATACCTGAAACCCGGCAGTAAGCACTCTTTTGGATAAGATCACTTCTGGACATCTCAGTTCGGTTTCCCTTTGATCGATTAACGGTGGCCTGAAATAAAAAAGGTGAGACAAAAAGACCTCTATGAGGAAATATAATCCGACTGGATGTAAAAAAAAAAATATCCAAGTTGCTAGAGGAGTCCATTATACCAACTTATAAGTCCTTTCACATTTCCACCCACAACCAATGTGGGATATCACAATATTACCGTGGAAGATTTTGAAGAAATATGGTGAATTGGTGGAATCA
The DNA here is from genome assembly GCA_019426215.1 of Buddleja alternifolia. Lineage (NCBI taxonomy): Eukaryota > Viridiplantae > Streptophyta > Magnoliopsida > Lamiales > Scrophulariaceae > Buddleja > Buddleja alternifolia. Next base: position 48,147,847 of record CM033391.1, read on the forward strand.
ATTACAACTATCGTTGAACAAAAGTTTGAGATCACTGGAAACAAACAAAGATGCAGGCCGTGAATTTATTAATTTTTGTTGTGAGCAATCCAATTCCAAAACCATTAATACATATGTGAGGAAGATGCTACCACAAATGGGAATTCATAACGAACAAATTATCTTCCACGTGGAATAGGGGAAATGAGACGTATATGCCAAACAAGAGAATGTTTCCAGAAGGCAGAGATTACCTGCAACACTTGACAGTTTTCTAATGTGCTTTTCCCTCCCTGCAAATAAATAAATCTTAATTTCACATTAAGCAGTTCCAGAAGGAATGGAAAGGCCTTGAGAAAGAAATTGGTAACACAAAATAACATCACGCACTCGTCAGGCTATATTCGTGTACCGCATAGAACTATTTTGATGCAAAAGATGGAAATATGTCTTTCTATGTGAACATACTATAGTCTAATAACCACAATCCATGAATATGCAAAACGATAGCGAGAAACATATACAGACTAGGAAAGAACACCTCAATGGTATTCCACTCAAACCTTTTGATATAAGTGATTCCTCTAGAATAACCAAAGTGATTCAAACATTTATCGGAAAAGGCCATCTCTCAGTAGGCTATAAAACCCCAAAAGCTATCTCAAATTTTAAGAAAAGGAGTGACTGTATCATTTTAAATTTTTACATCCATATGAGAAAGGTATATAGTAATCCTTTTAGAATCTGAGTCGAGTTTTCTACCCAGTACCCCTTCAAAAGAAATGAATTTTTTCTCCTTCCAAATGAGTCTAAATGCACAAAATTGATGTTCCTTTAGATGTCCACAGATGGCACAAGATCAGCACCTGAATTTATGCAACCATCTGCTGAAGACTGGTAAGAAGCAGTGAAGAAGGCAATGATGTTGTAGAAGATCACAATAGTAAGAGGAAAAGGAAAAGAAAAGAAAATGGTCCTACAACTATCCAGGGGATGGCATGGCACATTGTATTGTCTAATGTGCTAGAAGAGTTGGTATCACGAACTCCAAAGGGGGTTCCGGCACTTGGAATAAAAACTCTAGGTTTCATATCAATTACACTGTGTTTAGTTCAAGGATTTTGGTGAAGAACATAAAAATGCTAGGGAAAAGAAACGACAATCAAAGAAATTCAAAATTCTATAAGTTTATTTGGTTGTCTAGAGATGACAACAAAAGAAGTAAATAGGAATAATTAAGGCACTAAACTAATAACTTGATTTCAAATGTTTTCTAAAAAAAAAGTAATTTTGCAAATGTCATCAAAAAATAATACATCACATTAAGAAAGATAGAAGTTGGATGTGCGGAGTGCGAAAAGTTCTTTGTTTTCCACCAAATTCCTCACCGTTGAGGAAAAGGAATTTTCTCAAACTAATATTAGATCTTCTCTTTTACTTTCTTTCCTTTTTCATTTTCTCTATTAACCAAAGGAAAATGAAATTCATTGTGTTTACTTTTCTTTTCCCTATCGATTTCTTTGAACCAAACAGAGTGCTAAGATAGAGTGGGGAAAACAAAAGGATAGATATGCTCAAAAGCAAGTTAAATATGCCGATGCAATTGTACAGAGTTTAATTTTACATGCATATTTCATTTTGAAAATGTCAAAAAAGGGGATAAATTTGTGGTTAATTTGTAAATATAAGGTGAAACAATTATGAGATAATTATACTTTTGAGTCTCCATTAATATTTTGATCTTGCAAGTATATCAATTCATGTAAATATATGGCAGAATATTTCTATTAGTGACATAACTTATCGAACCATTAATTCAGTTTTATAACTTAATGCTAATATCTTGCATGCAATACCAAATTATTTTGATGTAAAACTTTAACAACATATGCAGAATGCTCACAACTAGTGCATAAAACATTAACAAAATTTAAAGCTCACACTACTTTTACACAACTAAACTCTTACACAACATAGTAATGTCGAGTCATTTGCATAATTTCGTCCAAATTTGTAGTAAACCTGGTAGTATTGTTCCACATTAAAAAACAACTACATGATATTGTAGTAAATTTGGACAAGTTATTTTCATACTTAAAGTTCGCCTATCACCCAAATCTACAATATCAACGCCCCTCCCATTCCCATCAACTCAGATCGATGGAAACACAACCTCGACAAATCAACTCCAGGCCATTTTCCACAGAAAGAAAGCCTCAGGCCCATCATCTACAACCAATGAACACTGTTCAAGCTCTAGCCTTCGGGGATTTTGATAGCTTCTCATGGAGCTTGTATTTACTTTAATGCACTTTTACTGTACATATCTTTATTAACTATCTTTTGGTTGTATAAAAGCAAGTTTCCCTCATTATAAAGATACTGTGTCCTATTCTTTTGCCTTCACATATAACATCTTATTTACGCTTCGCTTCAACAGTATATTGTCCATGTAGATTTTATGGCTCAACTGATCTCACTCTTTTGTAGTACTCGCAGTTGGTAGTAACTCAGGCTTCTAGAGTTGTGCCTTCCTTAAGCATCAGCAACCACAAAATTCCCCATAACCACAAACTAAACAACCAATACACACATTACAAACAGCCAAAGTCTCAAAAACCCCACTTCACAAAATTCATACAAAACGTAGCTAGTGATTTCAGAAGAAAGTCTTGGATCATGTAGAACCACACTACTTGATACTCAAGTCGAGATCTATTGTTAAAAGTTCGTTTGAGCTCAAATTGTTAACATATCAAACTAACCTTGAACAAGTTGTTGTGTACGATAAGTTTTGAAGCGCGACTCCATTAGTATAAAATGATAAGACAAAATATGTGCAAAAAGATCAAACTACTTGAGCTCGACTTGTGTTCGGCTCGATGAAAGCTCGTTTGAGCACGGCTCGATCAACCATCAGACCAAGTTCGAATACAAATTTTGAAACTCGATAATAATATAAATCGTCTTTACAACCCTAGACTCATGGGGTATAAATAGAGACAATTTCTTAGTCCAATTCTAACACATTCAATTCTAATCTGTATACTCAAAATACCAACATAGAGTATTCCACCAATACAACACAATAAAAATCACATATAGGTACATACACGCAAAATTCACCAACACATTCATTCATTCATATATTTAAAATAAATAAAGATTACATCTTACCTTAGAGTATGGAATAATATGGTCATAATCATGGCAGAGACAACCGGGGCAACCCACAAGCTTCCTGAAGATAACATTACCCAACGGGTCACGGCGCCATCTATCTGGGTCACGACCCTTGATTTTCTCAGCCTTTCCCCAGCATTGCTGCTTCACGCTGTACGGGAAGCTCCTCGGGTTCGGGTTGTCGGGCGAGATTTGAAGGGTATCGAATCGTGATGAGAGCTCTTCGGTTAACAGCTCACGATCAACAACTGAGGTAGCAGAAGGTGACCCGGTTGGGCTGCGGGGTCGGGGTCGGGTCCGGGTTGGGGAGGACGGGAAGCTTTTGTTGTTGTTCCTTCGTTTGGTCGACGAATTTGGGCTCATTTTTTTGGTCTGATGAAAGTGGAACCACCCAATTGAAAACGGATATGGATAGCCACACCGAGTCGAGTCGAGTTGAACCGTCTCATTAGAATTTGAGCTGAGCATTTTAAGAGTCAATACTAGTCTATGCGATAAAAATGTTATTTATTTTTTATTAATATAATATATATTTCTTTTTTTAATTTCGAGTCCAAGATTGGATATGGTTTGACTTGATCAAAATTCAAGTTCGAGCTCTGTTATTCTGGCTCGACGAGCTCAAACTCAAAATTTTAAGTTGGAGCTCGAACTCGAATATATGCTCTTAAATTATTTTCCTTTACAATTTGATAATCAAATTATCTTATATCAACGTGGATTTCCTATTTTATTCAATGAATAGTATTTACGCTAAATTTCGAACTATTATCGATGGTTACACAACAATTAACCTAATATTATTTCACAAATGTGACTTTAATACATATGAAAGGGTTAAGGTGAAGAACTCCTTTATTAAACATGACCATTAAGAAAATAAATTTAGCTAAGGTGAGCTAGTGATTGGACTCAAGTAATTTGAAGTATAAAAAAGTAAAGTATTGTGCATCCATAAAAGTTTTAATTTATTTATTTTTTCTAAATGATGAAAGCTTTAATTAATTTGACAGTCTTTAAGATAAACACTTTAGATTATCTATGCAATTTCTAATTATTTAAGGGTGTTTTGATGCCTGAACTTTGCTAATAATATCATTTTAATGCTCGAGAATCCACAGATAATGACTTAATCAGTATGCAAGAAATGTCAAAATGATATCTAATTTTGAATAATCATCTATTTCTCCATTATATTCTTATTTCAAAATGATGGAAACCATCCACGAGTTACTAATTTGATAAGTATGATAGAATCACCTTGAGTATCAATCGAGTCATTTGTAAATACTAGTAAAGAGCACGAGTTTGTATGAAACTATTAAAACAATTGAAAAATCAAATAAATAAGAATAATAATATTTATAACAAATATGAATAAAGACGTAGCATCTTATTAAAAAGTACACAACAAAATGTTTTATATGAATAAGTTATAAGCCAATCTAATAGCTCAAGCCTGTAATATCGTTGCTAGCGTAATTGATTAACATGTTGACTATATCCCCCCCCCCCCCCCCTCCCCCCTCCCTCCCTGCCTCATTCTTTCAAGGAAATAAGCATATTTTCTTTTTATCGCCTCGTTCAAGACAATTTAAATGTTGTAACCAAGAAAATTGAAAATCTCAGTAGATCATAACTAAATTAAAATGACATACAATAAAAAAATTGAAATGATAAACAACATGAAGTATAAATAATAAGGTTTAATATTATAGAAAGGTCTAATTGATCATTTTCTTGTTTGATCTTGACAGACGTTGTAACCTTATTTGTAATTTACTTCACGAATTCAGTTATATTTCTTTCCCAAGTTGCTCGTTACTTAAAATTACATTTTTGATGTCTCATTCCTTATTGTTCGTTTTAGCTATTTTGTCTTCTTTGAATACTTTCTTCATAATCGGTGGTGAGTTTATTTGAAGTTCCCCCAGTATATAAACTTATTGAAGAGTTCCACTTGCATTAATTCTTATCCTGGTGATTTTTTTTTTTCCCCTTCTTGCTTCTTAGTTTGTGGTTGTCTATTTCAATTGCATTCTCTATGAGAATAAGCGTGCCATTTACAATTTCTGTTTTTTTATTTATTAAGTGGGATGAGAAAGCAGATATCATTTGAAGTTTGTAGGCTCACTTATCTATAATAATTTGAGTTTTATTCTCACTAGAAACTTCAAGTAGTCAACATGCTCATTATTACTTGCCAATATTCCTTGATTTTTCATGTAATTCGCTGAGTGGATTTTTTTCCTTAAATTTAGAAAATAGACGTAATAAGAGGGTTTATTGATTCTTCTTCATTGTCATACTCAATAATCGCCTCATATGGAATTTGATTGCTACTTTCATTATCAGTTGGAAGTAACAACTCGATCAATGAAGTTAGGGTCACTTTTAGCCTTTATATTAATTGACAAAGTAATCCCTATCACTCCATCACCTTTTTGGCCCACTATATCACTCCAGTTCAGCAGCAGACCTTTTACTCTAGGCCTTCAGCTCGCACAGAACACGCCTATCATCCTTGGACCCGCCGCCCTGGTTTCAGTTCCAGCAGCTCGTTTCCATGACCCATCTTTTCAGTTGTGGGTGGGCTTTCAGCATTCCGAGCATTAGTTTTAGCAGTCCATGCCTAACTCTTAGCAGCCCAGCCCCTAGCACTCTCAGCCCGTTCACCAATTCCAGCAACATCAGTCGACCTTCTTCACCACTCTTTTCTCCACAATGTATGTCTAACAACCTGATGAAGGTTCATACATGAACTCAGGGGCGAGTGCTCACATGTGCACAAAGGTAACTTTCATTCTGTTGTGTCTTGTGATTTATTTAAATCAATTCTAGTTGGTAATGGTGTTGTACTCCCTATCTCCCATGTCGGTCAATCTTTTTTCCATCACCTTCTCTCCTTCTTCATCTTAATAACATTTTAGTGTTTTTTCATTTTGTCAAAAATCTTATTTTTGTTTTTTCTATTTACTCGTGACATCCAATGCTCTGTTGAATTGGACCCGTTTGATTTTTTTGTGAAGGATCTTAAAACGGCCACCCAACTTTGTCGCAGTGAGAGTAGTGGAGATATCTATCTTGTCCTTCCTTCCGGTGTTAATCTATCATCCTTAGTCATGAGTATTTCCAACCTACTTAATTTTTCAAAGGAATAACTACTTACTTCAAAAGTTAGCTATTTTACAAGAATTTTCAATATTAATTCAGAAATTGGGTACGAAATATTATATAATACGATACAATGCTAGAAATTGCATAAATGATTTTTTCGGACAGGTCTTTATTTATATCCTCCAAAGTTTATTCAGAAAATTTGCATCTGCACTTACATTTCAAAAAAATATAAATAAAGTACAATATAATACAACAATATACTGTGCAAATTCGTTTCATAAAAGGGGCTTACCCTAGAATAAGAGGAGAATGAAAATTGCACCGAGTCAACTTTGTTGTCAAATGTGTTGAAATATTATTTATACTATATATTCGTTTGTATTTTTCATGTATGTTTGAAATAAAAATAAATATTAAATTAAAAATATTTGAAGACTAGAAGTAATTCAAGTTAAAAAATATAATTCATATTTATTTTAATTAGATTGAATTAACAATGACTAATGTTTTAAAAAAAACTAAAATGCTACTTCAAAGAATCGAACCAAAGACCACCCACTTAAACTCTAAGCTCCTTACCACCACACTAAGGCACTTATTGTTACTTACAAAAGCCCAAAATACTTTTATATCTTTTATCCAAGAGTTAAGACAAAATAGGGATATATTATTTGGGACTTAGCAAATTTCACATAAACATTTGCAACCAACCTGCTGCTCACCAAATCCGCCGCCTCTGCTGCTCAAAGCTCACCAGATCCGCCTCTGCTGCTCAAGCTCCATCCAACCGTACGTCGTCAGTTCATCATCATCATCTAATCATCTACCCAACAGAGGCCAACCATTCTCTTCTCAATCATCAGTTCATCATCATCATCTCATTCAAGCAGAAAAAGAGAACAGATTTGCAAACCCCATTTTCACTCTTTGACAGGTATTTATAAAACTTCAAAAACCTGATTTTTCGTTCAGAAAGTGTGTTACTGTTGTTACTCAATTTACGCCTTGTATATTACGTCTTTTGCTCCAGATCTCAACATAAGAATTGTAGCCCTTTCTGTTAGCTTTAATTTTCCTAAAGAATCAACTCAATCCGATTTCTAATGAAGCAGTTATGCCCAAAATACTGGAGGCTGGACGGTCAAGTACGAATTTGAATTGGCAGGGATAATCTGTGTGTTTGTGTTGTTTGTATGCTAGTGTTTTTATTTTTAGATTTCTTATTATTGAAGTCTTAATATGTGTGTTTGATGTACTTACCTTGAATTGTCTTATATTTCAATCACTTCATGTAAACTTTTCTTTCTTAAATTTTGTTTACATGAGAAGGTGCAAGATTTATTGATTCTGGAAATCAGGTGAACACTGAAATAGTTAGTGGCTTTAGTGAAGTGTAGATTACGTCTTTTGCTCCAGATCTCAACATAAGAATTGTAGTCCTTTCTGTTAGCTTTAATTTTCCTAAAGAATCAACTCAATCTGATTTCTAATGAAGCAGTTATGCCCAAAATAATGGAAGCTGGACGGTCAAGTACGAATTTGAATTGGCAGCTTAATGGATAATCTGTGTGTTTGTGTTGTTTGTATGCTAGTGTTTTTATTTTTAGATTTCTTATTATTGAAGTCTTAATATGTGTGTTTGATGTACTTACCTTGAATTGTCTTATATTTCAATCACTTCATGTAAACTTTTCTTTCTTAAATTTTGTTTACATGAGAAGGTGCAAGATTTATTGATTCTGGAAATCAGGTGAACACTGAAATAGTTAGTGGCTTTAGTGAAGTGTAGATTACGTCTTTTGCTCCAGATCTCAACATAAGAATTGTAGCCCTTTCTGTTAGCTTTAATTTTCCTAAAGAATCAACTCAATCTGATTTCTAATGGAGCAGTTATGCCCAAAATACTGAAGGCTGGACGGTCAAGTACGAATTTGAATTGGCAGCTTAATGGATAATCTGTGTGTTTGTGTTGTTTGTATGCTAGTGTTTTTATTTTTAGATTTCTTATTATTGAAGTCTTAATATGTGTGTTTGATGTACTTACCTTGAATTGTCTTATATTTCAATCACTTCATGTAAACTTTTCTTTCTTAAATTTTGTTTACATGAGAAGGTGCAAGATTTATTGATTCTGGAAATCAGGTGAACACTGAAATAGTTAGTGGCTTTAGTGAAGTGTAGATTACGTCTTTTGCTCCAGATCTCAACATAATAATTGTAGCCCTTTCTGTTAGCTTTAATTTTTCTAAAGAATCAACTCAATCTGATTTCTAATGAAGCAGTTATGCCCAAAATACTGGAGGCTGGACGGTCAAGTACGAATTTGAATTGGCATCTTAATGGATAATATGTGTGTTTGTGTTGTTTGTATGCTAGTGTTTTTATTTTTAGATTTCTTATTATTGAAGTCTTAATATGTGTGTTTGATGTACTTACCTTGAATTGTCTTATATTTCAATCACTTCATGTAAACTTTTCTTTCTTAAATTTTGTTTACATGAGAAGGTGCAAGATTTATTGATTCTGGAAATCTGGTGAACACTGAAATAGTTAGTGGCTTTAGTGAAGTGTAGATTACGTCTTTTGCTCCAGATCTCAACATAAGAATTGTAGCCCTTTCTGTTATCTTTAATTTTCCTAAAGAATCAACTCAATCCGATTTCTAATGAAGCAGTTATGCCCAAAATACTGAAGGCTGGACGGTCAAGTACGAATTTGAATTGGCAGCTTAATGGATAATCTGTGTGTTTGTGTTGTTTGTATGCTAGTGTTTTTATTTTTAGATTTCTTATTATTGAAGTCTTAATATGTGTGTTCGATGTACTTACCTTGAATTGTCTTATATTTCAATCACTTCATGTAAACTTTTCTTTCTTAAATTTTGTTTACATGAGAAGGTGCAAGATTTATTGATTCTGGAAATCAGGTGAACACTGAAATAGTTAGTGGCTTTAGTGAAGTGTAGATTACGTCTTTTGCTCCAGATCTCAACATAATAATTGTAGCCCTTTCTGTTAGCTTTAATTTTCCTAAAGAATCAACTCAATCCGATTTCTAATGGAGCAGTTATGCCCAAAATACTGGAGGCTGGACGGTCAAGTACGAATTTGAATTGGCAGCTTAATGGATAATCTGTGTGTTTGTGTTGTTTGTATGCTAGTGTTTTTATTTTTAGATTTCTTATTATTGAAGTCTTAATATGTGTGTTTGATGTACTTACCTTAAATTGTCTTCAATCACTTCATGTAAACTTTTCTTTCTTAAATTTTGTTTACATGAGAAGGTGCAAGATTTATTGATTCTGGAAATCAGATGAACACTGAAATAGTTAGTGGCTTTAGTGAAGTGTAGATTACGTCTTTTGGTCCAGATCTCAACATAAGAATTGTAGCCCTTTCTGTTAGCTTTAAGTTGCCTAGAGAATCAACTCAATCTGATTTCTAATGAAGCAGTTATGCCCAAAATACTGGAGGCTGGACGGTCAAGTACGAAAATCTCCCAAAATTTGTGACTTTGCTGATTATTCCTTCCTTCCAATTTTATAGAGAGAAGAAAATTGTGTTTTTCGCCTTTTTATTTTTTTGTGTTTATGAATCGTTGAAATGGTTATTTGTTCTAGCTGTATTCAATTGTACATTGTAAGCTGAAGGAAGAAACCACTCGAAATTCCTTGGACTTATTCTATATTCTCACTTAGACATGTGGATAGTCTCTAGTTTCTATATTTTCCTAACTTTAAATGATTAATTTAAAATTAGTGTGCATTCATTTGAATAATCTTCTTTCATGTTGTGTATTTAATTTGATTTATATTTATTTATGACAGGATGACGACTAGAGGGCGAGCTACGCACCGCGGACGAGGTCCAGCACGCGGACGAGGCCCTCGTGGACGAGCACACCTTCGTGATGAAGAGACAGAGGTAGATGAGACTTTGGGTTTGGAGTCTAATTCTGTTGATGGAGTGCATCATGACGATATACATGTATAACTTTATTTAACTTTTATGTGCTTAAATCTAAAAATAATATTTACATTACTGTTATATCTTACATTATAATTTAATTTTTATGTAGGTTGAGGAGACACCGATGGGGGAAAATTATGATTCTATAGATACAGCTGAAGAAGGTACTTCTTCACATGCTCAGAGAAGGGGACCTAATCACGGGACACAAGTGCCAGCAAGTGCTGACAATCGGATTACGATAACTATTATTGATTCTAGGTATTTCTTGATCATTTGTTTGCATTATATATACATATATATATATATGTGTATATTTGTTTATTTGTAAAAATAAATATTAAATTTTTTCTCTGTTATTGTCATTTACTTTGTCAACTAGATTTATTGAAGCAGATGTTACTCGGAATATGACGAATGATATAAAGGGAATTTTCACAGAAGTATATCCAAGATGGCTGAAAGTTCCAGAGGCGACCAAAAATTTATTATGGGAGAATTTTAAGGTACTTTATTCAAGTTTGATTTTTATATCAAGTTATTTGAAGTTTGATTCTTAAGTAGTTTTTTTTTAAATATCCATATTTCAGTTGAGATATAGGTGGGATAACCTAACAAATGCAAGTGTACGAAAAATTTGGAACGAAAATGCTGGTGCCCGACTGAGGGAATTGCTCTACAAATCCAAGAAAAAAGCTTTACACAATGCTAAGGAGCAATTAGGCAGAAAACCAAGTAATTTGGACATGCTTGGTAGAGCTCCAACTTGGATGGGCACTCATATATGGGACGAATTGGTGCAAAAGTACTGGGCTACAGAGGAGTATGCTAAAAAATGTGAGAAAGCTAAGCAAAATCGTATGATTGAGAAGGAAGGATGTGTCACGAAGCATACTTGTGGTTCCATCCCTAAAGAAGCACATCGACTAAAAATGATATGTTTAGTTTCCAAATTTTCATCTCTTTTTCTGCTATTTAGTAAGAACATTGATTAGTATAATCATTATTGTAGGAAAAAACACTTAAGCGCAGTGTTGATGATTTTGAGCTATTTGAGCGATGCCACATAAGTCAAGGCACTGGGGAGTTTGTGGATAAAAAATCAAAAAAAGTTAGTGTAAGTATCTTTTAATTAAGTTTCTCCTTATTAATTTTTGCTCTGAATTTACTTTTTCTTTAATTTTTATAGGGGATGTTTTGTTTCATTTACTTGTTAATATATTATTAAGAATTAACAATTTTTGTCATATATTTGCACAGGAAGAATACAGGGCAAAGCAGGGTCCCAGTGATTCCTCCTCGTTACCGTCATTTGATTTTTCATCATGGTGCGAAGTGACTGGAGGCCCATCAAAGGGCCGTTTGTACGGAGTTGGGCAATGCAAAACTTCTGGGAGTTATAGTGTGAGCTCCAGCTCATCAGTTGCTGGTCGGGGAGAGTCTCGTGAGGTAATTGTGGGATTAACACAAGAGATAGAAGATGTGCGAGAAAACCAAATAAAAAACAATGAAGAGAACAAGAAATTGATAGAAAACGTGTTTGAGGAAGTGAGAAAAAGAGATGCAATTATTGAAATGAAGAATGACAAGATTAAACGAATGAAAGAGGAGATGAAAGTGAGCATGGAGGAGATGCTGCGAAAATTTGTTCAAGATGTAGGATATCCAAACCACAAATTCCCCGGTGGATCTGGAAATTGTAATGACCAAAGAGGTTCAGATGGAGGTAGTTAATTGGTGTTTTTTGGTTATATACTTTGATGATTAATAGTAACGCGTGTTAATTGTCTGTCAGTTTGATACTTTTGTGTAGATGTCGGGACTAATTGATTGGTCAAGGTTGTCTGTTAGAATGATATATTGTTAGAATGATGTGGTGTTGAAATGATTGTGCTAGATACTTCGATTGTGATGTTAATTAGTTGTTTGCATTTTGTTGATAGGTGCGATATTGTTTAGTTAATGTTTATTGATTTCATTGAATTATTCGTTATTTACCAGGTTTGATATTATATGAATTTAGCAAATAAAACGCTATATTCATAAATTTTTTAGCTTCATTTAGAGACGGATTTAGAGACAATTTTAGAAAAGAGCAAAGACAGATTAGAGACCTATATTGAAGCGCGACCAAAGACGGAATCAGAGACGGATTTGGAATTGGAATCAGAGACGGATTCGGAGTTGGAATCAGAGACGAAAATCAGAGACGGATACGGTTGGAATCAGAGATGGATTTAGAGACGGATACTAAATTGGAATCAGAGACGGATTTAGAGACAGTTACTGAGTTGGAATCAGAGATGGATTTAGAGACGGATTTTGAGTTCGGATTAGAGACGGATTCCACCAAATTTTGAGACGGATTAGTTACCGAATCTGAATATAATTAGAGACGGATTTAAAGACGGATTAGAGACAAAATATAGAGACGGATTATTTGTAAAAGAGTCATGAAAAAAGCGACGGAATTAGAGACGGAACAATTTTCCGTCTCTGAAATTAGAGACGGAAAAATTCCATCTCAATCAGCGTCGAGCTGTTTAAAGACGGGTGTCAGAGACGGAAAAATTCCGTCTCTGATTATTTTCAGAGACGGAAAATTGGGTTTCAGAGACGGATTTTTCCATCTCTGAAGCTCTGTTTTCTTGTAGTGATACAATATTTAAATTTTAGATGCATTTTTTGGAGATAAGTTGTAAGATATGAAGTATTGATAAACATATGAAAATAAAATATAGTTAATGTTGTATGCGAAGGAGTCAGCCTCAAAATTCCACATCACAAAAATAAATGTAACGAAAAGTAAAAAATAAATCAAAATAACCAAGAAAATCTCATTCTCAGTGAAGTGCCAAATCCAAACATTCGGTGTGGTCTCTCGTTGCATATTCTTTGTCTTAGAGCCCAAAATACTTGATTAACGTAACACGCTGCAAATTATACGTCCTAGTTGAGCCATCAATTAGCTCCTCCACCACCTCATCCTCTCCAAGTATATTCCAACGTGTAGTGGGTTTGAACGCGAAAGCGAGAGAAATCCATTGATCCTTCCAAGTTCCAAATATATCTGATAAATCAATAACCAATACTTTTATCCACTAACATTGAATAATAAAAAGATTTACATTCAAGGATAAAATAAAAATAGTCATATATTACCATGAAATAAAGGAAAAGGAAGATGGATGATATCGGTGGAGCTGCAAATGATACCAAAAGACAATGACTAATTAGAATGCAGTGTAGAACATCAAAATTACAAACAAGTAATTAAACATGATCATGAACAATAAAATAAATCAACAAGGAAAGTTCAAATTTCAATTGTAAAGAGCTATCATCCATAGTCCCATCGAGATTCTACCTATCCACGACCCATGACATCCTGAACAAAATTCCGTATGGAGCCTTGTAATAAAGAAAAGATAATAGAAAGTTGAAGAAAAATCTGAGATCCACAACTTGAATTAGCATGTAGAAGTACATTTTGAATAATATTGTATGGTACTTTGCAGCAAGACTATAGGAAATATGTGACTTCTATCATTTATATTCTTGTGGATTATTAATGTTCTTATTAAACTACACATTGCATATTCATTGAACATATTAACTATTAATTTCAAGTTGATGCACATTCAATTTATAACTATAATAATAAAAATTCTTATTTAACTCCACCTAACATACACATTGAATAATGTTAATTATTAATCTCAAGTTCATGCACACTCTATCTATAATAGTAATAATAAAAATTAAAGGATAATATTAATTAAGTACTATGGGGATATTTTAGTCTAAACAAAAAAATTAAATCATGTAAATCATCCATATATAAATCATGTAAATTATTCATACTTTTAGAATAGATATAGATATAGAATAGATATAGATATAGATATAGATATAGATTAAGGGATCAAAGTGACATTATTGACAAAACTTAGGTGCCAATTACTTTTACCTTTTTATTTTATACCATTTAACATATGCACCCTAAACATACACATGTGTATGTACAAAGAAACATTTCGCCCACTTGCCAAGTCTTTGTGATGTGAACGTAGCTAAAAAGAAAAAATCAAGCTACTTCATATTTGATTGAAGATCTAGAAAGCATCGTGTGAGCTTAGTTCAATAAAATAGCAAACAAGGTTGAACATGTTTTTTTGCCTGAAAAGTTGTGAAGCTTGTCCGAGCATAGCTCCTTTTTGAGTAAGTCGATTACATCATTACATTGAATATCAAATTAAGAGGGTGTTTGGCTAAGTTTATAAGCTCCTCTAAACATTTTATAAGATGTTTTAGAGCTTATAAGCTATATAAATTTGTTTGGTAATTTTTTTTTAAAAACAGCTTATAAGTCCAAAAAATAAGATATTTGAGTTTTATAAACTGTTTTTAAAAAAGTAACTCAACCCCACCTTTTTTTGAACATCTTATAAGCTCCTAAAACATCTTATAAGATGTAGGAGCTTGTAAGATGTTTTAGATAAGCTTAACCAAACACCCTCTGACTATCACCAATCTGAAAATTAGGAACAATGAACTATTATATATGTAGATAAAAAATCAACACATCTGATAAGATAGAACTTATGGAATTTAAGTCATGGGATCTTAGTCTTACCATTACATCAATACATCATTAGCTCGTCTGATAGCTTGATTAGTATAAATTGATAAGATATACGGACAAAGTATTAAACTACTCGAACTTGACTCGTGTTTGGCTCGAACAAAGTTTGTTTGAGCTCGATTAATTCTACAATCAAACTAAGTTCAAACACGATTTGAAGCTCAACATTGAGTCAAATTAATTTGAAGAATACTTTCTATGAATGGACTTGATTCATTTACCACTCTAGATGTAAAATACATTTTAGAACACCACTTTTAAGTACAACTTCCTAACAAAAGAAAAGAGAAGGCTAAATGGACAACAATAGATCTCAAGAGAAATTCCATTATTAAATTTTCTCAAAGACCCAAAACTCAAAAGTCTTGAAATCAAATCAAGCCACTTACGTTCTGTTTGGTCCAAAAAAATTGTTAAACAAAGAAAAAGAGAACATAAGGAAAATTATTTTACTTTTCCCATTTTTTTTCTCACCAAATTAGTATTAAATTTTCTCTCTTATTTCTTTCCTTTTTGCATTTGCTCTAGTAACCAAATAATGAAAAATAGTTTCCCTCGTCTTAATAATGTTCTCGAACCAAATAGAGCGTTGTGCTACTTATTTTTTGAAAGTTGGCAATCAAGGCAGGGGCCCCAAAGCTCTTAACCGGAGTCTTTACACATATTTCTTTACACATTTCCCTAACAGATTTCTTTATGGGCATGGGCCCCCAAGGCACTTTACACAATATGTCCTGCAGTCTTTCAATTTGGGAAATCATCTTAGACAATACTGTGATTTGTGATGCACACAAATACTTCAACTCCATAAAGAAATATCAGTCATCTTGACTTGGAGTCAATTGGCAATTCCCCCCGGGGAGGGTTGAGGAGTGAGTTAGGGTGGAATGTAGTTAGTAGTTTGTATTTGTCTTTACCTACCAAAAAAAATTAAAAATTGGCAATTCCCCACCCCAATTTGGACTTTTGGGCTATCTGATTTTAGGATTGTAGCAAGAAAACAAAAAACACTAACACTCTGTTTGATTCAAATAAATTGGTAGAAAAAAAAAATAACGAAATCATTTTCTTTTTCCTACCATTTTCCTCACCAAATGATGAGGAAATAGTCTCGACTCAAATTAGTATTAGATTTTTTCACTTGTTTTCTTTTCCTTTTCATTTTCTCTAGCAACTAAAGTCTAAACAATGAAAAATGAATTTTCTTTTCCAACCAATTTCCTTTGACCAGACAGAGTCTAAGTAAAAAGAAAATAAAATTTAAAAAATCCAAAACTCCCAATATTTGTTTGGTTGCTCAGAACTAATCAATGAAGAGATTGTGGTGCATGGGGTTTATAGATTCAGAGTTTGAGTAAGCTTCAATTAAATCTTATCGAACAAAAAAAGCATTCAAATTTAACTTTGAACATAAGATTTAGCGATCATTCTAGAGTCGAGTATGGAACAACCCAATGTAATTTACTCTTTCATCCTATCTATTAATATTGTTGTTTTAAGTAGCACCGTGGAAGTACCCAATGGGTTTTCTAGAAGGAAGTTTACAAGAAAATAGCTAATAAGTGGAGTAGAGTTGAAACTTGTCTATAATTGTTGTGTGAACTAGTGCAAGTTAAAATGACTTGTTTAGTTTCAATCATTGATTCAAAGACTTGAAAAGTTCTCAAGAGACTTACTAATTATATATGGTTAACTTTTAAGAGAAGCCCAACTATGTGACCTTTTAGTTTCAATCATTGATTCAAAGACTTGAAAAGTTCTCAAGAGACTTAACTAATTATATATGGATAACTTTTAAAAGAAGCCCAACTATGTGACCTAATAAAAGTGTTTTCACATTTCCTAGTTGTTGGGATACGAATATTAGGATTCGTGACTTGCGTTTACTAGACAATCTACCACGAAATTGCCTCTACACATTATTCGGTTACAAAAAATAAAAATAAAGCAAGAGTCACTTTCAACAAAATTTTGTCTACATTTCACAGAAACTTCCTCTTATTCCTTTTCTCCAAGAAAGTTCTCTATAAAAGGACTGAATTGATCCATTAAAAAAAATCAATATATTTTACATAATTTTACAAAAAATTCAATAACCCTCTTCACTCTCACTCATAATTTACATATTTCACAAAAAAAAAAAGAGCATAAAAAGCAATAAAAAGAACATGTTGTTGTGATGGATTCAAAGATGTCAGCAGCTGGTCTCATCAACATACTTTGGTGCATACTCTACAGCTTTATAATTACTTTCCAAGATTTATACTCTTGTTTTCGTCGTTTATTCGGAATTTTATCCTATCTCCTCTTTGGCTCATGGAGGAATCCATATAAGCATCGTTCCGATAAGGAAAATATTTTGGCCTCAAAACTAGGCGAATTTCGCGATGAAAATGCTAATGTAGTTGCTAGCGAAGACGTCGAAATAATAATGGAGAAATTAGGATTATTTTGTAATATGAATGAGCATAAAGAATCATTTGAGATTAATAATATTGTCAATCTGTTTGATGAGAGAGAGGCTAGTTTGGATGAAGTGAGAGAAGCATTTGGTGTGTTTGATGAAAACAAAGATGGTTTCATAGATGTGGAGGAGTTGAAGAAAGTGATGAATTCAATTGGTCTAAGAGGATTTAGTGAACAAGAATGCCAAAGAATGATAATGGCGTATGATGATAATGGGGATGGGAGGATTGATTTTGGGGAATTTGTGAAGCTCATGGAGGATTGTTATTGCTAATTAGATATCAAGTAGACATGCTCATGATCCATGTTTATTGTGATGATATCAAGTTATCAACTATGTGAAATGTGAATTTTTTATTTTTTTTTACCTTTTTTATTTCACTTCCTTAGTAAATTAGTACTCTTTTTAAGTGAAGTGGATTCGAAGTGCTACAACGCATTGCTATGTTTTAGGTTGTTTTCCGAGTATTAATTATATCGTATTATATTACTAATTGATAAATAATTTCAAGTAAAGCGAGACACTGTATCATTTTATCTTGTATTTCATGTCATGAATTAATAAGTCAATGATGTCTTGGGCCAATGAAAAATCGTGACCACAGTACTTTAATGTTAATTGATTATATATCTCTAGAAGAGAAAATAAAAATGAATACTTCATTTGCTAATCATAAATTCATTCTTTGATCTATTGATAGCGTTACTAATTGGAAAAATTTCATTTTTGTCCCTCAATTATACGTGAAATTCGATTTTGGTCCCCCAGTTACACCGTTCATTAAATATAGTCCTTAAACTACTACATTTTCATCAAATATGGTCCCTCCGTCTAATTTTTCGTCAAATTGTTAACTGTTGGGGTTAATTGAAATGTCAGAAATTACATTTTGCACCTCAAAAGCACAAATTTTAATAATTTTCACTTTAGAAAAGAATAACTAACAAATTTCATTCTTTTAACATAATTTTTAACAATTCAACATTATTGTGTGATGATTTTGCCTTGATTTAGCGGCAGTTATATACAATTTGAAATGTAGAACACCAACTAAATATAATTACGAAAGCATTTTTCTTTCTCCTTAATATCTTATTTTTGTATTTTGTTGTTTTGAATATTGTAGTAAAGCCGTAGATATATAGATGAGAAGTGACTTGTGATGTAATTTGTGAATATAATAATGATTCAATGGTGATATTTGTCAATTATTCTTTTTTGGGTGGAAAGAAACAAAAGTTGTGCTTTTGGGGTGCAAAATATAATTTTTGACATTTCTATTAACCCTAACAAATACCAATTTGACAGAAAATTAGACAAAGGGACCACATTTGATGAAAATATAGTAGTTTATGGACTATATTTGATGAGCTGTGTAACTGAGAGACCAAAAACAGATTCGACATATAACTGGGGACCAAAAATGAAAATTTCCCTTACTAATATTAAGCTTTAATATCTTGATGTTTGTTGTATTGCTTAATGAGATTAAAAAAAAGTCTCTATAGGAAAAAGTTAATTATATTACTCAGTATTTGTCATGACATTTAAAAAATTGTTAAGTTGACTGATGAAAGTAATACGCAGAGAGCATTCATTTTAAGACACAAGTATTACTGTATTAGACGTTGGAATGTTCTATTTATAAGTTTGTAGTCCCCGACTTTCTTTAGTTTGCTATATCAGAAAATTGAGCAAATGATTCTCTTCTAAATTCTAATATATATGGGGGGAAATTACACACAAATTCCCACATGTGTGATTACCGAAAACCACTTATTTATCTAAAATTATCAACACATCCCTTCAAGGGATGTATATGTAAGGTTTAGAGGAGTAAAATTATAAGAAATGTCTTAATATGAGGGAAAATTCTTATATACGCATGGTGTGGGATCCATATGTATGCACCAAAACACAATAAAAATTAATGAAAAATGTACAATAAGTGAAGGGATCTATGTGTAAATTTCCCTTTAAATAAAAATGAACCATTTATCCCTCATATAAAAAGAGGGATTTGGCTCCTCTCTGTTAGAAAATATACGTGAGCCTACTCGGGCTTAGTATCTTCAAGAATGGTTTCAAAGTCGAGGCAAGTGTTGTACACTTTATCTTTGAAACAAAATTGCCCCGCTCACGGTGCTTATGGGATATAGCAATCGTTTCCCAAGATTCAACGACTTAGTAAGGAAGTAGTAGCACTACAACTTCTTTACTCTACGAACAAACTTTGCTTTGAACTCACTTTTTATATAAGAATGCACTTTAAATGCAGAAAAGAGCGAAGAGAATTGATTGAGGGATGAAAAAATCGGATTTATGGAGGGGGCTATTTATAGAAGTCGAAAAGATGTGGGCTAGCAAACACAACTTTTCACTTCAGCCCCTAAAGGTGCCTTTTCGGTCAAACAACACTGTTTCGGCCAAAACAGGCACTATTTTGGCGAAACAGTGCACGTGGTCCATGTGCACTGGCACACATGAGATCGTGGCCATCGATCACATGGTTATGGTGCACAGATCATGTTCGATCGTGTAGAGACATCATCTAACGGTAAGGAATTAATTCATAATCTAAATAAGAAATTAATTTGAATTTTGAATTTCAAATTCAAACAATTTTCCTCCAAAAAGATAAGTTAGGTGAACTCAAGTCCTAGCAAGCCCAACCTACACCCACGTCCACGGACCACGGACCACGGACCCGGACCCGGAACCGGCCCGAGCCGATCGGCCGGTCGGATGGACAGCGGCGGCGGCGCGCGCGTGTATGTGGTTAGAACGGGTCATATCTAAGTCCTCTCTCATCCACAAAATTGTGGTGACCCAAGGGTCAAACTAAGATTTGCAAGGCAATCATATATAAGGAGAATTCTTTTTGGTTATAGTTTCTATGTGGGATGAGCTTACTTTAGCTCCTTTAAGTTCCCACTCCCAATTAACTTCCAAACACAAGTTTGAGTAGCTAACTTTGGACTTTAATTTTTCATTCATCCCAAATTGGATTTGAGAATGTAAATATACCAAATTAATCTACTTACGGTGTAGATTAACAATATCTAAAGATACTCCAATTTTGACAAATAGAACTTACTCAAATCGTTAGCTAAAGTTAGGTGAAAATCACATTTCCCCAAGCTAACTTATTCCAATTTTTCCAACAATCCCCCACATGAATGAAATTAATGCAAAGTTTTCATGCTGATGCTTAAGAGAGTTCAAGCGAAAGGCTATTGCATCAGGAGAGGTAGTTTTTTGCTTTGAACCTTCCTTAGTGTAATACCATCGGATTTACTTGCTGGGCAGTGAACGTGATGTCTTGAACTGATCAACGTTTTGTGTAAACCAAGACAATGATACACACACAATAACTTCTCTAACAAAGTTATTTGTTCTCACTGTTGTGTTTGTTTTGGCCATGGAACACATCTTGGATTCATAAGTGTTTAATGTTAATGCCTAACATTTGAAGCGGCCCTCACTTCACACTTATATAGGTGACACTCCTATCAAGACTACCCTGCCATACTCCACTTTGTTACGTCTCGTCACCCTTTGAGACAGTATAGGAATCATTAAAAGCTTGAAGCTTAACCTTACCTACGCTCTACAGGTTTTGCACTTGTACCATCTTAGGAATGGGTAGGAGATTTATTAAAACTCCTCAAGTGCGACACTGAATCTTCATAACTTAGTTGTCCCTTTTGAACCAAGATCTTGGGATCTCCAGTCAACATGGTTGGGTTACCGCTATGTAGATTCTTAAGATGTAGGATTTAATTCCATTTCCCTCGACAGACAGTATATTTGATCTCTAGGCAAAGCTTTTGTTAACGGATCCGCAATATTCTCTTTAGATTTTACATAATCGATAGAGATGATACCACTTGAGATCAACTGCTTAATGGTATTATGTCTTCGACGTATATGTCGTGACTTACCATTGTACATGCTGCTTTGTGCTCTTCCAATTGTCGTTGTACTATCGCAATGTATAAGTATGGGAGGCACAGGTTTCAGCCAACAAGGAATGTCTTCTAAGAAATTATGAAGCCACTCGGCTTCTTCTCCAGCCTTATCTAAAGCTATAAACTCCGACTCCATCTTGGATCGAGCTATGCACGTTTGTTTAGAAGACTTCCATGACACTGCTCCACCACCAATAGTAAACACATAACCACTAGTGGACTTTGAGTCTTTCGTGTCAGATATCCAATTCGCATCAGTGTATCCTTCTAATACAGCGGGATATCTTTTATAATGTAATCCATAATTCCAAGTATATTTCAGATATCTTAGAACTCTAGTCAGTGCCGTCCAATGGTTACTACTGGGATTACTTGTAAATCTACTCAATTTATGTACCGAGTGTGCAATATCCGGACATGTGCAGTTTACTATATACATAAGATTGCCAATAATCCTTGAATATTCCAATTGAGATACAGGTTCGCTATGGTTTTTAGTTAAATGTAAACTAAAATCCATAGGCGTCTTACAAGGTTTACAATCAAATTGATTAAACCTTTTCAACACATTCTCAATGTAATGAGATTGTGATAAAACAATTCCATCAGATGTCCTAGAAATCTTGATTCCTAGTATGACATCAGCTACACCCATATCTTTCATGTCAAAGTTCTTCTTTAACATTGATTTAGTTTCCATGATATATAATATCCTGACTACTACCCATAATAAGCATATCGTCTACATATAGACATACAATTACATATGCTTTAGGTGTGCCCTTGATGTAAACACATTTGTCACATTCATTTATCTTGAAACCATTTGACAACATTGTCTTGTCAAAGTTTTCATGCCATTGCTTGGGTGCTTGTTTAAGTCCATACAAAGACCTAACAAGTCTACACACCTTGTTCTCTTTTTCAGGAGCTATGTACCCCTCGGGTTGCTCCATATAGATTTC
This sequence comes from Buddleja alternifolia, assembly GCA_019426215.1. Lineage (NCBI taxonomy): Eukaryota > Viridiplantae > Streptophyta > Magnoliopsida > Lamiales > Scrophulariaceae > Buddleja > Buddleja alternifolia. The sequence continues at coordinate 48,170,145 of CM033391.1, forward strand.
TTCATCTAATTCACCGTTTAGAAAGGCGGTTTTAACATCCATTTGATGTATCTCAAGATCATACAATGCGGCGATTGCAATGAGTACTCTAATGGAAGTTATCCTCGTTACCGGTGAATAGGTATCAAAGAAATCAAGGCCTTCAGTTTGTTTAAAACCTTTTACGACCAAACGATCCTTATATTTGTCAATAGAACCATCAGCTTTGTATTTCTTTTTCAGAATCCATTTACAACCCAACGGCTTGCTACCTTTAGGAAGATCAACTAGTTCCCAGGTATGGTTCTGCATTATGGAGTCTTTTTCACTATTTATAGCCTCTTTCCAGAGCGGTGCGTCTGGATTAGATAATGCTTCTTTGATTGTTCTAGGCTCATTTTCTAGCATATAAGTTAGAAAATCCGGACCAAAAGACTTAGCTACTTTGTCCTTTTACTACGACGTGGTTCTCCATCAATTTGATGTGAATCACTCGTAGCTTCATAAGTTCTCTTATTTGAACTTGTTTCTTTTCTATCTTTACAAGGAAAGATATCCTCGAAGAAAATAACATTTCTCGATTCAATAATAGTGTTTTCATGTACCTCGGGATTATCAGACTTATGTACGAGGAATCGATAGGCACTACTATTATGTGCATATCCAATGAATATGCAATCAACTGTTTTTGGACCAATTTTAACATGTTTCGGCTTAGGTACTTCTACCTTAGCCAAGCACCCCCATATTTTTAAGTATTTGTAGGAAGGTTTATGACCTTTCCATAATTCATATGGAGTTTCGCTCCTAGTTTTGTGTGGTATTTTATTTAGAATGTAGTTGGCTGAAAGTATTGCTTCCCCCCACAATTCTTGGGGTAAGCCCGAATTTATCAACATAGCATTCATCATCTCTTTTAGAGTACGATTTTTACGTTCAGCTACGCCATTTGATTGAGGAGAATAAGGTGCGGTAGTTTGATGAATAATACCAAATTCTTGACAAAATTCATCAAGTGGTGCTCCATATTCACCACCTCTATCACTTTGAATACTTTTAATTCGACGGCTAAGTTGATTTTCAACTTCATTCTTATATTGTTTAAACACTTCAACTGCCTCGTCTTTGCTTCTTAGCAAATATACATAACAGTAGCGTGTGCAATCATCGATGAATGTAATGAAATATTTTCTACCACCTCGAGTTTGCACAAACTTTAAATCACAAATATCGGTGTGAATAAGTTCTAGAGGTTTGGTACTTCTTTCAACAGAATGAAAAGAATTTTTAGTTAGTTTAGCTTCGACACAAATTTCACACTTATTGTCATTATCAATTTTAAAAGTTGGCAACAAATTTAAATTGATAAGTCGACGTAAAGTATTAAAATTCACATGTCCTAATCTAACATGCCATAAGTTTGAACACTCAATCAAGTAAGAAGAAATATTCTTTTCGCATTCATACTTTCCAAAGTCACGAATGACCGTCATTACATTCATTTTGAAAAGGCTCTTATCAAGATAACATTTTCCTACAAACATTCCACTCTTAGTGAGTGCTACTCTATTAGCCTTAAAAGCTAACTTAAAACTAGCCTTCACTAAAGCAGATCCCAAGATCAAATTCTTGCAAATGTCGGGTACATGTAACACATCGACCAATGTTAGCTCTTTTCCCGAGGTCATCTTCAAAACCACTCTTCCAAGTCCAACTACCAGCGAGGTTGAAGAATTTCCCATGTAGAGCTTGCGTCCACTTATAGGAAGATACCTCGAAAACATTTTCTTGTCCGAGCAAATGTGTCGAGTTGCTCCCGTGTCGATGAACCACTCTTTTGGGTTATCAACCATGTTACACTCAAACACCACAGCACTGAGGTCAATCTCAGACAAGTCGATTGGTACCTTCTTGTCCTTAATTTCAGCCAGGTGAGCTTGGTTTTGATCATTTTTTGGTTTTCAGCAGTTCTTAGCCATATGGCCCGACTTTCCACAATTATGACAATTTCCATTGAACTTCTTAGCCTTAGCTTTTTTGTGACCCTTGTATGGACGTTTACACTTCTTTCCAGCGCTTGGCTCCACTAAGTTGACTTTAGCTTCCATAGGCAACTTTGTGTGCTTTTTGTCAGTTAACCGGTTGTCTTCAATTCGAAGTCTGACTATCCAATCTTCAAGACTCATTTCTTTGCGTTTATGCTTGAGATAGTTCTTGAAGTCCTTCCAATCTGGTGGTAGCTTCTCGATCATAGCCGTTACTTGGAAGGATTCACTGAGCACATTATCTTCTGCATGAATCTCATGCATAATGATTTGAAGCTCTTGCACTTGACTTATCACAGTCTTGGAATCAACCATTTTGAAGTCTAGAAATTTCCTGACCACAAACTTCTTCAGCCCGGCGTCTTCGGCTCTGTGTTTCTTGTCCAAAATACTCCTACAGAGTCCTCGCGGTTTTGAACCCTTTATACACATCATAAAGTGTGTCGTCCAAACCGTTGAGGATGTAGTTGCGACACATAAAGTCACAATGATTCCAAGCATCCCAAGCACCTCGAGCTTGAGGATCCGTATTGCCTTCAGGCACAGCCGGAGCATCCTCATTCAAAAACCTCGCAAGGTTCAGAGTAGTGAGATAGAACAACATCTTTTATTTCCATCTCTTAAAATCAGTACTGGCAAACTTGCCCGATTTTTCCCTTTGAGCTAGGACATGGGGAACAGCAGCAGGAATGGCGACAGTAACGTTGTTGGGTGATGATTCGACATTCTTCAAGATACAAAAATTTCATTTCAAATTTGTTAGAAAATATACGTGAGCCTAATCGGGCTTAGTATCTTCAATAATGGTTTCAAAGTCGAGGCAAGTGTTGTATACTTTATCTTTGAAACAAAATTGCCCCGCTCATGGTGCTTACGGGATCGTTTCCCAAGATTGAACGACTTAGTAAGGAAGTAGTAGCACTACAACTTCTTTACTCTACGGACAAACTTTGTTTTGAACTCACTTTTTATGTAAGAATGCACTTTAAATGCAGAAAAAAGAGAAAAGAATTGATTGAGGGATGAAAAAATTGGATTTATGGAGGGGGCTATTTATAGAAGTCATAAAAAGATGTGGGCTAGCATACACAAGTTTTCACTTCAGCCCCTAAAGGTGCCTTTTCGGTCAAACAGCACCGTTTCGGCCAAAACAGGCACTATTTCAGTGAAACAGTGCCTTTTGCCAGAAACAGTGCCTTTTGGCAGAAACAGTGCATGTTGTCCATGTGCACCGGCACACATGAGATCGTGGCCATCGATCACATGGTTATGGTGCACAGATCACGTCCGATTGTATAGAGACATCATCTAACGGTAAGGAATTAATTCGGAATCTAAATAAGAAATTAATTTGAATTTTGAATTTCAAATTCAAACAATTTCCCTCCAAAAAGATAAGTTAGGTGAACTCAAGTCCTAGCAAGAAAAAAATATTAAGTAATGATCAAAAATAACAAGGAAGGGGTATTTATATCCAAAGCCTACAACTAATCCTTCTACAACGGCTAGTTACTAAAAGAGGAAAATAACTAACCCTCTAACTAACACTTTAAAAGTACTAAAACACAACTTTAACAAGGTGTTAATATTCTTAACACTCCCCCTCAAGCTTGTTGTCAAAAAGGTCTATGATACCAAGCTTGCTAAGTAAGTACTCATGCAGTGATTTCCCCAATGCTTTTGTCAATAAGTCAGCAGGTTGCTCACTAGATTGTATATAAACTGTGCTTATCAAACCATCTTGTGTCTTGTCTCTGATGAAGTGGCAATCTACTTAAATGTGTTTTGACCTTTCATGGAACACAGGGTTGGCTGCCAATTGCATAGCTAATTTACTGTCAGTGAATATTTGGGCAGGTACCTTCACTTCAATAGTCAACTCTTTAAGAATACTGAACAACCATAGAACTTCACAAGCGGCTGCCCCCAGTGCTCTATATTCAGCTTCAGCTGAACTTCTGGATACAACAGTTTGTTTTTTAACCTTCCATGATATTAGTGAACCACCAAACATTATTGCATAGCCTATAAGAGATTTTCTGGTCATGGAGCAAGAGGCTCAATCTGAATCACAGTACACTTGAAGATTAAAATCAGTTTTGGTAGACATAAAAAGACCTAGACTTGGTTTGTCTTTTAAGTACCTCAATACTCTATACATGGCTGAAAGATGTGATTTTCTAGGAGCATGCATAAACTAAGTCAAAACTTGAACAACATAACCAATATTTGGTCTAGTGAGGCATAAATAGATTAACTTCCCCACAATTTTTTGATACTCTGTGATGTTTGTGATGAGAGGATCAAAATTATCAGTACTGTGATCTAGAAGCTTAATGTTTTGCTCAATAGGAATACCTACTGGTTTACATCCTAGCATACCAGATTCGCTGAGTAATTCAAGACAATACTCTCTCTGGTTCATGACAATACCTTTTGTAGACCTGGCCACTTCAATTCAAAGAAAATATTTAAGCTCGCCTAAATCTTTCATATGAAAAGTTTGATTCAAATATTGTTTACACTTATTTATCATTTCCTGTTATCAATATATCATCAACATACACTAGGAGAATAACTAAACTACTCCCCCTTGATTTGATAAACAGAGAATAATCATTTTTTGACTGAATAAAACCATGAGAACGTAAAGCAGAAGAAAACTTACAATTCCATTGCCTGGAAGCCTGCTTTAAGCCATATAAAGATTTAAGAAGCTTACATACCTTTGATGGAGATACACTGTTACCTGGATTATTAAAGCCAGAAGGTATAGTCATATAGACTTCCTCATCCAAATCTCCCTATAGGAATGCATTAGTGACATCCATCTGCCATATAGGTTAACTATACTTGGCTTCAAGACAAACAAGTCTAATAGTGACATATTTTGCCACTGGTGAGAAAGTTTTAGTATAGTCAATGCCCTCTTGTTGTGTTTATCCTTTAGCAACTAATCTTGCTTTATACCTTTCAATTGTTCCATCTGAATTATATTTTGATAGTGTATACCCATCTACAGCCTATAAGTTTCTTATGAATAGGTGGATCAACAATGTCCCAAGTATGGTTTAACTCTAAAGCAGCAATCTCAGTTTCCATAGCAATTTGCCATTAATTTTTTTTTATCTTTCTTAGCTTCAAAAAAATCTCTAGGAACTTTTTCACTAGATAGAGCTGAAAGATAACTTCTATACTTTGAACTAATGTTATCATAATGAATATAATCAGATAAGGAAAACTTGACACTTCCAGTAAAGTGAGAACACTGTAAAGATGGAGAAATGTAATCTTTGGCCCAATATGGTGCTTTAGTGATCCTATCAGATCTTCTTAGATTAACATTTTCATGTCTAGGAGATAAAACTGCATCATGCATATTAATAGTAGTATGAATATCACTATCATCAATGTTCACATTATCATGATCAGTGGGATTATAAGACATATAAGGAGCAATAAACTCATCATGATACCTAAAAACATCTTGAGAAGGAAAAGACTGTTTATCATAATCACTATGATTTAAAAAAAAGAAGGAAAAACTTCTTCACCAAAAATAACATCTCTAGAAATAAACATAACTTTAGTACCAAGATGAAGCAACTTATAACCTTTTTGAGTAGGAGCATAGCCCAAAAAAACACAAGGTATAGCCCTTGGTTGAAATTTTCAGGCTGTGGAATGATTTTAGCAAAACATAGACAACCAAAAACCTTCAAGTGTGAATAAGAAGGTGTCTCGCCAAATAACATGGAAAAATGTGTCTTTCCTTGAAGGAGAGGTGTAGGTGTTCTGTTTATTAAATACACTACAGTGAGAACACACTCTCGCCAATATCTAACAGGTACATATGATAGAAACTTCAATGATATAGCAACATCTAAAATGTGCCTACGCTTTCTTTCAACCACACCATTTTATTGTGGTGTGTAAACAGTTGAACTTTGATGAATAATTCCCATAGACTTGAATAATTTATTCATGACTGAAAAACTCCATAGCATTATCTGTTTTTAAAGTTTTAACCTTAACAGAGAATTGTGTTTGAACATCATAAGTAAGATAATTCTTTAAAATTCCATATACCTCAGATTTATATTTCATCAAGAAAGCCTAAGTGGACCTTGAATAGTCATCCACTATAGTAAAAAAATAAGCTTCCTGATTATAAGTGTGCTCTCTGTAAGGTCCCCACACATCAACATGAACAAGCTAAAAAATGCTAGAAGTAGTATCATTTCTTTTAGGAAAGATGTTCCTTGGTTGTTTAGCCGGAGGACAAATATCACAATACATTTTAGTATCATCAATCCTAGTGTTCAAATCAGGTAAGAATTTAAACCTGCTAAAGGACATATGTCCAAACCTCATATGCCACAAATTGGCCTCATTCTACATATTACTACTAACAGACTTATTGCTAGAAACAGTATTACAATTATGTCTAAAATTTTGAAACTGAAATACATGATCTTGGGGAATTGGCTGCAAATAGTAAAGGCCATTGTGGAGCTTACCAACCCTCTTGATCTTGTCATTCAAAGTTGCATGTATCAAGCAGAAATTATGATAAAAATTAACAATCACATCATTATCTTTTGTGAGTTTAGAAACAGACAGAAGGTTATGGCTAAAACTCGGTACCAATAACACATCTTTAAGACACAAGTCTGGCCCTAAATCAACATTTCCAACATGTGTGTTATCACTGAAGTTCCCATTGGGAAGCTTAACCAAATTTGTACTGGAACAAGGCATAAAAGTTTCATTGAAAAATCTATGATCAGATAACATGTGTTGATTAGCCCATGTATCTATTATACATTCATTGTTATCATGATCATTAGATATATTCTTATTATATTTATCAACATTCATGCAAATATGGTGTAAAACAACATTAGCCATACCTGCCAGATTAGCAGTGACTCCTTTCTGTCGAGATTGACTATTCTGTGTATTAGCATTTACAAACATTTGCATAAGTTGTTGATATTGCTGACTTGTGAATACACTTGACTGCATTTGATTCAGAGATGTCCCTGGAGCCTCATCAGTAGCACTTCCAATAGGCTTGGATTTGTTATCTTGTGAATTAACCACAGTGTTAGCTTGATTTCCAGTAAAGCCCTTTCCACTAGCATTTCCTCTTTTGCCTCCTCTTGTCCAGTTAGTAGGGTAGCCTATAAGTTCATAGCATCTTTCCTTTGTGTATCCAGAAAGCTCAGTGTTCACAGATCACTTTTGGTTTGTTAAAACCTTGGTTTTGAGAGTTACTCATAAAGGCTATTGTGGTGTCTGTGTGATAGTGCGGGTTATTTATACCTCTCTAAGCTTCTTCTTTGCTAATCAGAGAGTAGACTCGATTGTGACTTGGTAATGGAGACATCATCAGAATCTCTGACTTAAAACCGTTATAACATTCATTGAGCCCCATCAGAAATTGCATCATCTTTAATTGTGTGCAGAATTCTGTGTACTCCTTTGAAACATTTTGCTGAAGGGGATGGAACAAGTGACTCATACTCATCCCATAGAGACCTCATCTTGGAATAGTATTCAGTGACAGTGTTGGTGCCTTGTGTCATGGTATTAATCTGTTTGTATAAAGAATACAGTCTAGCACCACTTATTCTGTCAAATCTTTCCTTCAAATCTTTCCATATCATACTAGTTGATTCAGTATACACCACTCCATGTATCAATTCTCTAGATATGGACCTATGTATCCAGGATTTGACCAAAGCATAACATCTTTTCCAGTAGGGGTGGAGTTCTGAATCTGTCGGGTTTTTTACAAGTACCAGTAATGAAACCAATCCTGTTCTTAGCCTCTAATGCCACTATCATCTCTCTAGACCAAATTTTATAATTTTCTACTCCTTTCAAAGTTTCAGCAACAAGATCCAATTTAGGAGTATCTGATGGATGTATAAACATAGGATCTTGAGAGTGTATCTTGACTTGTGTTTGTTTAGCACCTTTTCCTTCACTAGTTTTTTCCATACTGAGAAGATTTTATTGAAAACCTAAATCAAACTATCAGATTTTGCCAGCGGAAGAAAACAATAACAGAAAATCCTAGAAACTTGAAGATTATCGAACACAATTGATCAACAAGATCGATGAATAGATCAAGAAAATCAAAAACTGATATGAAATCTCACAAATCAATGGTAAGAGATAACATATACAATTACCGAATAGAAATCACCACAAATTGATTGCGAATTCAGAAAATTGATCGCGAATCGCGTGAGAAATTGATTTCAATCAATGGAAATTGATCTCAATTCGCCAGAGGAGATGGAGATGAATCACTGGAAACTAATTGGAGAATAATCGTGGCTCTGGTGCCATGTCAAAATAATGGGAAACTAAAAAAAAGACTTTCATTGATGAAGAAGGATTCTGATGAATTACAAGAAAAGAATATTAAGTAATGATAAAAAATAACAAGGAAGGGGTATTTATACCCAAAGCCTACAACTAATCCTTCTACAACGGCTAGTTACTAAAAGAGAAAAATAATTAACCCTCTAACTAACACTTTAAAAGTGTTACTCTAAAACACAATTTTAACAAGGTGTTAATATTATTAACACTAGTTGGGATTTTATGAATGATAAATAAATGCCACTTCAATTCCCTGTACAATGAAGGTCCCATTCCTCAAAAAATACATCTCAAATCTTAGTCAAAACCACTCATCCACTCAAGATTACATGAAGAACAAGAACATTTATCTTTCATTCCATCTTCAATTTGCAAATGTCTGGGTAATTGTGTTGTGCCATGGGTCTGAAAGATGCTGCAAAAGTTTGTCAAACGGTCCCTTTCCAGTCACATTGTGCTGAACAATAAATCCCAAGAATGCCAACATTGCTAGTCTTCTTGCAAAATTATATCACATAATTAGTACCTATAATTTTGTTTATCTTTCTCACACAAGGTAGCAAGTTACGGCACATCGTAACAATTGTAGTGGAGCCATAGATGGGTCGAAGTGTATACACAGGTGATTAGGGTCAAGTCCAAATCCTCTGTAAATCAACTGTTAATACTTCGTGTTATATACATAAATTTATGACAAGTGTATGCACAAGCGATTAGAATAAGGAGAGAATTTTAGAAATTTTATCAAAGTTGTTTCTCTCCACACCTTAACCACCCATGTATACGTTTGTCACACATCTGTCTGTTTACAGGAAGTGTTGTACGATTGTTTAACAAGAAATTTCGATTGTGTTAAGTGTGAAGATAGAAAAGGCTGAGCTTTAGAACTCTCTCCACATCCTAACGTGCATACACTTGTCATATATCAATAATTGTAAAATGAAGTGTTACACGACGGCATCACAAAAGATTTGGACTGACAAACAACGTAAGTTACTGTCTCGCATGAGTCGTTCTTAACGAGTCACAAGACATCACGCTCCTCCCTCACATGGAGCCCACTCGCAAAATGTCCGTGATGTCCTGAAACCGGCTAAGAATCACCATCTCACACATCAAACATGTAAGTTAAAAGACAAAATTACCCCCTTCTTACCATTGGCAATCTGTTTCTCCTTGGCCTCCAAAGTAGGGGCAAAATTGAGTGGGTTGAAAATGCCCCCCAGATAGCCAACTTCATTAGGAGGTTAGCTATAGCTCTTGAAGATGGGATTTTGGCTGACACTTCCAGGGTTCTTAATGTCTTGCCACCTTCTGATCTCAACGTAGTGGAATAAAAAGAACTCGATCACGAAAAGGGTCGAGGAGGAGGCGAAGTAGTCAGATTTTCCAGCGTCATACCACTTAGGCACATTGAGAATTCCGATGGATGTGAAAACTTCGGGCAACAACATCCCGGCAACACCCAACATTGCCCATCTGCTGTTCACAAGTTCGGCCTGGACAAACCATTTCAGGTTTTCGGGGTCCTCGACTGATGGGTTTGGTGGAGTCGGATCAAAATATGATCAAGAAAAGGAGCCAAAATAGAGCCAAGATGGGTCGCGGTTGACCAAGATCGCAAAAGGATAAAAGGGAGTCGAAAAATTGAAGTCAGGGAGCGCAAACAAGCATCGGGTGCCTGGGCGCGAGCAACGCGCTGGCAGTGCTTTTTTTCGACGTTTTTTTTTCGTATTTTGGTGAACTTTGACATAATTTTGAGTCCTATCTTGTATGAAATTGTTTAGGATGTACTTCCTAGTATTTAGGTTTGTTTTTCCTACTTAGAATAGGGTTTTAACTCTTGTAACTTTATAAATATTAGAACTCACTCTTATAAACTTATAATCACTTTGAGAAGTTGAATAAACAATCTAGTTGGAGGTGATTTTTTCCCTTGATTGAGTTTCCACCAGAAATTCTTTGCCTTCTTTATTGCTTTTGATTTCTCTTCGTTTCTTATTTTTCCTGTTGTTATTTCATCATTAAAAGCCTAGATTCCTAACACTCGGCAAGTCCCAATGGATCAAATCCATTGTCTCCTGGAAGACTGACTAAAAACACAAAATTATCACAAATTTGTTGTCTAAAAAATTGTCAAATAAGAGCATAAAGTTTTATGACTAAATAACAACTCTAGTTCAACTCTAATGTTCAGCTCAATTAGAGTTTTTTTATGAATACTCGATTGAAATCTAATCAAGCTCAAACTACAGATTAAAATATTTTAAGAAAATATAAAATATTTTATAAGCTTGTAGAGTTTATAAAAAGTCTTTAGAGATATTTCTAGAATTTATTTAAAAAATAAGTTATTCAATTAGTTATATAAAAAAAACTAAGATGTTTAGTAAAGATAATTTTGTCATTATATGGTCAACTATAAAGTTAAAATTAAAAAATAAATAAATTAGGATCTCCTCACTCAACGTAAGACATGTTATAAGGAGTTTTTCCTAATATATTATTTTATAACATGTAAGTCCATCTTTTAAAAACATTAACAAACACAATAAGACATCATATAAGTTCTTAATACCATATAAAATATTTTAAGGAACTTATTGGCTCGTGTCAAGAACTTTCATTGAGCAAAATAATGGTTGGCCGTGACCCACATTAGTTATATCCTAGAGAACATGTTCTCAATAAATATATACATTCCTTATATTTTCTTATATATATATATATATATATATTACTTATACATATATAATATAAGTTAAAAAACTATACATACATAAATCTATATACTAATGTACAAGAGAAAAAAAGATGGGGAGAGGGAGACAGAGGAGGGAGAGAGGAGAAAAAATAGAGAGAGACAAAGTGGAGAGAGAGAGCGACATGAGAGAGCAAAATAGGGGGGAAAGATAGAGAGAGAGACGCAGGAGAGAGACGAAGAGGAGTGAGAGAGAGAAAAGTAGGGGACATTGACGCATAGAGAGAAAGGTAATGATTATTATTTTTTTTTACCAAAAAATTTACATATTCTTTTTCCCAAAATTATGTTAACCAAATACAATTAGGTTAAAAATTTGGATCAAAATGGGTTTGGAAACATATCTAAACATAGCCTAAGTTTGAGGACTTTTTTAATAAGGTTTGAAACTCATTTTCTCTTTTTCTAATGAGTTGGATACGTGAAAGAACTAACAATTATTACAATCGGATAAGACTGTCAATGAGCTTAAGAGGACTGTGAATGAGTTCAAGCCAGCTAGAAACTCGAAAGCTCGGCTTGAATATTTTCAAGCTTGAGCTGAAGGTTAGGGCTTGAATTCATATTCAAGCGGAGCGTGAGCGAAGGCAGGCTCGTATAAATAAATTATATATATAATATAATATAATATATATATATATATATGCATATAGTTAAGATAATATACTAATATGTAAAACAATATAAATATCACTTATACTTTATAAACAAAAATTCATATATAAGGATAAAATGGAAGTCAAATTGGACGAAAATAAATCAACCGCATTTAAATTGTAAATGTTTTCAAGTAGTGAAACAATATAGGAAAGTAATTAGTGTTTTTGAATTTATGGAACCAAGTTTCAGAATTTTTAGTATGATTATAGTTTGGCTGTGATAATTTTGAAGTGTTTTGAAATTGTTAAGTTTTTTTTTATTTGGTATATTTATTTTATGAATTGTACTAAAAAAAATAAAAATGTCAACATTCTAAATTTAAGCCAGCCCGGGCTCGGCTTGAAGCTCGTCAAGCCCGGTCCAAGCCTTGAACAAAAAAGCTCGTTTAGTATCAAGCCGAGCGTGAGCCTATGCAAGCTCGGCTTCATTGAATCAGATAACAATTACTATGAAAGTAGGAAAAATACCACAAGCTAAATAGATTAAGAGTTTCAAGTCCTCTAATATCTTGGGCCCTCACTTTCGCTAGTAGAACCAGGCTTCATCGACGATTTGAAACTCGATTTAAATAGGTTAAAGTGATAGAAAAATATGTGGCAAAAATTAATTTACTCGAATTTGGCTCGAGTTCAGCTCGATATTTAAACAATCAAACTCAATTTAAACACAAATCTTGGAACCTAATAATAATTTAGACAAACTTGAACAACATTGTGTTTGGGTCGACTAGATCCATTTACGTAAAAAAGGAAATACAAAGTAAGGGATAATTACACTGGGGTCCTGAGGTATTGCCTAATTACAAAAACCATCCCCTAGTTTAATAAATTAAATCTAACATCCTAGGTTTTCATGTATTGATGTAAAAATAGATGGAAAGTGTCAAAAAATATATTTGCCCATACGGAATATTAAAAAAATATATATATTGAAAAATGAAAAAAAAGCTAAATTACCATATTGTAACACCCGCCCCTTTATTTTATATAACTATCAATTAAGCTATTATTAAATAGAATATATATATATATATATATATATTTAGATATTACCAACTTATTTAAAATGATATATTAGAATCAACCAAAATCTAAGGATATAACTTGGTTACTACCCCACATCTAAGTTGTTGTTATCAAATCCTAACAAAAATATTTAACTCTAACAACTTGAAGCTTATTCAAACTCTTTTAATACATTATCAGTAATATTTATATTTATATATAGATGTATCTTTCTACTTGTTTTCTCAATTAAATAATGAATTTTCGGATATATTAATTAACACATGATTTAGATGAGCATATCACCTCAAATCTACCAAATCTAGTGGATTTAAGCCTATCTCATCATATCTAACCCCTTAGGGACTTAGAAACCTACTCAAACTCTTCTAACTGAACCCCAGACTCCCCTATAACTAGCCCCCACCTATGCATACGAAAATTGCACCGCTTATTCATACTTATCCCTCAAATTTCATCTAGGCTTAGGAAGTTCGTTAGAAGAATCCGAGAAGGTTGTTGTTGTTCAAAGCTCGGACCGTCGGTGAGGTAGATATTTTGAAAACCCTAGTTTTTCTCTCTAGAATTTTATGATAAAATTTAGGTTCTTACTCTTGAAATCCAATGTTGTAGGATCCGAAAAATCCAACAGACTTGTAGCTAAGTCGATTTTCCAAAATAGTAAGTGGTTTTTACCCTTCTATTGTTTGTAAAATTTATTTCAAAACTCCATGTTATATTTTGTAAAATTATTTTGATATTAAAATAGGTCTTGAGCATGCTAGATTTAGTTTTCTTATATAAAATTGCTACCATGTGATCTATGTTTTGTAAACTGTCAATTAGCTTGTGTTAAAAGATTGCTTTTGAAATTGTGAATGATTCGTATGCTCTGAATTATTAGTATCTATTGGTAAGGAATTAATTCCGGGCCTCTTGTAGGGCTTTAAATATACAGTGTTTGAACCTTTGAGCCTCCTGCGGCGAATTAATAGCACTGTTTGAACCTTTGAGCCTCCTGCGGCGAATTAATAGCAGTTTTGGCCTACCTAGCGGGATAAACAGCTAGGACTTGATCAAGTTTACTACTAGGTCCTAAGAAGTTCACGAGCATTAGAAAAATTCTTTGATAGATTGATATATTTGAAGTTATTTGATAAAGTGATTCTAAATTTTGATTTGCCTACAAAGTCGATCACATGCTATATATGTAAATTTTTGTTGAATTGCAAAACCCCTTTTTATAAATTACTTTGATTTAAAACAAAAATAGTTCGTTTTATGCTTTCACATGATTTTTAAAATGTATACATACTTAACTTGCTCTAGACCGGTAGAAGGCGTTAGAACTATTTACTGGGCGACCTTTGTCGCTCATACCACGATTCTAAATTGTGCAGAAAGTTTAGTCGAGTCAGAGAAGGACAAGGAACAATATTTGGGGTGGTGAAGATGGTGATTAGCTAGGATGTTACTTTTAGAATTTTTTTTTGAATTAAATAAATATTTTTGGGATTTTTGTCGTTTTTACAAAAACCTTGTTTTATTTCTGAACTTTTGAGCAACTGTAATAAAGGAGAAGTTTTAAATTTCATTTTAGTATTGTTTTGAACCTCTGGGTTTCATGTCTTTAAGTCCTTTCGGGCTTGAGGACATGGCCATCACGCGACCCCAATTTTGGGGGCGTGACAGAGTGGTATCAGAGCATAGGATCAGATCTTTGAATTAATAGGTTCAAGATAAGGTAAACGTGCCTTATAACCATAAGTATAAATAGTGGTTTAGATGAATTAGATTTAGTACTAGAAAGTTGATAAAAAAAAAAAAGGAATTTTGGAACCATAGATTAAGAAATACGATAGGATTCCCAATAGCTAGTCCCTTTTTAGTCTTTAGTACAATTAGTAATTCTCGCCCATGAATAAGAAACTGTTTAGAACACCATTGTAAATTAACTAGAAGGGACCATATTTTTTTCCAAGTTAATAGTTTGTGTGAGACGGAGAAAAGAAAAGTAGCAGAGCAAAAATTTTAGGAATTTTATATAGGATTGAAGTGGCTCTTTGCAGGAACTTAAGAGAATAAATAAATCATATGCTTTGTTATTAGTTATTACTTGAAGAGAATTAAGGGGATCTTGGATACATTACGTGTACGGATCAGTTTTCGATTTGAATCTTAGGATGACAACGTGAACTTATGACCTTCGAATTTTGCTCATCTTTTGAAAAGAAGTTAGCTGTTATATCTTTAGCAATTAGGGCCCCCACTCATTGCCATTCTTTTCTTTTCTCGACCCTTTATCCAAAAAAAAAAAGAAGCTTTTTAGTGACCTCTTTCCACTTTTAAGTAATTCTATTCTTTATCACACTAGTACTCACGAATCTCAGTACTTTTGACCAAGTCCAACAATTTTTTTAAACGATTAAATTCTGACATATTTCTCAGTTTACCAAAATAATAATAATTTACTTTTGAAAGTTCACAAATATATTTTCAATCTTAACTGGATTAATCATTGCTATCACATTTTGCAATGATGATTCATTACACCTAAAAAAATGACTTTCATTTAAAATGAACTTTGCTATTAAACCAGTATCACTATTTTCTTAATCCATGCACTTAATTTGTATTTTTTTTCTTTTCAACTTCTCTTTACTTTCTAAAAGTTAAAAAATGAGAAACTAATATTTCAAATAAATAAATATTTCTTATTTTAGAAGGTTTCATGTTAGTTAAGTTTAAAAAATATACATGAAATCTGTAACTCATAAAGTTTAGTAGTCCAATTCTTTTATGTTAAACAACCAAAAAAAAAAAATCTTTCTCCACCAAGGTTGAACTTTTTCCTTTGACTTGACTCATCTGCATGGTCTAAAATTTCGACCGAAACACCGAAATTTCGATCAAAATTTCGGATTTCGGGGGGTTTCGAAGCGAAATCGAACCTTCGATCCAATTTTGCAGAATATCTACCGAAATTTCGACCGAAACCCAAAATTTCCTGAAATTTCGGCCGAAACTCGAAATTTCCCCGAAATTTAATATATTTTTGTCAAATATCCATCGAAATTTCGGCCGATTTTTTTTTATATATTTTTTTAAATATCATATAATTAGAAAATTATATTTATACACATAATATGGTATTGAGTAGTAACTTTTACTTAAATTTTGGTACATTTTATTTTAATGAATTTCCTATGAGATTATGTTATTATCTTACTATCAAATTATATTTATTTCATATTTTTCGCAACAGTTTTTAGTGATATTATTTAACAAATTCATTGTCCATATATTATATATAGAATATTATTGATGTAAAAGATGCATAAGAATGATAGTTAAAGTTACCCAAAATTTTATTGCAAATTTCCAAATATTTTTATAAATTTCCATGATTTCTTTAAAGTCGAAACCGAAATTTTGAATATCCCCGAAATTTCCATCGAAATTTCCGTAAATTTACTACACCGATATCTACCCCGAAACCGATATTTAAGACCTTGCTCATCTGTTTAGTAAAAAAAAAAAAAAAGAACTTCCTTATAGAATATGGGCCCAAACCATAGACCATGAGTATCCACCTATAAAAACTTCCTTTAGCCCCCGTCGAGTCCACAACTCAACTATTAGAAGCATTTGATCTTTGAAAGGAACTAACCAAACACTTAGTTAAACTCCAAGACGGCCCGATCAAGTTCTAGCAAAGAATGAAGTACTAAACCACTACTTTAGGATATAATTTGATATCAACTTAGTTTCATGATCAATTCATATATCCAAGGCGTCTCATAGGACATCTCTCGCTGACCTAAAAGAGTTAAAGATTTGAACTAAGAACTTATAGATAAAAGACATATCCATCCCAGTGTATCCCCATGGGGAGCCCCGGTGCTATATGTGATGAAGAAAAACGAGAAGTTGTGGTTATGCATCGATTATTGGGAGCTGAACTAGATCACTGTAAAGAATACATATACCTTATTAAGAATCGATGATTTGTTTTACTAGCTAAAGGATGCCAAAGGATTTTTTTAGATAGACTTAAGATCCGGATACCATAGCTAAAGGTTAAGATCTAGAACATACCTCAGACTATTTTTAGGATGAAAGGCATTATGAAGTTTTGAAAATGCCTTTTGGATTGACGAATGCTCTAGTCACATTTACTGCTTAGGACCGCAATATACAAAGCCAAATTGATAAGTTTGTT
Organism: Buddleja alternifolia; assembly: GCA_019426215.1. Classification (NCBI taxonomy): domain Eukaryota; kingdom Viridiplantae; phylum Streptophyta; class Magnoliopsida; order Lamiales; family Scrophulariaceae; genus Buddleja; species Buddleja alternifolia. The sequence goes on from CM033391.1 coordinate 48,187,215, forward strand.
GTGGTACTCATAGATGATATACTCAACAAGTGAAAAAGACCATAGAAAACACCTTAAGATCATATTGAGAACATTAAGAGGAAAAGAACTATACTCAAAATTCAGCAAGTAAGAATTTTAGTCAAGATGGAATAGCAATAGACCCTAAAAAGATCTAAGAAATTGTAGAATGGTCCAAGCCGACCAATGTCATCGATCTAAGAAGTTTCTTAGGGCTAGACCAATGTTGCAATAATATTGTAGAATGATTCTCAAATCTTTCCCCTGCCCTAACCAAGTTGACTCAAAAGAGAGCTAAAGTCAATTGGAACCCACGGTACGATAAAAGTTTTGAGTAGTTAAAACAAATGCTTACATCTACACAGTGGCGGATTTAGGATTGAAAGTCAGTGGGGGCACTGGCGATAGAACGAGAAATTTTACCGAGAGGGTGAAGACGAAAGATTTAAAAGGGGTGTGGGGGGCTTGCCCCCCGCGGTACGGTACGGTATATTTATGGGGAGAAATATAATAAGGAACTAGGTTCAATTACAACTTTTTACATAGTTTATACTCTTATATCTCTTTCGTTATAGCCAGGATTTTGAGTTTCAAGGGGAACGAACTCAAAATAAAGGAAGAAAACGTGATATTTTTCGAACTTTAAGAGGGGCGAAATTCAAATATAAAAAATTTTATAAGGTAAAAAAATGATTTTTCAAAATTTAGGGGGGGGGGGAGTGAGATGGAAATTGGAATTGAGGGGGGGTGCACTTAAAAAATTGAGGGGGGGCATTATGTAATTTATAAATTAAAATTTAAAAAAATGTACATATAAAAAAAAAAATTGAGGTGGGGCACTGCCCCCCCTTGGGCCTTAATAGATCCGCCCCTACATCTACACCTATATTGACTTTATCATCAAAGACATGCGAATTTGTCTTATATGGTGATGCATAAAAGAAAATGGACTAGTGTGTGTCCTAATGCCAAACTAGAAAGTAATTGCTTAGTTATCAAGGCAGCTGAAACCTTATGTGCATAATTACTCACGCATGAATTAAAATTGGTTTTCTTAGTCTTTGCCCTAATTATATGGAGACATTATCTTTATAAAGAAAAATATTAATCTATATATATATATATATATATCGACCACAAAACCCTCGAATATCTTGTTACTTTATTGGAACCGGCTTGGCCACACCCATGTGTAATTTTTAAAATAATTTACCAATTATATGGCAAGTGTAATTCACTCTCTTTGTGAAATACACTTGGTGCGGCCAAGCCGGGTCTGGACTAGAATTTTCCATGAGATAGTTACAGTTTTTAATGGAATACGACTTAAACATTATAGACCACCCGGGGAAGGTGAACTGCGTGGCAGATGCTCAAAGTAGGAAGAAGAACAATAGTTTTACAGACATGCAGGTAAGAGAAATGGAATCCTTAGAACTTGAAGTAATAGAATTTACCGAGAATGTACTAGCTGCTTCAAAAAAAAAAAGCCACCAACCTATTATTGAAATGATTAAAATAACTTAAAATTCGAACTCTGAGAGAATAAAGTACAAGAAAAGATAAAAGAAGGATTGTTGACTTATTCTCAAGTTAGAAGAGACGAGAGTTTTAGATGAGATGAAAATTGTGCATTCCTAGAGATGAGAAGCTAAGAAAAGAAATTTTGACAAAAGCTCAAAATTCTCTATACACTGGGGGAATACAACGATGTGTAGAAACTTGAAGGGGGGGCTTATTCTGGATAACGTAGCTGATTTCATGGCTTGATGACTGGTATGCCAATAGGTCAAGGTCGAGCACAAACACCCCGGAGGATCACTACATCTTTTGGAAATCTCAGAATGGAAATGAGACAATATTACTTTGGACATTGTAATGGGACCACCTAAAGCTAGTCAAGGATAAGACATTGTTTGGGTGATTGTTGATAAACTGACCAAATATGCATTCTTCTTACCTGTGCGTGCAACCATTACCTTGGATAAATTATCCTACATGGACAATATAGTAAGATTACATAGAATTTCTATAGCACCTTATCAGACCAAGACCCTCGTATCACATGTGTTTTTGGAGAAGTTTCTAGCAAGTGATGGGCACCAAGATAGAATTTAGCACGAACTATCACCCGCTAACCGACAACCGATCGAAAAGGACTATACAAACTATAGAGAATATGCTGAGGGCATGTACATAAGATTTCAAGGGATACTTGACTCCTATGTAAATATCTTACAATAATAATTATCATAGTAGCATAAGATATGGCCCCGTACGAGGCGTTGTATGGACAAAAGAGTAAATCACCATCGTATTAGGATGAGATTTGTGAGACAAGGATCACCTGGTTGGAATTAGTTACATATCGCTTTGGAAATTTTTTCTAAGATTTGAAAATAGCTCAAGATCGGAAGAAAAGTTAGGCGGCTAGTATGAGAAAATCGTCAAAGTTCTAAGAAGAGGAAAAGAAGTACTTAAAGAAATTCCCTACCCGAGGAATTGTGCGCTTTGGGAAAAGTGAAAAACTGAACCCACATTATATTGGACCTTTTGATATTCTAGAGGAAGTGGGAGAAGTATCCTATCGACTTTCCTTATCCTGACTTTATCCACAAGGTATTCCACGTATCACAACTAAGAAAATACGAGGGATGCGGTTAAGTGTTGGAGCTAAAGGCACTGCTAATCCAATAGAAATTAAGTTACGAAGAATTTCCACTATGCATTTTAGACCATAAGGATCAAGTCTTTCTACGCAGAACGATTCCGTATGTAAAAGTCCAATGGTCCAACCACACAGAGCGGGAAGCAACATGGGAGCTAGAGGAAAACATGCGTAACCGCTATCCGCACCTATTCTCGAACTAAGGTATCTAAATTTTCTTAAGTTTCAAGGACGAAACTTTTTATAAGGAGGGGAGGATGTAACACCCGCCCCTTTATTTTATATAATTATCAGTTAAGCTATTATTAAATAGAATATATATATATATATATTTAGATATTACCAACTTATTTAAAATGATATATTAGAATCAACCAAAATCTAGGGATATAACTTGGTTACTACCCCACATCTAAGTTGTTGTTATCAAATCCTAACAAAAATATTTAACTCTAACAACTTGAAGCTTATCCAAACTCTTTTAATGCATTATCAGTAATATTTATATTATATATAGATGTATCTTTCTACTTGTTTTCTCAATTAAATAATGAATTTTCGGATATATTAATTAACACATGATTTAGATGAGCATATCACCTCAAATCTACCAAATCTAGTGGATTTAAGCCTATCTCAAACTCTTCTAACTGAACCCCAGACTCCCCTATAAATAGCCCCCACCTATGCATACGAAAATTGCACCTATTATTCATACTTCTCCCTCAAATTTCATCTAGGCTTAGGAAGTTCGTTAGAAGAATTCGAGAAGGCTGCTGTTGTTCAAAGCTCGGACCGTCGGTGAGGTAGATATTCTGAAAACCCTAGTTTTTCTCTCTAGAATTTTATGATAAAATTTAGGTTCTTACTCTTGAAATCCAATGTTGTAGGATCCGAAAAATCCAACAGACTTGTAGCTAAGTCGATTTTCCAAAGTAGTAAGTGGTTTTTACCCTTCTATTGTTTGTAAAATTTATTTCAAAACTCCATGTTATATTTTCTAAAATTATTTTGATATTAAAATAGGTCTTAAGCATGATAGATTTAGTTTTCTTATATAAAATTGCTACCACGTGATCTATGTTTTGTAAACTGTCAATTTGCTTGTGTTAAAAGATTGCTTTTGAAATTGTGAATGATTTGTATGCTTTGAATTATTAGTATCTATTGGTAAGGAATTAATTCCGGGCCTCCTGTAGGGCTTTAAATATACAGTGTTTGAACCTTTGAGCCTACTGCGGCGAATTAATAGCAGTTTTGGCCTACCTAGCGGGATAAACAGCTATGACTTGATCAAGTTTACTACTAGGTCCTAAGAAGTTCACGAGCATTAGAAAAATTCTTTGATAGATTGATATATTTGAAGTTATTTGATAAAGTGATTCTAAATTATGATTTGCCTGCAAAGTCGATCACATGCTATATATGTAAGTTTTACTGGGCGTTAGAACTATTTACTGGGCGACCTTTGTCGCTCATACCACGATTCTAAATTTTGCAGAAAGATTAGTCGAGTCAGAGAAGGACGAGGACAATATTTGAGGTGGTGAAGATGGTGATTAGCTAGGATGTTACTTTTAGAATTTTTTTTTGAATTAAATAAATATTTTTGGGATTTTTGTCGTTTTTACAAAAACCTTGTTTTATTTTTGAACTTTTGAGCAATTGTAATAAAGGAGAAGTTTTAAATTTCATTTTAGTATTGCTTTGAACCTCTGGGTTTCATATCTTTAAGTCCTTTCGGGTTTGGGGACATGGCCATCACGTGACCCCAATTTTGGGGGCGTGACACATACTGCCCTTTTACATCTCTAAATTTACTTCTACTACCAATTTTGAAATTAAAATTAAACTTTTTAAAAAAAGTAGTTATATATATGTGTGTGTGTGTGTATATATATATGTATATGTATGTAACTGTGTGTGTAATTGTGTGTGTGACTGTGTATGTGTGCATGTGTGACTGTGTGTGTGCGCGCGTGTGTATTGCTCTATGTGTGTGTACATGTTGCTCTGTGTGTGTGTGTGTTTTATTGTCGTATGTGTACGTGTTGTGTGTGTGTTTTATTGCTCTATGTGTGTACGCGTGGGGTGGGGTGGACAATGAACAATCCCCCACCCCCCCTTTTTTTCTTATTCCTTTTATTTTTTATTTAATTTATAAAATAATATATTAATAAGTAATTCATTTTAGAAATTATTAAAATACAATTTTTAAGTTTATTTGTAAATTTCATAAATTACTTTAAAATATAATTTCTTAAAATTATGTAAACTATTTTATAAACTATTATATATCAATTTAATTAAAAGATTAAAATGATATTACACATATTTTTTTATTTTATGATTTTAATAATTTATATTCTTTTTTATTTTGTTGAAAATAATTTTTAATTATTAATAAATTATTTGTATACTTTATATACATAACATTACATATAACACTTATAGCTTCACAAAACATTACAAGTAACACCAAAAGGGTATAATTGTTCTAAAAAAATTGGGTATCCACGTCCAGAAAAAGTCAAGGACATTTTCGAAAGTTCACCGAAAAATTTAACAGCTCCGTACTGAAACCCTAACGGATGGTGCTCAATGTTAGACAGAATAAACGGAATGGATGTTAGATGTAATTTATTGAACTAGAAGATATTTTTTGTAATTTAGCAATACCTCAAGAGTATCCAATGTAATTATCCCTACAAAGTAAAGTAAAAGGTCAGGAAAAAATGGCTAAATGGACAACAATAAAACTTGAAGAGAAACTACATTATTCATCTTCTCAAAAGACCAAAAGTGTTGGGGAATGGGGCAAAATCAAGCGACTTATTTTGTTGGCATAAGAAAATATCAGTCAACTTGACTTGGAGTCAAGTAGCAACGACTCAAAAGGGTATAATTTACATACACAACATTACATATAACACTTAGCTTTACAAAATATTAAAAATAACATTAAAAGGGTATAATTGTCCTAGAAAATTAGGTCTCCAGGTCCAGAAAAAGCCAAGGGCATTTTAGGAAGTTCACCGAAAAATTTAACGGCGCCGTACTGAAACCCTAACGGATAGTGCTCAATGTTAAACGGAATGGATGTTAGATGTAATTTATTGAACTTGGGGATATTTTTTGTAATTTAGCAATACCTCCGGGGGTACCCAATGTAATTATCCCTACAAAGTAAAGTTCAGGAAAAAATGGCTAAATGGGCAACAATAGGACTTAAAATATTCTCATTTTCATTCTTATTTTTACGTTCCCAATAAATTTTAATCATTTATTTAAGATTACATTTCACATCACTCATCTCACAATTTTTTTTTATCCCTTTTCTTTCTCATCTCCTTCAATTTTTTAAACTTTTCTCTCTCCTCTCCTTTAAATTTTTAAATCCAACACTATTTATCTAATCATTACTTTTTAATTATTTCACACATCACAATCACTAATTTCAACCATTTTTAAAAATATAACCAAACACACATACTTTTTTCACTTTTCTCACACAAAAATTAAAAGACTCATTCTTCTATATATTTTTAAAAATAACTGTTAAAAATGAAATGAAAATACATCCAAACATAGCCTACATTATTCATCTTCTCAAAAGACCAAAAGTGTTGGGGAATGGGGCAAAATCAAGTGACTTATTTTGTTGGCATAAGAAAATATCCGTCAACGTGACTTGGAGTCAAGTGGCAACGACCATATTAGACTCTCTTTGCGTTCTCATTGGTTTTTAAGATTTTGATGGGAAAAGAAAATTCCGAACAAGTGAAAGGAAAATTCATCTAAGAACCCAAAAGCTCTATTTGGATGTGTTTTTATTTCATTTTCAATCGTCATTTCCTAAAATGTATGAGAGAACGAATTTTTTCATTTTCATGTGAAAATATAGGCATGTTTGGTTGTGTTTCTGAAATTTGTTGAAATTGATGAATTGATGACGTATGAAATAATTGAATTAGTTAAAAGTAATGATTATGTGACTAATATATATAAAATAATAGGTAATAATATATTGATTAAATATATTTATAAGTATAAATGATAAAAATCGATCCCAAAAAGAGCATTAAAAATATTCAAAATGGGTCTTAAAATATACACGTGCCTAAGAAGGTTAAAACAATTTATTTTATTCCACTATAGCACTACAATTGTTGCCTAAAATGTGGACTTTTATGAGGAGATATGAGAGGGAAAAAAATATGAGTGTGACTTGATAAAGTGAAATGTAATTATAGTAGAATGTGAAAGTCAAAATGAAAACAAGTGTATTTTCAAATGGGAATGGTGTAAAGTATGTATTTTTATTTTCAAATGAGATTGAAAATGAAAATATGGGTTAGAAAACACAAACAAACATAGCCAAAACTTCTCACATCTTTGATTGCATAAAAAAGTTAATGGAGAAAAACAAAATTAGTGCATAGGCATATAAAGTGGTTGATTGGTTTCTCTTCGCCTTTTCTCAAATTTCCCCATCATTTTGTGAGGAAAACTGATTTTCTTAAATTGCACAAAAACAATTTCCACTTTTCTCTTCGCCTATTCTTAAAAATAATTTCCTTCATCGTTTTCTTTTCTTTTCCCACTAAAATGCTAGAATCAACGTTTTTTGTATTCTTCTTTAAATGAATTCATCTACATTAAATAAGTAAGATAAATTGGGCAGATGTATGGTCTCAATCCACAACACATTGTTAATTGGATCAGAGTTACTTTTATCGTAACATCCTCGCATTCAACACTATCCGGGACCATTGGTCACGATTGATCATAGAGTTTCCCGAGTAAACTTATGGCAAGATTTTAACCCGAAAACTCTAGTTTGACTTGGACTCTATTGACATATTGAACAATTAGTTCGTATTTTAATTTTTCGAAACAAGGTCATGAGAGATGAGTAGCTTGAAATCTCACTTTATCGGAAATTTCTAGTTGTGTTTCGAAATAAAGTCACGAGAGATGAGTAACTTGAAATCTCGCTTTATTAAATTTCTAGTTGTGGTTATATTGTGTCAAACATGGAACAAAATACAGAGAGAAACATGGGTGATAGAATATCCACATGGCTGCAGAATGAGTTGAGCCCGCTAGCTCATCACAAGCTTCATGAACTATCTCAAGTGAGGCTCAATTTGAGTTTGCACTTGAACTTTTCACACGTCGATTTGGAGCTCATATATAGGTTTCAAAAGCTTGTGAGCTGGGTCTCAAGCTTTTCCGTTTTATTAATTTATATAATAATTTTATTTATAATACAATTTAATAAGAGAAAATCTCATTTTTTGTTATGTAACTGACCATCTGTAGACTTTTGATACCAAATATTTTGGAAATCTAACTTTTGATGCAAACTTTATCATTTTGTATCCTTTTGGTACCACCGTTAAGTTGATAACAGAAATAGGCACGTGAAGTATATGTGACCGCTAACTTTATGCTGAGAGGGAATAAAATAGGGGAAATACACAAAATTAGGGTTTAGGAAAGGAAGAAAAATGAGGATTTCTTCAAAATTAGGGTAAAAAACACATCATTTTTCATTTGCACGACTTGCTCTGTTGGAGGACGAAGAAGAAGAAGACATTTTTCTTCCAATGCTTAAAGAAATTGGGCCCCTTCTTATCAAATATTGAAGACATCACCAATTGTTTTTCCTTTCCTAAACCCTAATTTTGTGTTATTCCCCACTTTTAATATTTTTTTTCCCGTTTTTATTCCCTCCTCAGCCAGAACTTAACATCCATGCGTACCTCAAGTGCCATTTTCCATTACCAACTTAATAGTGGTACCAAAAGTGATACAAAATGGCAATGTTTGTATCAAAAGTGAGATTTCCAAATTGTTTGGTATCAGAAATAATACATGAGGTTGATTATGGTACCAAAAATGAGTTTTTCCCATTTAACAATAATAACATTAATACATTATATTTTGTTTACAAAAAAGATAATGATGATAATAATAAATGTTGGTCCCAAGTGGTATATGTTAAGGGTCTAGAAGGGGGGGGGGGGGGGGTTGAATAGACCCTGAAGTCTTTTTCGACTTCTAAAAATTCGTATCACTTTGAAGTATTTGAACGCTCGGAAAGCTTTGAGCGCTGGGTGCGGCGCTTGAGAGATAATGACTTAAGCGCTAGTTTCAGGCGCTTGGAAAAAGTTAACTTAGACTTGGTGATTTCAACGCTTACCAAAGTAGGGCAGAGTTTAGTCACTAAATCAGGGTTAGCACAGCGGAAGTATTTTATAGCTTAGCGTTCGATTTGTTAATCAAAAGTAGTCGCTTAGTTGTTTTAAAACTTTATCAAAGTATATGCAATATGAATAGTAAAGCAATAAAACAGTAAATAGTTAAAGCAGTAAATGACACAGGATATTTATAAGGTTCACTGGGTGATGTAATCCCAGCTACGTTCTTCTTCTCCTTTTATCAGGGAGGTTTTCCACTATGATGATTATCGAAGAGTCACACAGAGACTTCTACAAAATAGAGGGAGATTGGATATGATCTCGGAACTCCTTGATCACACAGATTTCAGCTCCACTAAAGACCTTCTATCCCCTTGCTTCTTTCACTCAGAAATGGTGCAAGTTACGCTTGATCTCGGAACTCCTTGGTCACACAGATTTCAGCTCCAATAGAGATCTTCTTCCATAAGCTTCTTTTACACAAAAATATTGCTTATAAGTCAACAAGCTTTCTCACTCAGATGAAAGGTGTTGATGGTTTTGGTCACGGGTTTGTTTGTTTTTGGAAAGTTCAAACAATTTGGAGATATCTCAATAGTAGTGTAGGTTCTTCTTAAAAAGAGGTTTGAAATATGGGTGACTGTCTAGGAATGTATTTGAGAAGCTTAAAGGATTTCGGCTCTGGAGTTTATAAGCTTTTTCTCTCAAATAAATTCAGCAAAGTTTTGGACCTTTTTCTTGTTTTTACGTCCAGATGTTTATCTATATGTATTACCTTTTTTCACTTTTGCTGAAAAGGTTATTTATAGTTTGTTTTGAGATTTTGTCCGTTGGACACGGTTGGAATCTCGTTTCCCTAAACATTCCATGAGTTCTGACAATCCTAACTTTGGGTATATTTAATTGGTTAGGCATGGTCTTGGTTTCATAAATCTGACAGTCTCGGTCAAAGATATGGCTTGCCCATAAGTTGTAGTGCTTATATTTTAATAGCACTTATCCAACTTTTGATGCATCTTGTCTTATTTCCGTTTGGGAATAATTTCCGTTGATTCATGCATCTTTGATAACTTGGATTTGAATCTTCAGGTTACGCTTGGAGAACTAGACGCTTGAGCCTTTTAGGCTTTTTGAAAGTAGTCTTCTTTGTTAATCAGACGCTTGAGAAGGTCACAATCTTTGCCCGATTTTTAGATGCTTGACCTTTCACTTTATCTTTGATAGACTCACTCAGAATTCTATCATTGACTTAGTGTTAAGTACTTGGTCTAAGGTCCATAACAAATCTTGAGCGCTGAGTTCGTAACCTGGGATAGTCTTTTAGCGTTTGACGGACGCTTGAGACTAATCTTTATCTTTACTGTTCCTTCAGACGCTTGATCTTCAACTTCATCACTTGGTAGACTCACACAGAATTTTTCTAGTGATTTAGTATCACATTCTTAGTCTAAACTCTATAAAGATAAAAATACAAGCCTAGTATAAAAACACGAGCTTTCAGGCGCTTATACATTTGTTCTACGAAAGCTTTTATACTTTACATTTCTTGGGGTCTAACATGGAATCCTAATTGTCATCATCAAAACATCTAACATGAAATTCCTAACAATAAATTTATTATAATAACAAACATAATAACAATTTTCAATTATATGTAATTGATACACCAATTGTATCCAAGGTTTGTTTGCCTAATGATATCAGATTCCACTTTCTTGTAAGAGGTATTGAGTTCAATTTCAAGTTGTCACAAATCATGTCTAGTCTCTCCTTATTTGAAGTCTTATAAAATCTGTGTGACCCATAATAAAAATTATCAACCCGAATTTATTAAATCAGAATATCCCCTTTGTCTAAAAATAAAATAAAAAATACTCCAATTGTGCCACAAAAAATGTTCATTGCCCAAAGGGACTTCTTTTTAAGAGGCCAATTGCCCCCCTCTCCACCTTGAATCAATATTCTAAGTCAACATCTAAATTATTGGTACTTTATTATGATTGGCTGGGAATCAAGATGGTGATGTGGGGTATCGCCACGTCAGAATAATCTGATTGGATAGATTTTAGAAGTTATATAATTTTTGTTTGTCTCAAAAAAATTATTTACCTTAATAGTTAATATTTTGGCATTTTTTGCTTAAGTTCCTACTATGAACTTGAGGCTAACTGAATGAGATGTAAACTAAATGGAGAAAAAACAGTTTTGGTCTTGTAGATATGACACGTTGCACTTTAAATCTTGTTCTTTTTCGGCTCAATACTTTTAGTCCTGTAAAATTTAAAAAATGTGTAAATTTGGTCCTAGCCGTCAATTTTTGACGGAATCTATCACTTGGAGGTAGGAGTATGCACAGTTCGGTTAACTGCTCGAATCAAAACGAAAATCGAAATTAGGTTCCAACCGAAACTGAACCAAAAAAATTTAGTTCAGTTTTCGGTTCGGTTTTGATTTTTGGTTCCGTTAACCGAACCGAACCAAAAATCGAAATTATAAAAAATCAGAAATTTTTTTTAGCAGAAACATGTATTGAGCAAGCACAAATTTTAATCTTAAGTTTTAACATAAGAAAAGTCCTAAACTCCTAAATTAATTGCAGCAGATTCAATCTTCACTTCAGGACGCCCCTCTCTGCTGCGCGTCTCTCTCCCTCCGTCAACAACTTCAGCGCGGCGGCCTCCGGTTACCTTCTCCGTCTCCGACTACCAGAACCGCCCTGTTTGGTTTGGTTTTTGGTAGATAGTTTCGGAAAACCAAAATGTTCATCGGTTTTTAACTGAACTGACCGAACGAACACCCCTACGTGGAGGTCACATAACTTTTAGGTAGGGCCTTTTTGCAAATTTTTCAAAATACTTGGGGGTTACTCGGAAATAATGAGAAAAAATAAGAAAAAAATCAGAAAAATAATAAAGAAAATCAAAACAAAAGTAGTAAACACTCTGGAAATTAGAGAATATTTTTGAAAATTCAAAAAAAAAAAAAGAGAAGATCAGGAAAGACAAATAGAATTTTCTTTTAAAAATTAGAAAATATGTTGAAATTTAGAAAAAAAATATAGAAATGAGAATAAAGAAATAATTCTCAAAATCCAATTTTTTTTCCAAAAAAACAAATAGAAGTAATTCTAAAAACCAGAAAATACATTTCTGAAATTAGAAAATATTTTAGAAATTTTAAGAACATTAAATACATTTCTAAAAATACAGAGAAATAAAGAAAACTAAAAAATCATAAAACAATTAAATATAATTCTTAAAATCAGAAAGTATTTCAGAAATTTCAAAAAATAATAAAATAATTTAGGAAAATCAAAAAAGAGAAATAGAAAAAATTCAAAATTAGAAAATATTACAAAAAATTATGAAAAACTTATAAAAAAAATCCAGAAGGAAAATCAGAAAAATGAAAAATAGAAATAATTCTAAAAATTAGCAAATTTTCAGAAAGCTTAAAAAAAAGAAATTTTTTTTTAGAAAAACCAAATAAAAGAATTCTGAAAATTAGAAAACATTTCAAAAAAAATTAGAAAAGTTAAAAGGAATTAAAAAAAATCAGAAAAGATATTAGGCTAAATTCTGAAAATCAGAAATATTTTTAAAAATGAAAAAATAAAAAATCTGGAAAAAATAGAAAAAATTACAGAAATGTAACTGAAGAGGGGCAGCGGTGGCATCATGGTGACTGAAATATGGGAAGGGGTGTTGGCGTAGGATGGCCGGATCTGGGCGAGAATAAGGTAAATTTCATGTAGCACCAAATATTTTCATAAGGTAAATTTAGTTTTATTTCTTATTTTTTATATTCCTAAATAAGGTATATTTCATGTAGCACCAAAATATTTTCAAAAACTTGCAAAAAGACTCTACCTAACAAATTCCGTCAAAAAATAGACAGAGAGGACCAATGACACACATTTTTAGCTCATAGGGGACTAAAAGTGTCGAGTCGAAAAAGAATGGGATCAAAAGTACAACTTGCCACATCCTATGGCATCAAAAGTGTTTTTTTCAAATCCCACATCTTGCACAAAAAAATAGAAATTGTTCCTTTAAATCTGAAATCAAATTCTAATTTCATTTCGTAATTAAGACGATAATTGCATAACTATAATTCTTTTTAAATGATATAGGCACTATAACTTAGCATAATGGATTTTCCTTTTTACTATTTTTAATAAATGAAGGACAAATTCGGAAGAAGACGTGATTTTTCTTGCTTTCTCAATAAAACCAGAAAAAAACACCTTTTTCAAATCGAAGAAATTATAGCAATATAAATCAAGTGGAATTGAGGCTCAAAATCTTCATAAAAAAGGTTTGGTTTAAGCCTAAAGAACTTAAAAGCCAAATTCCATTATTTCATTTTCTGAAAGACCCAAAACTCTAAAGTTGTGGAACCAAATCAAGACAAATGAGGGTTAATGATTATAATTTTGAGCCATAAAGAATCTATCTAACTCCATAAAGGAGGAAAAAAGCCACAACTTATGATGACTTGAATTCGAACTCAGAACCTCTCACATGAAGTGAAAAATGCATACCACTAAATTAACAAATCTTTTGGTTGATTTTTCTAATGTTTTTCTTTTCTTTTTTTTAATAATTTTCTTGAACCAAACACAAGATTAAAGCTACTTATGTTTTTTGAAAGTCGGCATTCAAGGCATGGGCCCCAAAGCTCTTAACAGGAGTTGATCCTACCAAATTTTAGCTCAAATAAGGGAGCGGGGGAAGGCGCCGAAAGCGTCTAGCACAGTATGGGGGGCGCCGAAAGCGTCTAACACAATATGTCCGGCAGTCTTTGAATTTGGTAAATCATCTTAGACAACAGTGTGGAGTAAAATACAGTTTGCACCCTCAAAATGATGCTTTTGGGCACATTCCACCCCAAAAAAGCAAAAGACACAATTTGCATATTGAAATCAAGATTTCTTGGCAAATTACACCCTAGCCTTATTTTTAATTAAATTCACAATCCCAACTACAAAAAAGAAGGGCAAAATTGTCCGAAAAAAGTGAATTTGTAATACATTACCGTTGTCATTAATGAGATCAAAATTTCTTCTATGTGACAACCAAGAGTCAAATTTCTCACTCTAGAGTAGATTCACAAAATTTTGGCTCTAGCAATCCGTTAAGATATCTTGAAATAAAGTTGAAAAACAATACAAACCACTTGATATTCATTTCAAGATTGGTCATTAAGAGCTCAGTTCGTTAACATAACAAACCAAACTTGAAAATATTTTTTTGCTTGAACTAGCTCTTTGTTCGCCTTAACTCGATTTATTTACCACACAATTTGCTACTGCTCATGACACTTTAGAACCCCCTAACATTTTTGTGATTTGTGCGAAAAAAAATTAAAATTGGAGGGAATTTATTGTAACTGCAATTTCCTTCTTATTTCTATTGTATCGAAGACAGAAAAATAAACTTTTTAGACAATTTTGCTCCTTATTTTTTCTCATTCACATATTAATTTAATATCTAATTGGGGTAAAGTGCAACTTGCCAAACAATTCTAATTTCTGGGTGCAATGTATGTGGTTTTATTTTTGAAGTTGTAAAATGTCAAAATGCACCCTTTTGATGTTGCAATCTACTTTTTACTCCGATAGTGTGATACACACAAATACCTCAACTCCATAAAGAAATATCAGTCATCTTGACTTGGAGTTGGAGTCAATTGGCAATGCCCCGCCCCAAATTGGACTCTTGGGCTCTCTGATTTTCGGATGTTAGCAAGGAAAGAAAAAACACCGAGTAAAAAGAAAAGTAAATTTAAAAAATCCAAAATCCTCTATACTTGTTTGATTGCTCAGAACAAATCAATGAAGCGGTTGTGGTGCATGGGGTGGATTCAGAGTTTGAGTCAATTAAGCTTGGATTAAATCTTATCGAACAAATTTAAAAAGTATTCAAATTTAATTTATAACATGAGGTTTTAATGATTATTCTAGAGTCGAAGATCTAACAGTCCAATTTAATTTACTCTTTCGCCCTATCTATTAGTGTTCTAGTTTTAAGTAGCACTGTGGGAGTATCCAATGGGTTTTCCAGAAGGAAGTTTACAAGAAAATAGCTAATAAGTGGAGTAGTTACTCACAAGCTGAAACTCGTCTCTGATTGTTGTCTGAAATAGTTCAAGTTAAAATTACTTGTTTGGTTTCAATTATTGATTCAAAGACTTGAAAAAGTTGTCAAGAGACTTACTAATTATATATAGATGACTCCCAAAAGAAGCCCAAATATGTGACTTAATAAACGGGTTTTCACATTCACATTTCCTAGTTGTTGGGGACAAGTACATAAAACTTAGGGTTCTTCACTTACTCCTACCACGAAATTCCATAACAACTCTATACACATTAATTATTCCATTAGACAAAAAGTACGCAAAGAGTCACTTTCAAGAAAAGTTTTGTCTAATTTCACAGAAATTTCTTGTTGTTTACCTTAAAAAAAAAAAAACTCTATAAAAGGACTAACTTGATCCATTAGAAAAAATTCTATATATTTTACAAGAAATTCAAAAAACGCTCTTCATCCTCGCTCATTAAAAAATAAAAAATAAATAAAAAGAAACTGATCATATTATGGATTCAAAGATGTCAGCAGCTGTAGGTCTCATCAACATAGGCAACAAAGCAGCAAATCTTGTTTCATTTCTTTCATTCATCTTATGGGGCATACTCTACAGTTGTATAATCACATTCCAAGATTTCTACTCTTGTTTTCGTGGTTTATTCCGAGTTTTATCGTATCTCCTCTTCGCCTCGTGGAGAAACCCATATAATCATCGCTCCGATAAGGAAAATATTTCGGCCTCAAAACTAGGCGAATTTCGCGATGAAAATGCTAATGTAGTTGCTAGCGAAGACATCGAAATAATAATGGAGAAATTTGGATTGTTTTGTAATATGAACGAGCATAAAGAGCCATTTGAGATTAATAATATTGTAAATATGTTTGATGAGAGAGAGGCTAGTTTGAATGAAGTGAGAGAAGCATTTGGCGTGTATGATGAAAACAAAGATGGTTTCATAGATGTGGAGGAGTTGAAGAAAGTGATGAATTCAATTGGTTTAAGTGGATTTAGTGAACAAGAATGCCAAAGAATGATAATGGCTTATGATGATAATGGGGATGGGAGGATTGATTTTGGGGAATTTGTGAAGCTCATGGAGGATTGTTATTGCTAATTAGATATCAACTAGACATGTTCATGATCAATGATTATTGTGATGATATCAAGTTATCAACTATTTGATTTTTTATTTTTGCCTTTTTTATTTCACTTCCTTAGTAAATTAGTACTCTTTTTAAGTGAAGTGGATTCGATGTGCAACAAAGCATATCTATGTTTTAGGTTGTTTCCGAGTATTGATTATAACGTAGTATATTTTATTTTCATAAATTTCGATCTACGCGAGATATAATATTATTACATCTTGTATTTTATATTATAAATTAATAAGTCAATAATTTCTTGGTCCAATGAAATGGTTGAGATCCGAATTAAGACTTTAATGTAAATTGATTGTATATCTCCAAAAGTCTTATTCATATTATCTTTCGGACAATTTTGGCATTATAAAGTTTTAATATCTTGATGTTTGTTATATTGTTTAATGATTTTAATTTTTCTTTTAGAAAAGAGTTAATTATATTACTCAATATTTGGAGTTATTTGAATCCACCTCCCCTGAAATATTGCGTTTTGACAATGATCTCCCCTCATGTATTAAATTTTCTTCCTATTTTTCATGTCATTCTTTTCTTTTTCTTATTAAATTGAAAAAAGAAAGAAAGAAAAATGACCCTCGTGGTCATTAAAAATAATTCTAGTTACTTTTATCTAACAATAGGTATAACAAACAATATCTTAAATTTATTTTAAATAAATCTAAATATGTGGTATATCAATTTCCCTTGTGTGGTTCTCGAGATATATTTTTTAATGTTTCAAATAATTTTTTAATAAATTAGTAGTGCTTTATTTTATCTTTAAGTAACCCTCAGCATTTATATAGTTAAGTTGACTGATGAAATATTATTAAGAGAGTATTCATTTTAGGGCTTAAGTGTTAGACATTCACTTAAAAAAAAACAAGGCATCAAAGACAGATTTTTCCGTCTCAGAAGCCATGCTTTGTGTCTCTAAAGCTCAATTGAGACGGATAATTTCCTGCTCAATTTTGATGATGATACCCCGCTATTTAAATATAGATTATATTAGAAATATCACTTAATGGTTTATATTTGTCAAATTGAGATTATGATTAATTAGGGCCAGCAGGTTCAAATTCAATAATTAGATTTGGGGTCTAAAGTAAATAAACCTTTCTTAAAGGGTTAAATTATTAGTTTCTAATATATATATATATATATATATATATATATATATATAGGGTATGGATCAAATATATCCCTCTACTTTAAATAAGATCTAAAACCCAATATACATCATTGATACCATTTGATCCCAAGGTCCAGATTTAACTACCTTTTTCAGTTTGTATAATTATTTTTAATGATGCAGGGGCATTTTAGTCAATGAAATCTAACCAACTAATGCAAGATCAAAATCAAATCCCACTCATTAAGCTATAACAGATTCCTTTATCCTCAATTAATTTTTTCTTTCCAATTATAATAAATCTTTCCAATTACAACAATTACAATTACATTATTCATCATCTCATTAATGCGATCAGTTCACAGAACAATTCGATCAGTTCGAATAACCTAAATCTTTCCAATTACAATTACATTATTCATCATAAAACGGAATTAATCATCAAGATCGATTCATCATCATCGTCAATTCTGTGTTGTTACTGATGATGATGATGATTTCTCCTCAAAAACAGCTATGGCGGAAAAAGAAAAAGCTGTTGTTGTTACTTAAACAATTAGTGATTTCAAACCATTATACAGTATCTTATAAACAACTAACAGTATATTATAACACATTATATAGTATCTTATAACTTATTATACATTGTGTTTTTATACATCATACAGTTACAAGACAGTATCTTATAACCTATCCCATTATGGTCGTTGTCCTACTGAAAAAGTATTCTAAATTAATTGTGAGCCAAATTTTTTAGAAGAATATTTTTGTCTTTAAATTGTAGGTGTTGGGGTCCTGAAATAGAAGAAACTAATGATTTGAAGACTCATTAAAGCTATATTTGAACCATGAATCTTATAGAAAGAATAATAAGATGTCACTTTCTGCTTTATTTTGAAATAATTTTTTTTTCTGCTCTTTTGTATTAGTGTATTATACACTAAAAACTCAGTATACATTAGCTTGTAAATCACAAATACACCATCATACAGTAGCTTATAAACTATTATACAGTAAATACAATGATGATATACAGTGTGTGATTAGTAACATACAATTAGTGATTTCAAACTAGTATACAATATCTTATAACCCAATATACAGTATCATATAACCCATTATACAGTGAATACAATAGCTAATTAATTCATTATATAATAGTTAATAAACAAATATACAGTAAAAATAAACAAGGTAAAGTACGAAAATAATGAAAATAAATAAAAATAAAAATAAAAATCCGACTGAAAACACAAAAACTCGAAAAAATCTAGTAAAACGATGGAATTTGGGCCCGAGAAGGTGGGGCTCAGCATACTTATGATAAATATGCTGAATTATTTTTAAAACGACGTTTCCTTCAAGATTGAAGTAAAGCTTGGGGCCAAATTCCAAAAACAGTTTTGCCTTTCGGAAATTTAAAATATATATTTTTTATTATTTTTTTTTAAAGCAAAACACAGTACATGAGTGGTGATATACAATGCGGTATTTAGTGACATCACAATTAGTGATTTTTTAAACCATCATACAGTAGTTTATAAACCATTATATAGTAAATACAACAGTGATATACAGTATGTGATTAGTGACATACAATTAGTGATTTCAAACCATTATATAGTATCTTATAAACAACTATACAGTATTTTATAACATTTTATACAGTATCTTACAACCCATTATAGAGTGTGTGTTTATAAATCATACAATTACAATCTTATAAATTATTATACAGTATCTTATAACACAATATACAGTAACATATAAGCCAATATACAGAATCGTATAACCCATTATACAATGAATACAATAGCTAATAAACATTATACAATAGTTAATTCATACATTATACAATAGTTAATAAACAGATATACAATAGGGGAGATTGATATTTCGCGATCGACTTTTCAGTTCGCGAAACGATGAGAAGATAGAGAAGATAGAATATCAATTAATCATGAAGTGGGTGAGCTTCTGTTCTTGCCCAAATGCTCTAAACCCCAACAAGAAAAAAAGAAGAATCCTTCAATTTCATCGCCCATTTTAATAATGGCTTCTCGCTTCAGAACAATATCAAGACCAACAATCAACATTATCAAATCCACCATTACGAAGCCCTCAATCAAATCCCCCGCCTTTTCTGTTCAGTCAACCTCCTCACTGCGAGATTTAGGGAGATTTTGTGCCCTCTTTTTTGTGTTGTAGATGCTGTAATGATGTAAATTTGACTATTATACCCTTAATTTAATTGAAATCAATTTCCCTGCATGTTTTTTGCTTTTTTTATGGATTGTCGGATTTAATTGATCCAATGGTGTATATTGGGTCTTATATCTTATTTAACATAGGGTATGTATTAAATCTTGACCCTATATATATATATAGAGTTACACAATTAAAAAATCCCGGAGAGGACACCTCTCCTACTCGTTTCCTTCAATTGATAGAGGAGGTGGCTGCATCTCGTTGTAACTTAATCATTCAACCCTCTCTTAGGCCTCATTTATATACATGTAATATACATTTACCGACATATATCATAAATGGAACCCAGACTTTAAGAGAGAGAGGGGGAGATAGCTGTAGGTTGTAGCTAGGTGTCCAATTAATCCATAGGTGTTCGGGATGGTTGCGTGTTTGTAAAACCCACCATGTGAAGGGCTATTTAAAAAAGACTAGGGCGGGAAATGAGCCAAGCTCGAGCCGAGCCTTGTAAATTTTATAGGCTCAAGCTCGAACTCATCTTAAAAAATTTGAGTTCAATCTTGAGCTCAAGCTCATTGAGTCCATTTCTTTTGAGCTCGAGGTCGAGCTTGACTCGTTTGTTCGTTCGAGCTCAATCCAAGCTCAAGATTTTGGCTCGTTCACATGCTCGAACAATTTTTTCTATTGAGTGAACAACTATTTTAAATCCCGAGATTTGTACAAAAATTATACAAAGACTAACAGATAACGACAAGCACTTGGATCCTTAGTCAGGAAGAGAACTTAGAGAAGAAAATAAAATAAAATCTTTACAAAAATATATGCATACAATTATGAATTCTGAAATTAATATATGACAAAATGAATAAATATATTAAGCGTGAAAGGAAATAATTAGATTGGATTCGTCTAACTAAAACCTTATAAAAATAGAGCTTTTTGGATTAAAAAAAAATTCATAATATTTTTGAATTATATTATTTTGTAATTACTTAGTTATTATTATTACAATATTATTCATATAATTTGTTATTACTAATATAAGTAAGACATGGATAATAAAAGCATTATTACTAATATTCATATACGAAAGTTGGCACTTAACAGGTGAAATATTTATTCAATATTATTTGATTAAATATAATGTGCGGAACAAGATTACAAAAAAAAAAAAATTGGATATAATATTCAGTAAACAAAAACTTACTTATATATATATAGGGATAATTACACTAGGCATCCTAAGATTTTCTAAAATTACAAAAAACATCCTCTAGTTGATTAATTTATATCTAACATCCAAAGTTTCATTCCATCCAACAATTAGCATCTTCCATTAGGATTTCAATACGGCGCCGTTAAAATTTTTGGTAACTTTAGAAAATACCCCTGACTTTTTTCGAACCTGAAGACCCAATTTTTCTCCGACAACCATACTCATTTGGTGTTATTTGTAATGTATTGTAAAAATATAGGTGTTATATGTAATGTTGTGTATAAAAACTAAAAAGTATACAAATAATTATTTATAATAAAAAATTAGCATCTTCCATTAGGGTTTCAATACGGCGCCGTTAAAAATTTTGGTAACTTTGGAAAATACCCCTGCCTTTTTTCGAACCTGAAGACCCAATTTTTCTCCGACAACCATACTCATTTGGTGTTATTTGTAATGTATTGTAAAAATATAGGTGTTATATGTAATATTGTGTATAAAACTAAAAAGTATACAAATAATTATTTATAATAAAAAAATATTCTCAAGAAAATAAAATAAATTATGTGTAAAATATCATTTTAATTTTTTATTTAAATTTATATATAAGAGTTTATATAATAAGTTAGATCATAGTTTATATAATTAAAAATTACATATTTTATTTTAATTTATTAAATTTACAAATAAATTTAATAGCTGTATTTTAATAATTAATTTCTAAACTAAATCACTTACATATATTACTTTATTAATTAAATAAAAAATAAAAAGAAAAAGAAAAGTGGGGGTGGGGAAGTCGTCTTCTCCAGCCATGTCCACCCCAGTCCCCACCCTCACGCACAGCTACACTGCAAGACACACACACACACAATTACACATACACACACAATTACACACGCACGCTCGCTCGTTCGCGCACACACAGACACAATCACACACAATTTTATGTCCATTTTTGGACGAATTTTCTCTCCAAGGTCCATGCCCAATTTCTAAAATAAAACACACACACACACATAACAACTTTTCTTTTAAGTTTATTTATTCATTTTAAAATTGGTATTAGTAATAAATTTAGAGATGTAAAGGGGCAATATAGTAATTCAACTTTTATTCATTTTTTAAATTATTTTTTTTAAAATATTTCGTACGGGCATTTATGTCTTGATACTTTCCATCCAATCTTACAATAATACATGAAATATTGAGATGTTAGATGTAATTTATTGAATTATGGGATGTTTTTTATAATTTTAAAAAACTTTAGGATGCCCAGTGTAATTATCCCTCTATATATATATATAATAGTAGTAAAAGCTCGTGAGCCGGCTCACGGGCTTATGAACACTTAAATACAAGCTCAAGTTTGGTTCATGAATAAACTCGAGCTCAAGAAGCTCAAGCCAAGCGTTAATCGAGCCGGCTCCCCAGACTCGCAAGCCGGCTGGACTCACCTTACAACCCTAGAAGAGAGCCAGAGGGTATTCAGTGTAGTTGGTCGAGTGATGCATATGTTGTCCTTATAATTAATGTAGTCCTATTAGTCGAGAACTAAATAAATATTGATAAAGGGGTCAATACATGTCTACTCTACAGGGAGCATTATATTACTAGGGGTGTGCAAACGGTTAAATCGAACCAAAATTTCGATTAATTGAAATTTCGGTTGGGCAAAATCTGAAACCGAACCGCGGTTCAGTTCGGTTTTAACCAAAATTATTCAGTTTTTTCGGTTTAACCGTTCTGTTAACCAAATTTTGCCCAAAAAAAATTCACCAACATTTTTTGCATGAGGAAAATGAGTTTTTGAATATTTAAACACACCTCATTACACAGAACATCTAAATTCAACAAAGAAAGACAATAACATCTAGGCTACACTTTTAGTTTACCCATTTGATTTACAAAATAAAAAAATTAAATAATTTAATTAAATTTCTTATCTATGATTTGAGTAGAGGACTGAGGAGATCCGAGTAGGAGAAGGATTGAGGGGCGGCAGCCGCAGCGGTGTTCGTGTACAGCGACGGCTACGTTGAACGGCGAGGGGCGATGGGCGACGGGCTGAAGCTGTTGGCTGTGTGAGAGTGAGGCAGAGCCGAAGAGTGAGAGTGAGTGAGGCAGAGTGTAAGAGTGAGGGCAGATTGAGGCTGGGTGGTGGGTTTTGTTCTTTAAGAAAGATATAATTGGGTTTTAGCCCCTAAATATTTTTGAAATTTCACATTAGCCCTTATATAAAAAAAATTATATATTTTTTTAAGCTATTCGGTTCGGTTTGGTTAACCGACCATAAAACCGAAACCGAACCAAAAATTAAAATTTTCTAAAATCTAAAACCGAAAATCGAACAGAAAATCTCAGTTCGATTTCGGTTCGGTTCGGTCGGTTAACCAAACCGTGAACACCCCTATATATTAGGATGAGCATTATGGTCGATTGACATTCTAATATTGGAACCCGTATACAAGAACATGTATGGTGTCTTGAAGTTTGGAATGCGTTCAGCAAAGTTCATCGAGCAGTTTCTGGTGGCGTGCTAAGGGCTAAACGTAATCAAGACTTGTTAGTCTAGTAGTATCAGCTTTCACTTTCATATGGGAGGTTTTGGGTTTAATCTCAGATGGTTACAAGTTGTGATTTTTCTCTTTTTATTTGGAGTCTTATAGGACCAATGTGATCCATAATTAAAAACTATCGTCCGTAATTTATCGAGTCAAGTTATTCCCTTTGTCTAAAATTTTGAGGATTGTAAAAGATATAAATGAGAAATAATAATTTATTGATTGAATGGGTTGGAAAACTACATGACAAAGCGCCTTTCAGAACTAATGAGGTTCGTGTAATTTGTGTGAGTGAGACTTTGACCCGATTATAGTGTTCGTGCTTCTAAAATCCATGCCAATCATTATATCAGCCCGCTCCCGGCTTGGTCACATCCAAGTGTATTTCACAAAATGAGTGACCAATCAGATGACGAGTGTAATACACTTTCCTTATGAAATATAATTGGGTGTGGTCAAGTTGGGAAAGGGCTAAAATTTCCATTATGGATATGCTCCTTAACATTTTTATTTTGATAAGAGATATACTCCTTAATATATTAGTAATACCCAAGATTGTTGGTCTAGTAGTATCCACCTCCCACTTTATTTGAGAGGTCCTGAGTTCGAATTCAAGCTGCCACAAGTTGTGGCGCTCCGCTCTTGTATGGGGCTATATAGAATCTTTATGGCTCAGGACTATGACTATTAACTCGGGCTTGTCGGGCTAGATATTTAGGGTTTCCCCCTTCGTCTTCAATTTATATGACTATCAACTCGGGCTCAGGATTATGGATATGCTCCTTAGGGCTTGTATAACTAATACTAATATTCTCCGTAATATATTGGGTTATTTGCATCCACCTCCCCTAAGGTTTGGTCTTTTGGCACCCACCTCGTCTGTGATTTGAAAGTTTGGGAAATACCTCCCCTCGCATTATTATTGATCAAAAATTCTAAAATAAAACTACAATAAGACTAAAACACCCTTCTATCCTTTTTTTATATTTAACATTTAAATTTTATTTTTAGTATCTCATTTTTTTAATATAGGTCACTTTCAACGGTATTAATATATCAACAAACTTTCAATGTCAAAAATATTTCAAAAATTAAGCGCGAGTTATGTTTCATGATTATGCATAAAAAATAAAATATCTTTGATTACATAAAGTGTATTTCATTATTTTAATATAAGGAAACAACTCATTAATTTTTAAATAATTTAACTTTTTTTATTCCAGACCAATTCTTAAAATAAGTAAAAGAAAAAATAAAAATAAAACCACATTTGAAACATAAAAATTTATGGAATAACTTTCATATTTTCAAATTAAATGCGTAAATTTTTTAAGAAGCACAATTTAAAAATATATGACATAAAACATAAGTGATGCGTCAATATTACTTAGAACATATGATATACACACACACATAATATATATATGTGTATATATATATTAATTTTTATGAAAAGGTGCTAACACGGTAAAACTCTACGTGTTTTTACAGCAAAAGGACTAATCGTGTGTAGTAATGGAGCGGACAATTAAGTCTAAGATGTTGAACCCACAGAGACTTGTCTTTCAATTTTGCAAGAATCTACAGCAAGAACTAAACAAATTGTAGTGATAACTAAACGCAACAAACTCAAGAATTATGACTATGAAGTAGATAACTTAAATTATATAAGAAAAACGACTAAGACACATGCAGTGACACGAATTTACTTGTATCTATATATCTGTTGTTCTTCAAGTTATTAGACTAATGTTGCTATGGTGGAAAATTCATTACGAATATAATCACGCGGATCCCTCGCTCATGATAACCTACACTAGATTGGTTGTAGCACTCTCTACTACATGCATTAAGAACTAGAATTTTCTTCAGACATATTCAGATTTATCCTTCCAAATAAACTCGGCTAACAGCATTCGGAGTATGTAGTTATCCCTAGCATCAACTAACTTAGATGATATTATGGTTTCCTCTGCACCCTAATTTACTTTCTCCCAAATAGATAAATCAGACAATATAGCATGCATATGGTGACCAAGCATATGAATGGAGTAAAAGCACATAAAGCATAACATATAGCAACATCAGAATTTACTCAAAGAACAACTTTTATATATCAATCATCATAAATCTGGCCTTGCACAGCCTTAGTCTAACTAAACTAACTGAATTAGTTCATGAATACTGAGAAAAGTAAATATGAATAACAGTAAAAATCCATAAACAAAGTGTTTTTTTTTCTAATCTAAGGAACTCTCTCTTCTTAAAGATGAAATCTTGTGTTTTTTTTTCTTCTTGCTCTCCAAGCCTTGGATTAGGGTTGATGAAGTCGGCTCCCTCTATAGTGTTTCGTCCCGTCTCTTTCATATCAATTAATTGACAGACCCCACCTTGAATCAAACTTTTAAAAATGTGAAACTGATCTGTCGGGACCAACGTTCGAACGTTACACTGCCTGGCGTTCGTACGTAACACTTCTCCACGTCCGGGCGTGATGCTACTCAACGTTTGAACCTTAAACACTTCCACGTCCATGCGTGGACTACTGTCTTCTCGGATTTTTCTATTGAATACAGGCCTTTCTCCCTTATTTTCCTCAATTGCAATACTTTATACCTGTACTCAAATATCCAACTTATTACATGCATGTATTTGTGATATAAATTACTCATAATTAAGCTTACACCATACAAAATCATGGGATTGAATCACGCAAATCTCAACCCTATCAGGTGCATTGGAAATGAATCCTTTCATTGAATACATAGTAATCCAGTTATAATTGTAAAATGTTGCTATTTTTTTTTATCCATAAACATTAATATAGAAATAGTACATCATCCATGACACTCTAAAATTATAAATCACACATTTGTTTTCTTTTTCTTTTTCTTTTTCTTTTCGAAAAATATGATTTATAAAAATAAATATCAATTATATTTTTGAAGGGAAATATAAATTATATTGAACGTAATAATATGGAATAAGGGTATTTTGGTCGTATGGTAATTTTATATTAGAATCTATGACCAAAAATATAAAGAGGGGAGGTATTTGCCAAAATTTCAAACTACAAAGGAGTAGATGCCAAAAGATCAAACCTTAAGGGAGGTAGATTACAAAGGAGTAGATGCCAAAAGATCAAACCTTAAGGGAGGTAGATGCAAATTACCCTTAATATATTAGTATCAACTATACATATTAGTAATTAATAGACTAGTAATTAATTGGAATAGAATAACCATTGTGTGACAGGTGGGCCCCGATAGTTGTGCCTTCAATGTCTCTAACTCTCTTGGTTTTGGGCTTAAATGACGCCGTATTACAAAAAAATAAGATATTAGTGACAAAATGTAAAATGACAATATTAAATTTATCACTAATTATAAATTTTAGTAACATGATTTATTTTTTTGTTAGAAAATAGGTTTTGCATGTTAATAGTGACCAAGATTTGTATAGAAGTTGTCACTTGATAATTAATGACAAGAAAATTGTTGTCATTATTGACAATAAGTGACACACCTTAAGTGTCAACTTAGTGACAACAATTATAGTTGTCACTCTATTTGTGTTGTCATGAATTATCAATATTGACAACTTTAAAGAAACTCTTGTTACTAAAAATTTGTGACAAAGTAAAAATTATTGTCACTCATTATACATATCTAATGATAATTTTAACATTGTCATTTCAATTTTAATACTAATATTACTTTTTGTTGTAGTGACGGTATTCAGTCGAACATGACGAGTACCATTTAAACTTATATAAGTATTTGCAAAACTAGGGGGCCGTATATGTAAATTATGTGCGTTCCACATGCGTATAAAAAGATTGTCATTTTCTTTATGACAAAATAGATTAAAATGCGCATTAACATTGTCTATTATTTCATGTTTAGAAAACGACAATATTCATGTATTTTTTGAAAATATGGGCTCTGAGAATTCTATAGAGCTAAGTGTTACAACGTTATCATGTGTTGTACGCCGTTGAGAGCTCCGGTGCTTCATGTGATTTTATGAAGGTATTCAAAATATGATTGTATTGTTCAAATTGCTTGCAAGAGTAAAGGTCATGAAAATGGTTATTTGATCATGTTTATTCTTCTAGTCATGGGTGCCAATCGCTCAACGGATTGTTAATATGAAGCAGTCTTGAATATGCTCCCACAAAGCGGTTTTGAATATGTTCTATCAAAGTGGTCTTGATTCGGTTTAGGGCCCAGGGTTGGATGGTTCGCAGGGTACGTTGGGTAGTATTGGATTTCCAATAGAGGCTTCGTCGTTTAGTGCCCACTTAGGTGTCTTTTCATGGCCTTGACGGCTGTGATCGATGCCGTCATGTACTTAGGCATGGCCATGTCAATGCGTTCGTGGGGTCGCTCCGTGCAATCAAAAGATAAGGTAGTAAATATTTAATTGGGAGCCATAAAGTGGTTATCCGATTTGATTGTTGCCATATATGATATTCACAGGCTCCAATTGGATTCTACGACGCTGTCCTTGCCTAATTTGGTCTTCACAAATTTCAACTGGTAATTCAGCTTAATTGTTTATTTTCTTGCAAGCAAAACTATAACGTTTGAATTCTGTTGATATGTTTTCGTGCTATTGATATTTGATTTCATTTGCACACTACAACTGGTCTTATTGAGCCTTTGCTTATGTAGTTCTTATATTTTTTATCCTCTAGATATGAGTATCATTTTGAGATTGATCCAGATTTAATTTCGAAAAGACAAAATATGCATCGCATTAATAAGGAAATAGTGCATTGGGCATGAACTAGCAGATTAGTGGAGAAGAGCGTCAATCCATATGGAATGAACAATAGCTATGAGTTTAGATTGGGTTGAGTTAAAAAATTAAATTTTTTTAGTAATGTTTAGTCACACACGAGCATGGGTCCCATAAAGGATCTGTTCTCGTGGTGTTACACATATTTTTTTTAACAAGATGTTAGAACTTTGGATCGAACTGATTCATTTTTTGGTTCATCGGTTTATAACAAACATTTCTCTTTGGATTACCCGAAGGAACTTGGTCAGTCAATCAGTCACAAGTGTTGATTCAAAACGAACAATTATGATTGTTCGATTCAATTAAATAATCACAACATTTTCTCTTGAACACGATTGTTCATTAATCACATCACCATTGGGTAGTAAGTTTTCAGTGTCTATAAATACATGAATCTGAAATACACTTTAATCAATTCCAAAATATGCTTTCTTTGTTTGTTGGTGCAAAGTTCAAGTATATTTATCCGTTGCAACTTGAATGTTTTTCGTATTTTCTGTTTGAGAGACTTATGTTCTGTTAATTACACTGTAGTAAGACGCAAAGAAAGTCTTGAAAAGAAAACAATTCTCAACTCATGTTGATTCCGAGATCTTATTAATTTTAGCATTAAATAGATGAATGATTCTTCAGTAGTTTCAAGGTTTTGAGGTGCCGAAAGATCGTAAAAATGATCTCTAACGTAACAATACGTACTAAAATGTTTGTTCTCTTGAGTGTTTCTTGTGAAATCCACGATCTAGTTGGGATTATATGAATGATAATTAAATGCCACTTCAATTCCCTGTACAATAAAGGTCCCATTCCTCACACAATACATCTCAAATCTCAGTCAAAACCATCCACTCAAGATTACATGAAGAACAAGAACATTTATTTTTCATTCCATCTTCAATTTGCAAATGTCTGGATAATTGTGTTGTGCCATGGGTCTGAAAGGTGCTGCAAAAGGTTGTCAAATGGTCCCTTTCCAGTTACATTATGCTGAACAATAAATCCCAAGAATGCCAACATTGCTAGTCTTCCTGCAAAATTATATCACATAATTAATTAGTACCCAAAACCCTTTAAATTTTAAATACTGAACAAAATGTTTTTTTTTTCACACAAGTCATGCTTAGCAAGCTATGGCACATCATAACAATTGTAGTGGAGCCATAGATGGATCAAAGTGTATACACTTGTGATTAGGGTCAAGTCCAAATCCTCTATAAAGCAATGGTTAATACTTCGTGTTGTATACATAAATTTGGGACAAGTGTATATACAAGTGATTAGAATGAGAAGAGAATTTTTGAATTTTTCAACGTATTACAGTTGTTTCTCTCCACATCTTAACCATCCGTATATACATTTGTCACACATCTATATGTGTAAACACGAAATGTTACACGATTGTGTAACAAGAAATTTCAACTGTGTTAAGTGTGAATAGAGAAAGAGTTGTGATTTAGAACTCTCTCCACATCCTAACGTGCATACACTTGTCATACATCAGTGAGTGTCACATTAAGTGTTACACAACTGCATCACAAAAGATTTGGATCGACAAACAATGTAAGTTACAGTCTTGTCCAATTCGTTCTTAACGAGTCACAAGACATCACGCTCGTCCCTCACATGGGGCCCACTTGCAAAATGTCCGTGATGTCCTGAAACCGGCTAAGAATCACCATCTCACACATCAACATGTAAGTTAAAAGACAAAATTACCCCCTTCTTACCATTGGCAATCTCTTTCTCCTTGGCCTCCAAAGTAGGGGCAAAATTGAGTGGGTTGAAAATGCCCCCCGGATAGCCAACTTCATTAGGAGGTAAGCTATAGCTCTTGAAGATGGGATCTTGGTTGACACTTCCAGGGTTCTTAATGTCTTGCCACCTTCTGATCTCAACGTAGTGGAATAGAATGAACTCGATCACGAAAAGGGTCGAGGAGGAGGCGAAGTAGTCGGATTTTCCGGCGTCGTACCACTTAGGCACATTGAGAATTCCGATGGATGTGAAAACTTCGGGCAACAACATTCCGGCCACACCCAACATTGCCCATCTGCCGTTCACAAGTTCGGCCTGGACAAACCATTTCAGGTTTTCGGGGTCCTCGGCAAGTCCTAATGGATCAAATCCATTGTCTCCTGGAAGACTGATTAAAAACACAAAAATATCACAAGTTTGTTGTGTAAAAAAATTGTCAAATAAGAGCATAAAGTTTTATGACTAAATAACAGCTCTAGTTCAACTCTAAATCTAATGTTCAGCTCAATTAGAGTTTTTTAGATTTTATTTTAAAAATAAGTTTTTCAAGTAATTATATGTAATAAATTAAGATGTTTAGTAAAGATAATTTTGTAATTATATGGTCAACTAAAAAATTAAAATTAAAAAAAAAAAGTTACAATCTCCTCATTAAACAGTAAAACATGTTATAATTCCTAATATTTTATTTTATAAGGTTGTAAGTTCATCTTATAAGTTTTCAATACCTTATAAAATATTTTAAGGAACTTATTAGCTAGTGTCAAGAACTCTCAAGTCAAGTTTGAGCAAAATAATGATTGGCCGTGACCCACATTATTTATATTCCTAGAGAACATAATCAATTTGGACTAACCATCGTGTTCAACCCTTATGATCGTATGGTCAAAAGTGAATCGGGTACAAAATCAGCGTTAAAAATGCACTAAGATTAAATGACGCACCTGCCATCGAGATAGCCCGGAGAGGCCAACCCTGGTAGCCATTCTCCTTTCTTGGCTTCAACTTTGAACGAATTGTAAGAAGAAACTGCTTGTCTAACAGACACTTCCTTGTTCAATTTTCCAGATGATCCACTCAAGAATCGGGTTTTCGACGTGTATGGCCGGAAAACGGCTACGGAAGCTTGTGTAGCGACTCCGGCCATTTCTTTTTCTATTTGGGATATATTGGAAAGGTGTAGTGAAGGATGATTTTCCGGGCGAGGAATGAATCTTTTGTGTATGCATTTGTATTTCTTTTCAATGGTGCATTTGTGGCGCTGGTTCAAGATTGAATTTTGACTGTTGGATTGCAAGATTTTTGGGATCCAATGGCTGTTATTTGATTGTGGATTTTGGTATAGCCAATGGGAATCCAGGGCTCTTATCCTTATCTGGGTAATCATATCCGCAAATCTATTTCTTTGATGCTGTTGGTCTTTAAGATCACGAGGGGCC
Organism: Buddleja alternifolia; assembly: GCA_019426215.1. Classification (NCBI taxonomy): domain Eukaryota; kingdom Viridiplantae; phylum Streptophyta; class Magnoliopsida; order Lamiales; family Scrophulariaceae; genus Buddleja; species Buddleja alternifolia. The sequence goes on from CM033391.1 coordinate 48,218,438, forward strand.
CTTTTTCTATTTCCAAGTGGCTTCAAGATTTTGATATCTAATAATATGGCTCTGCATATGTGGAATATTTTTTAGACCACTAGCTTGTTGACACTTGTTGAATTTGAAGCTTATGTAGATTATTTGATCTATTTTGTCTATGATACCATCGAGGTTGAAAAATGCTTAAATAGATCTAGTATTCATATGCAAAACGATTAAGATCAAACCATATCAATATTCAACACCATATATAGGGGAAATCAGTTTATTTGGATTGTTTGATGTACGAACACCCTGTCCATATCAACAATTTTCTCATTGGACAAACATTGGATTATTTGATGTATTACAATTTACAAGTAACACATGATTTTTTTTTTATCCATTGATTATAATATTAACTATGGATCATTTGTACGGCTTCCAATCACTCAACACATAACCACAAAGTATAGCATCTAAAACGGAAATAAATCTTCTATTGCAAATGCTGTTGCAATTTTTTATTGCATTTCACATATGAGTGACATGTGTATAAAATACTTTCTTGAATATAAATTTAATATGAATTATACATTTGTCGAGCAGGCATGATATGCAACGCAAGATATAATACCATTTTGCAATAGAAGATCTCGTGTGATCTAAAACACCTAACTGAACATCATGTCTCGTCTCTATGGTCGAAGTAGCTTTAACATTAATTTATAATTTGATTCATCTAAAATTTCATCTAAAATTTACATATCTTGGTTCATCAAGTAATTCATATGTCAGTCGTATTTTCAATTTCAAGAGTAGTTAGTTAAAAATATGATGGGAATAATTTGCCATCTAATATACAAGTTTTTATAAAAATATTATGATAAAAGTATAAGTAAACAATAAACATAAATCAATTATTTAGTAGTAAAAATACAATAACTAGTTACATTATTTTATGAATTGTCGTGCTTGAATCGTTTTTTTTTTAATCTATGTATAAAGATATCTTGTGAGTCATAACATTATTAAATTCATAATTATGGTTGAATAAAGATAACTATTTCACAATAACTATTATTTTTATGAACTATTAATATTTATAACTGGTAATTGTGTACTATTCGTTTAATGCATGTGTTAAATATTTCAACTCAAAAATATTTGTTATGTTCTGGATGCATACAAAATAGCGTTCTCAATTATATGTATATGCTTATATTATACAAACATAATACGAATATTGATCCATATAATTATTTTACGTTGTTGATTTGATATCTAATAAGATAACTCACACCAACTTTACCGAAAGATCTCTAGTTAAGAGTTTAACACTCCAAAATCGAACTCGGTCGGATCTTGAGAAGCTATAGATGTAAATAATGGAAACAAATTAAAATGAGGATAACAAGTAATTAATAATGATAACATATTGATTTGGGTCTAAAATGAACTCGACCCTCCTCAGTGAAACTCGGCTCGAACACGATCGTGAAGCTCCTGAATTGGAACTACCTGAAATCAAAGGACCCTCGTTAAGGTCGAGCTGGGGTTGACCCTAGCGTAAACCCTCCGACGATCAAGTCAGTATAGACTAAAGGATCGAGGTCGCTATAGTAAATGTGGAGTAATGAAAGGCTTATCCCCTTTAGTGAGAAATGGAGTGGGGTATTTATAGGAGAGATCACCTTGTACGGATAGGGATAGGACACGCGTTATGATCTCTACGATCCATGTCTTACCAATCTACGGTTGAGGTTCCGGGTCTTTCGGATCGGACGGGTCGGGTCATATCGAACCCAAACTAAAACGCACGGATCTTGGCCTGTTTGGGGAATAAAGCTAGCTTTAGGGGGGTAATTTTGTCAAAGTGGGTTTTTACCCATATCATTAATCCCCCACTTCATTAGTTAATGTGAAGCACAATCATGAGGTGCAATCATGATTGATGAAGTAGAAAGAAAAGTCTTTTGATCAAAGCAGTTCCTTTGTACTTTCTAGAAAGCATCTTGGCTGTTGATTTTAGACAATTGAACCCTCGCACTATTGCCGAGCCAATCCAAGGTGACGAAGAAAAAGGGAATGCAAGGATGCCAGTGAAGATGGCGAGGCTTGATTGCGTATTGAAGGTCGTCCTTTTAGTTGATCACTTTTCAGATTTAGGATCGACTTCGCATGTCGTCCTATTGAAATTACTCTACAGGTTTAGGATCGACGTCGTTCGTCGTCCTGTTAGTTGATTTCAGATATAGGATCGACTTTGCGTGTCATCCTTTTAGATATAGGATCGACTTCGCATGTCATCCTTTTGATGAATATTCTTCATCTTCAGATAGGATAGACTTCGTTTGTGAACCATCTGTATTAACAATTATACCATTTTTTTTCAGAAATAGGTTCGACTTTTTGTGAACCTTCCGATTTAAGAATTTTCCCTTTTTTAGGGTCGAGTTCATTATGAATGTTCCGACTTAATAATATACCATCTTTTTTAGAGGTAGGGTCGAGTTCATTATGAACGTTCCAACTTAATAATATTCCATCTTTTTCAGAGGTAAGGTCGACTTCGTATGTCTTCCTTTTAAATTTGGATAATTATATCTTTTTCAGAGGTAGGATCGAGTTCATTATGAACGTTCCGACTTCATAATATACCATCTTTTTCAGAGGTAGGGTCGAGTTCATTATGAACGTTCCGACTTAATAATATACCATCTTTTTCAGAGGTAGGGTCGACTTCATTATGAACGTTCCGACTTAATAATATACCATCTTTTTCAGAGGTAAGGTTGAGTTCATTGTGAACCTTCTGTACTAACAATTATACCATCTTTTTTAGAGGTAGGGTCGAGTTCATTATTAACGTTCCGACTTAATAATATACCATTTTTTTCAGAGGTAAGGTCGAGTTCATTGTGAACCTTCTGTACTAACAATTATACCATCTTTTTCAGAAATTGGGTCATGATCCATGTTCCATGAGCAACCATTTCTATTTCTTTATTAAGAAATATTTAAATGTTTGCCAAGTCTTTTTTAGAACTTGGGTCATGGTTCATGGTTCATGAGCAACCATTTCTATTTCTTTATTAAGAAATATTTAAATATTTGCCACGTCTTTTGCAGAACTTGGGTCATGATCCATGGTCCATGAGCAACCATTTCTATTTCTTTATTAAGAAATATTTAAATGTTTGCCAAGTCTTTTTCAGAACTTGGGTCATAGTTCATGGTTCATGAGCAACCATTTCTATTTCTTTATTAAGAAATATTTAAATATTTGCCAAGTCTTTTTCAGAACTTGGGTCATGATCCTTGGTCCATGAGCAACCATTTCTATTTCTTTATTAAGAAATATTTAAATGTTTGCCAAGTCTTTTTCAGAACTTGGGCCATGATCCATGGTTCATGAGCAACCATTTTTATTTCTTTATTAAGAAATATTTAAATGTTTGCCAAGTCTTTTTCAGAACTTGGGTCATAGTTCATGAGCAACCATTTCTATTTCTTTATTAAGAAATATTTAAATATTTGCCAAGTCTTTGTCAGAACTTGGGTCATGATCCATGGTCCATGAGCAACCATTTCTATTTCTTTATTAAGATATATTTAAATGTTTGCCAAGTCTTTTTCAGAACTTGAGTCATGATCTATGGTTCATGAGCAACCATTTCTATTTCTTTATTAAGAAATATTTAAATGTTTGCCAAGTTTTTTTCAAAACTTGGGTCATGATCCATGATCCATGAGCAACCATTTCTATTTCTTTATTAAGAAATATTTAAATGTTTGTCAAGTCTTTTTCAGAACTTGGGTCATGGTTCATGGTTCATGAGCAACCATTTTGAGTTCTTTTTTTAAGTGTAAACAACAATTATATTGATAGTTATGGAGACAAAAAATGTACCTTGTCATAAGCATGTAGCTCGAGTATCATATGCTATTGATTAACTTCGGATTCGTAAGTGCTGATCTTGAGTTGAATCCTTATTTCGCAGGGTCTCGCTTTTGCTTCATGGATCGAGATTTTGGTTGAAGTTCTTCATCAAAATTTGTTGCCTCTCTTTTAGAAGCGGATTTCTTTGCTTCCTGGGTCGAACTTAGAGGATGAAGCTCATTATCAACCTCATGGGTCGAGCCTTTTTTTTTTTGTTTTTTGGGGAAACAGGTTTTGCAGGTAAATGACCTTGATCATTTCCACAAGTGTAGTCGGTTGATGGGTTAGGTTCGTTTGTACCTTATATAGAGTTCGCTCTTCATAATGGTGAAGAGTTGCTTAATGTATGATCCTTTTTGCTGTGACAATCCTCAGGTAGAGTTCCATCCAAATGTTTCTTCAAATCATTCATCCGGCTTGGTTCAACCTCTATTATTACCACTTCAGGTTGATCCTTTTCAGATCTGATTTTCGAGTGTTTAGAGACCATCACTGTAACTTGCTTGCTTTCACTATCTATGAATTTAACTAATTTTTTTATTCTTCCAATTGAGAAATGAGATGTTGTACCTTGTTCAGGTATATCGTCATGCTTCTCTCCTTCAATTCACAAAAACCATCAACCTAGTTTGCAATGAGCTGAGGGTCGGTATATATGTCGTGAGTCATGTAATTAGTGCTTCATATTTTGCCTCATTATTGGCGATTCCAAACTCGAGCTTGATTGCATACTTCAAAAATGACCCTTATGGATCCTAGAGCCAAACTTCTATCCCTTCTCTTTGGGTCGTTGATGAACCATTTACATGAGGCATCCATGTTTTTGTCATTTTTTTGCTCTTCTTAGATCGATGTGACCTTGATCACAAAGTTAGCAATGACGTGATTTTGTTTGCTCTTCTTGGATCGCTGTGACCTTGATCACAAAGTTAGCAATGACTTGATTTTGATGAACCACGACTGTGATAGTCCACATCAAACACTTGTAGCTCGACTGCCCACTTTACCAATTTATTCAAAACTCATGGTTTGGCTAGAACCTGATGTAGTGGTTGCGTCACGAGCATTATGATTCGGCATGATTGGAAGTAAGGTCGGAGTTCTCGCAGAACTGTAACCAATGCTAACGCCCATTTGTCCATTTCAGAATAACTATTCTCTATTTTTTGTAGAATATTGCATGCGCAATAGATCAACCCATGGCCGGTCCCGATCTTTCGAGTTAGTATAGTATTGATAGCACCCTAAAAAATTGCTAAGTGCAGAATTAAAGGTTCATTGAGGATCGACCTCGTGCGCCATGGTAGCGAAGTAAGATAACCTTTAAGCTCTTTCAAAGTTATTTTAAAGAAATACAAACCTTCAAGGTTGGCCTTCCCGCTAGTGAGTCTTTGCACATTTCTTACAGATCGCGGTGGTTCCGTATCAAGCATCGCTTGAATCTTTTCTGGCTTCTCTGGGAGATCTGAGCTTCATCCTTACCTTTTCTTTCTTTTGATAGGAGCTTCGAGCTCACTAAGAGCATTATTTTGCTCTGCTGATCCTCCTTGTAATCTGGATCAAGTTTGCGTGTTATCTTTTCTATTTTTCAGGGAAGTGATATAACACTCTCTCACCATCTTTTGGTCACATCAGACCTCTCTTAAACCCGTCAATGGGGTACTGACCCTTTGAACAGAGAAGTTGGCATCATCCATAGTGATCATCACAGGATCATCCTGAGATCCTACTAAAACACCCCAATCGCCACCATAGAAAATGATCCTCCTCTGTGGCATTAACTGCTAGGATCGACTTATTTTTAAACGTTGGCCTATATGAACTTAACTTCCATATATGCTTTCTTGCATTCACTGAACCTTCATTTGATGGCCTTTCTGCTATCATATTGATTACCCCGTACCTGATTTTTTTTTTAGGTTCAGGATCATCTTACCTGGGCTATTCGTGCCTATTGCCTCTGCATCCATGTCAAGGTTGATGTTTTTGGTGTTGATCATTTCTTGCATGATCATTTATTTGCCTTCTTCTTTCCCTGGATTGACCTCTTTTACACGATCGAGGCTCTTCACGTTGTTGATCCTCGAGGGTTCTATTAACGAATTCCCTCAGGTAACCTTGCTTTATTAGCCTTTCTATCTCATCTTTCAACTGTGAAGCTTTTTCAGTATCATGATCCTTATCCTTACTAAAATTGCAGTACTTGGAATTCATTTTATTTGGAGTTAACCTCATTTTTCTAGGCCATTAGAGCATATCTCGATGCTCAATAGTAAAATTTAAAGTGGTATACTTTTCGTACCTTTGGAGCCTTTGATAGGTCGTTCATGATCTTTTTCAGATCTCGATCCTTGTTCTCGATCATGGTGATCTTTTTCTTCTGATTTCCAACTCTTCCTCTTGGTTGTATCACTCTACCATTATTATCAATTTGGATAACTAATGTTGATGCCAATGGTCCCTTTTTCAGGCTATGTAGAAGTAACTGGAGCAACATATCCATCAAGGTGTCTGGCATCTCTAGAGCTTCGTTGTTGAACATTCGATTGAGACCAGATGCTCTCTAAGATCGCCATTCTCGTGACTTATATAGGCAGGCTCTTCTTCAATGCAAAGTCAATCTTCTGAGGCACATCATTAATTTTTTTCATACATCTTGAGATCTGCCTTAGATCTCACACCTTTCCATTTATTTTGTAGGTCGATCTTTTTCAGATTCGATCTCTGAAGGAGCTTGACTTTGTGCCTTTGCACTTCATCAGAATCACATACTTGTACCCAACACTTATCTGGGGTCTCACGGATCTCGACCTTCTTTGCAATTCTTCCCAAAATTAAGCTATGCTGGGTAGGAGGTTGAGGGTGAACTGAAACATTCTGTGTAGTCAGCGCTCTCTGGATGTGATCCTTCAATAGTTTTGTCTCCCCACTCTTGCATTCTCTGATTGAACTCCATTTCCACCACACGCTATTGGCTCAATAGTTGGAGCTTTAAGCATTACTGGAGGCTCAGTTGCAGGTGGCAGGGATTGAGATGTTGAACCTTCAAAATGGGCTTTATTATCCTTCTTGATTGCACCCTCCACCGATCCTTGAAATTTCCTTGATCTCTGGTAATGTTCCCCAAACGGCACCAACTGATTTGGGTTTAAAATGAACTCGACCCTCCTCAGTGAAGCTCAACTCGAACACGATCGCGAAGCTCCTGAACTGGAACTACCTGAAATCAAAGGACCCTCGTTAAGGTCGAGCTGGAGTTGACCCCAGAGTAGACCCTCCGACGATCAAGTCAGTATAGACTAAAAGATCGAGGTCGCTATAGTAAATGTGGAGTAATGAAAGGCTTACCCCCTTTAGTGAGAAATGGAGCGGGGTATTTATAGGAGAGATCACCTTGTACGGATAGGGATAGGACACGCGTCATGATCTCTAAGATCCACGTCTTACCAATCTACGGCTGAGGTTCCGGGTCTTTCTGATTGGACTGGTCGGGTCATATCGAACCCGAACTAAAACGCGCGGATCTTGCCCTGTTTGGGGAATAAAGCTAGCTTTGGGGGGTAATTTTGTCAAAATGGGTTTTTACCCATATCACATATAAAGTAATAAATTATCTAATGCTTGGGTCACTGGAAAGATAGGTGGACATATCTTTCAAGGTACCATCAGCTACAATTTTTTATATCCACAAAAGCTTCCACTCAAGCCAACTCGGCTAGACCTAGAACCAAACACCCTTCTCTAGTAAGAGTCTCAATATTGATCGAGCACGTAGTTGGGTTTTCAACCTTTTTGTTTAGCTAATATATTGGATTATTGACAATAGCATTAGAAATAAAAAAAGAAATAGGAAAAAACACTAGAAAGCTTTTTAAATAAATCTTTATCTAGAAGTTATTTGTCAATTCAAAACACTTATTTCAAACGATTTTCATTTTAAAATACCAATAGTAAAGTTAAATAAAATTTTGAAATATCCTTTGACTTTTTAGATTAAAATTCACAAAAGTCTTTTCTATGAAGTTGTTTTTTTCAAATTTGATAACTTTTATTGTTCACAAGCTTAATTTTAAATTTTCATTTATTGATATAAATTGGTCTTAAGTTAACTAATATGTTGAACACTCAAGTGTATTTCATAAGAAGAGTGTATTACACTTGCCATATAAATGACAAATTATATTTAAAATTACACATAGGTTTGGCCGAACCGGGAGCAGGTTAGAATTTTCCATTGAGCTAAATATACGAATTAAATGCATAAGAATTTTAATACTTATTTTTAAAAAAATTCTTATTATCCAATTATAAATTTAACAATTAAAAAATCACAAAAAAACCCATCGATCATTTTTTAGTCCAAGCATCGAAATGTAAGCTTTGTCCAGAAAACCATATCAGATTGAGATATTGGTTGAATTGATATTTTAGATTTAATACTTTATTTCTCATTTGTTTTGCATATAAAATTGAATTTCTAATTTCTTTAGTAATATTTTCTAAAAATATAAATCAATAATCCAAAACCATCCCAGGTTGAAAGACGAACTAATCTATTCGATACTCGACTCAAACTCGATTGTGTTTGAGCTCGGTTTGTCAACGTATCAACAAAACTGAAAAACTTTTTCTGTTTGATACATTTTGAAGTTCGGATTTGTTAGGAATGGTAGGTCATCAGAGCACGAAGAAAAAATTAAAACAAAAAATATCAAGAAGCATAAAAACGATGAACAAAGGAATTTAATATGGTTCGGCATAACTTGCCTACATCCACGGGCAAACTCTAGAGTACAATTTTTTATTTCTGAGTCTGACTAAAGAATCACATCAATTACAATGATACAACTCCTATTTATAAGTGAAAGATTTGATATATAAGGAAAGATAAACCCTAATCTAAATAGGAAACACAATTCTATTCTTAGGTAATTAAAAAACCACTTCTAATACAAGTCATCTGCCAAATCACAAGTTAAAACCAATAAGAAAACCAATTCTATGGATTTTCAGCCTAAAAAAAATGTGTCTTTGACTGACTGCCACGAACACCTCGGCGTTTGGCCAGAACGCCGCGGCGTCCACTTGTCGCCATCGGAACGCCGCGGCATTCATCCTTTCAACGTCGTGGTGTTGCCCCTCTGCCGCGGTGTTGACTCGATGAATGCTCGGTTTTTTTATTTTTTCTTTCCTGGCTCCGTTTGGACTTCTCTCTTGGCTCCTCAACTTTCCTCGATTCCAACTTCTCAATCGGTCTTCACAATCCCAATAGGATTGAGCTCGGCTCGATTAGTTAAAATTGTTAAAACCATATATAAAGAAATTAAATTACTCGAGCTCGACCATATTGAGCTAAATAACAAAAAAAAAATGGCTCAACCAAATATTTTGAAATAGTAATTCAAACAACTTGAATATAGGCTAGACTCGTTTACACCCGGGAAGTTAGCAATATTAGACCCCAATTGCATATCACACTACAAAATTAGACCTTTTTAAAAAACCACCTCAATTTTAGACCCCTGTGGGACCCACTCAATTGAAAGTTCTAAAATACCCTTACTAACTCATTTGTTTTAAATTAAAAGAATATTCATTCAAGTGAATGTTCTAAATTGCCCTTACTAACAAAATTGTATCAAAAGAAAAGATAAATTAGTGATTTATGAAATGTCTAAAATATCCTTACATTCAATTAAATTAATAAAAATAAAAGCAAAATCATCTATTTTCCCTCCCATTCCCGCCGCCGCGTTGCTGAGGGCTGAAGTGCTGAGTTTCTGCTGAAGCATATTTCCCCCAATTCAGTCCAAATTTAAGGTTCTTGCTTGGCCCAAATCTTTTTCCCCAATTGATTCGAAATCATGTACAATTGTTCCCTGATTGATATTAACCAAAGAAAACTTGCGACATTGTTTTCATCGACTTCGGAAGACGATTGTTTGTAGTTGTTCGAGGTGCATTTGGAGTTTAATCCACCCGAATTCTTGGTAATTATTTCAATTTCGTTTTTCATGAGTTTTTTGAACCAATTTCGGCTTCTTCTTGTTCATGATTGTGAATGTGTGTAGGATTGTATTTTGTGGTTGATTTCGAAGAATAATTCTGCTGTTGTGCGGTAGGCAATGTAATTGTCATGTGGGCAATGTAGAGAGGTTGAAGAATCCTCGTTAAATAATAGGAATAGCCCTCTCTGTATAATGGTAGTGGTGTATAATTGAATCATAAATAGTTTTGAAAATAGCCCTCGTTAAAAGGAATATCCTTCTATATACTGGTGGTGCATAGTTCGATCATCAATAGTTTCAATAGCAGTAATTTTTTTGTTGTTGTTCATTTTAGGAAAATGTCAGACTATTTGTTGTACTACCGATACGATGGAGAGTGGCAGAAGAAAGACGGAGAATTAGGAGCATATGAATGGATTTCAAGGAATAATTATGAAATGCACAATGCAATAATCGGAGAAGAGGGAGATGATCTTAACGCGATTACATTTTCAAAGCTTCAGGATTTCATATTTGAAAAGGCTCCTTTTAACCGGAATGACTTTGAAATCAAATTGAGTTATACGCCTTTGTCCTGTAAAGGTTTAAACCCTAAATATATTTTGACCGATTTTGATGTAAAATGTTATCTTATGGACCAATGTCGTGTATCCAAGTGTAGAAGCATTCTCCATGTTGAGCTTGTTAAGAAGAGGGTTCCTGTTGAACACAATTGGTTTGATGATGGTAATGGTGTTGATATAGATGGAGTGGATTCTGATAGTGAGGACTCAAGTTCTTATGTGGATGTGGATGTGAATGTGGTTGACGACTATACATCTGCCCCAGGTAGGCCGGCTTTTGTTTTAGATAAGCCGATGTCTCCGCCCATATCTATGGCCTCTTCCCCAACTCCTATCAAACAAAATCCTCCAAGCAATGAAAATTTAGAATCAACTCCCGTTTCGACTCCAAATGTTGAAAATGTCCAATCTACTCCTGCCGCTCCCTCAAGTCCAATACATGCTTCCAGTTCACCTTTCTATTTCTCAAGGGATGACTCAAGTCTAATACATGCTTCCAGTACACCTCTCTGTTTCTCAAGGGAAGACTCAATTCCAATTCTTCGAGCTACGGTTAGTGAACCTATTCCTGGTGAGGTTGTTGAGACCTATAGTTTTGAGGATGGTATAGATCTGCCTATTGGACATGAATTCAGAAGCAAAGATGAGGTGCTCGACGTGGTTTTGAATGCTTCGTTGAAAGCAACTTTCAATTTTAAAAGATCTAAGTCAAACACAAAGATATTCTCTTTTAAGTGTAGGGATCCGGAATGCAAGTGGAGATTGCGTGCTGGAAAGACCGGAGGGTTAGATGTTTTCTCCTTGCGCATTCATAGTAAGATCCATACATGCTCACCTTCAGTGGGGTTTAAAGCAGAAAAAAGTAGCGCATCGCAGGTTTGTAACATGTTGTTAAAGACTTTCCCATGTCAGTATGATACACCGTCGCCAAAGACAATAGTTCAAATGATGGTAAATCAGGGCCTTCATATTTCTTACTCCAAAGCCCTGCGGGGTAAACATCTAGCGAGAAGTACTATCAGGGGTGACCCGGAGGAAAGTTATGCTTTTCTTCCGAGTTATTTGTATATGCTGAAGAAGGTGAATCCCGGTACAGTTACTGACATATGTACAGATGTGGATGGCAAGTTTGTGTCTTTGTTCTTTGCATTGGGAGCATGCATCGAAGGATTTAAGGCCATGAGGAAGGTAATCGTTATTGACGGCACGCATTTAAAGACCAAGTATAAAGGTGTATTATTAGTTTGTACTGCACAAGACGGCAACAAACATCAATATCCTCTTGCTTTTGGTGTAGTTAAAAATGAATGCGATGCATCCTGGTCTTGGTTCTTGGACAAGCTTAGCGAGGTGATACCCGATTCTGAAGATTTGGTCATCATTTCAGATAGAAACGGAAGCATCATAAATACAGTTCCGATAGTGTATCCCAAGGCTTCACATGGATTCTGTGCTTATCATATTTCTCAAAATATTAGGACTCGTGTTAATACCGGCAGGGGTAAACAGAAAAATGAACATCGCGAAAGCGTGTTGGGGAAGTTCACGGCTTGTGCTGAAGCATACACTGTTCAAGAGTTCGGAAAATGTTTTGATGACCTAACAAGAAGGCAACCTCGTACATGCATCAAGTTTCACGAGTATATGCAAGATCTACTCCTTATAAAGGAGCGTTGGGCCAGGTGCTACTTTCAATGTTCACGATACAACATTTTGACTTCCAACGGAGTTGAGTCCATTAATGCTGCCTTGGTTGGTGCTCGATCATTTCCGCTGATTCTTTTGATGGATGAGATTGTGAACTTGATATGTCGGTGGTTCAATAAGCACCGCAACGAATCTTGTGAGGGTGGATCGTCACAATTCCTAACTCCAGAAGCGGAAAGCACATTGCATGCAAGGAAACGCGAGTGCCAGTTCTATATAGCTAAAGAACTTAATAAGTTTGCTGGTGAGTATATGGTCAATCGCACGGGGGCTTTGGATCAGGAAGAAATTTTCTTTGTTGACCTCCAGAAGAAAAAATGTAGTTGCCGAGTTTTCGACATTGACCATCTCCCTTGTGAGCACGCGCTTGCTGCATTTTCTGGTGATGACGCAGAATTGGTCTCTTTATGCTCGAAGTACTACTTGAAGGAATTATGGGCATTGGCGTATTCCCGAACCATATACCCCGTTCCTAATCAATCCACTTGGATCATACCTGATGAAGTAAAGGCCATTCGGGTGGTACCTCCGGACTACACGAAAAGGCCTGGAGTGCCTCAGTTTGTTAGAATGGAGGCAGGTGGACAGAAGGTTCGGAAGAAGTCAAAGAGACAAAAAGATCCAAGAAAGTTCTAAATAAACTGAGCTATGGAGAGATAGAGATGTATGATTTTTTATTTCCTTATGTTTTAATAATTTGATTAATAGTTGGTGTAAAACCAGGATGGATTAATCAATGATTGTTTCTCCAATCCAACTGGTGGGAACTATAATGTTGTATTTTTTCAATCATATAATGTTGTGTTTTTTCAATCATATAAGCTTGTACTGAATAAAATAGCAAGCTTGCTTTAAATTAGGTTTGGTTTTTTTTTGTGTGTGCTTAATTTCTGGCTATTCATTTTTGTGCTTTAAATGCTCGTTTGCATGTGTCTTGATGTTGAACTGTTAAATTGGAGATTTTTTGCAACAAGTTATGGTGATGCGGGGAAGCATGTGGCAGAATTAGGCAGGCGAATCTGAATAATCTGAACAATATACATACATATAAAATACTGGTGACATACAACTAATCAACTATATACAAAATCTAGGAAAGAACAGTACTGATTTTACACTCAAATACTGGACTGATGAATGATCAGTCCAACTGATAGACCAGCCACAAATATGAAAATTGCAAGCAGAATCAAGGCAACGATTATGAAACAACACATTAGGGAGAACCCCCTACTAGTTAGGCTCAATTCAGTTTGCAGCGGCTTGCCAAATCTAACAGTCATACATATATTCTTTTCCGTTGACCGGTCAATGGCTGAATCAAAGCTCGGGCAAGCAGTGGCGGAACCCTTGTCCTTACTAGACGAAGCACCTTGCTCTGTCTGCGTTGGGCGGACGTTATTGTCCATAAAACTTGGCTGTGGTATATGAGGATTTTCGTCATGGTATTCATCGCACCAAAGATAACAATCTGTATGTCTTTTCCAGCCGGGACATCGATAAAAGTAGCGGCCTGGATTTTTTGTATCCGGTCCGGCACGGTGAATAATCATTCTGCCTCGCCCGCACTTACAAGTAGGTGACCAAGATCCCTCCATGATTCAGTAATTTGATACCGAGACGAGATAGGAGAGGGAGAGAGACGAGAGAGACAGTAAATAGTGAAGAGGGAAGAGAAGAGAGAGAGAGAGAAGGGAAGTGGAGAGAGAGGGATATTGTGGAAAATGGAATGTTGGATCTGGATATTGGATAATGAATAATAGGAATAATATAGATGCTGGGAATAATATAAGAAACCTGTTTTTCTTCTTTTCCCGCGTTTTTATTCAAACTTTTTCGGATTTCCCGCCTTCACCATTCTGCCTAGTATACTGAATATACCGGATAACCATTCGTCCGGTATATCTATCATTCTGCCTAGTATACTGCATATACCGGATCAATATTCGTCCGGTATACCTATTCTTTTTGGACCTATTAAATTAAATTCTTATTGCAGCTGAACCTATAAATATATCCTAAACACTAATTTAAATTAAATTCTTATTGCATCAACCAATCATATGTGAATTGGCGATGGATTCACTTCCAATTGTTTTTCCAATCTGCCTAGTATACTAAGTACAACATATAAACATGTTATTACTAGGTATGGGAAACTATTAACATTAATTAGTCGTAGAAGCATATATGAAATACATCAATTGTTCCACATTCAAATATGCATTGTTGCACACGGTATATTTTAATAAAACATCACAAAATTTAGGTTCACATTACCTCTGATCGATACCCTAAACCCTAAAACTCGATACCCTAAACCATGTGTATTGCTGCCGCCAATTGTGGTGTAATCCATTCCCATATTATTATTTGAAGCAATTTTAATGTTTTAGCTCTGTCCTATTTCAACCAATCATATGTGAATTGGCGATGGATTCGCTTCCAATTGTTTTTCCAATCTGCATAGTATACTGCATATACCGGATCAATATTCGTCCGGTACACCTATCATTCTGCCTAGTATACTAAATATACCGGATAACCATTCGTCCGCTATATCTATCATTCTGCCTAGTATACTGCATATACCGGATCAATATTCGTCCGGTATACCTATTCTTTTTGGACCTATTAAATTAAATTCTTATTGCATCAACCAATCATATGTGAATTGGCGATGGATTCACTTCCAATTGTTTTTCCAATCTGCCTAGTATACTAAGTACAGCATATAAACATGTTATTACTAGGTATGGGAAACTATTAACATTAATTAGTCGTAGAAGCATATATGAAATACATCAATTGTTCCACATTCAAATATGCATTGTTGCACACGGTATATTTTAATATGTGAATTGGCGATGGATTCACTTCCAATTGTTTTTCCAATCTGCATAGTATACGGCATATACCGGATCAATATTCGTCCGGTATACCTATCATTCTGCCTAGTATACTGAATATACTGGATAACCATTCGTCCGGTATATCTATCATTCTGCCTAGTATACTGAATATACCGGATCAATATTCGTCCGGTATACCTATTCTTTTTGGACCGGTATACCCATTCGTCCGGTATAGCTACCCTGAATGCCCCGTATATGCGTATACCGGATCAATATTCGGATAGTATACCTATCACTCTGTCCGGTATACTGAATATACTAGATAACCATTCTATCGGTATATCTATCATTCTGCTTTGTATACGGGTTATACCGGTTCAATATTTATCCGGTATAACTACCATTCTGGATACTGGATAGCAATATTCTACCATCAAATGAATGTCAAATTGGGTATACAATAGCAATATTTTCAGTATATATATTACATAAACGAGAAACGAAGCCGTACATTTTCCGATAATCTTGGAAACAACCTTATCGTCCTAATTTTTTGCTGACATATATGTCGGTCAGCAGCAAAAACGTTGTTGCACACAATATTTACCCATTGCAACTGAAATGCGTGCAATAACACGTGCATAACGTAGCTCATCTCGGATTCAGTGCCCGTGAAATTTGTTACGTTCACCACCTCCAAATTGTCCAATCCCAACTCACCCAAATTCCACTCTTGTACATATTGACCAACCGTTGTGGGATTGTTTACCAACATGTCACTCGGCTACAAAACAGGTAAAAACAGAAACCATTTTATTGACGGAATATTCGATATCAAAGTGTTAATTAACCATGTTATAATCAACAAATCATAAAATGTAGAATATTACCATCAAATTAATTGAAAATGTTTCCAAGTTCGGACATCTACTAATCATCACCAGTGTCATTGCGAGATGATCGATCTTGTTCAAACATGTCATATTTAAGCTGAACATGACAAAATAACAAGACGACACACGACGATGTAGACCAGCCACGCTGGCCAAAACCTACCAAAGTACTGAAAACGTAAAATCAACAACAATTTCATAGATTTAATGCACACAGATATCAAAATCAATGAGAGGTATACCTGTCCGAAAACCATCGACACATGAGCGTCATTGGTAAGGAATAATTCTTTAACCATTTTAACAACCTCTCGATGGAAAAGGTTATCAGTGCAATTGCTTTCAAAGTCCATGGCATCACCACGTAATATCCATTTGAAGGTACGAGCTCTGGACACTTGCATATGCCCCGACACGCCCTGATTTTGGGTCATTAAAATAACCAACGAATCTAAATTTGGGATCGATAGCCGAGTGTTGATATTGCTCTGGCCTTGGTTGAAAGCCATTTTTATTATTTTCAAACAGGGAAAATTACCCAAAAATTCATGAATATTTTCAAAATCACAACTAAGTAGTTGCAACTCCTCTAATGTGGAAAACCATTTTGAATTCTTAAGGCCAAACCTATTGTCAATCATTACTACACGCTTCAATACTAATTTTTTCAAATTTGGCAATAAGATTCCATCCTCCCACATAATAACATACTTAGGCAGGGATAGTTTGAGATCAACAACAGTGTGTGAGTAAAATAGGGTGCTAGGGAGAGAGTTTAATAAACGACCAACTACTTTGAGTTTTCGAACATGGTGATCAACACCAAATAATACCCAATCTTCCCTAATACGGTCGCCACTTCCCTCCCCCCTACCAAAATCAAGTATCAAAGTATGAACAACACTATTGTTATGTTGTTCAATCGTGCGATTAACAAAATCTGAAAATCTAACCCTCTATACAAAAACATATTATGATGTAAAAAAGCGCCATGATTGAACTCTAGTTTAGGGATTGAGTACCAAAGATGTTGGAAATGTTTTGATATAAATCCCAACCTTGATGCCTCCACCACTGATTGTTTTGATAGCCGATCCATAATGTGAAAAATCACATCAGGAGGAAGCACACTTAATCTATCTTCAATATCCATGGTAGATTTCCTAAATAAATAAAGGTAGAAAGTGATAGTGAGTGAAGCTTCGGGTGACTGAGAGTGAGTGAAGCTTCGGATGAGTGAAAAATGATGGGTAAAATAAGTGAGGAAGGAAGAAAGGTAGAAAGTGAGAGAGAGTGAAGCTTCGGATGAGTGCACAGAGAAGAGAGATGGTGAAAATGTTTTGATAAAGGGAGGCTACACGGATTTCATAAGTGAGGAGAGGAAGGGGAAACCGCAGGGGGCAGGGGGGAAGGAGTTTAATAAATAAATTAACCTCTCATCTAACAGCTGTCAAAAACTGAAGCATACACTAATATGGTGGGAGGGTGAACGTGTGCTGTGAGGCGTTCAAACTTCTTCTCACCCAAACGAATGTGATAACTTCCCCACATTTATTATACTGTTTTGAATGACCACTAGTATAGCTAGTATAACTATTATACTGCCATGTATTGAATAAATAGATGGGATGGATGGGATTGAGAACAACCCACTTCAATAATGCATTAAATTTCATCTTACTTTTTTACCAAACAAAAAAATCTATCCACTAATGGCCAATAAGTTTTTAAATACCGTCCAAAAAAATCTATCACACTAATGCTAAATGTGAATTACAAGTTAACAAAAATATAATACAAACCAATAAATTTTAAGGAATATACTAGTTATACTTGGTACCAATCTGGCCCGTATACGGATAATACTAGTTATACTGCATGCCAATCTGATACAATACATTAAAAGTATCTACAAGTTAATAGCAATTTCATTGTTCATCAATCTACTCTCAAGTTCAAAATCTCCTTAACTACCCTCTGCTAAAATATGACATGTCAGCCTGTCCAAAACAAAGACCAATGTCAGCCGAACTACTACAAAAGTCGGCGTACTTGATCATGAACATTCCACAGTCGTAGTTATTTTCCTGTCGAGGAAGGTTCTTGGTGTACTCGTGATTCCACAAACTCAGATCAATGGTTTCTCCACTCTTCTGCTTCACCTCATCAACAAAATACATAGCAAGAAATTTCAAAACTTCTTCATCCTGTCCACCATCAGAATCAAGATATTGGAGCTTTTGTTCCTTTTTGTTGATAATAGCTAAACACCAATGATCGGGTTTGTGAATAGGCACAAAATTTTTTTCACAATCAAGGAGGTGATATCCCAGATTGGTCGGGGTGGTCCAATCCTCGACAGTTTTGAAATCATATACGCCATTACGAACCAAAGCGGTGTAAAAGAAAGTGTTAAAATAGTGGCACTTTAAAAATTTGGATGGCTCCCTCCTCTCTCTTTCTTTCAACAATTGAAAATACACATTAATCACATCAGAGTTGAGCCAATCTCTTGCCAGAAAACACCGTAACTGTTCGCCGGTAATCTGAATATTAGAGTGAGTCACCAACACTTTTTCAGAACTTGAACGGGTCAAGGCTTCGGAAACAACATCTTTTTCTTCTGGAGTAAGAGGCACAAAAAAATCCCCAGCCAAATCATTCTCCGCCGGTTCTGTACCAGAATTTGGGCCCGACTCCACCTGGGGTTCGGAAAAACATGTTAAACAAAAAGATGAATTCACACAGTGGAATATTATCAAAAACAAATACTAATACTAATACAAGTACTAGTACTAACAGAAATACTAATACTGAATAAAATTACTAATACTAATATTGTATACAAATACAGTACACATAATACTATAAACAAACACAGTGCAGCAAATACAATATTACAAATACTAATACTAATACAAGTACTAGTACTAACAAAAATAAAAATACTGAATAACATTACTAATATTGTATACCAACACAGTACCCGTAGTACTACAAACAAACACAGTCATCAAACCAAACCAACTAATAAAACCATTACACATAATGCCATATTACATCTTACGTACTTTCTTCTTCTTCTTCTTCCTTGCATCCGGATTGGTAAATGGAGATTTTTGGTACTTGGATTTCTTTGTCATCCTCTTCAAATAAAACTCAGATTCTTCTTGTACAACTACATCTACGATGGGATCAGGACCTACAACCACTCCACCATGATTAAAAAGGACCATGGCTAAACCATCAACTTTATCCTCACCAAGTCCTTCACCTGCATCCCCACCAATTCCTTCATCCACATCCTCAACAACAAAATCATCCTTATCACCACCGACCCCTTCATCCTCACCAAGAACCCCATCATCATCATCCTCATCACCTCCAACCTTTGTTGAAAGGTCTTTTAACACACTTTCAACCTTTTCTAACCTTTCACTCATACCAATACTGTTTTGTGATAACAAATCAATCTTTTGTGATAACAAATCACCCTTTGCTATTAACTCACAAAGGACTTTCATAACCATATCATTGGTATTCATGGGAATGGATGAAACACCAGGAACACTGTCCTGTGCAACTTTGCCTGCCTCACATTCAACATTTTCCTTTTCAGGTCTTCTACCTTCATCGTCGATTATGGTTGCAATTTTACTCACTGGAAGAATGGAATGTCGAGATTCCAAATCTATTCGGAAAATGTCATCAAATATAATTCTACCTCCTTTCTCGAGTATTTCGGTCCATAATTTCGTGGTGGGGTCATGGACCTTGCTGTTGGCATGATCAAAAGGAGCAAAGTTTTGCATGTGGTCTGTTACCAGTTCCTCCGGCGTGGCTTGAAGTAGGCTTTTAATATCCTATCAAACAAATAAACAAATAAATATAATAGAATTAATACAATTCATTATAAAAGGCGAAGATTGATACGCAAATAACAAAATTTATAAGGTTTGAGATTTTAACATTTCAAATTGGCAATGAAAATACTAACCTGGGTGTTTCCAACCAACATAAGAATTTGAGACAAGGTGGGATATTGTCTCTTGTGAAGAAGTTTAGTGGTCCACTTGCACATTCTCGGCAATTGTCCGCGCATATTCTCCCTCAACCGCCCAATCATTGGTGAGAGTACGGGTATACACTCGAAAGGAAGAAGCTAACATAGGAACAAAAAAGATATTATCAAATATTCACATAACAGTAAGTCGACAATTAACAATGAAACATAAAAACCAAATTTACCATAAGTGGGAGAACAAAACAACGAAAGTTGCACTGTGGATTTGCCGCAACCAATTTTTTCTTCAAGTCCAAGGTTTTCAATTGGTCCATCATAACAGAATAAGAAAGCCTACCCCATGGATAAGTTTTCGCAAACTCAAGGTCATCAACAATTGCAAGAAGACGGGAGTCAATTGGTGAATCATCATGTGGCGGGATAAAAAAAACAGAAACCAACAAATACAATAACGCAAGCTTTAACTTGTCGGATGGAAGGATCTCTAATGTTTTGTCACTGGAACTACTCGCCACCTTCTTCGCAGCCTTTTTCAAAGACTTTCGACGAGTTCTAGAACGGTCTACTTCTCCACAGATCACACACTTCTTAAGTTGTTCCCTAAGAATTTTAACGGTGGCTTTAGGGCTAAGGTATCTACGACTAAAATTATCATCCTCCACAACCTTTGAAGCTGCAGGATACCGGGAGCAATTCAACCCGCTCATAATTGCATGCTCCAACAAAGAGTAACGAATAGGAATGCCATTTACAACAAACCAAATTTCAGAATGGTCTGGAGAATCCACTATTCGTGTTAGAAGCATCCACAGAGGAGTTAATACCATGTCCATGTCCGAAGCAACGTCGAATAATGGGGCAAATTGAGAGTTTTGAAACCACATTATACCATCAGGATGGTCACTTAAACACTCTTCAATATACTTAAGATCCTCTTTCAATTTGCATTTGCTGCCAACTTTACACTTCAAGTTAAATTTATCGGGACTCAATGTAAAAGTGGGCCGAGGGATGTCGTTTGGGTCGGAAACCTAAGACAAAATTCAATTCAATTACTTATAAACACAAACTGATATAACCCTATATCAAGATATACTTCCTAATTGCCCTGAAACAACACGCTTCAACAAAAACATTTGTCAAATTTAACGACTAAACTTTTATACCATACAAAAAAAAATCAGGTTATCCAACAAAAATCAACAATTACCAACCATAAAACCTAAAACACAGTCAATAATACATCACACACAACCCAAAAAAGCTACATTTATAAATTTTGCTAAAAATATAAAATACTTCGAAGCTAGTTCACTTACAGGGGGTGTGGAGGAAGTTCCAGGGCCGGCTGAAGCCACTTCACGTTGGCGTTTGGTACCCGATGAGGAGGAAGCAGCCATTGATCGATAATGGGACTAAACAATAATGGTTTAACAATCAAAATTACAAAATTAAAATAATTTCACAAAAACCCTAGAATTGCGAATCTGGCTTCAAAATTCAAATTACCTTGGGGAAATGAAGAAGAGGTAGGAGGAGGACGTTGATGAACAATTATACTAGATTTACTTGGCTTCTTTCCTCCGATATACTGTATAAATATCGGCCGGTATGGTTCTTGTGCTTTTTCCCTTCTCCTCTGCTCTTCCCCCTTGATTTTTGCCCGTTCGGACTTTCCCTTTCAACTTCAAGGCCAAATGTTTTCAGAAGTACGGTTTCGAAAGTTGCCACACGCTTTTACACTTATTTTGGCTCAAAGGGCTTAAATATAATTACATAATACATTAAATCAAAAAAAAAATGGAAAACAAGAAACGCTGAAGCGTTTCTTTTCTTTGGGAGGGATTTTTACTGGAGGGTATTATAGGCACTTCACACCAAAAGTGCCCTTCTCACTATTTAAAAAAAAAGAAAAGAAAATTCCAAACATAAGGAGTTTAATATTGCAACACCCATGCAATTGGGGTCTAATATTGCTAACCTCCCACATTTACACCCCCATTTGCCACTGAGCCGCCCCAGTTCAATTCACAATCCCTGAGCCATCCAGCAGGATCCACCTATCCAGCCACCGGCCGCCGTTTCCCTGACGCCGGAGTTAATATCTGCGTCCATCTTTCCTCTCTTTGCGTGTTCTTCTATTCAATCACCAACCACACCATTTCTGCTCGAAAGTTACAGCTTTGCTGCTCTCGTCCGAGCCGTGACGACTGCAGAAGGATTGTTGAGCATTCAGGTAAGAGTTTTTTTCCAGTTTATCCTTGTTCATTTCTTGATTAAATTCCACTAATTTCTGTGGTGTTTCTTTTTGGATTGTCAAAGTTAGGGTTTTGCACAAAATAGCATAATAGTTAACATTAACTTTCATCCGGGGAAGCAAGCATTCAGTTCTAAGGTTTATTAGACTTCGGATTGATTGTATAGATTGATATTGATCTGTATGTAGTTAGTTTTTATTCTGAAAGTATTAGTCATAATAAAGGTGGACATGATGGTTGATGAAGTTGGTACGTTAATTGAAACAGAGTGCCCGCATTTTTTTTTGTGGGTCATAGTTTTTTGGGTTTCTTTCAATTAAGGTATGAGCAGCTAATGCAATGAAGTATACTTACAGATCGAATACGCGATTCAGTCGTTACTTATGAAACCCATATCAAGATTCAAATGCTATAGCATTATCTTGCCAGCGATCTCGGTCCCTCTATCACTGTTAGGCATCTCTCTTAAGCGCCCAAGATTCTATTTTGTAGCAGCAACTGAATGGAGGACAGGACCAAGTACATCGTCGATTAATTATTTAGATATAGTCAATGACTTCACCACATGGTGCCATCAGAGGGATCTTCCCAAAGCAATGAAAGCGTTGGATTCGATGCAAAAACATAGATTATGGGCTGATTCAGTTACATATGCGGAGCTCATTAAATGCTGCATATCTCATGGTGCTATCAGACAAGGCAAAAGAGTTCACCAGCACGTTTTCTCCAATGGCTATGAGCCCAAAACTTTCCTTATAAACACATTGTTGAACATGTATGTGAAATTCAATTTACTGGATGAAGCACAATTCTTGTTTGATCAAATGCTCGACAGAAATGTTGTCTCCTGGACAACTATGATTGCTGCATACTCTAATTCAGAGCTTAATTATAAAGCCTTGGAAATGTTGATTATGATGCTTAGAGATGGTGTTAGACCCAACATGTATACATACTCTTCGGTCCTAAGAGCATGTGAGGGGTTTTCCAACCTCAAACAACTTCACTGCTGCATAATTAAAGTTGGTTTAGAGTTTGATGTTTTTGTTAGAAGTGCTTTGATTGATATTTATTCTAGATGGGGTGACTTGCAAGCAGCACTTTACGTATTTAACGAGATGGTAACTTCAGATCTGGTCGTTTGGAACTCCATTATTGGTGGGTTTGCTCAGAACAGTGATGGTGATGAAGCCATGAATCTTTTTATAAGGATGAAGAGATCTGGTTTCTGGGCTGACCAGTCAACTCTAACAAGTGTTTTGCGAGCTTGCACTAGTTTAGCACTATTGGAACTAGGTAGACAAGTTCATGTTCATGTCATTAAGTTTAATCGAGATTTAGTACTTAACAATGCACTTTTAGACATGTATTGTAAGTGTGGTAGTTTGAAAGATGCTAACTACACATTCACTCTGATGGCTGTAAAGGATGTAATTTCTTGGAGCACCATGATAATAGGCTTTGCCCAGAATGGTTACAGCCGGAAAGCTCTTGATTTATTTGAGGCGATGAAATCTTCAGGGACAAAGCCAAATTACATCACAATTTTGGGAGTTTTGTTTGCTTGTAGCCATGCGGGATGGGTGAAAGATGGGCAATATTACTTTGAATCGATGAAGATGCTTTTTGGTATTGATCCTGGAAGGGAGCATTATGGTTGTATGGTTGATCTTCTTGGTAGAGCTGGGAAACTTGAAGAAGCAGTGAAACTAATTCAACAAATGAAATGTGAGCCAGATGCGGTGACATGGCGAACTTTACTTGGTGCATGTAGAGTTCATCGTAACATGGATTTAGCTGAGTATGCTGCCAAAAAAGTTTTGAGCTTGGATCGTAATGATGCTGGAACGTATATACTCTTGTCTAATATCTATGCTAACACTCAGAGATGGGAAGATGTTGAAAATTTGAGGAGGTTGATGAGGGATGTAGGAATTAAGAAAGAACCTGGATGTAGTTGGATCGAGATAAATAAACAAGTTCATGCTTTCATATTGGGTGATAAATCTCACCCACAGGTAAATGCTATTTATGGGGAGTTGAACCAGATCATTTGGAGATTAAAGGAAGAGGGTTATGTGCCAGATACAAATTTTGTCTTGCAGGATCTTGAAGGAGAACAGATGGAAAACTCGCTTGCATACCACAGTGAGAAACTGGCAATTGTTTTTGGTATGATGAGTCTTCCAAAAGGGAAGACGGTTCGAATCAGAAAAAATCTCAGGATATGTGGCGACTGTCATGTTTTTGCAAAACTGTTGGCGAAAATGGAGAATCGAAGCATTGTCATTAGGGATCCTATACGCTACCATCATTTTCAGGATGGAGCTTGCTCTTGTGGTGATTACTGGTAGGACAAAACGAATGCAGTCGCAAAGCTTTTTTATCACATGACGGTAGATATTTAAGGACAAGTTGACAATAATGGTCTTACTCAGTCCAAGTATGCAACTGAGATTTTAAAATCCATTGTAAGTTAAATTTTTCTTGTGGCACTTCTCCCTAATGAAACGTATGAAACTCAACTTGATATGCTTGTATCCAGGGATGGGAGGACAAATTAATGCTGAAGTTGCTGGAAAGAATGTTTGTTCTCAAGATATGTTGCTTCGCAAGTCCTTTGATGGTGAGAATATGTTCACAGCTCTAATCTATGCTTAATTTTTTTTTTTTGGTGGAACAACAAGCAAAAGAAATAAAAAAGATACAAAAGACAATGAGCTAACAGACGCTCAACCAAAAGAAACAAGCTCCTCCTTCAGTATTTCCAGAAGGCTTTCCGGGGTTTCATCCCATAACTCAATCCTATTTGATTGCTCATGTCCAAGTTTGGCTAGATGATCCGCACAAAGATTCCACCTGAAGTTTGGCTTCAATGTGGGCCGACCCGGTGCGAACAGGATTGCCCTGCCCAATGTGGTTAAGGGATATCTGTGATTTGGACTAAAAAAAAAAAAAAGGAATTTTAACAAGGGAAACATTGAGTAGATTTATGCATGCAGAAGATGTGAGTTTTGTTTTGTGTGGTGAGCAGTTGGGAGTCTAGTACTCATTTGTTTTTTTTATTGTAAATGGGCAAAGGATATGTTGATGAGAGTAATGCAGTGGTTAGAAGTGACCAATTGGCCTATTCAGTTTAATAAATGGAGAAGATGGCTTCAGTTTGCATTTGCAGCTCGGAAATTCAGAAAAGGGGTGCTGATTGCTGGTGTGACAGGGGCTATATACAATACTTGGACTGGGAGGAACAGAAGGGTCTTTACACATAAAATGAGGACAACAGAATCTGTATTTGCATAACTTAATAGAGATTTAGTATTGAGGCTGGATGGGTGCAAGACAAGCAGGATAAGGGAAAGAGTTAAAGTTTACTTGCATGATATATTGTTGACACAGATTAGTAGATAGACTTATATGTATGTAGTATAAAACACGTGCGTTGCAAGTGATAATCCTTTTTTTTTTTTTTGTACAATTTTTGTTAAGTTAACTTTAATAACATAGTAATGTTAATTGTAATAATCAAATTATAAGTGAAAGTACCGTAGATACGTGGACGAGTATTTTAAATGAAAATTCAATGTTAATCCAGTTTAAATAAATTATCGATATTTAAATAGTTTTTAGTAGTTGCTTGATCTTACCTTTTTCGTTTTTTTACCAATTTCTCTTTCCAAACTGTTGCTTCATCAGCTCAACACCCACATATGTTTTTAATCGTTCTCAAATAAGTCTCAATTCATTATCTTTTGTGCTGGAAGTTTCTTCGATTTGAATTATTTTCCAGTATCCTTCTTTTTATCCTTCATTTTATATGCAATTCCAGTGTAATTTTCTTCTATCAGTAAATGAAGGATTTCTTCATACTATTCCACATTTTCGTTTTCATCGATCAACTTGATTCTATAACCTAGTTCGTTTTTTTCTTGCTTTGTTTTTTTTTCGTTTGCTTTTTTGTTGCTACTACATTCTTTGGTACTCTCTTTGTTGTTTTGGATTAGATGTACCATATCTTCAATTGCTTTACTAATGGCGGAAAAGATTTGATTATGGGCTTCATTTTTTTCATGCTTGAGGAGAAAGTTGCATTGTTTCTTGTCTGATTTTCCACAGCCTAGAATCATTGTTCTCAAACCCGGACCGGACCGGCCAATCCGACCGCTCCGGACCGAAACCGGTCAATAAAACGGTCCGGTTAACACTCGAAACCGTTTTCGACTCAAAACTGGCGGTTTTCGTCGAAAATCGTCCAACCCGGAGGTTGGACCGTTCGACCCGTTCGTGTATCAAGTGAACCGGGCGGGTCTTAAATTTGAATAAAATTTGAAAATCAGGTCTGAAAATTAAACCTATTTTCCCCCAATTCAAAATTCCCCTCATTCCCTTCTCTTCACACAGCAAGCAAAAAACTAGGAGAGGAACGCAGAAGCCATTCAAACGCCAAAGCTTCTTGCTTGTGAGTCTCTCTCGCGCGCGCTCTCTCTCTCTCTTCTCTCTTATGTTACAGTTAGAAACCAGTTTTAGAACTCTTTGTATTAGGTTTTGTAATCGATGGGATATGTTAAAAAGAGTATGAATGTAGTGTTTAGCTTTAGAGATTGAGAGATGAAAACTTTTATATTTCACAAAAGCAGAAGCTTGGAGCAGCAGACGTTTCTTTCTTGGAGAGGGAAAATAAAATCAACTTAATGAAAATAACGAAGGCTATCGGCCTTATATATTTGCTCAACCCTAAACCACAAAGACTCCTTAAGATGGGCTAAACAATAACAAGGCCCAACATAATTGAGTTATTGGGCTTGAATAAATAAAAGGCCCAGATGACCCTTTTTTCATATTTCTATATTTTGTATAATTATTAGTATATTAATTATTATTTATTGCATAATTATGATATCACCGGTTCGATCGCGGTTGACCCGACAGTTGAACCAGTGACCCATGACCCGGTCACTTTTCCAGTTCGATGTCCGGTCCGGGTTTGAGAACATTGCCTAGAATTTGTTATTGATAAAATTGAATAATTAAAGTAAATGCTATTTGATACCTCAGAAGTCGAGTCCATGCACTAGGGTTGTAAACGATTCGAGCTCCAGCAGAGTCTGATGAAATTTCCAGGCTCGAGCTCGAGCTTGATTATTCTTTCTTGAGCTCGAGCTCAAATTCGACGAGCCTCATTTTCTAGGGTTTGAGTTCAAGCTCGAAGTAGATGAGCCAAGCTCGAGCTTGAAGTAAAAATTAACTTAATATTTTTTTTAGAAAATAAAATAAAATAAATTTTGTTTTTTTGCATATAACAATACGTTAATAATGTATAGTATACATTATTCAGATAAACAATTAGTATTATTAAAATAAATAATAAGTAAATATCTTATATTCAATACGTATTTAGAAAATAGAGGAGAGTGTCATGAAAACATGATTTTATTAAATTATTTTATAGAAAAGTATATCATATCAACTAAAATATATAATCTTATAAATGTTGTTTTGCACGATTTAAATAAAATAGAAAAAAACAAACTTAAGTATTATTAAACTATGTTGTATATAAAATTGTAAGTATTATTTTTATGAAATTTGAGTACTTTTAGTTGTATATTAAAAAATAATAAAATAATAATAATAATAAAAGCTCGGCTCACGAGCATATGAACAACTATAAGTGAGTTCGAGCTCGATTCACGAAAAAGCTCAAGTTGAGCTCCAGTCGAGCCGGCTCGACTCACCTTATGCAGCGAGACACACCAACATTATTGGCCATATGTTGGCAATGGTTTAATTTCTTTTTGTTTGCAATTTCTGTATTCTTCCCCGTGTATTGTTTAAAAGATTGATCGCACGCTTTGTTTGCAATTTCTGTATTCTTGCCCGTATATTGTTTAAAAAGATGATCGCACACAGCTGATGCTAGTTTCATACCATGGTGTCAATAAGTGTGTCATCGTCTCAGGCATTGGCTTTGAAATAATAGTATGAATGCTTTAATTGTTCATATATTTAGTAATTCTTTATGTAGTAAAACAAAATATTATATGCCTAAACTCTCAAAGATGAAACCGTGAATTAATATATGACGGGAAATCAATTTAAATCCTAATATGCTTTATTTTTCCATCTAATCCCAAGTAAAACAATTCTATAATTATTTTTGTTATTTTAGTAATTTATACTCATTATTGTTTATATGAACGTTAGCATCTTAATATGTGGAGAAAAATGAACAATTAACATGATTTGAGATTTTCTTTTGCATCACATGAGGGGTTGAAAAATAAAGTTGTTACATATGTCATTTGAATCTCCCTTGTCTCATAAACAATTAGTACTTTATTATATTCTTTAAATCCAAAGATGCAATATATATAGTTCTAAATAATTTCACTTTTAGCATGTAGAATGTAGAGAGAACTACTAAGAACTAGGGGTGTACATAAATTCGCCCGAACCGCTTAACCCGAGCCGATTCGCTCGAAAATCGCCGGTTTAGAATTATTAAATAATAGTGACGGGTTAAAAATATTGCAACCCGTCACTTTCGGGTCAGGTGGTGGGTTTAATAATTGTAACCCGCCTAACCCGCAACCCGACCGCTAATCATTTATGTTACAAGTATAAGTATATATAGTTAAAGATTAACACTAAACTTTGAAAACTATATATACACATATACTCTCTAATAAGAGTGGTTTATTCATATTCATGTAACATATTTTTTTTTTAATTTGAGCAAACAAATTGACTCGTTTGAACTCTTATTTTTATTTGATTTGAACGAAAAATTTATATGTATATGTATATTTTGATGATAAATTTACAAAAAATATTAATTTTATTAATATTTTAGAGTTCTTTACTCATTAGAAATCATGGTAATATGAATTTTATTTAATAACACCACTTATTTGTGTATTTCTCACAAACTCAATTTTTTGTAGTTAAATATACAAAAAGTATAATAATTAATTTCTTACTTACTAGTTATAACTAAAATTAAGTTGTAAAAATTATAACTATAATTTAATAATCCACCAACCGGCCCGTTAAAACATTAAATCCGACCGACCCGAACCGCTTGGTTTGAAAAGATAATTATGCATTTTCGGTTTAATATTTTGTCAACCCGCACATATCGGGTCGGGTTAATTTTTTTGTAAAACTGCCCGAACTTGACCGTGTACACCCCTACTAAGAACCCTTAAGACAAACTTAGGCAATGTTTGGTTATGTTTCCATGTCATGTTTGGTCCAAAATTCTCATCAAATCATGTTTGGTTCACAAAATATTTGTTCAAAAATACATTACTTTTTTGGTAAAAACAAAACATAATAATTATTTTCCATCTTTCTACATCTACTTTGTCCCTACACTTCTCTCTATGTGCTCTCTCTCTTCTCTCTCCTCTCTAACAGACAAAAGTTTCATGATTTGACTGCTACAGTAACTTTTGTTCCCTCTGAAAACAAAACCAAACATTATCTCACCAAAAAAACACACTAAAAAACCAACTCCCAAAATAAAACCAAACACAATCTCATCAAATACGCACGTGTCCCCATAAATTTCTCACCAATAATTCTCATCCCAAAACATAACCAAACATAACCTTAATATCTGAAAGTCTAAAATAATATTTTAATTCAAACAACTCATTCTACCAACTTTTCATTTTATAAAATCTAATCTTTATGGTTTTTTTTTTGGTAAGTAATCTTTAAGATTGATAAATATATAAACTTAATTTTCCTTAGTCATCTAGATTAAGCATTTCATTAATTAGTGTATTTTTGCAAGAAATTATTATTCAAAACTTCTCTATTGGTCATTGGTATTAATTATGATTTTACTTTCCAATTTTTATTCTTCTAAAAAAATTTAAAAAAAGTATTTTAAGATAATTTCCATTTTAAGCTCAAAAACAAATTTTATAAAAGTACTTGCAATATTTAATATTTGATATGGGTAAAAACCCACTTTGACAAAATTACCCCCCAAAGTTAGCTTTATTCCCCAAACAGGTCAAGATCCGCGCGTTTTAGTTCCGGTTCCGTATGACCCGACCCGTCTGATCCGACAGACCCGGAACCTCAGCCGTAGATTGGTAAGACGTGGATCTTAGAGATCATGATGCGTGTCTTATCTCTATCCGTACAGGGTGATCTCTCCTATAAATACCCCACTCCATTTCTCACTTGGGGGGGTAAGTCTTTCATTACTCCACATTTACTACAGCGACCTCGATCCTTTAGTCTATACTGATTGGATCGTCGGAGGGTCTACGCTGGGGTCAACCCCAACTCGACCTTAACGAGGGTCCTCTGATTTCAGGTAGTTCCAGTTTAGGAGCTTCGCGATCGTGTTCGAATCGAGCTTCACTGAAGAGGGTCGAGTTTATTTTAAACCCAAATCAGTTGGCGCCGTCTGTGGAAACATTACCAGAGATCAAGGAAATTTCAAGGATCGGTGGAGGGTGCAAACAAGAAGGATAATAGAGTCGATTTTGAAGGTTCAACATCTCAATCCCCGCCACCTGCAACCGAGTCTCCAGTAATGCCTGAAGCTCCAACTATTGAGCCAATAGTGTGTATGGTGAAAATGGAGTTCAATCGGAGAATGCAAGAGTGGGGAGGCAAAACTATTGAAGGATCACATCCAGAGAGCGCCGACTACACCGAACATTTCAGTTCACCCTCAACCTCCTACCCAGCATAGCTTAATTTTGGGAAGAGTTGCAAAAAGGGTCGAGATCCGTGAGACCCCAGACAAGTGTTGGGTGCAAGTATGTGATTTTGATGAAGTGCAAAGGTGCAAAGTCAAGCTTCTTCAAAGATCAAATCTAAAAAAGATCGACCTAAAAAAGAGATGGAAAGGTGTGAGATCTAAGGCAGATCTCAAGATGTATGAAAAAATTAATGATGTGCCTCAAAAGATTGAGTTTACATTAAAGAAGAACCCGCCTATATAAGTCATGAGGAAGGTTATCTCTCTTTTCTGTGAGGAGATCTTTAACAGAGGCGGTGGGCCCAAATCGCCCAGCAGAGTGCTTTCGCCGTTGGTGTTCTTTCCGATCTCTACGCATTTCACCGCTCCACCGGAAATTCCCTCTGCCCCTACCGTACTCCAGCTTGGTAGTTTCCACCGCCTATCCAGGGTTGAGCCCTGGGATTTGACAGCGGACTTAAAAAGCTCCAGAAGGTGCTGCCGAGACGGATGATAGAGATGATCCAGCAGGCAGAGAGTTTGATTGCGACAGTCCAGCCTTTCATACGAGAAATGGCGGTGACCCAGTTGATAGCGTACCTTGCGACGATACTACCATAGTACCATCTCCCTATTTCGAATCCATATGGAGCGTCCAGTGTCGACAGAGGTTCCTGACCTAACAACAAAGAACAATGTTGAGCCTGAACTAGCGAATCGAAGTCACTTTCGGAACCATACTTCCTACAGCTAAGATGTGTCCAGTCCAGCGGGAACGCGCAGCGCAAACGAACGTGAGCAGGTTACCAGACGGGGATGGCGATCCTAGAGAGCATTTGGTCTCAATCGAATGTTCAACAACGAAGCTCTACAGATGCCAGACACCTCGATGGATATGTTGATCCAGTTACTTCTACATGGCCTGAAAAAAGGACCATTGGCTTCAACATTAGTTATCCAAATTGATGATAATGGTAAGAGCGATACAACTAAGAGGAAGAGTTGGAAATCAGAAGAAAAGGATCACCATGATCGAGATCTGAAAAAGATCATGAACGACCCATCAAAGGCTCTAAGGTACGAGAAGTATTGGAAATCAGAAGAAAAGGATCACCATGATCGAGAACAAGGATCGAGATCTGAAAAAGATCATGAACGACCCATCAAAGGCTTTAAGGTACGAGAAGTATATCCCTTTAAATTTTACTATCGAGCATCGAGATATGCTCCAATGGCCTAGAAAGATGAGATTAACTCCAAATATAATGAATTCCAAGTACTGCAATTTTAGTAAGGATAAGGATCATGATACCGAAGAAGCTTCACAGTTGAAAGACGAGATAGAAAGACTAATAAAGCAAGGTTACCTAAGGGAATTCATTCATAGAACCCTCGAGGATCAACAACGCGAAGAGCCTCGATCATGTAAAAGAGGTCAATCCAGGGAACGAGGAAGCAAATAAATGATCATGCAAGAAATGATCAACACCAAAAAACATCAACCTCGACATGGACGCAAAGGAAATAGGCACGAATAGCCCAGGTAAGATGATCCTGAACCTAAAAAAAATTAAAAAAAATCTAGGTTTAGGGTAATCAATATGATAGCAGAAAGGCCATCAAATGAAGATTCAATGAATGCAAGAAAGCATATAAGGAAGTTAAGGTCATATAGGACAACGTTTAAAAATAAGTCGATCCTAACAGTTAATGCCACAGAGGAGGATCATTTTCTGTGATGGCGATGGGGGTGTTTTGGTAGGATCTCAGGATGATCCCGTGATGATCACTATAGATGTAGCTAACTTCTCTATTCAAAGGGTCAGCACCCCATTGACGGGTTTAAGAGAGGTCTGATGTGACCAAAAGATGGTGAGAGAGTGTTATACCATTTCCCTGAAAAAGAGAAAAGAAAACACGCGAACTTGATCCAGATCACAGGGAGGATCAGCATAGCAAAATAATGCTCTTAATGAGCTCGAAGCTCCCATCAAAAGAAAGAAAAAAGGTAAGGATGAAGTTGTTAGAGCTCCCAGAGAATCCAGAAAAGATTCAAGCGATGCTTGATGCGGAACCACCGCGATCTGTAAAAGATGTGCAAAGACCCACTAGCGGGAATGCCAACCTCGAAGGTTTGCATCTCTTTAAAATAACTTTGAAAGAGCTTAAAGGTTATCTTACTTTGCTACCATGGCTCATGAGGTCGATCCTCAATGAACCTTTAATTCTACACTTAGCAATTTTTTACAATGCTATCAATACTATACTAACTTGAAAGATCGGGACCGGCCATAGGCCGATCAATTGCGCAAGCAAGATTCTACAAAAACCAGAGAATAGTTATTTTGAAATGGACAAATAGGCGTTAGCTTTGGTTACAGTTCTGCGAGAACTCCAACCTTACTTCCAATCATGCCAAATCATAATGCTTGTGACGCAACCACTACATCAGGTTCTAGCCAAACCATGAGTTTTGGATAAATTGGTAAAGTGGGTAGTCGAGCTATAGATGTTTGATGTGGACTATCACAGTCGTGGTTCATCAAAATCAAGTCATTGCTAACTTTGTGATCAAGGTCACAGAGATCCAAGAAGAGCAAAAAATGAAAAGCATGGATGCCTCATGTAAATGGTTCATCAACGACCCAAAGAGAAGGGATATAAGTTTGGCTCTAGGATCCATAAGGGTCATTTGAAGTATGCAATCAAGCTCGAGTTTGGAATCGCCAATAATGAGGCAAAATATGAAGCACTAATTACATTACTCACGATGACATTTGCAACTAAGTGGAAAGAGTGTCGACATATATACCGACCCTTAGCTCATTGCAAACTAGGTTGATGGTTTTTGTGAACTGTAGGAGAGAAGCATGACAATATACCTGAACAAGGTACAACATCTCATTTCTCAATTGGAAGAAGCAAAAAATTAGTTAAATTCATAGGTAGTGAAAGTAAGTAAGTTACAGTGATGGTCTCTAAAGACTCGAAAATCAGATCTGGAAAGGATCAACCTGAAGTGGTAATAATAAAGGTTGAACCACGTTGGATGAATGATTTAAAGAAACATTTGGATGGAACTCTACCCAAGATTGTCACAGCAAAAAGGATCATACATCAAGCAACTCTTCACGATTATGGAGAGTGAACTCTATAAAAGGTACAAACGAACCTAACCCATCAACCGACTACACTTGTGGAAATGATCAAGGTCATTTACCTGCAAAACCTTTTTCTAAAAAAAAAATAAAAAAAATGTAGCTCGACCCTGAGGTTGATAACGAGTTTCATCCTCTAAGTTCGACCCAGAAGCAAAGAAATCCGCTTCTAAAAGAGGCAAAAAAATTTTGATGAAGAACTCCAACCAAAATCTCGATCCATGAAGCAAAAGCAAATGAGACCCTGCGAAATAAGGATTCAACTCAAGATCAGCACTTACGAATCCGAACTTAATCAATAGCATAGGATACTCGAGCTACATGCTTATGACAATGTACATTTTTTGTCTCCATAACTATCAATATAATTGTTGTTCACACTTTACAAAAAAAAAATTGAAATGGTTGCTCATGGACCATGACCCATGAACTATGACCCAAGTTCTGAAAAAGACTTGGCAAACATTTCTTAAAAAATAAATTGAAATGGTTGCTCGTGGACCATGACCCATGAACTATGACCCAAGTTCTGAAAAAGATGGCAAACATTTAAACATTTCTTAAAAAAGAAATTGAAATGGTTGCTCATGAACCATGACCCATGAACTATGACCCAAGTTCTGAAAAAGACTTGGCACATTTCTTAAAAAAGAAATTGAAATGGTTGCTCATGGACCATGACCCATGAACTATGACCCAAATTCTGAAAAAGAACTTGGCAAATATTTTTCTTAATAAAGAAATAGAAATGGTTTCTCATGGACCATGAACCATGAATCACGATCCTAAATCTGAAAAAGTTAGTGAAGTCAACTAAAAGGACGACATGCGAAGTTGATCATAAATCTGAAAAAGATAGTGAAGTCAACTAAAAGGACGACATGCGAAGTCGATCTTAAATCTGAAAAAGATAGTGAAGTCAACTAAAAGGACGACATGCGAAGTCGATCCTAAATCTGAAAAAGATAGTGAAGTCAACTAAAAGGACGACATGCGAAGTCGATCCTAAATCTGAAAAAGATAGTGAAGTCAACCAAAAAAGGACGACATACGAAGTCGATCCTAAATCCAAAAAGATACTGAAGCCAACTAAAAGGACGACATGCGAAGTCGATCCTAAATCTGAAAAAGATAGTGAAGTCAACTAAAAGGATGACATGCGAAGTCGATCTTAAATCTGAAAAAGATAGTGAAGTCAACCAAAAAGGACGACATACGAAGTCGATCTTAAATCTGAAAAAGATAGCGAAGTCGACCTTACCTCTGAAAAAGGGGAAAAATCAACGAATCCGAAGGGTCATAATGAACATGACCCTTACCTCTGAAAAAGGGGGAAAAAATCAATACATTAGTCGGAAGGTTTATAATGAACGCGACCCTACCTCTGAAAAAGATGGTATAATTATCCAAAATTAGAAGAAAGACATGTGAAGTCGACCTTACCTCTGAAAAAGGGGAGAAATCAATGAATCCGAAGGGTCATAATGAACATGATCCTTACCTCTGAAAAAGGGGAAAATCAATACATAAGTCGGAACGTTCATAATGAACTCGACCCTACCTCTGAAAAAGATGGTACAAGTCCAAATTTAAAAGATTGACACATGATGTCGATCTTACCTCTGAAAAAGGGGGGGAAATCAATACATTAGTTGGAAGGTTCATAATGAACGCGACCCTACCTCTGAAAAAGATGGTATAATTATCCAAAATTAAAAGGAAGACATGCGAAGTCGACCTTACCTCTGAAAAAGGGGGGAAATCAACGAATCTGAAGGGACATAATGAACATGACCCTTACCTCTGAAAAAGGGGAAAAATCAATTCATAAGTCGGAACGTTCATAGTGAACTCGACCCTACCTCTGAAAAAGATGGTATAATTATCCAAATTTAAAAGGAAGACATACGAAGTCGACCTTACCTCTAAAAGAAAAAAAAATCAATGAGTCGGAAGGTTCACAATGATCTTGACCCTACCTCTGAAAAAGATGGTATGATTATCCAAATTTCAAAGGGACAACACGAGAAGTCGATCCTATATCTGAAATCAACCAGAAGGACGACGAATGACGTCGATCCTAAACCTGTAAGAGTACTTTCAAAAGGACGACAAACGAGAGTAGATTACAAATATCTATGATCACTATTGTCGACCTTCGAATACGCAATCAAGCCTCGCCATCTTCACAGGCATCCCTACATTCCCTTTTCCTTCATCATCTTGGATTGGCTCGGCAACCATGCAAGGATTCAATTGTCTAAAGTTAACGGCCAAGATGCTTTCTAGAAATCACAAAGGAACGACTTCGATCAAAAGACTTTTCTTTCTACTTCATCAGTCATGACTGCACCTCGTGATTGTACTTCACATTAACTAATGAAGTGGGGGATTAATGATATGGGTAAAAACCCACTTTGACAAAATTACCCCCCAAAGTTAGCTTTATTCCCCAAACAGGCCAAGATCCGCGCGTTTTAGTTCCGGTTCCGTATGACCCGACCCGTCTGATCCGACAGACCCGGAACCTCAGCCGTAGATTGGTAAGACGTGGATCTTAGAGATCATGATGCGTGTCCTATCCCTATCCGTACAGGGTGATCTCTCCTATAAATACCCCACTCCATATCTCACTTGGGGGGTAAGTCTTTCATTACTCCACATTTACTATAGCGACCTCGATCCTTTAGTCTATACTGACTTGATCGTCGGAGGGTCTACGCTGGGGTCAACCCCAACTCGACCTTAACGAGGGTCCTTTGATTTCAGGTAGTTCCAGTTTAGGAGCTTCGCGATTGTGTTCAAGCCGAGCTTCACTGAAGAGGGTCGAGTTTATTTTAAACCCAAATCAATATTGAAAACAAATTGGTATTATACAATTTTAGAAATCCAAAGCAGAAAGATTCCCATAAAGAAAATTAAGTGATCTATAACGAAGAAATCTGGGGTAACTTAGTCTGCAAAATTGTTTATCTTAACTTTTGAATGTTTTGGAATGAAGGATTGTAGAATAGGTATTTGAGATTGAAAAATATCATGGAATTTTTATATATAACATTGAGGTGGTATTAGTTTTTCCCCTAAAATTTACCAAGTTTTCTCTTCAAACATCAATATTTATGTACCTTTTTTTTTATTGTTGAAGTTGATTAAAATGTTGAGAATATGTATGCATCATCATCTATGAAAATTAAATAGTGATACAAATTATGGGAACTTTTGTCCAGTAATCCCAAAATGATAGAATACTCCAAAGCCAACCGGAAAACGACATAAATCTAGCATCAATTTGAAGAGTAATAGTTGACCAAGTCCTATAAATTCACTTATTCATACGCCATAATAGATAGTCATTTCTTATATCTCTATGTTTAGATGTAAGATTATCTATTATAAAAACAAATAGTTTGGAGCGAAAAATGAACCTCTCTTTTCTTTAGTTGCCAGAGCCACATAATTATTTATTTTAATAAAACAAAAGCCTTTGAAGAGATGAAACCTATATTTAGAAGGCTATATTGTTAGTTTCGTATAGTCGATTTCGTATTTATGTATAATGATTGCCCACAACTTGTATCCGTTGATCCTCGACGTTGAATAGTTTTGATAAGCGATGAATTGTTTCATGTAGTATTCATTTCCCTATTACTTACTAAAGAAGGAAGGAAATTCAAGTACGGGCACTATTAACATGTGGTATAGCCGTATAGGTAAGGAATGAGAGACCCTTTACTGGATCGCTTCGCTTGGGATCACCACATGGGCCTTTCAGGGCGTGTGAGTGTGGCTTTATGGACAAAGAGAAAGGACTCATTGTATGGAAATCCACTAGTGTGAAATCATTCAAACGACCTCGATGGATTTTTTTGATGAATTTGAAATTCATTGCTTTCAAATTTCTTCATCCAAACACACCGTAAGACGATATATAATGGATTGTTGTCTAGCTTGTATGCTTTGGTTGGAAGGTTCTTCGATAGGCGAAAATGCTTCTTGTGTTTTGGCCTTAATCACCTGTTTGATGTTATTTTGTGATTTATATATCGGGAAAAGTTCCAAAAGTTACCCTGAACAAAAGTGCTTATATCCTTGAGATCATTCAATGTGTTACTACAAAGTCATTGGATAATAGCTAAGAATTACTTGGCAAAGGGGAAAAAAAAGGAAAAAAGGCTAAGAATTTTTTAGCTTAGGCCAAGTATATATAATAAATATCCCTGGTCAATAAGAGGGTTATTTGCATCTACCTCCACTGAGATATTGTACTTTGGCAATGACCTTCCCTCATAAACTATCCTTATTTATAATTTTTTTTATATACTACCCTTTTTACCTTGATTTTATATTTTTCTCTATTCCTAATTCCCTTTTCTTCCTTTTTTTTATTATTAAATAGAAAATACCTAAATAAATAGAAATTAATCTCAAGAAAGTTTTTCATTAAAGACATAATAAGGAATAGTTACTTTTATCAAAAAAATAGGTATAACAAACAATATATTATACTTATTTTGAATAAACTTAAATATGTAATTTTTTTCATTTACTTTGTGTGGTTCTTGAACCATATTTTTTTAAAATGTATCAAACAAGTTTTTAAAAAATTAGTAGTTCTTTATTTTTTTATAAACAACAATTTTTTTTATATTTATAGATTTATATTATTGCTTATTGTAATAAATAAAAATTTAAAAATTGATAGAGTAATTCGTTCTAATTTCAAACTCTCATTTTATTTTCTCGTCTTCTTCTCCTTTTTTGTTCTAAATAGAAAGAAGATGAACAAGAAATAGAATAAATATAAAGAAAATTTAAACATTCACAGGGGGGGAAATATTATGATTTGAAATATCTAATATAATAGTAAAAATAAACAATGAGTTGACTAAATTATTTTAGGAGTTTTAGTAATTTTTCCTTAAAAACTTTCATGAGCATAATTTCTGTTTGTTTTTTTTTTCCTATTTAATAACAAAAGAATAGATAAAGTGAAATAGAAAATAGAGAAAAAATAAAATTAAGAATAAAAAAGGTAGTACATATGATTTTATATACATAGGGGTGATAAATGCCAAAATTTAATACATAAAGGAAGGTAATTACCAAATCGTAAACCTTAGAAAATGTTGTGATATGTCTTAAAGTCCTAGGCTCAAATTATGCAGCAAGCCCATTATCAAAAGGGCCATTATCAAAAGGGCCAGAACTGGCCTGCAGCAACACGCGTTGAGCCCGTTTCGACGAAGGATCGCCAGGGGGTGCGGGGGCTTGCCCCCGCGGTACGGTACACGTGTATTTTAGGGAAAAAATCAGGGGCTAGGTTTTAGTTCAGTACTTTTGACATTCATTGTAATTTGTACCTCTTTCATCAATAGTAAAATACTCTCTCCTCTCCCGTGGATGTAGGCAATTGCCGAACCACGTAAATTCTTGTGTCTTTAATTTTATGCTCTTATTTCGTGAATTGTCATAACAGAAAAAGTAGTTGCAAATAACTCGTGGACAAGAAGATTATATAATAGTGTATGATACAGAACTTTTATAAGCTTTCTTAATTTTTCACAAAATAGAAATGATCATGATTAGACATAAAATAACGGGACACATCGAGTCATCCATTATTGTCCAGGTAAAGCATTGTGTAGACTTGCAGTTTATAGTATTGATTCATTGTAACCTTGTCACTCTCATTCAAAATTCTAGTTGCCAGGTGGTCTCTTTGATATAGTCACTTTGGTTTTATTTAATCCTAATGATGTAAGGTATTGATAGCTGGACAACATGGTCAATAATGTATTATGTCATTTGTTATTCTTTTGGTGCAATGTCTAATTCAGTATATTTTATGTTATATTTAGTGAAAAATACATTGAATTGTTTTTTTGTAACACTAATATATTGAACAGTCTAGTATATGTGACGTCTAATCGATTATTGATTAATAATAAACAATATAATAGCAAGTCTTGTGACATATGCCGAATCAATTGGTATTACACATCAATTATGTACTTAAGACTGAAAACCAAATTATTCGATACTTGATTTGTGATTGTTCGGTAAAAGTTCGGTTGAGCTTTGATACGGTAACATATTAAACAAAGTTTGAATAATCTTTTGTATATTCGATAAGTTTGAAGTTCGACTCGATTAGTAAAAGGTGAAAAAATATGTAAAAAAATCGAGTTATCCTAGTTCGACCCGTATTAGTTTCGATTAACAATCAAATCAATCTTAAACACAAATTTTTTAAGCTCGATAATAATTCAAATAACTTATTCGATTTGACTAGAGTTGACTCGTTCATAATCCTAAGTATAGCATTGTGAAGGCCGACTTATCTGAGCCTCCATCAAATAAATTAAGAATTTTCATGAGCTTAATTTTTTTTCTTTCTTTCTCGATCTGTTTAGTAAGAAAAAAATGAAAGGAAAAGTAGGAAATAGACAAATAATTTTTTTTTAGGGTAATTAGATATTATATAAAAAAGATTATACATAAGTATTGTGGATGCCAAAATTCAATATATAAGAGAAGATTTTTGCCAAAATATAATATTACAAGGAGGTGGGTGCATATAATCCTAATTCAAATAAACTCATATAACCTATTCGATTTGACTAGAGTCGACGTCGCTCGTAACCCCAAGTATAGCATTGTGAAGGCCGACTTATCTGAACCTCCATCAAATAAATGGATGAACTAATACTTCGCCACGTCTCAGTCCAGCAATCTCTTAATTCTTACTTTTTCAAAATTGTATTTTATGGAAAAAGATGAAAGTTGAAAATGACAATGGACATGGGAAAATGAAATTCTACTCAACCACTTGCTTCACTTCTAACCATTAAATATTTCCACGTCAGCTATCCCCATGTGGTTCTCAGGGCTTTTGGGGTTCCAAAATAGTTATATGGTGACAATTTTTAGGGATAGTTACGCCCGTACTCCCTCCAATGATAAGTATAATTTTTTTTTTACTAATTGATAATTATAAATATATTTTATTAAAAGTGTATTTACAAAGTATACAAGTGGTGCAATTATAAAAATTATTACACACAAGAAGTGTAATTGTAAGAAATTTTTAATATGAGAGGGTGTATTTGTAATTATCAATTAGTAAGAGGAAGTTTGTGTAATTACCGCATTATTGAGGGGGTGAGAGTGTAATTATCCCAAATTTTTATATACCTCATCCCATTTGATAATTCTAAACCTAAACTTCGAAACCTTACAAGTACACTTGTATAATTCGTAACAAATGATACCGACCTAGATTTCATAATTATAAATCCATCAAAAATTCGATGAAAAGTTTGAGAATATCCTAAATTTGATTATGACTTCAGAAAAAAAACCATAAAAATTCTTATAACCGAAATTTTGATATTTTTTAATTGACATAATTATCCATTTCCTGCACAAAAATGATATTTATTATGAAGTGTATATATAATGAGTTTCTAATGTTGACAGTATTAAATTTTATTTTTTTGGAAAATGTAAAAATAATGAATAGACCCAATCACGACCGTTGGATCCCCGGGGGGGGGGGGGGGGGGAGTCATTTATCCTAGAATTGAGCGGATTCGATTTTGATAAAATTTATCATCAAAACCATATGCAATTTGGTGAAAATTCCATTCACTATCACACCCCACCTTATTATTCACTCTTATAAGTTATACCGCCACTTTTATTTTTTGAATAAATATTTATATTTTCATCTATTAATAAATCTCTTAATCTCTTTCTTCTTATTTCATATATGATATGAAATTCTGAACACTATTAGCCAGTTTAAAAAATAAAAAATGCCTCCTATGCCCAGACCCACCTAAAGAAACATCAAAACTCAACAAAAACCAAACTCAAAAATGAAGAAAAGAAAGATCTTGCTGGGATCAAATTTGTTAAATATCACTCATGCTTCTTAACAAAACTCTAATACACGTCGAAAAGTATAAAAACGAATCTGATTTGATCAAACTCATGTGTAATTCAGAAAGAGAGACTAATCACACTAGTGCAATTCACTTCTCTAGTACCTCATATCTAATTTGATCGAATTTGATTTGATCAAACTCATGTGTGATTCAGAAAGAGAGACTAATCACACTAGTGCAATTCACTTCTCTAGTACCTCATATCCAATTTGATCGAATCTGATTTGATCAAACTCATCAGAAAGAGGGCCTAATCACACTAGTGCAATTCACTTCTCTAGTAGCCCATACCTAATTTGATCGAACCCATACGTCATTCCACACCATGTATTGAATTCGACCAACCAGACTTGTCCACCACATAATCCACTTATCCATATACAACCAACAATCAGATTATATGCATCAAAAAGAGACACCGCAACTAGGATTCCAGATCAACCACAAAACTCATGCAAACTTCAAGTAAATCTTAAGAGAATCCCAAGAAAAATTATAACTAGGAATGGAAAAGCATACAACAAAAGAAACAGAGAGTAATACAATACTATTCTTTGCAAAATACATCATTCATTTATATATATATTGCATCTTCAAAGCACAAGTGAGAAATTCCAAATATGCAGAGCTTATATCTAAAAAACCCTGAGCCCTGCTGCTTATGGACAAAAAACCCATAATAGATCTTGAATATATACATCTCCAAAAAAAGAAAAAAAAAGAAAAAAAAAGAAAAATCCCCAAAAGAAAGAAAAATATTGACCTCTAACTCTAAGCCATCACCATAGCATTTCCTTCTTTGAGTTCCATTTTCTTGTCAACTTTGCTTAATGCATTAGTTTTAGCTGTTTCATTAAGAACCAAATCTTCAACCTTCTCATCATCCTCCTTAGTTGAATTTGGTACCAAATCTCTTGATATAAGATCAATTGAAGCCAAAGCCAACAGCTCTGATTCATCCAATCCCTTTGTCGGGCCGAGGCTACAACGTTCGGTCCCATGTTTAGCCAATGCATCCTTAAATTTCTTGATCTGCATAAAACAATTAAATCCAGGATATAAGAAAAACCAATATTAGGGAGGAAATAAATAAATTTTCGATTTTTTCGGGATAAATGATGTTTGCTTACAGTTGCATTGGTGCAGCTGAAGCTACAAACTCTGCCTTGTGCACCTCTATAGAATCTGAAAAAGGGCAGTACATGAACACGAAGGGCATAGCACATTGGCTTATGTTGTTCATAATTAACCTTGAGAAAAATGGCATCTGGATTCATTTCAGCCAGTTGACAGATCTGTTTAAATTGAAATATAATAATTATTAAAATCACAACAAATCATATTATATTAATCCATCATCAAAGAAATAAAATCATATAATATAAAATTCTTGGAAGTAGACAACAACCCTAATACCAAACATATACTATTGAATTCTTCATATATATGGATTGAAAAAATAAACAATTAAACAATAAATAAATAAATAAAAAATGTTACCTTTGGATGCAGAGCTTTGCAACCCCCAC
Organism: Buddleja alternifolia; assembly: GCA_019426215.1. Taxonomy (NCBI): domain Eukaryota; kingdom Viridiplantae; phylum Streptophyta; class Magnoliopsida; order Lamiales; family Scrophulariaceae; genus Buddleja; species Buddleja alternifolia. Next base: position 48,261,990 of record CM033391.1, read on the forward strand.
AACCAGGGGAATAAAAATCAACAATAACCAATTTATCACCAGAATTCAACAAATAATCCACAAGCTCTTGTGCTGAATTGATCTCAATCATGTTTGGATGAAGGGATTTCTCCCACCATCTCATAGATTTGCTCATGAAACTTGTTGATGCTTGTGCCTATAATAAAAATATTATCAAATTTAGATACAATATATATGTATATATATGAAGCAAAAAAGGAAAAAAGGAGAGAAATACTTACATAGACAGGCTCCAATTTAGGGGCTTTATTAATGTTGAAATTTCCAACGGATATCTGATCTGATACATCACGGGTGTTGCCACAAAAATCATTTGAATTAGGGTCTTTAAATTGGAGAGAAGAACAAACCCTAAAGGACTGTTTGGCTCTGTTCTTGACAATAATATCAGAAACAGAAAAACCAGGCTTCAAACAACAAGACATGTCTTCAACGTTCTGGAAAATTTATAACATCAAAAAAAAAAACAAAAACCCAGAAAATATATCCTCTCTTTGTAGATCAAGAACTCCTTAATCAATAAAACAGAGGCTCAAAAAAAAAAAAAAAAAAAACTTGAATCCAAACACGGCCCAACAAAATAAAATTCAGGAAAACGTATTGCGGACACAAAAAAGAAAAAGCAAATTCTTTTTGGATTGAAATTTTGTTTTTATGGTTATAGTGTTCCTGAAGATTTGAAAGAAGAGAGGTGTGGAATGGAAGAAAAGTAAAGAGAAAGAATGAGAAAATTTTGAGGCTATTATATATAATTTTATATTATATTATCTAAAAGGGTAAAGAGTAAAGAGAAGAAGGTGGGGTCAATAGTTTTTGCCTTTATCCAAATGTTTTTTCTTTCTTATCCATTTCTAAGGGATTCTAATTTTCATGATATATAAAAGAAAAAAACTTGATTTAATTTTAGATTTTAAAAATGGGATGATATTAGTGGCTATGAGGTTTTACTGGCTTATTTGTAGGATTATTCTTTTTTTAGATTTTGTTTTTCTAGATAATAAGAAAAGTCTATGCTATCTAGATGGTAGTTAAGTACTTTTTTTTTTTCTTCGGGAAATTTTAGTGTAGATAGAAATTGACCAGACTAATAATATTTGTCACGTGGTTAATTATTTTGATCAAGTAATATCTTTTTAGAGTTTTTATGAATTGTTGTGTAATTCCGTAACTTATTTTTTTTCTAATTGCACTAAAGAAAGATTGAATACGGTCAATTTAATTCAGTTCGTAAATAATTGGCCAATTGTTTCGATCAAATAGTGTCTTTTTCATAGTTTCTTATGAATTGTTGTGTAATCGTGTAACTTACATTTTTCTAAGTGTATAATAGATTGGATAAGGAAATATGGAATACGGTCAATTTCATATCATGAGTAATTCTATTTATTCCAATATGGATAATATTTAGATTTGATTGGATAATTGATTGTTACAAATAATAACAAACATGTACATGAACAACTTCTTTCTTAGCTGACCACAAACTTAATTATTTTATCTTTTAATTTCATGAAATTAAATATTTGATTAAAATTTATTTCTCAATTAAATCCAAAAAATAATTTAATTGCTATTTGAACTCTTCTTCTTGTTTTTCAATTAAATTGATTGATAAAAAATGATTATCCTAAAATTTATTTACTGGGTGTGATGATGTAATTTAGTGGACAGGCAAATTTGCCAAAAGTTATTATTTATAGTCATATATAAAAAGATTATATAGAATAATAATAAAAGCTTACGTGTAGGGTTCACGAACTTACGAACAATTATAAGTGCATTTGAGCTCGACTATGAAGAAACTCGAGCTCAAAATAATTGAACTTGAGTCGAGTTCTAGCCAAATCAGCTCGTTAGAATCACAAACCGGTTCGACTCACCATGCACCTCTAGCTTTGATGTGCAAATACTTTGAAAATTAGGTCAATACCGCATCTGTTGTAAGTATCTAACACGCCTAATAGTGTACTAAAAATCAAAAGAAAATAGTAACTTTTGGAAATTGTATCCGACATGACTAGGTTGTCTTCTCTTTTGTAAATTATACTAAAGTTTAGGGGTTAAAATCTTTAGAAACTATTAGAAATAACACCCAAGAAACATATTCATTGGTTGCGAAAGGGTGTATTTTCCTCTATAAATACAGTCATTGTTCATCATTTTAATAACTTGAAACATATACATATATATATATATATATATATCATAAACTCTCCAAATACTTTAGATACTTGAGTCGTGAATTTGTGTCTTCGGTTCTAGTAATCGAACTCCCGACGGTGTTCGTGTTTCATTCAAGAAGTTCGGGACAACGTGATTCTAATCAAGTTCGTTCAATATAACGCTTCCGCATTAGGTACGCTCTCGATTTTTAATAGTGGTATCAGAGCCACTTCGATTAGTTTCCATAACCGTTGCTTCTTGCGTAATATTATGCATCTGAAGTGTAATATTATGCATCCGAAATATGAAATACGCATTTCTGTAGTATAGAATTTGACTATCTGTTATGCACCGATTTTTCATTGTTAAATATCATGGCTTGAATTTGATGATACGGTTAAATGTTCATTCTGTTTTGAATATTAGCGGTTAATGAAGGAAAAGTAAAATATCATGGCTTGAATTTGATGATACTATGCATCCTTTCTGCATTAGTTTATATGCACAGAATATGTCAATTTATATAATAAAATGAAAGCGTTGTTTTTCTGCGTGAAACATGCCGCCTGATTGATTATTGATATGTGTGAAAATTATGGGTTGTTTAAGCATTTAGAAATTTTGATTTACATGATGAGTTTACAGAAACTTAGTGGCAAAAACCCACTTTACTTGTGTAATTCTCACATATATAATTGTAGTCATGCATTTAGATTTTTATATGGAATAAAATTCATGAAAAAGCAAAAAGGTGAATTGGCACGCTATTCAGCAATTGGACTACTGTTTTTTTCCCTAATATTAGTATCTTTTATTAACATGTAACTTGACGAATTTGTTGGATTAGCCTTACATAATTGTTTTATGTTAGACTCTGTTTAGAGAATGATAAGTTAGCATGTTCAAAAGTGATATTATGAGTGGGAGGACATAGATTGGTTAGATTTTGATATTTCTCGTCTATTTCCTAAAATTTTCGCATATAAGAATTAAATGATAATGTATTATTATATTGACAAGAGATGATTGAGTATATTATATTTCTTTCGATCTTGTGATATATTTAATTGTTATTATTTAAGTCTTGATGTTGCGACAAATTTATTTTGTTGTGCTAGTTAATGATTATGTGCTATTATGTCATTTTATTTTTTCGCATTAGAATATCAAATGGCTGCAACAAAGAGCATAATCGCTGATCTCAATCAAGGAGATAAGTTGAATGATCAGAATTATGATGTGTGGCATCGTAAAATTCAGTATCTTCTTGAAGATCAGGACTTATTGGAAATCATAAGTCAGCAATTGTCTGAACCTGAACAAGGAGGGACTGAACAGCATAAGAGAGATCTTGAGGCTTACCAAAGTTGGAAGCGTAAAGATCGTCTAGCTCGTCTGTTATTGCTAAGTAGCATGAGAAACGATCTCATGATGTGATTTGAAAAGTTCAAAACGGCTAAGGAAATTTGGGATGTCGTCAAAGTTCAATTTGGTGGAACATCCACAACAAGATTGCGCCAACTTACTATGAAATTCTACAGTTATAAGAAGCGCCATGATCATTCAATGATGCAGCATCTTACAACAATGTCAAATATGATAAGCGAGTTAAGGGCAGCAGGTCATGAACTAACAGACGAACAACAAGTACAAGCTGTTATCCGTTCTTTACCTCACTCCTGGGAACATCTGCGAGTTAATCTTAACTCATAATGATAATATCAAAACGTTTGATGATGTTTCTCGCCATGTTCAACTTGAGGAGGATCGCCTAATTGCGGATAAGCTCTCTGAAGAGGCATATATGATAAACTCCGACTTAAATAAGAATTCTGGGTTTAAACGCAAAAGAGGTAGAGATAATGAGATGGAGTCATCCTTTAAGAAGACTAAGAAGAATAAGCGCTACAGAGGGAAGCGCAGAGGCAAGAATAAAAGAGACAAGTCTAAAATGCCTTGTTACAACTGTGGTCAACTGGGACACTTTGCTCGTAAATGCACTGAGGCAAATGTACATTTTACATTATGTCATTCTCCTCAATTATTTGTTAGTAGTTGTTTGATGTTGGCTGAAACTCTTCCTATTTGGACTGTAGACTCAGCAGCAACAGACCACATAGCGAGGGATCGAACAACATATGTAGACTTTCGTCGAATTCCAGCTGCAAGCAGACGTATATATATGGGGAATAACTCAAGTGCTGATGTTCTAGGAATTGGAACTTGCAAAGTAATATTGCGTGGTGGACGCGTATTATATCTCCATGATGTATTGTATACTCCTGATGTTAGACAAAGTCTTGTCTCTGTTTTAGCGCTTCTTAAGTTAGGTTTTAGATTAGAATTTGCTGATAGTTATGTCAAGTTGTCCTTAGGAACTACATACTATGGATCTGGATATTTTTCAGATGGTTTTATTGTATTAGATACTGTACCTTTATCTAATGAGAATTATAATAGTTTTTCATATGCTACATCTTCCAGAGATGGCACGTGTGATGATTATGTGAAATTGCATGCTAGACTTGGACATATAGGTCAAGAAAGAATGCATAGACTTGCTAAAGAGGGCCTTCTTGGTCATATTTAGAAAGTCAACTTACCTACATGTGAACATTGTCTAGCTGGAAAAACTATTAGAAAACCATTTGTCAAAGGCATTAGAGCCACAATGCCTCTGCAACTTATCCATTCTAATATTTGTGGCTCAATGAATGTGAAGGCAAGACATGGTGCTTCATACTTCATCACATTTATAGATGATTTTACGCGCTACGGTCATGTATATTTAATCTCTCATAAGTCTGAAGCATTAGATTGTTTTAGACGTTATATGAAATTGGTTGAAAATCAATTAGAGAAAAATATCAAGTCGCTTAGCACTGACCGAGGCCGTGAATACTTATCTGATAAATTTAAAGAATTATGTGATGAAAAGGGAATAGCTACACAGCTTACTATTCATGGTACTCCGCAACAAAATGGTGTTGTCGAGAGAAGGAATAGAACCCTTTTAGATATGGTTAGATCGATGATGGTGCATGCTAATCTTCCAATTTCATTTTGGGGAGATGTTTTACTTACTGCAGCCTATATCCTAAATCGCATGCCTTCTAAATCTATGTCATCTACTCCTTATGAACTATGGATTAGTAGAAAACTTGATTTACATCCATGGGGTTCAGCAGCTTATATTCATTCACCTTCTCGAATGCATGGAAAGTTAAGTCCTAGTGGGAAAAAGTGTATCTTTATAAGATATTCTGAACATTCCAAAGGACATGTTTTCATTGGTGAACGAGCTGATGGGAGTGTAATAGAAATTGAGTCACGAGATGCTACTTTCTTGGAAGAAGATTTTCCTAGAAAAGGAGAGGTTTCTAAGGATTTTCAATTTTATGAATTGAAAGATCCTGAAATTGACACATCAAATCGAGTTATCGAAGGATATGATAAGTTTTCTTATCCATCTCAAACTAGTGGGAGCGATGATGTGTCCAATAAAACCACTCGAATAGAGGAAAATCTCGAAGAACCACAACTTCGAAAGAGTAGTCGTGGAAGAATTCCTCGTCGTCATTTTGACATTGAAGGGGAAGCTTTCATGATAGCTCCAGAAGATGGTGAAGAACCAAGAACTGTACATGAAGCTATCAATTCTTTAGCTGCAAAAGAATGGATGAAAGCAATGCATGAAGAAATAGAATCCATGGAATCAAATCAAGTTTGGGACTTGGTTGATCTTCCACCTGATCGTAAGACGATAGGAAATAAATGGGTTCTTAAGATTAAAAGAAAGTTTGATGGATCTATCAAAAGATATAAAGCTCGTTTAGTGGCAAAAGGCTACACTCAAAAAGAGGGAATCGACTATGAAGAAACATTCTTACCATTTGTTAGATTCTCTTCGATGCGCCTTATTCTTGCCATTGTCGCACATATGGATCTTGAACTTTACCAAATGGATGTGAAAATGGCTTTCCTCAATGGACAACTAGATGAAGAGATTTACATGGATCAACCTGAAGGCTTCATAAACAAAGGTCAAGAGCGCAAAGTTTGCAAGCTCAAAAGATCTATTTATGGCTTGAAGCAAGCATCCAGGCAATGGAATCTCAAATTTCATCAAGCTATGATAGCCGATGGATTTACAATGATGAACGAAGATCATTGTGTTTATGTTAAACAATCCAAAAGTAAGTTTGTGATCTTGTCGTTATATGTTGATGACATTTTATTGGCCGGAAATGATAAGGAGTTAATAGAAGCCACTAAGAAGTGGTTGTCTTCAAATTTTGAAATCAAAGACATGGGTGAAGCCAGTTATGTACTAGGTGTCAAGATCATTAGAGATCGATCAAAAAGACTTCTTGGTTTGTCTCAAGATTTATATCAAGAAAATTCTTGAAAGATATCGAATGCATGACTGCAAACCCATAGATACTCCTGTCGAAAAGAATTTGAGCCTTAATTCTCAAATGGGTCCACAAACTCCAGATGAAAAAGACAAAATGTCTAGAGTTCCTTATTCAAGTGCAATTAGCAGCTTGATGTATGCAATGATGTGTATAAGACCGGACATTTGTTATGCAGTTGGTCTTGTTAGTCGTTTTCAAGCCAACCCCAGACTTGTACATTGGAAAGCAGTCAAGAGGATATTTAGGTATCTTAAAGGAACGGCAGATTACGTGCTATGTTATCAAGGACAAGATTTGCGCTTAATCGGTTATAGTGATGCTGATTGAGGAGGAGACTTAGATGAACGCAAATCAACATCAGGATAAGTTTTTCTACTTAATAATGGTGCCATATCTTGGAGTAGCAAAAAGCAATCCTGTATTGCCTTGTCAACTATGGAGGCTGAATACATAGCTTGTTCTGCGGCAGTGCAAGAAACTATTTGGTTAAGACGATTTCTAGAACATGTAAAAGTCATTGTCGGTGCTTCTAACCCAGTAACAATATATTGTGATAGCACGACATTGCTTTCTTATGTCAAGGATCCTAAGTATCATGGAAAAACCAAACATATTCAAATTAGATACCATTTTATGCGAGACATTATAGCACAGAAAGAAGTGATCTTGAAACACATTTTTACTAGTCATATGGTTGCAGACCCAATGACCAAACCAATAGCTAGAGATTCATATTTATCACATGTAAGATCTTTAGGGCTCCGTAGAGTGTGATTGTATTTCTTGAAAGGATCATTTTGTAATCATACATTGATAATATATAATATATCAATTTTTTTGCATAATTTGTTGCAATAAACTAGTACATTGATTTGATATGTATGTCGATAGGCGGAGATTGGCTCTCTCACACGAGCAATCGCCTCTAGCGCTAAGAAAGCGAGTAGAGATGAGACATTTTTTTACGTAAGCATTGTTTGTAGTGTTACGTAGTTAATCTATTGATATGTCGCCTTGGTGAAAACCAAGATAAGGCTCATTTTATCTTAAGAACTGACATAGATGTTTACCCACCATCTATGAAGCCTATAAGTTGCCGGGTGCGAGAATTTATTTTAGAATTATTCATGTGTAATATATTCTCGAATTAGGCGTTCTAAAAACGAGCTAATTAAGACCTGTATGGTGTAGAGAGATAAAAGACATACACCCTTTATGATAAAGAGTCTCCACCGTTGCATGTATGTCATACTACATGTGCATAGCGACCCAATTGGAAGTGAGTGAATGGATCCCTGCTTCCTCACTGTGTGAGTCCTAAAGATCATTGATCTTAGTACCCTATGTGACTTTTAACTGTGGCACAAAGTGAAAAGTTAGTGTTAGCTACTCTAGCATGTTATCTATGGCTATGGATGATGCGGTCTAAAGGAACATGAGTGGGAAAGCAGCTAACTTAGATCCTAGTGTTATTAGGGTAAAAGGAAGACAAGCTTAGATTCACGCCTTTCACTTGTATTCACCGGCTAACCAATTATGTTAATCAATGGATTATATAACTGTGAATACTTGTGAAACTGACATAGTAGTTAAGTATAGATTTTTAGAGGGATTAAGATATACTTAATCAGGGTGACTAACGAGCCTGGGGTACAATACTACACAATACAAAATTATCTCCATCAAGGGTTGATGTCTCCATTCTGACCGTTAGAGGTTTCTAGTTTGGAGCTCCCGATATTATAAGTGTAGATGTCAGTCGCACGACTCATTTATCAGTATGATAAGTTTTTTTTTTTGGGAGAGTATATGTTCATATGGACCTATGGTCATGCCGTCATGGGTGAGTGGGAGATATTAGAAATAACACCCAAGAAACATGTTCATTGGTTGCGACTCTTGGTGAAAGGGTGTATTTTTCTCTATAAATACAGCCACTGTTCATCATTTTAATAACTTGAAACATATACAAATATATATATATATATATATCATAAACTCTCCAAATACTTTAGATACTTGAGTCGTGAATTTGTGTCTTCGGTTCTAGTAATCGAATTCCCGACGGTATTCGTGTTTCATTCATGAAGTTCGGGACAACGTGATTCTAATCAAGTTCGTTCAATATAACGCTTCCGCATTAGGTACGCTCTCGATTTCTAACAGAAACAATAAATAGATTGAAATCTTTAGAAACAATAAATAGACTCACTCGCTTTTTTTTTGAAAACATCTAGTGAGTATGTATATCATATTAATTAATTCACAAAGAATATCTTTTGCTCGACAATTCCAAGTTCTAACTCTTTCGTTCAAATTATATTTTGTTTCATTAATCATAGTCACTCTTTCAAAATCATATTATTTTGAATTTTTTTTATTTTTTTATATTATTCTAATAAAAAACCCCATAATTCTCATCACTTTTCTTTCCCAACTATTCATGTGGAACATCTCGAGAGTAAATAATTTTAATGGCCATTACTTGTCATTTATTGTGACATCTCAAAGTAGGGACCAAACTAGGATTTAATATCCGATGGGCGAATACAAAAAAGTGAAGAGAAAACTTGAATTGTTTTTGATTTTGGAGGGGCAAAATTTAAAACAATAAAAAAGTTGTAGATGTCTAAAAAAATAATTTTTCTGAAGTGGGGGTTTGCCCCCTTCCAGACCTGTCTTAAAGGTTGTTTGGGTTTTGAAGTTTGCAAAATGATTTTAAGCTTTTAAGATAAGCTGTGCATGATTTATATGTATTCTGTATTGCATGTCTCTTAGAATTTTGATGTATTTAATTACATATATGTTTTCATTTATGTTTGTTATTTTTTTAAATTAGTCCCTTGAAACTAAAGTTTTAGGTAATTCGTAAATTTGGTCAAGCCAAAAGTGATTAATCGATCATAAAGGTGTAAAAGTTGTTGAGATTATGATAGGATCGAAGATAATTGTGATCGAAATGATGGGGTTTATGCAATAAATTGTTATTATAATTCCCTTAAAAGGTCTACAATTTGAATTTTTGTGAGATAGCTCATTTGTGCATATATGTGCTTTAGTAGGAAAAAAAATCAAATAGCATCACACATGTTACATATTATATTGGTTTTCGGTCTATTCCAGAACTTCTATTCCAAAAATATATTTTGTTTTGTTTTATTTCCATAATATTCAAATATTACGAGTGTCGCATTCAAAAATATATTTGTCGCATTTTATTATCTTGTCAGCTAAATGAAAAATTTAATAAAACAATGATATTGATTTATATAAAAAAATATTGCTTGCAGGCTTTATTGGGAGCACTACATATATAAGACCACAAATTTATCAATTCAGATCCTCTATTATAAATGGTATTGCCCTTCATATTCCATTTATTTCAATATATACCAAGTCTATAAATCATTTCCTTAAATATATACATGATTTAAATATACACTTCTCATGCATATAATTAAAAGAAAAATAGGAGATGCAACACCATTTACAATAGAGGATCTGGTGTGAGAATTTACTATGGCCGTATTGCATGTGAATCCCAAATATACAAAAAGAAAGTATGAAAGCAATTGTACATTCACAAAAAAATTTATATAATTATGTCCAAAATCGACTATTTTTTATAATTTCGTAATTTTTATTATTTCACTATTAAAAATAAAATAATGTTTTGGAAAAATGCAAACATAAGGCTTTATGTCCTTGCAATCTCAACATGTACAATTAGTTAATTACTACTATATATAACAATGAACTCCAAATAAACATATAATTATCATGAAATCTGTTATAGAATATATTCAAGTAATTTTTAAGATCTCTCTCGAAAATTGGAATTCCAACATAATTCTACATCCCATATGTATATGATAAACCCTAAATAAAGTAATTATCTCAAAATCCAAATCTTGAAACCACATACCACATTACCAACCCATCAAAACTAAAGAGGAGCACAACCATAATTTTTGGTGATATTTTTGGAAAACCTAAAATAGAGGATATATAGTGTATGAACTGTTGTACAAACGTCTGCCAAACTATGAACGAACTTGAATACGAACGAACAAATTGAAAACCGAAGAATGATAATCGAGGCGAGAGAACACTCTCTTTCCTTAACGCAAAATTGCCCCGCTACTGGTGGTACGGGTTTATGCAATAGCGTCCCAAGATACAACGATTAAGAATTCTGAAATGCGAACCACTTCCAATTCAGAATCACAAACGAACAAGAACAACTTCTTGAATATTTAGAGAGAAGATTTTAGAGTGTGTGAAATGCTTTTGATTTCGGTGTGTCATTTCTGAATGTGGAGTAGCCTATTTATAGGCTTGAAATTTAGACAAAATATTAAAACCGAATTAATTCTGCTCATAAAGTTATATCTGTAACAGCAGAATTAATCTGGATGTTATGGATATGTGACTGTTTGAATTCAGAATTCAAGCAGTCCTTCTAGAAGCTGAATTAAAACTGAAGCAAAAGTGGCTAGCTTTTTCTTCAAACACGATTTTGAGAATTTGTCTAGTAATTTCAGTTGTTGGATTTTTGTTAGGGGAAATATTTGGAGCCCAATTAATCAAATAAAATTGGCCCAAAAAGCTAATACATGTGAGCCCATAAGTCCAAACCACACAACCCACAACCCCAGGCCCACGACCCTCGGACCTCGGACCCAGATCCCGGTCACGGTCCGGTCTGGGCGGGCGGACGGACGACGGTGGCGATGCGCGCGTGCGCTTGTGGTGAACGGACCATGGCTAGGACCTTTCCCCTCACAAAGCCCACAAAAATCTTATGACCCAAAGGGCCAACCCTTTATCTTAAGACAAATGTATATAAACCCATTCAACTTATGGTTTATATCCTATGTGGGATATCCACATTCAAACACCTCACTTTAACACTTAATTTCTCATTCGTTACTACTCCGAATCGAGAAGTTCGAAATGGTAAACTTATCTACTCACGGAGTAGATTAATATTATCCAATAATATTACGTATCCCGGAGACATATGGTGTTCCAATTTCGTACGCAAAAGTGGTGTTCACACATTTTTCATACACACAATATCACACATTTATCCAACAATCCCCCACACGAATGAAATTAATGCAATGCATGATTCTCTAAAATTCGGTCGAAAATTTATCACATCAGAAGAGGTAGCTTTTGGCTTTGAACCTTTCTTAGTGAAATATCATCAGATTTACTAGGCTACCCAATGAACGCGATGTCTTGAATTAGTTAGCCGTTCGTGTAAAACCAGACAATGATACTCAAATGAAAAAGTCTCTGAGCTGTTCTTAGTTCTCAGTGTTGGGTCCATTTTGTCCGTGGCACCCCATCTTGGATTCATAAGTGTTTACATTTTACTAAATGTTGAGGCGGCCTACACCTCACACTTACATAGTTGGCTTCCTAATTACGAGTATCCTGCCATACTCTACTTCATTTTGACAGTATAGGAATCATTAAAAGTCCGACTTAACCTTTGCTATACTTTGCAGGTTGCACTTTTTTATCCTAGGCAATGGGTTTAGAGTTTGTTAAACTCTTAAGTGCCTCACTGAATTTTCACAACTTAGTTGTCCCATTGAACCATGATCTTGGGATCTCCAGTCAACATGGTTGGGTTTCCGCTGCGTCCATTCTTAATTTGTAGACTTTAACCTCATTCCTCTTGATAGGCAGTGTATTTGATCTCTAGGCAATCCTTTCGTCAAAGGATCTGCAATATTCTCCTTTGATTTCACATAATCAATGGAAATAATCTCGTTAGAGATCAACTGCTTAATGGTATTATGCCTACGACGAATATGTATAGACTTACCATTATACATACTACTTTGTGCCCTTCCAATTGCCGACATACTGTCGTAATGAATTAAAATTGGAGGCACAGGTTTTTCCCAACAGGGAATATCTTCTAAGAAATTTCGTAGCCATTCAGCTTCTTCACCAGCTTTATCTAAAACTATGAATTCTGATTCCATTGTGGAACGGGCTATGCAAGTTTGCTTAGAAGACTTCCATGACACTGCTCCTCCACCGATGGTAAATACATACCCACTCGTGGACTTAGAGTCGTTAGTGTCCGATATCCAATTAGCGTCGTTGTATCCCTCTATTACAGCTGGATATCTTGAGTAGTGTAATCCATATTCTTTAGTATACTTTAAATACTTAAGAACTCTAGTTAAAGCATTCTAATACTCTACACTAGGATTACTTGTAAACCTACTCAACTTGCTCATAGAATAAGCTAGATCAGGGTGAGTACAGTTCATGATATACATCAGACTCCCAATAACCCTAGCATATTCTAACTGTGATACGGGTTCGCCATGGTTCTTGCGTAAATGAACGCTCAAGTCCATTGGCGTCTTAACAGCGCTCGGAAGGAACTTTTCCAAAACTGTCTCAACGTAATGAGATTGCGCTAAGACAAGTCCTTCAGAAGTCCTCAGGATTTTAATCCCTAAGATAACGTCTACAAGTCCCATATCTTTTATGTCAAAGTTCTTCTTTAACATTCCTTTAGTATTCATGATAATTTCATGATTACTACCCATTATCAACATGTCGTCTACATATAGACACACTATGACGTATGCGTTATGTGTTTGTCTAACATAAACGCATTTATCACACTCGTTGATATTGAAACCATTTGATAACATCGTGCTATCAAATTTTTCATGCCACTGCTTTGGCGCTTGTTTAAGTCCATACAACGACTTTACAAGTTTATAGACTTTCTTCTCCTGTCCAGGAGCAACATACCCCTCGGGTTGTTCCATGTATATTTCTTCATCTAATTCACCGTTCAGAAACGCAGTCTTAACATCCATTTGATGTATCTCAAGGTTATGCAGAGCTGCCATAGCAACAAGTAATCTTATGGATGTTATTCTCGTTACCGGAGAATAAGTATTGAAGAAATCAAGACCTTCCGTTTGTCGGTATCCTTTAACTACCAAACGAGCCTTGTGCTTATCAATAGTTCCATCAGTCTTATACTTTCTTTTCAAAATAGATTTACAGCCTAAAGTCTTACTTTCCTTTGAAAGATCAACCAACTCCCAGGTATGGTTGTGGATAATAGACTCAATTTCACTATTGATAGCTTCTTTCCAGAGTTGAGCATCTGGACCAGACATAGATTCCTTAATCGTTCTTGGTTCTCCTTCTAATGTGTATGACACAAAATCGGGACCAAATGATTTTGGAACTTTTTTCATTTTGCTACGACGAGGTTCTTCGTCCCCTGGATTAGAACTACTCATAGATGCATCATGCGTTCTTTTAAGAGGACCTTGTTCATTTCTTTCTTTACTTGGAAAGATATCCTCAAAAAACGAAGCATTTCTAGATTCCATGATGGTACCTTCATGAATCTCTGAGATTTCTGACTTATGTACCAAGAATCCATAGGCGCTACTATTAAGTGCATAACCAATGAATATGCAATCAACAGTTTTAGGCCCTATTTTCACTTGTTTGGATTTGGGTACTTCTACCTTAGCCAAACACCCCCACACTTTGAGGTACTTGTATGAAGGCTTGTGACCTTTCCAAAGTTCGTACAGAGTCTCACTCCTACTTTTGTGGGGAATCTTATTAAGGATATAATTGGCAGAGAGTATCGCCTCCCCCCACAAATTTTGAGGTAACCCAGAATTAATCAGCAACGCATTCATCATCTCCTTAAAAGTACGATTCTTGCGTTCCGCTGTTCCGTTTGATTGTGGTGAATATGGGGCCGTTGTTTGATGTATAATGCCTGAATTTGCACAAAATTCATCAACCGGTGCTCCGTATTTGCCACCTCTATCACTACGGATAGCCTTTATCCTTTTCCCAAGTTGATTTTCAACTTTTGTTTTGTAATGTGTGAAAGCCCCAAGAGCTTCGTCTTTACTTTTAAGTAAATACACATAACAATACTTTGTGCAATCATCTCTGAATGTAATGAAATACTTTTTTCCACCTCTAGTTTGCACAAACTTCAAATCACAGATGTTACTGTGAATAAGTTCTAGAGGTGCGGAGTTTCTTTCCACTGAAGGAAACGGTTGTTTGAATAGTTTAACTTCAACACATATTTCACATTTGTGTTCATTTTCAACTTTAAAAGTTGGTAATAAGTTCAACTTCGAATATAATTCACATGTCCTAGTCTAACATGCCACAAATTAGAATGCTCAAGCAAATAAACAGAATTATCAATACTTTTATTGCCACTGTTTTCAATTACAAGAGAGCGAATTACATTCATTTTGAAAAGGCCCTGCTCTAGGTAACTTTTTCCTACACAAATTCCTTTCTTAGTCAAAGAAACCTATCTGCTTCGAAGACTACTTTGAACCCATTCTTGACCAAAGCTGAACCAGAAACCAGATTCTTGCGAATCTCCGGAACATGAAGAACTTCTGTCAACGTCAGCTCTTTGCCTGAAGTCATCTTTAGATTAACTTTCCCCATTCCGACCACCGGAGATGTGGCTGAGTTGCCCATAAACAGTCTTCGTCCTTCAGTTGGGGTATAGGACAAAAAAACAGCCCTATCTGAACAGATATGACGAGTGGCTCCGATGTCAATGAACTACTCCCTCGGGTTGTCCACCAAGTTGGCTTCGAACATGACGGCGGTGAGATCAAGATCCGTCAGATCGATTAGCACCTAGTTATTCGACAGGTCGTCGATCATCTCATTGATGCCCTTGACATCATCAACAGCTAGGTGCACCTCATTTTGCACCCGGTTCTTGCCTTTGTTCTGATTATGGCCAGAACCTTGCCCATGAGACTTGTTTTTCTTGGGCTCTTTGCAGTCTCTAGCCCAATGACCCAGTTTGTCACAGTTGTGACAGCGGTCTCTAGCCCTTGACTGGCCTTTCCCAGCAGCCTTCTTTTTCTGGAAATTTCCTTGGGCTTTCCCTTGGAATTTTCTCTTCCGGTTAGAACTCTCCGGAACTTCCACAATGTTTTCCATTGCCTACACATGGAGCTTCTTGTCTGATCCCCGATTGTCTTCCTCAATTCTGAGTCGTACAACCAAGTCCTCAAGACTCATCTCCTTTCGTTTGTGCTTCAAGTAATTCTTGAAGTCTCTCCATGAAGGAGGTAACTTCTCTATCATAGAAGCTACTTGGAAGGACTCACTCAGAGCCATGTTCTCAGCATGAACCTCATGTATTATGATTTGAAGCTCTTAAACTTGGATTGTTACGAACTTAGAGTCCACCATTTTGAAGTCTACGAATTTCGCGACAACGAATTTTGTTAGTCCGGCGTCCTCAGTTCTGTACTTCTTGTCCAGAGCCTCCTAGAGGTCTTTGGCAGTCTTTACTTCTATTTCTATATATACTCTGTAAAGCGAATCACTCAATCCACTGAGTAGGTGATTCCTGCAAAGGAAATCACCATTGATCCAGGCATCATATGCTATCCTAAGTTGACTATCAGTTGACTCAGCCGGGACATAGGGAACATCTTCCCTTAAGTACCTTGCCATGCTAAGACTCGTGAGGTAAAACAACATCTTTTGAAGTCAACCCCGCTGAACTTCGCCGGCTTTTCAGCCTGAGCCGGTATAACAGGATTAACTGGTGGAACATATGAACCTGAACCAGAACCAGAGCCAGGACTAGAGGCTGGACCAAAACCGGAACCAGGAGCAGAAGCTGGACCAAAATCGGAACCAGGACCAAAACCGGTACCTAAACCGGAACTAGCTCCATAACCACCGCAACCTGCTCCAATACCCAGACCAAAACCTGCACCCGGGCCAAGTCCAAAGTCTAGGGTAATGGCAGCATCATCACGAGCAACATCACCATGGTTTGCCATTTCAGAATTTTGAATTGACAGAAATGAACAACACAAATATTTTGCGTTAAGTTTGTTGTACAAACTTCTACCAAACTATGAACGAACTTGAATACGAACGAACAAATTGAAAACCGAAGAATGATAATCGAGGCGAGAGAACACTCTCTTTCTTTAACGCAAAATTGCCCTGCTACTGGTGGTATGGGTTTATGCAATAGCGTCCCAAAATACAACGATTACAAATTCTGAATTGTGAACCACTTCCAATTCAAAATCACAAACGAACAAGAACAACTTCTTGAATATATAGAGAGAAGATTTTAGAGTATATGAAATGCTTTTGATTTCAGTGTGTCATTTCTGAATGTGGAGTAGCCTATTTATAGGCTTGAAATTCAGACAAAATATTAAAACCGAATTAATTCTACTCATAAAGTTATATCTGTAACTGCAGAATTAATCTGGCTGTTATGGATATGTGACTGTTTGAATTCAGAATTTAAACAGTCCTTCTAGAAGCTGAATTAAAACTGAAGCAAAAGTGGCCAGCATGTTCTTCAAACACGATTTTGAGAATTTGTCTAGCAATTTCAGTTGTTGGATTTTTGTTAGGGGAAATATTTGAAGCCCAATTAATCAAATAAAATTGGCCCGGATCCCGGTCACGGTCCGGGCGGGCAGACGGCGGCGGTGGCGTGCGCGCGTGGTGAATCGGACCATGGCTAGGTCCTTCCCCTCACAAAGCCCATAAAAATCTTATGACCCAAAGGGCCAATCCTTTACCTTAAGACAATTGTATATAAACCCATTCAACTTATGGTTTATATCCTATGTGGGATATCCACATTCAAACACCTCACTTTAACACTTAATTTCTCATTCGTTACTACTCCGAATCGAGAAATTCGAAATGCTAAACTTATCTACTCACGGAGTAGATTAATATTATCCAATAATATTATGTATCCCGGATACGTATATTGTTCGAATTTCGTATGCAAAAACGGTGTTCGAATTTCATATGCAAAAATGGTGTTCACACACTTTTCATACACACAATATCACACACTTATCCAACATGAACAAGACATGCAGAAGCATGTACACTTGTGTGGATAAAGGATAAAAGTTGGCCCATTCAAGTTTTGATTGAAGTGTGGTTTAATTGATTGGGGGACCAAAAGTTTTGCAGCTGTGCCCATTGATTACGAACACTCTTGTCTTCATTCAAAACGCATAGATTTGGAACTATATTTTGGGGTTCATTTTTTAGTAAATGGAGTTTGTTTTTTTTTTTTTTTTAGACGAGGGGATACCTTGACTTGATAAATTAGGACCAATAATTTTTTAATCATGGACTATATAAACCCTATAAGAGTATTCCAAATAAGGAGGCCAATAATTTTTTTATCATGGGCTATATAGACCCTATAAGAGTATTCCAAATAAGGAGAGAAAAGTCATAACTTGTGACAGCCTGAAATTGAACCCAAGACCTCCCGTGTGAAAGTGAAAGCTGATACCACTAGGCTAATAAGCCTTGGGTAGTAAATGGAGTCTTATAGATGCTACTATTTAATAATTTATTTGTGAGGCAAGAGCCTGCAAAAATTTTTGGTCTTGTTTGATTCCAAAATCCTATATAGGATGAAAATTTTGTTAGCAAAGTTTTGGCCTCAAATGTTAAATTAGTCTTCGAGTTTTGTATTTGTACTTATTATTTAGAAAAACTTCGTCCAGTTTTATATTTGTTTTTACGTTTTCAATTCCGCGATATAATTACACATTACTGGACTTTAAATCATTTCAGAGTTTACTAAATCTAAATTACTTAAATATAATAAACATGATTGAATAATTTTTTTTACAAAATCTAATAAATTATATTACTATAGTAAAATTACGTTAAATACTAGTTAATGTAGTAATGTGGTTGAAGAAAAATAATTTTCAAAATGAGTTAATTGTTTCAATTTATTGGACTTTACTAAAGATATTATTTAAATTGTAATGAATATGACCAAAATATTCATAAAAAATAAATTATATTATTATCTAACTGGGAAAATATTCAATACTATTTATCATAGTGACGTGATTGAATAAAAATAGTTTATTGAATAATTTTAAAACTTATAGTTAATAAAACTTAGAGAAAATGACTCCTGTGGTCCCTTTGCTTTTCGGTTTGTCTCACTTTGGTCCTTCATCTAATACAAGCGGCACATTAGTCCCTCTACTAGATACGTTATGTCACTATGGTCCTTCCTCTTCTTTTCTTTATTTCAAACTAACCTCATATTTTCAAATTCTTTCAAAACAGCCAACTCATCTAAAAAGTTTTAGCAAAAGGGAATTTCTAATTGATTAGGCCCAACATGCTTCCGAAATAAAATTAACTTTGCATAAGTTTATACCTTCTTTTGACCGCCTTATCACCGGGTTTTACGGACTCATTCCAACCACCAACCGCAGCTTATGGTTCGCAGTCCTTGGCTCCTTCGGCGATACACAGCACAACCCACTTCGTTTCCTGCCCGAGGGCGTAAAAGGTATAAACAGATATAATTATAATTTGGATTTTGGACAACAAGTTGGACAAAGCCTTCTTTTATTCATGAAATACAAACTTAAAATTACATAATCTTATTCTACTCCTATATTGGAGGAGAAAACCTTTTAGTCTCTCATAAGAGGACTTACTATTGGGGAAACCCCCATACACTTGAAGATTAAAACTATAACAGAAGAAAGATTACAAATTTTTCTATAAAATTTTGTATTATAAAAGAGTTGAAGAAAATTTTCGATGATCCCCATCTGCTTCTGACCCTCTTCTTATAGTTTTTAGTTTCGGATTCCAAATGCGGATTCCAAACTTCATCTAATCTTTTGGCGTCATTGCATACGTCAATCTTTATTAATGCGCGTGGGCCCCTGTGTTTACCAGTTTGTCCGCCACGCCTCACTTGTTACAGCTATTTTCTTTTCCAGTTGTTGCCTTTAATCAATCACATGACTGACTTTTGGTTGGTGCGCCTAATTATTCGGCTGCCTTTTGTCGTTTACATGATTTTACCGAGGTTTGTGAAAACCCTTTGGGTAAAATGTTTTTCTTTTTCCCTTATCCTTATCGGATTCGGGTTTTGCCTTGGTAACCCATATTTTTGTACCAAATAAGGGTTTTTCTTGGAACTCACAACTTGCACATTCCCGGTTGTGCCAAAGATCAACATGCATCATGTTGCAGGCCTTCTTCCTGGTAGATTCAGTTGCTGACAACTTGTTTTCCCAGATTATGGTCCATTTTTGTTCGAAGACCTTTTCTGCGAAGTCTGTACTTTTCCCTGTGATTGAATTTAACAGGAATGACCCATTCACTGAATTTGTGAAGATCTTGAATGGATACTTTGTTAGAATAGTGCCCTGCGAGCCAATCCTAGATAGGCTTTCTTTATCTATTCTTGTAATAAACAATTTCGTTTTACATTATATTAATAAAAGGCATTTCTTCATCTTATGTTTATATTGTTATAGTTGTATGATGAAGTCCCTAGAATTCACACATAGCTATGGGGCTTGATATCTCATTGGATGGATATCATAAAACAAGTCTCTAAGGCTGTGATTTCTAAATACTGTCCAAGTCATAGAATTATCAAGATGGGACATTGATAATTCGGATAGACTTGCGCCTATGATGCACACTCTTAATTAGAGAATGTCTCGTTTTATAGACATTAGTGTAGTTGACACAAATGCACATACGCGGGTGCTTGTTGAGAGCAAGTTCACTGATTACCCTGACTGAAACTTCCTAAATTGGAATTATTTATATATATGTCGAATTAGGAGTTTCTTAATCACGATAGTGCAAGATTAATTCTTTGACTTGAGTCATCACAGTAATTTTGTATATTGACTCACTGCACTTTGACTCTTGTGCCAGTTCTTTTACAAGGATACATATGGACTGGTGATTGGGTGCAGTGACTCGTATATGGAGGTTGGTGTTGACAACAAAGGATCCATCACTTGTCTAGATGAACAAGTGAATTTCCTATAATATTCTAAGTGGTTTGACTGATTTAGTCCTTGACCAAGACAAGTAAGTAATTAATTAAGAAATGAGTTTCTTGAATTAATTAATCACTAGTCACACACATTTGAATTATTAAGATTGAATTTACAAGGATCTCGACCAATAAGATTCCTCGATCCTTAATTCAATTAGGAAATTAGTTGATGGAGGAATCTCACTTGCATGGAATGCGCGATTGGAAAGGTTCACTTTGAATCGCCTACATCTAGGTCTTCAAGATAAGTAGCTAGAAACTTTTCTTTGATTTATGGGTATCTTATATTTAATGGAGATTAAATAATAAGATGGTTAATTAAAAGTGTTTAATTAATCGAGACAATTTAATTGTCCAAATTAAATCATAAAGGTTATGAACCCATTACTAGTATGTTGGTGAACCTAAAGGGTCACACACAATACTCGGACAAATTCATTTCTTAATTAAGGAAATTTAATTCAAAGTAGTTGAGTTAATATATTAATTAATTAGATTAATTAATTAAGACTTTTATTTATTCAAGTGTTGGATAAATAAATTAATTAAGTTGATAAGATCAATTTAATTAAGCTTAAGTCTAGAAAGCATTTAATTTAATTGGAAGTGACTTTTAATTAATCTAGTATGGTGGATTAATTATTAAAAGACTATTTTATTAAGTCTTGATCGAAAATTTGGTGGAGGAAAATAATTAAAGAGTTTAATTAATTTTCTTCTAGAAGGAAATAAGATTTCTTAGAGAGAAAGAAAACTAATTAAAATAGAAGAGTCCTATTTGAGAATTAATTAGTCTTCTATTCCTACATGGAAAAGGTTTAATGTAGAAGAGTTCTACATGGGAAAGAATTGCAAGAACTTAGTCTTATATATATGACTAGTATGGAACGAAAATAGGATGATGACTTTTGAAGCCAAAATATTTTGTTCCTCTTGCATAGAAAATCGTTTCTCTCTCTCCACATACAAGTTCTTGAGTTCTTGATTATTCATCAAGATCTTAAATTCAAGAATTCTTCCAAATTACTTAGAGAAGTAAAATTTTGCTTTTACCTTAATCCCATACACGATTCCTTAGAGTTAGAATAAACGTTTATAAATCAACCTAGCTAAAGATTATAAACGAGTGGGTATCCGGGATGTGGATCAACTTTAGAGGAGAAACATTTGGGTCTCTGAAGTGAATCAAGAATCCGATCAAAGACGTTTTTGGTGGAGGAATTCAAAATCTTCATCAAAGGAAAAAACGAAGGAGTTGATTCAAGGAACGAGGAGCAAGCTAGGGAACTTACGTTAAGGAAGAAGAAACTCTTTGATTTTTACGAAAAATCGAATAAGGTAAGATCTTCTTTATTCAAGTTTTAAATAACTAGTGTAGAGATGCGCAAGCCTATGATACGTGATAAGCCCGTAGGATTAATAAACTCGCATGTTTAAATCCTAGAAACAAAAATTTTAATTTTTCGCTGTGCTTAGTCGGGTTGGATGTATATTTCCCAACATACTTGACTTTGTCCATCTCTGTAAGACAGACCCACATTCCCCATGCTCTTCTGGTGTATATATCATCTTCATTGATATTACTAACCAAAGGAGCTTCTCCTGTTGCGACCTGAATTCTGTTATAGGCCGTCATGCCCGGTCTCTGTAATTTCATAAAATGAAATGCTGGATGAGACCCTTTTCCTGTAATTTCTAGAGCTGCTGAAATGAATTTCATCTCCAGGATATCACCCCTCTTGAGGTGTGGGTTGTTTTGTCATGAATCGTACACGGCTTCTGTAATCCAATCCAGAAGTTTGGATATCTCCGGAAAACTCGGTGACATAGTATGTATTGAAGCAATTGCCCCAAAATCATACCATTCTCGGACTTCGTCGGGATTTGATCCTTCCTTCATCCAAATCCTAGGACATTTCCCTGATATTTCTACAAAAGATCTATTAGGATTTATTCCTTTTCTCGAGATTAATTTTTCCCAAGAGCGCTGATAACCCTGCCAATGTAAATTAATTGGGTTAGTATTAATCTTAGAAGTGCCTGTCTGTGGCCTAAGATTAATCTCTCCCTCTTTAACCCCAGAGGTGGTGGGTTAACTTGAACTAGTAGGAGCTTGCGCTTCCTTTCGTTCAACCTTTTCCGCTTCCTCAGAATCTGAGAATGGACTTGTGCAAGTGGTATTTGAATCCAATACTCCGGGTATAGAGCCCCGTTCTCTAAACGCAGGTGTAGAGTCCTGCTCTCTTAACTCGCGAGTCATCACCGAAGATGATGCCTTTCGAATTGGTTCTTGCAGTGTATTCCATAACATAGTCATGGCGTACGTCATTCCCTTAAGGGTTTCCTGGATGATGCCCAGATCAGCTCGTTGTACATGGCCAGCTACCTCAGCGTTAACTGATAACTGTCCAATCTTTTTGTCAAGCTCCTCAAGGTTTTCCCTGAGATGCCTGTATCTCGTAATGATGGAGTTGGCCTCAGACACTTCTATCTCTTGTTAGGAAATCTGCAAGAATATTTTCATGAGATTTCACAATAATAATGTCAAAATAATAATATTGACATTCTGCTTGCCATCTGAGAATACGTGCTTTTTCAATTTTTGATTCAAGTTTATTTTTCAAAAAAGCTTTGACATTCGTATTATCAACCTTTAATGTAAATTCGTTTGCTAGTAAAAATAATGGCCATTTTTTAAAGGCCTTCCAAACTGCAAAGAATTCTTTTTCGTTTATATGCCAAAGACTGGCTTGTTGTTCAGTGAACAATCCTCCTGCATATCTACACGGTTCTTCCCCTGTAGTTGTTTTCTTCATGTGCACTATTGCCCATCTATAATCATTGGCGTCGGTATAGACTACCAGGTCATCCTTATCTTGGGGTATCGCGAGTTTAGGCAAATTATTGCAAACTTGTTTTAACTCACGAATCCTTTGAGTGTGAATTTCTTCCCACTTCCATTTTGAGCTTTCCGTTTCCTTTAAAAGAGGTCGGAAATCCTTCCTGTATTTAGCTAGATCTTTAATGAAGATTTCAGCAAAGTTAACAACTCCCAAAAAACTTTGAAGCTGTTTTTTATCTTTTAAAACATCAGGAAAATTGCGTATTTTTTCCACAATATGTTCCTGGAGTTCAATACCAGTTTTGTCAATAAGAATGCCAAGAAATTCAATCTTATTAATACAGATTATTGCTTTCTTTTCTGAAAGCACCAATCCTTCATTAAAACATGCATGAGAAAATATTTCAAGATGTTTAATATGTTCTTCAATATTTCTAGATGTAATTAATACATCTTCAATATAGACAAACATAAACTCGAAATAATCTTTAAATAGATTATCCATCTTTCTTTGATATATCTGGGGTGCATTTGCTAATCCCATTGGAAGTACATTCCAGATATATTGTCCTTGTGGGGTAGAGAAAGCCGTATACTTTCTGGATTCCTTTTCCATCTTAATCTGATAGAAACCAGATTTACAATCAAATTTTGAAAACACTTTAGCGTCTTTAATGCACTCAATTAAGTGTTCTCTGCTTGGGATATAATAACCATCAAATTCTAGTATCTTATTGATACCTTGATAATTGATGACTAATCTAGCTTTTCCTCTTTTTATCTCACCATGGTTTCTTACTAGAAATCCAAGGCTATTATAAGCAGAGACTCCAGGTTCTATGAGTTTAAGATCGATATGTTCTTTTATGATTGCTTGCATATCTTTCTTATCTTCCATATTCATCTGGATTGGCTTGTATCGAACGTACTCATACTTGCATTGTTCTTTTACTTTCAGAGTAGCTTCGATCTTGTTTTTATCCCACCAAGCCAAAGGATTCTCATTAAAGTTCCTTTGAATTAGCCACTTAACATTTTCAAGAGAAAGTAAACTTTCTTCGTTAATGTTATCTACGGACTTGTTCTGTAATTCCTTTTTAAGAAGTTGTATTTCTTCTTTCGAATTTTCATAACAGTTTTCGTCCGCGCTTTCAATTAGACCGTGTAGTCTAAAAGACAAAAGTGCTTTTCCAAATCTCCGTTTATCCATCATTTTAGGATGGGTTAATTTGGAATCAGGATTAAAATCACCACGTTTGCTACGAAACGTAATAGGCATGATCCTATTAAAAGCGTTTGGGCGTCACAAAACTTGGATCTCATTACCACAATGAGTGGTAAAAATCAACAATTTTTTGTTGTTATCTTGCACATATTTTGCAAAGGTTTGGATAAAATTGTTACCTAGCAAAATATCTGCTCCTGTATCATAAAAATAGATCGGTGGCATTTTTACCTTGAACCAAGGTGTGCCCAATGCTCCTCCAATCATGATATGTGCTTCTCGGATTCCCTTATTGAGAATGAGGATTTTCTTAGAGAAATCTCTTCCTGCAATAATGGGTAAGGCTTCCATAGCATTACTAGGAAAAACCCCGAGTTTTGATGTACAAATCCCTGATCCAGAATCAATATAAGTTGCAAAATATTCAGACTTATATTGGTCGTATAACATACCAACAAATATGTATATAGAAAAAGGGCTAGTCATTTATTCAACTTGAATAATATATCCATCCAAGCTAAATTCCATGCCTTTTCCTTTTCTTCCCCAAGGTTTATGTTCTTCAAGGAAACTTAATCCCAGAATAACTATTCTTGGGTCCTCGTCTTGCTATTCCTGTAACAAATACTTCATAGCCTGCTATTTCTAGCATTCCTTCATATTTGTTAACCGTAGATTGTTGCAAGTGATATAGATCATCACAAGGAAAGTAATTATCTTTCTCTGTAATATCAAATCATTACTTGCACGTCTTTCCATCCTTCCGGGCATTTAATTTTTACATTATATACCCGAATAGCCTGAGGAGTTGGATCGTTGAGTAATTCTTTTCCTTTTAAACTCCTTATCCTTTCTTCCGAAAAGGACATCCTGCTATTAAAATATGTTCTAGAACTCATTGAACGATCTAGAACTGGATGGTCTCGGATTAAGATATCCACACCCCCAATCCTTGGTATTTGAATTGGATTGGGTGCCATTACCTTAGCAAATTCCTTGAAAATTCTTGGAATTTCAATATACTCTTTCCGGATAAACAAATCAGAATAATGTGTATTGGAAAGTGCATAAGCAATTCTATATGTAATAGAATATGGTCTATTCCATTCTTTCATTAGATCTGTTCTTTTGAAATCCTGATGAAGGGTTAAGACTCGGCTGAAATCTTGGTCAGCTAGGTTATATGCAATTCTTGGATGAATGTCAAACATAAGTTTTCCTGCATATAAATTCCCTACCATTGTACCAAGACAACCATCCCTTAGGTTGTTAATTCTTTTATCCATTATGGACAAATGTAACGGCGAATTAACACCCTATTTGAAAGTAGCTTTGATTACTACTTCAATGGTTCCGATATGGATCCATTTCATAATAAGAGTTTCTTCCTCTCTTAGCTTACTTAATTCTTCCAGAATTTCCTCTTTCGGAATAAGTTGCATATCCATCACATTACCAGTTAATTCCATAGGGATTGCGAATTCCCCAGAACTTACTTTGTATCTGATGTTATGCCTTCTTTGATTTAATCCTATTTGATTTAGGATTCGGCTTACGCCGCTGACTCTAAACCATCGTATTTGCCAATGTTTGAGTCTTGTCGCATGATCTTTTCCATGGTTTTATCTGATATAGATGCCCTGGAAAAGAAACCAGCTAGGCTATCTGTTGTTTGAAACCTATCTCCTTCGGTAGGGTATTCCATTAGAAAGGATTATTTCTTTCTTGGAATATAGAACGATTATTTTTCATCATACTCTCGATCCATGTTTCTAGAGTATGAATATTTTGTGACCAGATTTGAATCTTGGTCTCATGCTCAATTATTTTTCTTCGATGGATTGGTGTTTTGCCCAATAATTGAATAGTAGCTTCATCATGCTGTATTATGGTTCTACTTCTTTCTATTTTTTCTCTGAAATCAGAGATAACAGTTCTAAGCTGTGGAACTGTGTAAATAGGAATTCCAGGCATTATTCCGATTTAGTTGAGGTTTCATCGGAATTACTCTCTATTTCTTCCTCATAGACGCTTTCGTCTGAGGGAATATTCTCGAATTGGTATATGGGTACCAAATCGCCGTAGAAGACTACGTCCAGTATGTCTGCAGTGGCTTCAAATTGTTTTATTTCGCCACCTTTTTGCTGACAATCTGGTGAAATGTGGCCACGAGCTTCACATGTCCAGCAGTTACAAACTTTCGTTTGCTCTAGTATGAGCCTTTCTGAAAGTTCGTCTTATAGGTTTCTTTCCGTCGGAGTTCCGAGATCCTTGGGAAAAAAACCCTGGTTGGTCCGGATCTTTGGTCAGATTTATAAGATCGGACTTTTGATTTAGACCACCAAGGCCTGCGTCTGAAAGCAGATCGCCTTTTGTTGCTAATGTTATCGGAGCGAACAAAATGCTTTCTTTTCTTTCTCTGCTCAATTGATTCTCCGATTATTGTTGGAAAATCATTATTATCACAACACAGAGGGGTTCTCTTCATTTTTCCTCTCAGCTTTTTCATGTTCTTTTGAACAGCTGCTTGTCGACACCAGTCTTTAAGTTTGTCTTTCCAGAAAGACATTCGTCTTGCGACCGTATCAACTTGTCCTTCTGGAACCTTGTAGGAATGTATTAACATTTCTCTCCAAGGGCTACAAATTTTTGCAAAGAACATTGGTGCAGCAATTTCTGCACTAACATTCGCATGAAAGAAATATTTTCGAAACCAATAGATATATTCATCAATGGCACAAATATTTCTTAGCTCAAGACCATAGAGTGCCTATGTGTACTCTCTGGTTCTTTCTGCATTATTTTCACCAAAGTATCCGTCTCCGATGAAATTTAATTTAGTTATCCTTCCGAATCTATCTGCAATAGTGCTTTTAGATTCTCCGGCTAACACTTCTTGCTTGGATTCTGCCGAGGTGCGTTCCCAACCCACTTTTACAGAACCCTCTAAGCTTAACTCCATTAATCTTATGAAGTTTTCTTTATCAAGTTCCAGTGTAGTAGCGGCTATTTTCATAGAGGCTACCCATTCATCGATTATTTTTTCGATGTTTCTGAAATCAATGATATCCAAGTTTAGGATAGTACCGTAGGGGTTCAAGGTACTTGACATAGTCCTTGCCTATGGTGTATTTTCTGGTATCCTAATTGGATTTCTCGTGTGATTTGCTCTAAACGTGACCCCTCTAAGAGCGGGTTCTGCGTTTGTATGCAAATCCTTACCTTCTTGCATCGGTTCATCTTGTGGAGGATTATTAGATGCTTAACTCTCTCCCGGTGCTGGAAGCCCTAGTGCGAGTTTATTAGCTTTTATATTAGCTAGCTCCACAACATGTAATTGTGAGAAGGACTCAGCTAATTCCTGAAGATCAGATGGATCTACTCTTGTTATATCCATCATTTAATACTTCTGAGGATATCAATGAGTAGTTCATCATGCGTTTTGGCTTAGGAACTTCCTTAGCCTTTCCCTTCTGATGTAGAAGAGGTACACGTCCAAGTGCATCACTGATCCTATCCTTTTTTGGTTTGGATGTACCGGTTATACCTTGTCTAGTTTTCAGATCTATGACTTCTGTCTTTAGATCCGTAATAGATCGTTGTAGATCTGGAATTAGCTTGAGGGTTTCCTCAAGTTTTTGGTTCAAGTTTTCGATTTTCATAGGTAGATGTTCTAGCCTATGTCCGTAATCTTGAACTGTCTTTTGGATTTTTCTAAGATCTTTAGAAATCTTAGATGCATCCGGTTCAATCTCTTTCCAATTCATATGAAAATTTTAATTGAAAGAGTTACCTTTGTTAGCTTTCCCGGGCCATTTGCCTTGGATCCCTGCGAGTTGTAGATCGCTCGCTATGTTGCCTTGAAATTTGTTATCCATGGCAAACTGTCTCTCATAATACCGGATTGATGCCGGTAGATCCTTTACAGGAGTCTTTTTCTGGGCTCTTGTAATAATTAGTCTGACTTCCTCACAGACTCTCGTGGTTCTTTGGATTAATTTATCAATCCTTTTCTCTCGTTGTTTTTATAGTATCTAGAAATACTCCCTGTTTTCGTCATAGATCGAACTATTGTTCGGTTCCATTTTTGTTTTGATTCTCCTCCATAAGGGTTAGACTTAATCTTATGTAAAATTATTTAAGTATTTCATTAATAACCTGAGGCTCTGATACCATTTTTCAAGCAGGATCCTTCTTTTGCTTAAACTCGAGCAGTAGTGTTTATTTTTCTTTTTTAACAGGCTAGGTTTGAGAGTTAATGAAACTATAAGGACTTATTTGAAATAAAATCTTTTTATAAAACCACTAGAGGACTTAAGTGACATAGAATTTAGAACATAAAGGACTTAAGTTAAACAAATATTACTTGAGGGACTTAAGTGATACAAACAAAAAAGATGGGGGACTATAGATGCTATTATCTCTAAAGCTTAACTATATATATATGTATATATATATATATATATATATATATATATATATATATGGTAAGGATCAAATACATCCTTATGCTTTAGGTAAGATATAAGACCCAATCTAGACCATTTAAACCATTTGATCTCAAGGTCCTGATTTAACACTATTTGTCAGTTTTTATAATTTTTTTAATGATGACAGAGGCATTCTAGTCAATGAAAAAAATAATCTGTTACAAAAAAAAACAATTATAGAAACGAATCTGTTTATCTGTTGATATGGGTTTATATATTACCATACTATATAGGTGTGTATCCCTTAGCTATCGTGCTTTTGGTCGTAATTATTTTTTCTTTTTTTTTCTCCCGCTTTGCTGCAAAACGACGTCGTTTCATGTTTGTTTTAGGATTTCTTTCCCTTTTTATTTTTTGTCCAATAAAACGTGTCATTGCTTGCGGTCTGCCACACTACCACTCCATCCTTCTCTTCCTCCTCCTCTTTTCAATCGCTCTCTCTTTGCATTTCAGACCAAAAATCTTCACAATGGCTTTCTCTCCAGGTATCGTCGGATCTTCACTCAACATTGCTTTTTCTCAGTTGAAGAATGGTATTAAAATTTGGAATTCAGATTAAATGTTAGTTCTTTCTCTTCAAATCCTCAAATGAGTTTATTCTTTTAATTTATTTTGGTGCAATTTTTGTAGGTTCTTTCTGATGACTCTGCTCTGCCCACTTTGCTCCGCCGCTCTACCTAACCCAGTTATCGAATTTCAGGTTCGATTCTTCTTCCACCGCTAACAATTGTTCTTTTTTTTTTGTGCATATAGGCGGGTGAGGGGGGCTGAGGCGCCTCTTATTTTATGAGGGATTCCCCCGCCGTTAGCTGACTCAAATCCATCAGAAAATGAAAGTTTGATACTACCAGAGGACCCTCCGGTTGCCGTCCGTCAACCGCCGCCTCCAGATCGGAGTTTGCGACTACCAAGTCTTTCTGTTCTGGTATTTCTTTTAACTCTTAGATTCCAGGTTGCTTGATCAATAGTTCATTTTTTTTCACATAATCTGTGATAAAATCTTTTTAAGATAATTTGCTAATTAGTTGTCCTTTGACTTTGATTTCCCTGGTAATTTTTCACTTCCGTATCCATCAGTGTGAAAGTGTGGTGGAGAGGTTTGAGTATGTAAATTGCTCTTTCAGATTTTGTTTTCAGTCCATGATTTATGCGTTTTCCTCCCCTTATATATTGACAGTGATGTTCATGTTTGACAGGATATGTAAGAATTCTGATAAATTGCTATGATGTTTCGGTATGCTGTAAGGGCAGGTATCTTTTCTCCATTGTGTATTTGTTCGGTGAAATCCTGTTACTATTTGATTGTTTTCAATATTGTGCTTCTTCTTATTGTTTTGGATGAAGCTTGATTGCCAATCTGAATGGTGGGTTACGGGGTTCTGTTTTT
Source organism: Buddleja alternifolia (assembly GCA_019426215.1). Lineage (NCBI taxonomy): Eukaryota > Viridiplantae > Streptophyta > Magnoliopsida > Lamiales > Scrophulariaceae > Buddleja > Buddleja alternifolia. Next base: position 48,292,457 of record CM033391.1, read on the forward strand.
CGTCTTCATATGTGATGCATTGGATGGTTGGCTTGCGCACAAATTGAATCAAGGTGAGAGTCTGTAATTTATCTTTTTAAATTGAATTTTTAATCGTGCAGTCAGTATGGTTAAGGTAGTCTTCAGGGATATTAGAAACGGGGAGACGGTGCAAGGGGAAGGTGTTTTGCCAATTTAAAATATTGATTTCTGATTGAACAGCTTCAAAGGCATTGCTGCCACCATTCCCTTGAATCTTTGCTCCATGCATATTTGTTCGGTGAAATCCTGTTACTATTTGATTGTTTTCAATATTGTGCTTCTTCTTATTGTTTTGGATGAAGCTTGATTGCCAATCTGAATGATGGGTTACGGGGTTCTGTTTTTCGTCTTCATATGTGATGCATTGGATGGTTGGCTTGCGCACAAATTGAATCAAGGTGAGAGTCTGTAATTTATCTTTTTAAATTGAATTTTTAATCGTGCAGTCAGTATGGTTAAGGTAGTCTTCAGGGATATTAGAAACGGGGAGACGGCGCAAGAGGAAGGTGTTTTGCCAATTTAAAATATTGATTTCTGATTGAACAGCTTCAAAGGCATTGCTGCCACCATTCCCTTGAATCTTTGCTCCATGCATTTTCTATAATTCTCTTTTGTGAGCCTCTCCACTATATCCATAAGCTTAGGAGCAATTCCATGATTAACAAGATTCAAGAAAAATGGAAGTCAGTATTCTTTAGTAAACGGAGTTAAAAATCCCTTTGACTTGATTTTTTTCAGGGATCATAACTGAAAAAACTATTTGTTAAGAGTATTAACCTCAAAGAAACCTCGGATTTCACAAGCATCTTAAGTGATCGCCATTGTTGTAGCCATTTCATCTCGTCACCGTTTCTCTTTTTTGACTTTTTCTGGATTTTCTATTTCTTCTCTCAGTTTTTGAATTTCTTTCCAAAGTTTGTTATTTTTTTGAATTTTTGCTAATTTGTTTTGATTTTTATGAATTTTCTGGATTCTTTTTTTTGTGTAATTTAATTTTTCCTCTCAACACCAGAATTAGTGTAGTGTGATTATCCATGGAAGTGAATTCTGACACAACCTTGGTTACTGTTTTTATGCTTGAGAGTGTGGAGTAGGACTTGGTTAGAGAGGCCTTTAGGGGTGACTTATGAGAGTGATAAAGATGCGAGTGACTTGTTTGAATCTTTGATTTTGATGATTTTTTCGGGTCGTCTAGGTTGGAAGTGGATCTTTGTGGGTCATGTGTGTATTTTCCCTTCGTGGTTGTTGATGGCGAGTTATTTGGATTACTAAATTCTTTGTGTAATTATATTAAGACTCGGTGAAACAAGGTGCTCTGAAAGTGAATATATGTATATTAGTTTTTTGGTTCAGTTTCTTTAGTTTGTGTTTATGAATTAGGCCAACAAAAGCTTGGTTTATCTTATATATATGAGGGACGCACCGCATGCACACTCATTTTCAATGTTCAGTTTACCCATTGTAAGTTAGACTCTTATCCTTTCCCATGATGTTTGTCTCCGATCTGTTGATTTGGGTTCAAAAGATGCATTGAAAATGAAGCATTTGTATTGCTTGTTCAAATTTCATATGCAAAGTTCATGCCAATTTTGGTTATTAGCAATTGTAGGCCATTACACTTGGTATTGATTGCTTTTGATCTCTCCTTGTCCTTTCTGTTAACCATGTGGTTAGACTCTTATCCTTTCCCATGATGTTTGTCTCCGCTCTGTTGATTTGGGTTCAAAAGATGCATTGAAAATGAAGCATTTGTATTGCTTGTTCAAATTTCATATGCAAAGTTCATGCCAATTTTGGTTATTAGCAATTGTAGGCCATTACACTTGGTATTGATTGCTTTTGATCTCTCCTTGTCCTGTCTGTTAACCATGTGGTTATTTAATATGCATGCTGCTACCAGTGTTTATTGAACTATTTGTCATTTTTCTCCTCCAGTTTGTATAAATTTAGTTATTTTTAACTGCGAGCTACATTGATCTCTTAAGTATCAGAGTATGGAGTGTGACCCTAAGATTCTCTTAAGTCTCTAACGATGAAAATGAGAAACAAAAAGCTAATCCAAAGCCACCTGAGCCACCAAAAGATTACATTCATGTTATAGCAAGAAGGGGACAAGCCACTTACAGCCATAGGTTAGACGAAAGTGTAATTAATTCGTTTTTATCTCAAATTCTCGAAGCTTTAATTGCCTGATCATCGAATAACAATCTTTTTTAATCACTTTCTTTGGAGATTTCTTTAGGTTATATGAGAAAAAATCAATGAAAGAATGAAACTTCTACAGGGTATTGTACCTGGTTGCAGCAAGGTTTGCACAGAAATTTACCTTTTTTCCCGATAATTCAATTTTTCCATGGAAATTTACTAATTATATGTTGTTCTTGTGAATTTTTCTTACTAAACCTAATTTGAAGCTCTGATTTTGTTCTTATTTTACTGTGAGATTGCTGTATGCGAGAGTTTGAAGGCTGAATCAGCGGAATCGTTGTCGATTCTGCTTATTTCTCTTCAAGTTCTTCTTTAGAGGATAATCTGTTTTTTTAACCCAAAAATTCAGACTATATAAGGTAATTTAATTTGCCATTTTTGAAAGAAAAAATAAAGAAATAATCAACGTTAATTTGCAGTCAGAAACTTCGAGAATTGTTGAGAAGAACAAAATTTGCCAAAGAAAAGATGCATTGAGGAAAATCGTCACAGATGGTCTAATAGCCCTTGGGTATAATGCCTCTGTTTGTAAATCAAAATGGGAATAATCTTCATCCATTCCAGCTGGTAATCTCTCAGCTCTACTTTTCTTTACGTATTTGTAAACATGTTTCATTGATTCGAGATTTAGATACTATGATCATTTATAGATTATGAATGTGTTTGGTCATACTATCTTAGTAGGGGATGGAGGCATTGATTGAGGTGAAAGTGAGTACAAGGAGTCTGGCTTCGGTGATAATGGTTGAGCCTTTTGTGGATGAGTTCCATAAGGTAAAACACGAAAATTTTCTCTTCCTATTCCGCAATTTGATACTTTCTCAGCTGTAAAACATGGAATTGTTTTTACTACGATGGAAATTATACATATATATATACATCTTCAAAATGACCATGAGGCATGAGTACGTGTGTGTATATAAAAACAAAGAACTGATAACTACCTTCTATTCTTCCTTCTCTGATATCCATCCTTTTCTCTTCCCTCTGTAAGTCTCTTTCTTTATCTCTCTCTCTATGGTTATATTTTAGATTATTTATTATATAAATGATATACGTTAATATTTTTCATTTCTAGAATGCATTTTTTTGTTGGGTTTTGGAATCTGAGCTTATTCATGCAAGAAGATGCAAATATAGAAGTTTTTTTCATGTAGAATAAAGATGTTGTTTTATTTACTTATTTTGATGTGCATGTTTTGATTTTAAGTAATTTTGGTTGTGATCTTTTCGTTTGATCTGTGAAGTTTGATTATTTTTACTATTTTTTAATTTTATTTTCTGGGTTGTAAGGTTTTACATGCATAATCTTGATTTAATGCTTATAATGCTACAGAAATTAGAATGTGCTTGATTTTTTTATTGGGTGAATTACATGCACACCCCCTGACTTTAATGTTAATTATGAGAACACCCCTTGACTTTTAGTAAATTACAAGGAGACCCCTCAAGGGGATTATTTGTAAGGTTTACAGGGGTGAAATTGTAAGATTTTTTAAATACACAGGGGGTGCAATTGTTAGAATATTTTAACATGAGAGGGACTTTATGTAACTTCAAAAAGGTCTGGCGGTTTCGGTAATTTTGCACTAAAGTGAGGGGGTGTACATGTCATTTTCTCTTTTTTATTTTCAAAAAAGATGTGTTATTTGGAAATCCAGTCCAAACTTTAGTTGTATGATAATATAGTGAAAATGTAGCTTCAATGTGGAACTATTTCTTTCTTTTTAGCTTGGATTTTAGTTTCGTGATAGTATGGTTTATGTTGGTTACCTAAGCCAGCTATTTTATACGTACGATCAGGGCGAAAAAAATGGATGTGGTAAAGAATCTATCCGGATATGCCTGGAAGTAATATAATTTGTTATTCGTGGTTTAGATTCTTTGATACCAGTTCTAATGATCTTTGTTTTTATTTATTCCTTGTGGATTTGTTGATTGTAAAAAAGAGCATGTTTATTAGTCACTTTAGGTATGTGTTAAGATACTTAGCCGTCATTTGGTGATTTATTTGTTGATTTCAGCTATAGTTTCTTTTTGAAAGCCGATAACATTTAATCTTTTTGAAATTGATAGTTTGCTTCTAAACTGCCAAAGCATAAAATGAACCATATTTATTCCAAAAATGAAAATGTCGATAACAAAGCCGATGAAGAAGCAAAAGGAGGCTCTAACGATGAAAACGAGAAACAAAAAGCTAATCAAAAGCCACCTGAGCAACCAAAAGATTACATTCATGTTATAGCAAGAAGGTGACAAGCCACTGATAGCCATAGCTTAGACGAAAGCGTAATTAATTCAGTTTTATCTCAAATTTTCGAAGCTTTAATTGCCTGATCATCGAATAACAATCTTTTTTTATCACTTTCTTTGGAGATTTCTTTAGGTTATACGAGAAAAAATCAGCGAAAGAATGAAACTTCTACAGGATATTGTACCTGGTAGCAACAAGGTTTGCACAGAAATTTACCTTTTTTCCCGATAATTCAATTTTTCCGTGGAAATTTACTAATAATATGTTGTTCTTGTGAATTTTTCTTACTAAACCTAATTTTAACCTCTGATTTTGTTCTTATTTTACTGTGAGATTGCAAGATGCAAGATTTTGAAGGCTGAATTAGCGGAATCGTTGTCGATTCTGCTTATTTCTCTTCAAGTTCTTCTTGAGAGGATAATCTGATTTTTTAACACAAAAAATCAGAGTATATAAGGTATTTTAATTCGTCATTTTCGAAAGAAAAAATACAGAAATAATCAACGTTATTTTGCAAGCAGAATCTTCGAGAATTGTTGAGAAGAAGAACAAAATTTGCCGAAGAAAAGATGAATTGAGGAAAATCGTCACAGATGGTCTAATAGCTCTTGGATATAACGCCTCTGTTTGTAAATCAAAATGGAAATAATCTTCCTCCATTCCAGGTGGTAATCTCTCAGCTCTACTTTTCTTTACGTATTTGTAAACATGTTTCATTGATTCAAGATTTGGTTACTATGATCATTTATAGATTATGAATGTGTTTGGTAATACCATTTTGGTAGGGGATGGAGGCATTGACTGAGGTGAAAGTCACTACAAGGAGTCTGGCTATGGTGATAATGATGGAGCCTATTGTGAAGGAGTTTGTTCCATAAGGTAGAACATGAAAATTTTCTCTTCCTATTCAGCAATGTATTTTTTTTATTTAGGGCCTATACTTTTTTATCATTATTGATGTATGAGCCATGAGGGCTGATGAATACGTGTGTTTAAGTTATTAGAATCTTGCATTTGTCAGCAAATATTAGCAAATCATAGATCACAAAGACTTGAAATCATTTCAAGATGTTGCATCTCACCATTCAAGCACTGCGTTGGATTAATATGGTCATGAATCTTGTCATGCAATCAACATAAATAATGAAATAAATAAATAAATAATTATAATTATAATTATGAAGGGATTTCCATGGGTTAAGTTTTGCCTTTCTTAATAACCATTTATGAATAACGAAACTTAATTGTCATTATCAAATAAAATATTATTCAAGTGGTAATGTTGACGTCTCAAAATATACGGGTTCTCTGTTTTGTGTGTATGACTCTTGTGGTGAAACTAGCGTTTAAAGTTTATGCGTTTGTGTGCAATTGATGAGCAACTGTTTATGTGATGATTGAGTGCAGGTTTTGGTTGTGAGGAATGACCTAAAAATGGGGAAAGGGAAGATTGCTGCCCAATGCAGGTAAGACTCACTTTATTTATCTCCATAAGCATGGGGGATGGTTGTGTGCTCTCATGCTATCGTTTTGCTGAAATGCTTTTGTTATTGTTTATAGTTAATGGTGTAATTCTTTTTATGGTTATTGGTTAATTGATTGATCATGTGTTTGGAAAACGTTTCAATTTAATATTTTGATATTATACTTTCATCAAATAAGAAGAAAGGATGTTAGCATTTGAATTTTGCAGCCAAAAATTCAAAAATCTGGTTGTACTATTCAAAGAAACAATACAACATTAAACATTTTTGAAAGAGCTACGGTGTTGTGAACTTAAGACCTAGAAAGAAAAAGTAATAGAAACTAACATCCTGAAATTTGTTGCGCCTTGTTTATCTTGTTTCTCATAATATTCATTGAAGTCATGGTTGTCTGTGGCAATTGTTTAAATGTCATAAATTGTTTTTTGGTAATGTTTTTTAAAGAAAGATGATTTCACAGTTAGTTTGTGGTTCACATCCATGTATTAATTTATTAATTGCAACTTTTGTCAAATTAGTCTTTATGCAAAGGAAGATGAGGATCATCTACAGAAATGTGAGGCTTTCATGTCTAGCGTCATATTCTAGGAAATTATGGTGGTTTGGTAGCTATCTGAACCGATGATTTAATCATAATAGCGATAATACTGGCCATCTGAACTCTGATAAAATGACATAAAAAATAGTAATAATAAATATGCCTTGTTTGGTTTGGCTTGGGGGTAGGAGGTGTTTTTGGTGTTGGGAGTTTAGTATGTTGTGATCCTAAATACATTTGGGAATAGAATTGTATTCTATAATCTACTATCACAACTATTTACCTTTCACTGGGTTTTCTCCCACTGAATCACTTTCTACTTCTTTCTGGTCTGTATATGGGCCCTGAGACTCAACCTGATTAAAAGGTGAAGGAAAAAAGGTAAGAGTTTACCTAAATATGTTACTGCCTCCTTTATTTTATGATCAGTGGCTCAGTATAGAAAGTTATTTCTGAAGTTTGTGTTACATAACTTATTTTTATTGATATGAATGTCGTGCTTGCCAGATGCAGTTAAGAATAGGTTTGATGTGTTTTAGCAGAATCTTATTCTTTATTAGCTTCATTAATTTCTTTAGCACTTTTCTATATCTTGAGGTAGTATTATATAGGTTTATAACCACATTATTTTGATCCAGTCCATGCACGTGGGGTCACCTTAATGAGCCATAGGGCTGACCACGATTGGAGGCAATCAATCTGGAGTGATTATCCTCTTTTGTTGAATGTGATTGAATTGTATATTGTGGTTCTCGTGATTCTTTTCTGTAAGGGAAAATTACACACAGACCACCATCACTATTTTGTAATTACCAAAAACTCCTCTCACTTATTGAAAATTACCAACACATACCCTCATCTTAAAAATTTCTTACAATTACACCACATTTGTATTTAATTTTTTTTTTTCACAATTTTACCCCTTTAAACCTTATCTTAATAGACCCTTCTGTGTGAAAATTTGTGATCAATTTTGAAAGCTTGGCTTAATCCGTAGGCACTGGTCACAAAATGGATGGCACTCTGTGTGTCTTCGTGTATTGTTTCATTGTGTTTGTTGTTGGGGGCGCGTGAAGTTGTTTGTATAAGTTTTTTCGTGCAACGGTTTTAAATGACGTCCAAAGAAAGAGAAATCTGAGTAAATATCTGTGCATTAAATTTTAATTTTAGTTTCTTTGGTTTTATATCTATACATTAGAATAGTAGAAAATGGTTTTATATCTATTCATTAGAATAACAGTAAATAATCTTGTTAGGAATCAAGACTTTCAATGGTGAAATGCTTAGGAATGGAAATCAAAAACAATAAAGAAGACAAAGAATTTTCGGTGGAAACCCACTAAATCTCGGTGTCTGTGTACTCTTATTATTGCAATCTACTAAGTAAGACACATGAAGTAAACATTGTATCTTTTGGAAACTGCTGGGGACCATTGGTAAAGAGTGTGGGTAGGTCGTTACTTTTTTTCATAGATGGTAATATATATGTGTATTGTCAAATAAATATGCATTACTCTGTATACTACTGATGCATGGGAGATGTGTTTGTGTGAACTGTACAAACATGCAATATTGTGGCATTTGGTGCATTTAATAGAACTAAAATATATATATAATTAAAATTTGAATCAAACATTAATATATATGACACTGGATTACACATAACTCTATCTCATACAGGCCTCATTATAGGCCCAACATATGCAAAAGGAGGCTTAATAATATGGGTTTGACTTTCACCCTTCCCAGGCTAGCTCACTCATGGGCTCATTCTCAATGTCGGCCCCTCAATCAATACCTACGCAAATTGGCTAATAAAATGCACAAACAACCCGTTAAGTCTGGGCTAATAAATGCACAAACATCCTGTTAAGTCTGGGCAGCTCCCGCCGCGCTTTAGCGCGGTGCACCCATCCACTAGTATATATATATATATATATTGTATATAACATACATAACAAAGCAAAGAATTTTCAAACTCTCTTTCTCTCTCACAACGCTGAAAATCATTGTTCTCAAATTCTTTCTTGTTTTTATATCTAAAATTTCAATTTCCAAAAGATGTTAAGTTCCTGCTTGCTTGTGTTAAATTCTTATTTGTGGCTGTAAATTCCGGTGAGCTGATTTTCTTGGAGGTCTCTGGAGTGTTGAAATTTTTCTTGGTGGCGATTTTCTGTTTCATGTGCGGATTTTGATTAAGGTTTTGACTTTGCGGAAATTTGTTGCAAGATTGTTGAAGTTGATCAAGATTTTGCGCTGTTTATCAATTTGTTATACTATATAATTGAATATTTTTAATATGTTATAAACACGTATAATGACTTATAAGATACTAAAATAATTGAATATTTTTAATATGTTATAAACACATACTGTATAATGAGTTATAATATACTGTATAATGTGTTATAACATACTGTATAATGGCTTATAACATACTGTATAGTTGAATATTTTTAATATGTTATAAACACATATTGTATAATGTGTTATAATATACTGTATAATGTGTTATATCATATTGTATAATGGTTTATAAGATATTATATAATTGAATATTTTTAATATGTTATAAACACATATTGTATAATCAATTATAATATACTGTATAATATGATATAACATACTGTACAATGACTTATAAGATACTGTATAACATACAATATAGAAAGTTCAATGTTTGTTGCCCACCTTTTGTGTAAATGGGGCATTCAATCCATTTTAAGGAGATTGTGGAGTTAATTTAGGACGTGTATTTTACTATTATACCCCTCAGCCAGTTACAATTCAGTTTCACTCTTGTTTCTAGTGTTTAATTTGGACTGTTTGAGTTAATTGATCCAATGGTGTATATTGGGTCTTATCTCTTATCTAATATAGGGTATGTAATAGATCTTGACCCTATATATATATATATATGAACTGTTTAATATAATGAATGCTTATTAACTTATTGTTTAATGTATTTGTTAGATTTAATTAAATCAAAAGCAATGTAATATCTAATATTACTAATGTTATATACATAGTAAAAACAGAATTAAAACAATTTATTAAATATATGGATCTTTACAGCTCATTCCATTTTAGTAAATGTATATGTGAAAAATAGAATGATAGCCATTAAATTATGGATTAATAATTAATTATTATATCCATGTGAACAAAGAATAACGAAAGTGTTCTATTGGAATAATGTGATCGGATAGAATATTGAAGTATTATAACAAAAATTAAATCACTATTTTACAATTTATCGAAATTCATTTAACTACCATACATAAATCTACTTATATTGCATGGATATTACTCGGGAATAAATTGGAACTTTATCAAAAGGTGTTGATGAGTTTACTTTTGAAGAAAGACTTTGATTTTAACTCAAAATTGTAAAATCATTCAAGTTTATTTTGATGAAACAATTAAATTAAAAACTTGGCAACAACTTCATGTTAGAGTAATTACATTAATGCAATTAGAAATTTATGGACTAATTTGATAATAAGGTTAGAACTCAGAGACTAAAATAGATTTGATGCTTTTTTTTTTGTGTTTTCATATTTATTTTCTTAAAAGAGCCTAAATTAATAAAAGTGTAAAAGTTAATTACATTTACCCCTATAATACGGTTAATGTTCGACTTCTATAAAAAACAATAGTCGTTAAAGTCTTCCCATACTCTTAAAAAATAAGACATTTTAGTCCTTGGTATGTTAGTTGCGTGTATTTTGTTTTATGGTGCTCGATATATGTGAAGTCAAATTTGCCCCTATTTTAAGTTTTTAACATCCATTGGACTTACTTAATAAGTTAATAACAAATAAAACAAAATAAATTGACATAAGTTATCTTTTCGAACAAATAAAAATAAATGAAAAATGAAAATACTTGCACAATACACGCACTTCAAGTCCAAACTTCTTACCGTCATTCAACAAATGCAAACGACAATCACATTCAAAAACATTTTTTTATTTATTTTTTTACTTTTCACAAATAACAGCATAAATTGATGCTGGGAATTTTTAATAAATAACATAAAATTAAATCAAAATTAAGAAAATAATACAACAAAAAATAGGTATCAAAAAATAATATATTCTGCGCTCGGGCAGCGTGGAATGGGCAAATTCCACGCTGCCCGAGCGCGGAATGGGCCAAATATATATACAAAAAAAATATATATATATATAAAAAAAAAATTACATTCCGCGCTTGGGCAGCGCGGAATGGGTCAAAGATATATAAAAAAATTTGCATTCCGCTGTATATATATAATTTTTTTGTTTATTGTTTGTTGTTTTTTTTTCTTTATTTCCCGCTCATTTTTCTCCTTTTTTCGTGCTTTTTTGAGTTTTGACTTGAACATATAAATTGTAAACTTTCATATAAACTTTGTAACCACACAAGAATGGACTCTTTCCAATACCCGAGTGAAAAAATATGATAAGTAAAAAAGGACACATTAGAGCAATTTTTTAAAGAAAATAATAACGTTGTCTATGTTTCCGGGTCATTTTTCTCCCTTTTTCGTTCATTTTTTAGTTTTGATTTGAACACATAAATTGTAGATTTTCATAGAAATTTTGTAACCACACAAGAATGGACTTATTCCTATACCTGAGTGAAGGAATATGACAAGTAAAAAAGGACACACATATACGGATTTTTCAGAAAAAAGTATTTTTTCGTCATTTTCGTGATGATTTTTCGATGTTTTTTGTACATTTTCAGGCTTTGACTTCAACACAAAAAATGTAGATTGACTCACAAAGTTTGTAACGGTATGAGAATTGATTTATTTCGATATCCGAGTGAAAAAAATACAACATGTTAAAATGGAACGGATTTTTCCGAAAAAAATATTTTTTCGTCATCTTCGGGATGATTTTTCGACCTTTTTTGTACATTTTCAGGCTTTGACTTCAACACAAAAAATGTAGACTGACTCACAAAATTTGTAAAAGTATAGAGTTGATTCATTTTAATATTCGAGTGAAAAACTACAATATGTTAAAACAGAACGGATTTTTCGGAAAAAAATATTTTTTAGTCATCTTCGGGATGATTTTTTGTACATTTTCAGGCTTCGACTTCAACACTAAAAATGTGGATTGACTCACAAACTTTGTAACGATGTAAGAATTGATTCATTTTGATATCCGGGTGAAAATATACAATATGTTAAAAAAGACATATATATATACGAATTTTTTGAAAAAAAATTAATTTTCATCATCTTCGGGATGATTTTTCTGCATTTTTTGTACATTTTCGGGCTTCAACTTCAACACAAAAAATATAGATTGACTCACAAAGTTTGTAACGGTGCAAAAATTAATTTATTTCGATATTCAGGTTTAAAAATACAACATGTTTAAAAACATCTTTATTAAATTTAATGTATTTTTTCATTTGGATATCGAAATGAATCAATTCTTACACCGTTACAAAGTTTATGAGTCAATCTAAATTTTTAGTGTTGAAGTCGAAGCCTGAAAATATACAAAAAATGTCCAAAAATCATCCCGAAGATGACGAAAAAATATTTTTTTTCCAAAAAATTCATATATATGTCTTTTTTAACATATTGTATATTTTCATACGGATATTGAAATGATTCAATTCTTATACCGTTACAAAGTTTGTGAGTCAATTTACATATTTAGTGTTGAAGTCGAAGTCTGAAAATGTACAAAAAATGTCGAAAAATCATCCCGAAGATGACGAAAAAATATTGTTTTCCCGAAAAATCCGTTCCATTTTAACATATTGTATTCTTTCACTCGAATATCGAAATGAATCAATTCGTATTCTGTTACAAACTTTGTGAGTCAATCTACATTTTTTGTGTTGAAATCGAAGCCTGAAAATGTACAAAAAGGTCGAAAAATCATCCTGAAGATGACGAAAAAATATTTTTTTCGAAAAAATTCGTTCCATTTTAACAAATTGGATTTTTTCACTCGGATATCAAAATGAATCAATTCTCATACCGTTACAAACTTTGTTAGTCAATCTACATTTTTTGTGTTGAAGTCGAAGCCTGAAAATGTACAAAAAATGTCGAAAAATCATCACGAAGATGACGAAAAAATATTTTTTTTCTGAAAAATCCGTATATGTGTGTCCTTTTTTACTTGTCATATTCTTTAACTCAGGTATCGGAATGAGTCCATTCTTGTGTGATTACAAAGTTTATATGAAAATCTACAATTTATGTGTTCAAGTTAAAACTAAAAAATGAACGAAAAAGGGAGAAAAATGAGCCGGAAACATAGACAACGTTATTATTTTCTTTAAAAAATTGCTCTAATGTGTCCTTTTTTACTTGTCATATTTCTTCACTCGGGTATCGGAATGAGTCCATTCTTGTGTGGTTACAAAGTCTATATAAAAGTCTACATAAAAGTCTACAATTTTTATGTTCAAGTCGAAACTCAAAAATGCACGAAAAAAGGAAAAAAATAAGCGAAAAATCAAGAAAGAAAACAACAAACAATAAACAAATATATATATATATATATATATATATATATATATATATATATGCATTCCGCTGTCAAGGATAGCGGAATGCAATTTTTTTTTATATATTTGGCCCATTCCGCACTGCTCGAGCGCGGAATGGGTCAAATATTTAAAAATAAATAAAAAATTACATTTCACGCTCAGGCAGCGCGAAATCTGCCCATTCCACGTTGCCTGAGTACGGAATATATTATTTTCTGATACCTATTTTTTGTTGTATTATATTTTTAATTTTAATTTAATTTTGTATTATTTATTTAAAATTCTCTTGCTATTCCTAGACAACTTAATTAATATTTTTAAAAGAAAAGTATGCACAATACATGCACACTATATCTATATCCACATCAATAGATGGAGAGATAGAAGTAAATGTTGACGGAGTACTCAAATTTAATATTTTATTGTGCTGTGAATATTTGTTGAAGTAGTAAATAGATCGACGAAACCGAAATATCTAAGATAGATGGGGAATATTGTTTTCGGTCATTTTACACTATACATTCAAAATGAGTAAAGTGATTTTCACTCTGTGTAAACCATCACACCCTAAGTGTTTATGTGGTAAAAAATGGATCGAAAGCAACACATCCGATCCACCATAGAATTACCCATCACATCACTATAACATTTTATTTACAATGATTACAAAGTTTCAAAATGAAGAAACTAATAACAAACAATCCTGTTCACCAAATTTAAGTATTGATTGCACCAACTCAGCATCACAACCATTGATGCATTGGATCGCATTGCCACAATATAATGCTGGCAGAGCAATAAACATTTTTGGTGGTATGCAATCATTGTTGTTACCATTGGTTAGTGATTCTTTTTACATATTTCTCTTATTATGATTGTTTATATATTTTCTTGAAGAAACTTTACCTTTTTACAACAATATGCGGTACACTTGTTAAAATATCATGTCAAAAATATTGATACTAAGAGTAAGAGCAACTCTAATGGAGCGCTATTTTGGTGAACAGTGTTGTGCCACATCATTTTGGCAATGGGTAATTTTTATTTTATTATAAATAGGTCATTCTATTGACAATTAGATCCTATATAATTAGGTCCCTAAATTACTTTGAAAAAAAAATTATAATTAGGTCCTATGTTTGTTGTTATTTTACTTAATTATATATGATCTTACTTTAATTTTCATTTATACTATTACAAAATAACAAATATAATTTAATTAATTTTTTTGATTTAATTTTACGATATACCAAAGTGGACTTAAATTTAATTATTTATGATTATTAAATAACAAATATTGTTCGTGTAATATTATAAAATAACAAAATATATTTTATTGAATGAATATGTAATTAAAACTTAAAGTTGGGTGCTATTTTTGAAATATGGGAAATAGTATAAAATGAGGTGTATACAGAGAATATTTCTTTTGGTGTTAAAAATGATGCAAATATTGTAGTAAATTTACTCTAATTGCACCATATCAGTGCAATAAATTGGAGATGCTCTAAACATGTGCAACAAAATCTAAGAGTTGAAAATCTTATTGTGTTTGACATCAGTACATCACTATATTTTTGGAATATTAGCTTAATTGTGTCAGAATGTCAGCAATAATCTGCTATGGAGAAATCAATTTCGTAAGAATTAAAAAAGTAGTTATTAATGTAGAAAGCAATCTTAATACAACAGGCCCATTAGCTCAGTTGGTTAGAGCGTCGTGCTAATAACGCGAAGGTCGCAGGTTCGAGACCTGCATGGGCCATTTTTGCCTTATATTTTTTGTGCCTTTTGATTTCTGTGTGATCGATCTACTTTTGGATGAAATCTGAATTCTGAGGCTCTGCAAATTTGGAGGCCCAAATTGAGAAGATTTAGTTGAAGCTGTCCATAATTTTTCAGGGAAAGGTACTAAGACACTATTGCAATAGTTTTTTGGTTTTTTTCTTTTTGCATCAAAAGAGTCCATAAATGATAAAACTTCTTGACAATCTAACAAGGCCCTCCGCAAAGTTTCTCAATATAAATGCCCAAATAAGTTTTACGATTGTTTATTTTTAAACTATATAAAGGGCGGTAAATGAGTCGAGTCGAGTTGGATAAGTTGTTGTTCAAGTTTGTTTGAATTATTATCGAGTTTTAGAACTTTTGTTAGAGTTTGATTTGATTGTTGATTGAGTCGAGCTCAAACGAGCTATAATCGAGTCGAACGAGTAGCTTGATTCTTTTGAACATACTTTATCATTTTTACTAATCGAGTCGAGTTTCAAATTTATCGAACACACAAAAGGTTGTTCAAGTTTGGTTTAATATGTTAACGAATCGAGCTCAAACGAGCTTTTCATTACCGAACGATCTAGAGGATCGAGTAATTTAGTTCCTCTTTTAGTTTATATATGATTCCTAAGACTTCCTACATTAAGAAGGGATCTGGGCTAAGAATTGCAAAGTGGTCGGAGGCGCCAAAATAAGTACTGTACGAAACAATTTGGATCATGTTTCATTCACAATTTCGGAATAGAGGGCCTGACATGTAAAGCTAGACGCCAAAATTAATTGCATTTTTTAGTGCAAAAATTAGTGGCATTTTGAATCTCGCTTTAAGATGCTAATTAAGACGAATTGAAACTGTGGTTACACTGGTAATATTGTTCTAAACCACTTCAAATCTCAATGGGAGAAAAATGAAGTTTTTTTTTAATCAAGCTAAATAAACGAACTTAAGTTTAGCTATAACTTAGCTCAACTACTCTATCCAACTAAGCATACACACAAGAGTGACATAACCTATTCACTTTCTACCAATATAAATACACGCAAATAAATATCCATTATATCTTTTAAGGTATATTCACAATAGATATACCCAATGGAGGAGCCAAAGGCACCCCCGACCACACTCAATAATGATGGGTTTTGTGGAAAAACAAACCAAAAGGTTGATTGGTAGATGAAACCAAGATGTTGTTTGGTAGGTGAAACCAAGATGTTGTTTGGTGGGAGAAACCAAGATGTTGTTTGGTAGGTGAAACCAAGAGGTTGATTGGTAGGTGAAACCAAAATGTTGTTTGGTAAGTGAACCAAGAGTTTGTTTGGTAAGTGAACCAAGAGTTTGTTTGGTAGGTGAAATTACTCCTATAAATAGGAGTGAATTTCCTTCATTTCTATCATCCCAAAATCGAGAGAAAACATAGAGAGCAAGTGTGTGTAGTGTAGTTTATACTGGGGAAAACAATTTGTTGTAGATACAAATTGTGCTACACGGGAAACACTTGTGGTTTTTTTTTCTTTCGGGGCAATACACTCTCAATCTCTTGTAATCGTTTTTTTTCTCTCTCAAAAGAAATAAAATCTCTCTAGCATAGGTCCGTGGACGTAGGCAAATTGCCGAACCACGTAAAATTGTTGTCTCGTTTTCTTGCTTTCTTTTACTTTAAAGTTCGTTCATGCGCGTTGATTCCTAACAACTGGTATCAGAGCACGGGTTATAATGATCCGTGCGGAATCAATGGCGTCTGACGATAGAAAAGTGAATATAGACAAGTTCGATGGAAAAGATTTCGGATTCTGGCGAACACAGATGGAGGATTATCTGTACCAGAAGAAACTCCATCAACCATTGTCGGGGAAGAAGCTTGAAAAGATATCAGACGAGGATTGGGAATTATTGGATAGGCAAGCCCTAGGTGTTATTCGATTGACGTTATCAAGAAATGTAATGTTTAACATCCTAGATCAAACTACGACTGCGGGTTTGATGAAGGCGTTATCCAATATGTATGAGAAACCATCCTCGTCGAATAAAGTTTACTTGATGAGACGTTTATTCAACTTGAAGATGACAGAGGGAGGATTGGTGACCAATCATATCAACGAGTTCAACGTGATCATCACTCAGTTGAGCTCGGTTGATATTAATTTTGAGGATGAGGTAAAGGCTTTAATTTTATTGTCTTCTTTGCCGGAAAGTTGGAGTGCGACGGTAACTGCTGTGAGTAGTTCGTCTGGCCAAAGAAAGTTGAAGCTTGGGGAGATTCGGGATCTGATTCTAAGCGAGGATATTCGCCGGAGAGAATCAGGAGAACTCACATCTGCTGCATTGAGTGCGGAAAGCAGAGGGAGAAGTGTTCAACGGAGTGGTCAGAAAGGCAAAGGTCGATCCAAGTCCAAGGGGCGAGGGAAGTCAAAACCGCGCAAGGGTGATGATTGCTGGGGCAAGAAAGGCCACTTCAAGAGGGACTGTCCAGAAAAGACGGGATAAAATCACAACCGAGAACATCAACAAGCAAACGCAGCAACAGACGATGTCGGAGACGCTTTGGTTTGTTGTGTTGACAGTCCAGTTGACCAATGGGTATTGGACTCAGGTGTGTCGTTTCACGCTACTTCCTGTAAAAATTATCTTACAAATTATACTTCTGAAAAATTTGGAAAGGTATTTCTTGCAGATGATGAACCCTTAGAAATTATTGGTAAGGGAGATGTCACGATAACGACGGCACAGGGGATGCAGTTGAAACTGCAGAATGTCAGACATGTCCCGGGGCTGAGGAAGAATTTGATCTCAATGGGTCAAATTGATAGTGATGGTTACACCAGAATGTTTGGTGGTGGTTCTTGGAAAATCACCAAAGGAAATTTGGTGGTGGCTCGTGGTAAAAAATCGAGGACTTTGTACACCACAGAAATCAATAGGGACTCGTTAGCTGCAGTCGAGGCGACAGAAGACGTGCATCTATGGCATAGGCGACTTGGGCATATGAGTGAGAAGGGAATGAAAATCATGGCATCCAAGGGAAAGCTACCAATCTCAAAGACGGTTGAATTGGGTCTTTGCGAAGACTGTGTACTTGGGAAGCAGAAAAATGTGAGCTTCTCCAAGACGGGAAGAGAACCGAAGGCAGAGAAATTGGAGCTTGTGCATACCGATGTATGGGGACCGGCACCCGTATAGTCGCTTGGAGGGTCGAGATACTATGTCACCTTCATTGATGATTCCACAAGAAAGGTATGGGTTTATTTTTTGAAAAATAAGTCTAATGTGTTTAATACCTTTAGGAAGTGGAAGGCAGAAGTCGAGAATGAAACGGGGCTGAAACTGAAGAGTCTGAGGTCCGACAATGGCGGGGAGTATGACAGCCAAGAATTCAAAGTCTATTGTGCAGAGAATGGGATCAAGATGATCAAGACCATTCCAGGGACTCCGCAGTAGAATGGGATTGCAGAGCGGATGAATAGAACTTTGAATGAACGAGCTAGGAGCATGAGGCTTTATTCCGGGTTGCCAAAGATGTTTTGGGCTGATGCAGTAGGCACGGCGGCTTACCTCATAAACCGGGGACCTTCAGTACCGTTGGACTTCAAAATACCTAAGGAAGTTTGGTCTGGAAAGGAGGTAAATTTATCGCATTTGAAAATTTTCGGTTGTTTATCTTATGTCCTGCTAAGTTCAAATGACAGGGATAAGTTGGATCCAAAAGCACAGAAATGCATTTTTATTGGTTATGGTGGAGATAGTTTTGGCTACCGGTTCTGGGATTACCAAAACAACAAAATCATAACGCATAAAGATGTTACGTTCAATGAGAAGGTGCTTTACAAGGATAGACTTAGGGCAGAGACTGATGATAATGAAAAATCAAAGGCGATACTGGAAGAGATCACTGAGGACGAGGTTGCAGGAAATGGAGCTGAGAATAGGATTGAGGAAGATCCAGAGACTCCACAACCTACCTTGAGGAGATCGAGTAGAACTCCTAAACCAAACACGAGGTATTCCCCTTCATTACACTATTTACTTCTGACAGATTCTGGAGAGCCAGAGTCGTACAAAGAGGCAATGAGTGTAGGAGATTCTCTCAAGTGGGAGCTAGCCATGAAAGATGAAATGAGCTCGCTTGAGAAAAATAAAACTTGGAGGTTGACTAAGTTACCGGAGGGGAAAAGAGCTTTGCAGAACAAGTGGGTGTTCCGGGTTAAGGATGAACCGGATGGTAGTAAAAGGTACAAGGCGAGGTTGGTGGTCAAAGGGTTCCAGCAGAAGGAAGGGATTGACTACACTGAAATATTTCGCCGGTTGTCAAGCTAACTACTATAAGGATGGTTCTGAGCATTGTTGCTACAGAGGATTTACATCTTGAACAATTGGATGTAAAAACGGCATTCCTTCATGGGGATTTGGAGGAGGATATATACATGGCTCAACCGGAAGGTTTTCTGGTAAGTAGAAAAGAAAACCTTGTATGCAAGCTAGAAAAAAGCTTGTATGGTCTGAAACAAGCTCCGAGACAGTGGTACAAAAGGTTTGATACATTCATGGATAGTAATGGATTTACTAGATGTCAAATGGATCACTGTTGTTATTTTAAAAGATTTAAAAATTGCTACATTATTTTATTGTTGTATGTCGATGACATGTTAGTTGCAGGGACTAATATGGGAGAAATCAAAAGGCTGAAACAACAATTGGCGAGTGAGTTTGAAATGAAGGATTTGGGGGCTGCAAATACAATTCTCGGGATGAGAATTATTCGAGATAGGTCGAGTGGGAGCCTCAAGCTGACTCAGGAAAGGTACATACATAAGGTGCTTGATAGATTTGCTATCACTGATACAAAGTCTAGAAGCACTCCTTTGGGGAGTCAATTCAAACTATGCAAGGAGCAATCACCTAAATCTGACGAGGAACGAGAAAAGATGGCAAAGGTTCCATATGCCTCTGCTATTGGAAGTTTGATGTACGCAACGGTGTGTACAAGGCCGGATATAGCTCATGCAGTGGGAGTCGTTAGTAGATATATGGCTAATCCGGGTTTACAGCATTGGAAAGCAGTGAAGTGGTTACTAAGGTACTTGAAAAGCACATCGGATATGTGTTTGAGTTTTAAGGCTAGTAGTATCACTTTAGAGGGCTTTGTGGATGCTGACTTAGGTGGTGATCAAGATGGTCGGAAGAGCACATCGGGCTATATTTACACTTTGGGTGGCACAGCAATTAGTTGGATGTCAAGACTACAAAAATGTGTAGCACTTTCTACAACCGAAGCCGAGTACATAGCTATTTCAGAAGCTGGAAAAGAGATGATTTGGTTGAAGAATTTTCTGAGGGAAATTGACAAGGAGCAATGGGATTGTGCACTTTATAGTGATAGTCAAAGTGCCATTTGTTTGGCAAAGAATCCGGTGTTTCACTCAAGGACGAAACATATTCAATTGAAGTATCATCATATCCGAGAGATGATAGATGATGAGACTTTGGAATTGAAAAAGATTTTGGGTGCAAAGAATCCGGCAGACATGTTGACAAAGGGGGTTACCACCGAAAAACTGAGGCTTTGCATGGCCTCAGTGGGCCTCGAGTTTCTGTGAAGAGGAGGTCGACTTTTGCTAGAGAGAGAGTGCATTAAATTGGAGGGAGAAGAGATTGTGTCTTCAACTTTGAGTTTGGTCTCCAAGTGGGAGATTGATGGGTTTTGTGGAGAAACAAACCAAAAGGTTGATTGGTAGGTGAAACCAAGATGTTGTTAGGTAGGTGAAACCAAGATGTTGTTTGGTAGGAGAAACCAAGAGGTTGATTGGTAGGTGAAACCAAAAGGTTGATTGGTAGGTGAAACCAAAAGGTTGTTTGGTAAGTGAACCAAGAGTTTGTTTGGTAGGTGAAATTACTCCTATAAATAGGAGTGAATTTCCTTCATTTCTATCATCCCAAAATCAAGAGAAAACATAGAGAGCAAAGTGTGTGTAGTGTAGTTTATACTAGGGAAAACAATTTGTTGTAGATACAAATTGTGCTATACGGGAAACACTTGTGGTTTTTTTTTCTTTCGGGGCAATACACTCTCAATCTCTTGTAATCGTTTTTTTTTCTCTCTCAAAAGAAATAAAATCTCTCTAGCATAGGTCCGTGGACGTAGGCAAATTGCCGAACCACGTAAAATTGTTGTCTCGTTTTCTTGTTTTCTTTTACTTTAAAGTTCGTTCATGCGCGTTGATTCCTAACAAATAATTTGTTGTACAATCTTTATAAGTACTTAATATGAAAATTCATATTTTTGCCCACATTGAAAATTTGAATAGACCATTTTTTTTGTGATCAAAAAGTTTATATCTTGTTCACACACACTTTATTCTAAATTATTTTTTCATTTGATTTAGATATTTTTTGTTTTTTATTTTCTTTCTTATACAATAAGTATCATTTTTTTTCTTTCTAATTTTCTATAGTCGATTTTTATGACAATAGGCGCAGTTGATTGAACATAATTAAGTACATAACAATGATTAATTTTTTTAATTTTAAAGATTACTGAAATTATTTTTATTTTCAGAATATTATAATTTTATATTAGGATCCATTTTGCTTTAGATGCTACGGTACTTTATTGGATTAATATGGAAATATGTAAGATATAATTTATATGTATTAGCTAGCAAGATCTATTATAAACATTACATTAAGCATTGAGAACTTTCAAAAATAACTGATACAAGAAAAAATCTCAAGCATCAAAATTACATAATAAAAATATTATATTTCTTAGACCTAATCTCGCCCCTCACCCTAGCTAAATTTCTAGCTCCGCCCCTAGATATACTTCAACGCATTGAGTCAATTCCTTTGTGGATTCCCATAAAGGTCTTTATAGGGTTTGGAGGGAAACGAGCCAGGGAAAGAACGCGTTTTCCTTAGAAAAGGAACACTGGGTCGAGAGTAATTGTAATGCCCCTTATCAGAATGTGACCGTCTAAGAAAATCTTCTCCCACAATCGAACCACTCAATTCTATGTCATCTTCCTCTGGAGAAAACCGTTCATCTGTGTACCAACGTGCAACGTAATAGTAGAATAACAAATTCACGAAACTAAACGCTATCAATACCGCATAATACTTGTCTACACGACTTGAATTTACATCATCTTTTATCCATGTTTTGAAAACGAGGACAGAAATTACACTCACAAATTTCCCGATTCCCATCATAAATTCTCCAAATGGCGCCCCGTAGATGCTTATTGAATTAGAAACCTGAGAATCGAAGAACTGTTCCAACCCTTCCTGAGAAAGTCCTTCCATGAGTTCCAGAAAAGTGAATTGTATAAATAGCGTCCCAACATTCGGTTTTTCGTGTCTCTTGACTAAACGCAACCAATAAACTGCATTTATGCAAGCTGCTAGGCAACATAACATGGAAAATATCATTCCACCACCGATTCTCAAAAGCATCAACGCTTGTGCATTTTTTCCCTTGGGCTCTTTAATTGTGGCGTTGGAGAAGAATTTCAATAACGATTGTATCATGACGAATTGAATTGCAGAATCTGGCTTATCGCCTACGAAAGCTTGTTCAAGAAAGAAAGTGCTGCCGGTGGCAGCTACCACACTAAATATGATGAATGATGTCCATATAGGCATCATCTTAGCTTTAACAAGAACTTCACTTCCTTAATTCACTTGTTCAACAGTACTGCGAAGATTGCTAGGGTTTTCTCGCGGCACAACTGCAGCTTTGTCTAACCACCTGCAAGCCATGCATTAAACCTATCAAATCCAAGTTAAGAAAAGAGCTTAAGTAACAAAAAATAGCACCTATTAGCTACGAATTAACATATACAGCTTTCAAGTATAGTCAAAACTGGACAATTGGTCCTACACCGGTGATGCGTGTCCGATTCACACCAAAATTATTTATAAAATAATATGTAGGAAAATTGAGTACAAATATATGAGGTAATGCATATACATCGGGGGCTTTCACAGTGTTCTCGCAGCCACGAGATTTGGATCCTCAGGCCCGTGTGTGTGATTTGAGGTTGGGCCCAGATGGTGGATGGAATGAAGTTTTGATTAGGGATCAATTTAGTCGATCTGAAGCAGATACTATCATATCTATTCCATTGGGGAGAAGTTCTAATCGGGACCGTTGGGTTTGGCATTTCAACAAATTGGGCTCTTTCTCGGTCAAGAGTGCTTACTCGGTGGCTCGACGACTCGCAGTGGAGTCACGGTCTTCTTCTTCCTTCGTTCCTCCGCCTCAGGTTAGTACTGATTGGAATTTTGTGTGGCGTGCAAAAGTCCCACCAAAAGTTAAATTATTTGCATGGAAAGCTTGTCGAGAGGCCCTGCCAACAGGGATCAATCTTTTAAAAAGGAAAGTGGATGTTGAGGGTCTCTGCCCTTTGTGTTTGACTGAAAGCGAGTCCTTACATCATTTGTTTCTTGAGTGCCCGTACTCGCCGGTGGTATAGGGTATTTCGGGTATCCGATGGTGTGTGCTCTCTTATTGGCCTCATAGTGTTCAACAGTGGTTCAGACTCCTTGATATTGGATTAGATAAGGAGAGTTATTGTTTGTTCCTTGTGTTGTGTTGGTACTTGTGGTATAGTCGGAACCTTACTTGGATGGGGTAGCCTACTATGGACCCGGGTGTGCTGCTTGCTCAAGTACGGATCTTTCTTGATACTTATCCCATAGCTTGGAAAGTGGGTGACTGTCCTGTTTTGAAGCCGAAACCTGAAGTTTGGGTAAGGCCTTCGCTGGGTGTTGTTCGTATTAATTTTGATGGGTCAGTTTTTGCTCTTCAAGGCACTTTAGGGGCGGGACTGATTGCGCGGGACACTCACGGTGAGTGTGTACGTTGGGGGATGGTGTCCTTTCCGTTTGTTGCCTCCCCGGAACATGTCAAAACTTTAGCTGCTCGGGCTATGCTGGATATGGGGATTAGAGAGGGTTGGCAGCCTGTTGAGATTGAAGGGGATTGTGAACTTTTAATTCGTAATTTATCTTCGGATGTTCAAAATTTTTCGGCTTTAGGGCCATTGGTTGATGAGATTAGACTTGATGCTCTTTCTTTTTCTTCTTGTTATTTTCAGGTTTCTAAAACGCTCGGGTAACCGGGTGGCACACTTGTTGGCACGTCTTGCTTTGGTGAGTCGAGAGTCTGTTCTCGATCTCCCGGTCTCGATTTCGCTTGCTTTGGCAGCGGACCTTTCATCTTAGTCTACTATTACCGGTTGCATCAAAGAAAAAAAATACATAAAAAGTCTTGTTTTATTCATCTTCAATCGGAGTATTTATACAAATCTTGATGTTCTAAGTCAACTATGGCAGATGGAGCGAGACTTACTGCTTTCCTTATTAAAAAATGGTAAAATGGCCAATCAGGATAGCTGAAAATCAGGGGACGCGGCTTGTAGCGGATCCAACGAGGATTGAGCTCAGATTGACTTGATTGGAGGAGGCCCATTATGGTAAGAGCTTGATTTGTGGCCATGTCTTCCTTTTAATTGATCTTGATTTGTCTTTGTCTCTTAGTCAAAGTCTTTCAGTAATCCAGCTCGGATTCAGCAAGGCAAATCGGGCACTTGGGCCTGAGCCCATTTAGGTGGGAAAATTAGCCTTTCTTTACTATTAATTGGGCTTCTTCAGCTTGGCCCAATTTAGGTAATTCCACCCACATCAATAGTCCCCTCAACTCTAAAGTTTGGCATTTTGTCAAGCCGTACGAGTTTAGAAATTATATATGGGCCAAGCTGGCATTGTCAACTTACGTTAGGCTTGAGTAAATTTTTTTTGTTGGGCTGGGTTTATTGTGATATTGAGGCCCAAGGAAGAATTTGGCTCTCTTTTCCTTCCTAGCCCAGTCCGCGATCTCGAAGAGTCACCTAGGAGCTCTAGGTGGTGACGTAATCTGAGAAGATGGATGGGTGACGTTTCTACTCTACCTCATGTCCTTGGTAACCACGGACGTGCTCCTAGGGTTTCGCATACCATTATTGCAGTTATGGCTTTGGAGGTGCCATAACTGCTTCAAGTACTCTTGGTTGCCTGCCACATGTGAAAGGTGGTTTTTCAATCCCGCCTTTTCTCTTCTTTTTTAATTTTGAATTTTTTTTCTTCTATTTATTTTCTTGGTATATTTGCTTTCCTTATTAAAGGATTTGCCTTCATTCTTCTTCCTTTCGCCTCCCTTGTTAAAACCCCCATTTTTTGTGTCTTTTATTTCCTAAAAAAAATATATGCAAGTTTTGGAAGAGCAGTTACTACTCCTCCAACCCACGTTCGAAGTCCATTAACTTCATTAGGTATTTATCTTCTCTCCTTCTCTGCTATTTTTTCATATGTGTTGCTGCTTTGCTGTGTGAAGATGTCTAATGTGTCTGACCCCTCTTGCCGTTTCTTCTGATGACCCCATAGACCTCCTCCCTCCTGATCTGATGGAGATGGTGGCCCCACCAGCGGCCGCTGCCACTGATTCTCTTTCGCCTCCCCTTTCCGTGGGCGAATCTTACAGTGCCAATCAGCTTGTAGACTTTGTAGATTTTGGTTTTTCTTCCCATTCCCCTTCTCATAGCACCCATATATCAGGATTTACTTCTCCCTCCTCCTCGATTAATCCAGGGGTGAATCTGGCTGGTGCAGCCTCAGATCATGAGGACCTGGATTAGCTAGATCCAGATGCTCTATATGAGATAGAAGAGGCGGCCTTGGATCACCAAGAAAGGATCTAGCTGGCTATTCCAGGGGCTCACTTTTGGACTGTTTACAGGTCGTGCTTTAGTCATCATCAGGAGCTCATAATTAGGGCGAACTGTGGTATCCCTGCTGATTATCGCATCCAAGTGCCTTCTGCCCAAGACCAGGTTCACCTCCCTCCTGAGGGTTTTTACACTTTCTATGTTTTGCATCTTAGGACAGGCATCCGTTTTCCTATCCCTCCATTATATATCCAAATAGCTAGCTGTTTTAGGCTTCCATTAAATCAACTTGCCCGCAACGCAATGCGCATTATGTGAGTTTTGCAGTTTTATTGAATAGTTTTGACTACCCTCCTTCGCTTGATCTTTTTTACGTCCTGTTTTTTCCTCGGGTGTCCGATAGTGATTCCGGTGTTTTTTATATGACTTCTAGGGGTGCAACGAGGTTTCTGACTTCCTATCCTCACTTTGAAAAGGATTGGAAGAAAAACTTTTTCTTCATCGCTCCCCATACTAGTGTAGTGTGGGATTTTTCTCGTGACCATTTAGCAAGGCACGAGGGCCACAATATTTTTCCTATCTATGCTAAGCCTCTTCATTTTGATCAAATAGTTGAATTTTTGAATTGGGATGAATATAACACTGGTAAGTTAACCGATCCTCGCTTGTTGTACCATTTTGGTCTGAATCCCTTGGTCGTTGATATGCAGGGTAAATCCATAGGTAGTTTTGCGAATTTTTCTTTGCTGAATTTCTGTGTTTAAGTATATTGCTAATCATTTGTATTTATTATTATTTTTTAGCTGAGATTATGGAAGCAGCTCGCCTTGCTGAGACTAAGTGTCGCTGGAGGAGGGCTACTGCAGGGGCTTCTCCTACACTACCTTCTCTCCCAGCAGGAGGTTCTCCAGTTGGAGTGCAACCTCAAGTGATCCCCACTGCAACTATTTCTTCACCAGCCTTGTCATCTGCCCCAGCTCACGCTCGAGAGATTGTAGCTGGAAAAAGGCCTGCTGCTGAAGATTCTTCTGAAGTACCTGCCCAGAAGCGCAGCTATGCCAGTCCTCACTTAAGGAATGTATTCCCTCCTATGTCCATCAATTATCTTGATCCTCTTGCCCATCGTACTAGGTCTAGGGCTCAAGATGCTTCTGGTTCTTCTATTTTGAAGAGCAATGATCATTCCTTGCTGTGCAACTTCCTGCAGAACATGGCTAACTCAGCTGACCGCCATTAGCTAGAGTCAATGAGTGATGATGATGTTCACAAGATGGCCCTGGAGATGCCCCCAAAGTATATCTTCCCTTTTGTTTGATTTTCATCAGTCACCTTTTCCTTAAATACTATTTGCTGACTTTGTACGTAATTTGTCGCAGTACTTCCTGGTTCTGGGGAGGTCAGTTTTGAGGCGCATAGGTGAGCTTTCTGACCTGAAATTTTTTTTTTAAGCAAGCCTCAAGATAAGCTTAAATCCTATGAGGCTGTTGAGAAGGACGCGTAAGAAAAAGAGCTCAAAGCCTTGCGGGAGATCCAAGAGCAGAAATAGCGCAATGCTGCTTTATCCAGCAGGGTTAGGACTTTAGAGAAGAGGCTGCAGGATGTGCTCGCTAAGCAAGAAAAAGAGCTCCGGGACACTCTGGCCAGAGAGAGAAAACCTTGGGCTGCTGCGTTTCCCCATTCTGATTAGAGTCGAACCTTTGCTGAACTGGTCAAGAAGGTCTTCCTGGATTCAGATGAGTTCACAGAAAAAGTTGAAGACAAGTCCCTCGAGTACTTCTACAAAGGTTTTAAAGGGTGTAAATCCCAGTTTGCTGCGCAAGTATGCCACCACCTGAAAATGATGATTCATTTTTAGATGCCGAGCTAGCGCTGGATGCCGAGGTTCTTGGCGTAGCAAACGTGGTTCCATCTCTTGATCTTGCTGAACCAACTCTTCCTGACATCAATCCGGCTGACCAGCCTGCTGAGGGTCCGGCTAGAAATCTTGCCGAGGATCCTGCTGTTTAGCCAGCTGTGGAGGATGATGAAGCCACCGAGGTGGTCGGAAATGCCCCTGCTAACATAGAGTAAGGTTTTGTCTTCTGTTGACGTTTTTTAGGCCTGCGTGCCTCCTTAACAATGTTTTTATTTTACTTTTTGGACTCCCTTAGTAGGCAGATGAATGTTTTGCTCCCCATCCTTTTAGAGGGGGTTTGAATACTTGTTATGCGCTGCTTCTTTTTATAACCTCGTTGCCTTGTGTTTTCCTGCAAATTCTTTCAAATATTCTATATGCATGACAGTTGAATTGAGTGGTATTTAAAAAAGTGAATTTCTATCCAAGAATCTAAAAAATGTAACTTTCCGATGTTTCACAACTTTTTATGAGTTATAAAATGTCATCATAATGAACAAGATACAGGAAAGATTATCCAATGATTTAGGAAAAACATGCTACCTGTTAGGTATTTACTTGCCAAGCTGTTTTAGCAATTCTCAACAAAAAAGCATAACTTTTCAGGTAGGCATTTACGACCAATATTTTCTGGTATTACATATGCAAATGCAAGTACTTACACTTTTGTATCTTTTTGGCTATCCTTATGACTCCATGCACCGTCCCATCCCTTATATTTTAGTCCTCACGGACTTGGGCCTGGCTAGGGTGTCACCGCGACAACCTTCTTTATTCTCCGGGTGTTGATTTTACGCCTTATATCACCATGGCGTCGGAATGGACCTGAAGTCTCACCCTAGCTAGAGGAGTGGACCGGAGTCGCACTCAACCTTATCTCTCCAATGTTGCCTTATATATTCTAAGGTACGGGCCAGAGCCACATCCTTCCGTCCTTATTTCTCCGGTATTACATCCATTCTTATCTCTTCTTGGTATAGGTCCTGGCAGATCCACGGCTAATATACTCCAAGCTAACACGGACCCGGTATCCTACCCAGGTGTTACGTTCCTAGTTACTGTCTACCTTCACCTCACCAGCTCCCCCCCTGAACTGCCATTTTTAACAAATGCATGGGATGCTTGTGTGTATATTAAAATAAAAGAGAGCAGCAAGAAAAGAACAAACAAGTACAGAGTTTTATTTATACTTAGTTGATTTTGCAGTTTTTCGGCCCTGCAAAAAGTGGCTCACATTCCTCCTGAAATCATTTATTTAGATGGTTACAAGAATAAAAAAAGACAATAAATCAAAATATTTCCTTTTGCTTTTCATTCCTTCAGACATAGAATTTCTTTAGGTTCTGGATGTTCCATGGCCTGGGCAGCTGTTTTCCTTTGCCATTCTGCAACTCGTAAGCACCTCCCTTTAACACTTTTGTGACCTTGTACGGGCCATCCCAGTTGGGGCCCAGCTTCTTTACAGCGTACGTGGCATTCACAATTTTTAGAAACGAGGTCCCCTACCTGAAATGATCGTGTCTTTACTTTTCCTGCTTGCGACCTTTCTATGGGCTGTTTATATAGCTCGATTCGTCGATATGCTATCTGCCTCCTTTCCTCTATCAGGTCTAGCTCTTCCATTAGGCGGGCTTCATTCTGTTCAGCCTCGAAGTGCTGAAATTGAAGAGTGGGTATCCTGACTTTAGGTGGTATTACGGCCTTAGTTCCATAAACTAATAGGAATGGGCTTTCTCCCGTAGTTGTCTTGGGAGTGGTTCTATAGGACCATAATACCGATTGTAGTTCGTCCACCCAGTTGCCCCCTGCTTCTTCCAACTTGGTCTTCAGTCCTTGTACTAGTATCCTATTGGTGACCTCCACCTGGCCATTCGTCTAGGAGTGTGCCACCGAGCTGAAACACTGTTGGATTCCATTTCTTCACACCATTCTTTTAATCTTGCTCCGCTGAATTGCCGACCATTATCAGATATTATCTCTCTTGGTATACCATATCTGCATATTATATTCTTCCAAAGAAAGCGTATCACCTCTATCTCTGTTATTCGGGCTAATCCTTCTCCCTCTACCCACTTGCTGAGGTAATCCACTACCACCAGCAAGAATTTCTTCTGTGCTCGCCCTACTGGAAAGGGCCCAACTACGTCCATCCCCCACCTGGCAAATGGGCAGGGAATACTGAGTGAATGCAAATACTCTGCTGGCTTAAGTATGAGGTTGGCGTGCTTCTGACATTGCTAGCAACTTTTGACTAGTTCAGCTGCGTCTCCTCTCAGACTGGGCCAAAATTACTCAGCTCTCAAGGTTTTACCGACGAGGGCCCCTCCTGCGATATGACCACCATAACATCCTTCGTGGATTTTTCTCAAGATATACTTCCCCTCTTCTACAGACATACATTTCAAATATGGATGAACAAAGCCTTTCTTATATAAGACCCCATCCAGAAGGGCAAATCTCTCAGCTCGCATGAGCATTATTTTTCCGGTTGTATCGATCTACTGGCAAGGTCCCATCGGTAAGGTTTCTTATGAAGGTTGTCCTCCAATCGGCCTCGTCTGTCACGTTGAGTATTTTTTCTCCTTCGTTTTCCATGCTAGATCGGTCAGTTGTTTGTATGGTAATATGTTTAAACTTGTAGTCTACTATCGAGCTTCCCAGTTTAGACAGATAGTTAGCCTTGCTGTTCGCAGTACGCGGTATTTGGTGAACTTCAAATATTTTAAAATTCTTTTTTAAGGATTCCACTATCATCAGACATTTGTCATCCGTTCTTCTTGTACTTCATAAGCTCCTTCTATCTGCTTGGTTACCAGCTGGGAATTTGAATAAACTATCAAGTTTTCTGCTTCTCCTTTTATTTCCATTTTTAGCCCAATGATGAAGGTCTCATATTCGGCCTCGTTGTTGCTAGCCTTGAATTCGAATTTCACTGCGTATTCCAACTGGTCCCCCTCTGGGGTAGTCAACAAGATTCCAACCCTACTGCCAGTGTGAGAATCCTACCCATCTACATGTACTAGCCATATCCTCTTTTTCTCCTCTTCTTTTTCTTTGGGCTTTGTCATCTCGGTAATAAAATCAGCTAAGACTTGTGCTTTGATAGCCGTGCGAGCTGCATATTCAATTTCAAATTCTCCTAACTCTACTGCCCACTTCACCAGCCTACCTGAGGTACCTACTTTCCCCGACACCATATTTAACTGTTGGTTGGTTTTTACTAAAATTCTATATGTTAAGAAGTAGGGCTTCAGTCTTCTTGTTGTTATCACCACAACGAATGCTAGTTTTTCTATTTCTGAGTATCTTGTTTCAGCATCACTTAGCACCTTGCTAACATAATATACCGGCCTCTCCACTTTCTTCTATTCCTTAACCAGGACGGTACTGACGGTTTTTCAGCTACCGATATATATAATATCAGTGGTTCACCTAGCACAGGCTTGGCCAATAATGGCACCTGGCCTAGATACTCCTTTAGCTCCTTGAAGGCAAATTTGCAATCCTCCGTCCAGCTGAACCCGTCTATTTTTCTTGGCACCTTAAAGAATGGTAGACTTTTTTCTGCAGATTTCGTGAAAAAACGGCTTAGAGCCGTGACTCTCCCATTCAATTGTTGCACCTCATTGATGTTACGTGGTTTCTTTATATCTTGAGTGGCCTTTATCTTCTCAAGGTTAACTTCTATCCAATGATGCATGGACACTTAAAAAAATTATCCCGTGCAGTGTCGGACACGCGCCGCGTCCGTGTCCAGCTATTGAGAGAAAAGAAAAAATATGCATGAACATTCGTGTCTTAGCTGTGTCTGTGTACTAATTTTTTAAAAAATTCACGTATCCATGTCCCATGTCGTGTCCCTAAACGTGTCCCGTGTCCGTGTCCATGCATCATAGCTTCTATCTCTCTCTTTGTGACCATGTATCCAAGGAATTTTCTACCTTTCATTATGAACGCACACTTAGCTGGGTTCAACTTCATTCTATACTTCCTTAAGGTTTCAAACGTCTGCTGCAAATCTTCTGCATGGTTGCGGGTGACATGGATTTTTACTACTATGTCGTCTATGTATACCTCTATGTTCTTTCCTAGCTGGTCGCGGAACATCATGTCGACCAGCCGCTGATATGCTCCTACATTTTTTAGTCCGAATGGCATTACTACGTATCAATAAGTGCCAAATGAAGTAATGAAACTGACTTTCTTTTGATCCTCTTCATCTAGTGGTATCTGATGATAGCCGTTCTGTGCATTCATCGTGCTGAGCAGCTCGAAACCAGCTGTTGAATCGACCAGCTGGTCTATCCTGGGTAAAGGGTAGTGATCCTTAGGGCAGGCTAAGTTTAGGTCTCGGAACTCAACACACATTCTCCATTTATTGCCTCATTTTGGTACTAAAACCGCATTGGAAACCCATTCGGGGAATTGTATCTCCGCGATATGACCTGCTTTCAGCATCTTTTCCAGCTCAGCTTTAATGATTGTGTCTTTCTCAGGTCCGAAATGCCGTTTCTTTTAGATTACCGGCTGGGCATCCGGATATATATTAAGATGGTGTCGTATTACATTAGGGTCTATTCCAACTAGATCGTCCGAGGACCAAAAAAAAAATATCAGCATGCTCTCGTAATACTCTTACCAGTTTATCCTTTAATTCTCCTTCTAGGTTCCAATTCTTACAGTATTTTTTGTATCTCCTGGTACCACTTTCACACTTATGAGTTCTCTCACTGGTTCTACGTGCGTTGCTATCTTCTTTTTTGGCCTCCTGTCTTGAAATCTACCTTTCACTTCTTGTCCTCCTGGCCTCCTATTTTTTTCCCTAAGGACGCCACATAACACTTTCTAGACATGCTTTGGTCCCGTGACACCTCTCCTACTCTCTCCAGCGTGGGGAACTTGATTTTCATGTGAGGTATAGAGATCACCGCCTCGAAGGATATCAAGGTTGGCCTTCCAATTATCACATTGTAGGCTGAGGGTATATTGACTATCAAAAATTTTATCAGCCGGGTCTTTCGATTAGGCTCTTCTCCCATAGACATGGGTAAAGTAATTTGTCCAATGAGCTGGATCGCTTCTCTAGCAAATTCGTAGAGAGGAGTGTTAACATTTTCAAGCTTGACGTTTCCCAGGTCCATCTGCTTGTACACTTGATAAAATAATATATCCACCGAGGTACCACTATCGATGAAGATGCGCTGCACTTGGTAGCTGGCTATGGTAGCAGAAATAACTAGAGCATCATTATGAGGGGTTAACATGGTTTTGTCATCAGCTGGCCCAAAGCATACTTCTCCTTGAGGACAACTCTGACTAACGTTCAGGTAAAGTTCAGGCACTTGATTAGCTGTCCTAACTTGCTTAAGCAAGAATCTTTTTAAAATTTCGGCAGCCAACCCCCCAATATCATGTGTATGACTCTTTTCTTGGGGTTGTTAGCTGCTACACCCATTGGTACGGCTTGACTGCTGGCTTGAGAGCTAGGTCCACTGCCCAATTGTTGAGGGAAATGTCCCCTCCCTGCTGGTTCAGCTCGCCCTGCAGGTCCAACTCTTCCCGCTCCGCGACCTGAATTGGTTTTTCCCTTATTTTATGAGATTCCCCTTTCTCTTAATGAAGTCCATCCTGAGTAGTTTCTCATATTGTTATATATCATAGGTCCCTTCATTTGGCCTAATCTGATGAGGCGTTCAATCTCTTCTGCAAAAGCTTTGTAGCTGTCCTTATGATGTTCGTATTCTTTGTAGAAGCAACAATATGGTCTGGCCAGTTGGCCCTCCATTGTCTGTGTTACATTTCTGCTTTCTACCTCCATTATGCGTTGGTGAGCCCCCTAAGTGCTGGTCGGTACGAGGGTTGGTCTTGCATTCTACCTAGTACGGGTGCCAGTGTATTCTACCTACTCCTATTATCCCGGCATTGTCCATTCCTGATCTCTTCTCTTTTCTTGTCTTTTCTTTGTTCAGATCGTCTTATCAGCTGGACATTCTCCATGTTAACGTGTTTTTTCGCCCTACTCAACAAATCATCAAAATTGCTTGCTGGCTTCTTAGTAAGTGATTTGAACAGGTCGTCCTCATGTAACCCTTGTGTGAATGCACTGAATTTCAGCTCGACTGTGGCAGTAGAGACTTCTAGAGTGGCGGCATTGAAGCGCTTTACATAAGAATGCAACGTCTCGTCCCCCCTTTGCTTGATGTTGAACAAAGTTAGCGGAGTTTTTTCATGTCTTTTGTTGCTGGCAAATTGGTAAAGAAACTTGTTGCTGAATTCTTGGAAAGATCCAATGGACCCCTCCGCTAGCTGGTTGAACCATAGTTGGGCTGACTTGGTTAGTGTAGTCAGGAAGACTATGCATTTGATTGCGTCCGTGTACCTGTGCAGCAAGGCATAATTTCTAAAAGT
Organism: Buddleja alternifolia; assembly: GCA_019426215.1. Taxonomy (NCBI): domain Eukaryota; kingdom Viridiplantae; phylum Streptophyta; class Magnoliopsida; order Lamiales; family Scrophulariaceae; genus Buddleja; species Buddleja alternifolia. Next base: position 48,326,251 of record CM033391.1, read on the forward strand.
GTACAAATGATTTTTTGGATCAGAAGTACCATTATAAGGCGTGATGGAGTGGATCCAAAAATCTCTGGTCAAATCTTCCCTCATGATGCAGTAAAAGGAACTCCCCGATCTTCTTGTTGTTCCCCTCCTGCTATTCTTCGCTCTATCTCTTCCATTTTCCTGGTCATAGCTTCAAATTTATCTTGCCATTCATCAGCTTGTTAAGCTTATCTGGCACGCCCAGCAGGGAATGAGCTAATTCGTAATTGCTTGCCTCATCTTCGAGAACTTTTCTCATTTCCTTCCATCCATCGGGCTGGTTCCTATAGGGGTCAGTTGCGGCATCAACTCTCCTCGGTAACTGTTTTTTCTCTTGCGCAAAACGAGTGTTGGTTTATGGCATCTTGCCCTGTTGAATTTTGGGTGGTGGGATCCACCCCTTTTGATTGTCATCTTCTAGTCATTCAGCAAGCCATATTTGGTGTCCTTCCGAAGCAAGATACTTCCTGCAAGGTTCTGCCTCTTCCTCGGGCTGAGTTAGAAACTCTACCCTACTGACCCGCTTACCATAAGCCGCTTCAGGAGTGATTCCGAAATCACCCGCACCACCATCTCTTGTTGCTACCGGAGTTTTCTCAGATACTTGTGACATCAAATTTTTCCCATACATTCGAGATCCTTGCGGATCTGGATTCTTCATAGCTTTTTGACAGCTGCGTCCAAAATTGCTTGCAATTGCTCGGCTGTTAAGTGGTAAGGAGGATTTGGTGGCGGTTGATCATCTCTCTGATCAATTGGTCCTTTCGGCTGTGGGAGAGTCTCTTTCTCTCTTGTTGGATCCTGAGCTACCTTGTCCAACGGCAACTCTTGGATTTCATCAATCAATCCCCTAGCTATGATAGCTGGCGTCTCTGGTGCATGATTATCCTTGCCCAACCAAAGTAACATCCTTTTCTTTTCTTCATTCCTCATGGCCTCTTGCATTTCAGCCATACTTTTCCTTGCCATCAAGATTTTGATAACAAAAACTCACAAAAAACAAATACACTTACCTCACGTCTTGATCAATTTTCCACAAACGGCGCCAATTGATGCGTGTCCGATTCACACCAAAATTATTTATAATATAATATGTAGGATAATTGAGTACAAATATATGAGGTAATGCATATATGTCAATATTTTGACAGAATAACAATATGAAAGCATAAAAAGTCTTGTTTTATTCATCTTCAATGGGAGTATTTATACAAATCTTGATGGTCTAGGCTAACTATAGCAGATGGAGCAAGACTTGATGATTTCCTTATTCAAAAATGGTAAAATGGCCAATCAGGATATCTGAAAATCAGGGGGCGCGGCTTGCAGTGGATCCAGCGAGGATTGAGCCCAGATTGACTTGATTGGAGGAGGCCCATTATGATAAGAGCTTGATTCTAGGGTCATGTCTTCCTCTTAAATGATCTTGATTTGTCTTTGTCTCTTAGTCAAAGTCTTTACGTAATCCAGCCTGGATCTAGCAAGGCAAATCGGGCACTTGGGCCTGAGCCCATTTAAATAGGAAAATTAACCTTGCTTTACTATTAATTGGGCTTCTTCACCTCGACCCAATTTAGGTAAATTCCACCCACATCAACCGGGGTTGACAATTTTGGTCCTTTTTGTGTTGCCAACAAGTGTCTTTGGAATTATTGCCACCTACTTATAGTTACACGACTACTTTTACAGTTTTGCCAACAAGAGTAATTCAATAATTGTATCACATATTTTATAAATTGTCCAACTAAAAGGAATTCTTGATCGGCCAAAAGGATAGGCTGACAATGGGAGAACATTATTGAGATCCAGACCCAGAACTCAACGGAAGAAACTCAAAAGTTTGGTCCGGGTAATATCTACTCATTGTTAATGAAGAATATTACGAAGACATTAAAGTTGGAAAATGGTGAGTATAATACTACCATCCCGTACCACATCAGATGTAGACTAGGGCGAGGTACCTCTCTTCAGGACAAAATCATGGCTCCGGTCAAGACAAATATACTACCTCGCGCATGCATGTTCTGTGCGCGAGAAAAGACTAATAAATGACAGCAGGGGTCGACTTTTAATAATCGATCGATCACTTACCTCAGCCATGAGACGTGAGGCAAAACTTGCTCAAGATTGTTCGTGTTTTGGAATAGTTGATCTGAAGTGCGGGGGTACTCTACGTTTCTCTTCGGCATGGATGACATTTCGAACATCACCGAGTGGGCCGACTTCCGCTGGTTTAATGCGCATGTAGAATTTGGTACCAAACAAGAACCATACGAAGGCAGCTGTCATCGCCATTGCTGATACGAATGTATGTAAGCAACCGGAATTGTGAAATGAAGAAAACGATTCCCGCTAATGTGGCAGCAAAGTTCCACCAGAAATTACTACGTTGGTGCGCTCTTTCTTTCAGCTCTTCTGTACTTGGCTGATCTCTTGCCATCAGTTGATCATCAAGAAACCCCTTTAACGTCGCTTCTTTTGCTGATTGCGCCACAGTTAAAATCGCTAGTGCAGTATAAAATATCTTAACGTCAAGAAACCCTTCATTCCTGGCTGCTCGAGAACATAGCAATAATCCCTGCATGCAAAAAACAATGTTTAGTTTTATTTCTATAAAAGAGAATATTCCTACATATATGACAAACTTTCCGATTTATTCGGCATTTCCCACTTTCGATTCTCTACTTTAAATTATTATTTTATTTTGCATTTTTTTTTATTCAAAAAGAATGGGGATATCCTTCATATCTAGCCCGACAAACCCAAGTTGATGATAGTTATAATCTTGGGCCATAAAAACTCTATCTAACTCCGTAAAGGAGGGAAAAACCACAACTTGTGGCAGCCTCGATTCAAACCCAGGTACATAAAGTGAGAGGTGAATATCACTAGACCAGGTCATGGGTTTATTTTGCATTTTAGGTGTATAAATTATTTTCTTAAAGTAAAAATTACATTACGTAATAGTTTTATAAAATCATTTATTTTAGCCCAATTATTTCAAATTTGTAAGATTATACTTGTATGACGTATTTTTTATAAAATTTTAGTCCCAACAGTAAAAAAATGAATGAAAATTATTGGTTTGGTCAAATGCTATTTTCATGGGTTTGTTTGATATAAAATTTAATTTACTCCCAACATTGGTTCTTTTTTGCAATATTTGTAAAAATCAGGGGGCATTTATGAAATTTATCATATTCATTCTAAACCCTTAACAGTGCGTGTATGCCATGCCTCACATTCCATCCGTTCTTTTAACGATCAGGACCAAAATTTCAAAGTAAAAGAGGAATCTTATGAGACTATTTTTGCAGTTTTAGAAATAATGGGACTAAAATTGCAATAGTCCCTAGTCTAAGAGATCAATATGGTTCCCTTTTCTTAAATATAGAGTTTAATCCAAAATATTAAAATATGAAATAGTATAGTTTTGACATTTAATATGTACGGGTATATTACATTTTTGTTGCAAGTTACAGATCAAAGTACGAGAACGAGAAACAAGTGATTCATAGATGTACAAGTAAGATATAAATACAAATAAATTTTCTGACAATAAAAATACAGTCCATCTTTCTTTTTTTGTAAGGTATATTGATTTTACTGGCTTTAATATATGAAAGTATTTTGTATGAGTCTTTAGTTTATAATAATTAATATTTCCATAATGTTTGTATTTTTAACTATATAAATTAACTTGATGCTAATAATGATTTTAATACAATTTCTAAGTTGTTACATAAAAAATGATATTTTTGGCCAACAATAGAGTATTATCTATCAAGTATGTCATGGGAAATGTAAAATACATCTGCACTAGATGGTTGAATACAAAATTACAAATATTATTAATTAAGCTCCAAATGTATTTTGAAAATGAATTAATTTTTCGATTATACTTATGTATGAGTACATATTATACAAGCATGGGTGATACTTGGTGGATTCAGGAGTCCAACTCTCGGGCAAATATCAAGTGCAAACAGTGTTAAAACATGTGGGGGTGGGGGGTCCACCAATATATATATATATATTTTTTATTATGTTTTAATACTTTGTGTAGTGGATATTGTCCGGGAGTCCAACTCCCGGATCTACCAAGTATCACCCGGCCTCAAGCATAATACAAGTTTTATTTAAGATATAATTTTAAACACATGATGTATTCATATGAATTAATACAAAGTTGATACCAAGTATCACCCGGCCTCAAGCATAATACAAGTTTTATTTAAGATATAATTTTAAGGGATAATAGCAGACACCCCCCTCAATTATGGGGTGATGTGCACTTTGCCTCCCAACTTATTGAAATGTGCGATTTACCCCCTCACTTCTCAAAAATGTGCACTTCACTCCCTCGGGCAGTTCGGGTAGGGGCAAAGTGCTACTAAACACATAAGTCAGGGGGCAAAGTGCTACAAAAACACATAAGTCAGGGGGCAAAGTGCTACAAAAACACATAAGTCAGGGGGCAAAAGTCCAATTTTTATGATAAGTGAAGTGTCTGAATCTGTCCGAGCTGCCCGAAGGAGTGAAGTGCATATTTTTGATAAGTGAAGGGGTAAATCACACATTTCAATAAGTTGGAGGGCAAAGTGCACATCACCCGATAACTGAGGGGGGTGTCTGCTATTATCCCTAATTTTAAACACATGATGTATTCATATGAATTAATACAAAGTTGATGTTAGGCAATTTTAGTACAAAAAATGATACTGGTACTATGAGGCTAAAGTTGCATATTTATAAAACCATGGTATTAATTTTACAACAAAACCTATATTAAAATGCAATATTCTCCGTCTTTTATATTAGGGGTAATTGCATAAAACCCCCCTGTATTATTTCGAAAATGCTAAAAAAAACCCTATGTTAGCGAAATAGGCTAATCACCCCCTGTGTTCTTAAAAAGTGTGCAAAAAAGCCAAATTTCATTAAAAAAACGAGTGTATTTTTCATGTTTTTCACCTTTATTAACATGCTCATTTGTCATTTATATACTCTTGAGATTTTATAAAAGGTAGATAGTGTTAATTCACCCAAAAACCACATATTTTCTTCTATCATTTTAACAAAATTTGACTTTTTTGGACACTTTTTAGGAACACAGGGGGGTGATTTGCCTATTTCGTTAACACAGAGGTTTTTTAGCATTTTCAAAATAACATAGGGGGGTTTTATACAATTATCCCTTTATATTATAGATGATGAGTTGTATACAACTATTTACTATCAACATTAGTCAATTCCCAATCCAAATTTTATTTTTGAAATGGTGTTTCATCTCTTATTTTATTTTATTTAGTTATATGATTGTCACTTATATAAATATTTTCCTTACATATACAAGTCATGTGAAGTTTATACACTTAATGTACATAAGTAAACATAATAGAGAATGAAACACAATTAGAAATCATGTTTGATTAACATCCAACTAATTCATGATAAATGTTAATCACTTAATTATAATTACATAGGTAATCAATGAATAAAATAAAAAAATTGAATTAAATATAACCATATATATGTGGCCGGTTCCTTCCATTTTCTCTCCCCTCTGACTTTTTATTTTCATTCTATTTTCTCTCCCCTCGGACTTTCTTGTTTCCTTTCGTTTTCTTTTTATCAGCAAACAGAATGGGCACATATAGCAGATGAGATCTTCTATTGTAAATGGTGTTCTTAATATTACATATTATGCTTACACAATAAGTGTATATAATTCATATTAAATTTATATTTAAAAAAATAATTTATATACATGACTTTCATATTTGAAATGCAATAGGAGATTGAAAAGAATTTAGGAGATCCAAACTGCTATTATTCACCCATTATTTTGCAATAAAAAATGCAACTGAATTTACAATGGAAGATCTCATTTGCAATAATAGCGTTTTTCTGCATAGGTTTTTAAAACACTCCAAGCAAATATATTAGGGAATATTAAAAAAATATTACAAAAATAATTGGAAAATTAGAAAATGTGAAAAAAATACATGGAAATCATAAAATAGCATGAAACGACATAGTCTATGTCGTCTCTTGCTTATTATTATTTTTTAATTAAATTAAAGTGATACGACATAGGCTATGTTGTCTCACTTTAATATATATATTTTTTATTAAATTTAAGTGAGACGACATAAGTTATGTCGTCTCACTTTAATATAATTTTTTTTAATTGTGTCAGCGGTCAAAACGACAGCTGACACAATATTTTTTTTCAATAGAAATTCAATGAGACGACATAGGTTTTGTCGTCTCACTGAATTTTCATTTTTTTTTTAGTTTTTGGCAACAGAAACGCTGCTTTAAGCAGTGTTTTGTTCATCCCCTCAAACACCCCTCTTCTCTTTCTCTTTCTCTTTCTCTTCTCTTCTTCTTCCAATTCTCAACATTGTTGACAACCTTTTTTCCCCGAATTTCTCCTCTAAATTTCTCCCTCAACCAAGAAATTAAGGTAATTCTATTTATTATACTTTTAACTTTGTTAAATTTAGAGTTTGTAATACCCTTGTCCCACATGGGAAAAAGGAAGAAAATGAAAATAATTTATAAAGAGAACCCTAGGATTCAAGTGTAACAATGGATATCTATTTTGGGTCGTGGTTCAAATGCCCAACTCAAGGTTACGCTCAGTGGGTTCGATGGGATTTCTCTGGTCCAACGGGCTCGTGAGCCCGGGGTGTGACAGAGTTTGTATATTGTTTTTTTATTATTATAATGGTACTGTAATTTAGGGTTCGAAACTTGAATTTGTAGTGATAAATTCGATTTGTTAGCTATAATTTTTGAATTGTTTGGTATAATTCTCGAATATGTTGTTATAATTTTTGAATTAATAGGTTGATTTTTGATTTTTAGGTTTAATTTTGACTTTTAGGTATAATGGAACTTTTTAGTGTTATTTTTGAATTATTTGGTATAATGTAGGAATTGGTTGGTATAATTTTTGAATTAATAGGTTGATTTTTTATTTTTAGGTTCAATTTTGAGTTTTAGGTATAATGTCAATTTTTATTGTTATTTTTGAATTATTTGGTATAATTTTTGAATTGTTTGGTATAATGTTGGAATAGATTGGTATAATTTTCAAAATGTTCGGTATAATTTGAATTATTTAGTGTTATGATTTTGTCCTTCTCAGGTCCAAAGTGCCTCTTCTTCTACTTCACGGGTTTGGAGGTGGAAAAGATATTGAGCTGGTGGACTGCTACAGCTGGATCAATACCCACTAGGTCCTCCGCTGTCCAAGCAAAAATGTCTATGTAATCTCGGAACAGCTAAGTTAGGCGGGAAGCCATCTCAGGGGCGAGTTGAGATCCTATCTTGGCGATCTTTGAAGGATCACCTGACACTAGTTCTATTGTGATAAAGTTTTCCGCCGGTTTGGCTTTAGGTTGCACGCCCATCTCCTTGATTCCTCCTTTTATAGTCATGATTTCTTCTTTCTCTAGTTTAGACCCATTTGGTAGGTCTACCTCCATATTCAATGATCTTTCTCCTGTTCGGATAGCTTCTATGTAGCATTTTTGTGCAGCTTGCTGATCTCGTCTTATCTCCCATGCGCCTTTGCCCACCGGGAATTTCATCTTCATGTGGTAAGTGGAAATGACTGCCTGAAAAGCATTTAGTGTGGGCCTCCCGAGGATAGCGTTGTATGCTTACGGGGAATCTACCACCAAGAACGTCACCATTCTGGTCTTCCTACGAGGTTCTACTCCCAAGGATAGGGGCAATTGTATTTGCCCAATGGCTGCACCATCTCTCATGCGAATCCAAAAAGAGCGGTTTCCACCTTCGTCATCCCGATACTTCCCAGGTCCATCCGTTTGAAGACATCATGGAAAAATACATCCACGGAACAGCCACAATCTACGAAAACTCGGCCCACATCGTAGTTATCGATGGTGGCGTTAATCACTAAGGCATCATGATAAAGGCGACTAAGGCGATGCTCATCTCCAAGCCCGAATTGTATCAGTGGCTCGGTATTAACCGCATCAACCTCCTCAGTTTCCTCATCATCTTATCCTTCAGTTGTCTCTAGATCAGACAATTCTCGCAGGGCCCTAAGATGAGCTCGTCGGTCTCTATGTGAATCTCTATCAGTGGGGCCTCATGTTATCATATTGATAAATTTTTGCCTTTGGTTTGGCCCTCCTTCTTCATCTCTTCTCCCCATCGTGTCCTTTGGATCTTCCTTAGGACGCATTTCAACAGCTGCCCTGTACCTCGGTGGGGTAGGACTCCTCTCAAATATTCTCGTGCTCTTCTCACGATCATGGCATATAAGCTCTTGCAAATGCCCGCATTCTATCAACCTTTCTATTTCGCTCAATACATGCCAACAGGTATTAGTATCATGCACGTAATCTTAGTGAAAACGAAAATACTTGTCTGATTTGGGATGAGTTGGTCCATAAATCGCGCTTCGTGGCCACCTCACCATCTTTTTGTTCTCCCTCTCTATCACCATAAGAGCTTTTTCGGGAGTCGCCTTAAGAGATGTCCGAGTGGGATTTTGGCAATCCTCCCGGTACCTATTTGAATAGGTGGGCTTCTTGGTTTCCACCGGGGCTTTCTTTTCACCTCTAGCAGCGGGATTGCTGCTAGCTATCTTTGTTTGGGTAGCTTTCTCCAGATTCACGTATTTCTCCACCCTTTCTAACAAGTTGTCGAAATTGACGGCTGGCTTCTTGGCCAGGGACCTGAAGAAATCCCCATCCTTCAAACCTTGCGCAAAGGCATTAGCTAAGACTTCAGCATTCGCGGAAGGTACCTCCAAGGCAGCAGTATTGAACCTTCTTATATACTCTCTTAAGGGCTCATTGACTCCTTGGTGTATGTTGAACAAAATCAGGGAGGTCTTTTGATACCTCTTGTTGCTAGCAAACTACTGTAGGAACATCGCTCTAAATTCCTTAAACAAATGGATCGAATTTGGAGCTAGCTGATTGAACCACAGCTGGGCAGCTTTCGTCAAGGTGGTTAAGAATACTCGACATTTAACCCAATCAGTATGCTGATGAAGCAAAGCGCTATTCTCAAACTTCGATAAGAGCTTCGTGGGATTCGCCGATCCATCGTATTCAGCAATATTGGGGACACAAAAATTGTTGGAAAGCTCTTCAGCTAAGACTCGTGGCCCGAATGGTACACCATGTGGAGGGGGTTGGAAACCTCCTCCTGTGTGTTGCCTCATCTCTCTTATTTATGCTCTTAAGTCCTTGAATCCTTCTATCACCTCTGGACGCCTTATGTCAGTACCCACAGGATTCATGGGTGGTTGTCTCCAGGGCATACTACCCATTTCACCAGGGTGTTGGTGAATCCACCTCTGTTGGTTTCCATCTAAGGCCTCCTCGTAAGGACGAGGGCCTATGCCATATGTTTGGTGTGGAGATAACGGTGGCGTATAAACATCATTCCCCTTGAAGCTTGAGCCGTAGGGATCGCCATGGGGATAGCTGACGAGGGTTACAAAAGAATGCTCACTGGGATCTCCCTCATTGGTTGTGTATATCCTACTTGCAAAATAGAGGCCATTGCTGTAGCAAATGCTTGTCCCCATTGATCCGTGGGAGGGAGCTTGCTCCTTGCTGGCGGGACACCTGATGGGATAGCACATGCTACTTGGTGAGCATGTTGTTCATCATCTCCTTCCAATTGTTGGCCTCCTTCACCTATAGACAGTTGTCCATGCATTGGCAGGTTGAGACCTTCGTTCTCATTGGCTAGTGAAGGATGAATTGGCTCCTGTACATCCCGGGTTTGTGGCGGGACGGGCCCTTCCAAGTTAAGAGGGGCCGTGTGTTCTCCTTCATGGCGCGCATGTATACACACGTTATTCCCGACACAACCACTTGTTGCGAGGGTAAGCTTCCTTGAGGTGGTGATTGAATGGGTCTCGCCGATGCACGGAAGCCGAAGCAGGTGCGGGATCTCCGTCAGTGACTGCCACGGTGCAACATCGGGCAGCATGGTGGCCGTTCCAGAGCGCGCGACCTCTTCCTCCGCCGCCGGCCCGGTGGCAGGCTGTCCGTGTGCTGCGGCCGCCGGCGAGTGCACGACAACGCTCCTCCTCTCCGAATGTCTTAATCCTTGAACTTCTTCCATTTCAATGCAACAACTCACGTCTTAAACAACTTTTTCCGCAGACGGCGCTACTTGATGTGGTTCGGATTTTCACATCAAGAAAATTGGAAAACCAAACAAGGTCTTCGATTGATTGTTGTAATTTAATATATCTAAAATCTTGAATCACACTCTCAATTCACAAATATAAAAACACTTGAAATATATAGAGGAAAATGAGAAAGAATGACTTCTTTATTGATTTTGAATATTCAAGAACATAAACCCTAATTCTTGTAGTGTTTTCTCTAATAATACATAAGTTACAAGAAATGAAGTAAACCTCTATATGTAGGCCTAGTGGCCGATTTTAGCTAGGTTTGGGAGTCTTGGATTGCTTCCAACTAGTTCTCGAATACTGGGGGATACGATGGGTCATATCCCTCTTTTTAGGATTTGATAGTTTAGGATAAGATTTATCCAAATATCTTTTTATTTGAGCTTTCTCATAAGGATTTTCACGAGCTTTCCTTTGGGCTTTCCTCTTAGCATTCTTACAAGCATATACTTGGGCTTTTCACGAGTTTTTCATTCATAAGCCTTCTTCATTTATTCATCTTGACACAAGTCCACTTCATGTTAGCTTATTTAGGAGAAATGAAAATTATGACCCATATCAATATTATATATTCAAATAATAAAAATAATATACTAACATGTAAATGTATATAAATATCAACTCATAATTCATAAATAAACAACATAATTTCAAGAATAATATGGATATTTTAGAAATAAATAAGTCAGCTGCATTTCTATTTCTAAATGTTCTCCAATACAAAAGGTATATTGAGAAAAAATTGATATTTCAACTTTATGAAGTCAAGCTTAAGTAATTTTAGCACATGTAATATTTGATTGGGATGACACTGAAATACTTTGAAATTGTTAGTTTCTTTTTTAGGAAAAATATTTATCTTATTAATTGCACTAAAATTATAGGAATACTAGAATATGAAATTCAAGTTGTCTCGAGCTGGGCTTGAAGCTTGTCAAATCAACCCCAACCCTTGAGTTCAAAAGTTCACTTACTTTCAAGCTGAGCGTGAGCCTAAGCAGGCTCTGATCGCTCGGTTTCATTGACATTTCTATTTATGAATCATTTACTCAAAGGTGGCCCAATTGACTCCAAACTCGTTCAAATTTCTAAGCCCAAAAGCAGAAACTGCGGCCCAGCAGTCTGAGTGTCCCTTACAGATTAAACTTAAAGTCAGTTGAGAATGGCCAATCATTCAAGATAACCCACAACCCACTCCCACCCCCACCCCCCACCCCCCAACCCCCCCTTCTGCACAAACCAATCTGACACGTGTCATCCAAATATTAACGCACAACAATTCTCCAAACCCATTTCTTTTTCTTTCTCATTATTTGTCGAAATTTTTGTTTGTTTAATTGTGTCTTTACGGAACAGGGAAAGGCAAAAATATATATCAAAGAAATGGCATCAACAGCAGCACCTTCTTTGTGTTCATCAGCTTTGGTCCAGTCAATTGGTGGAGGTCTTAAACCCCAAAAGCCTTCTCTTTTCAATCCCAATTCACTCACTCTTACAAGGTAATATATGTAATTTTGTTATATATATATATGTATATGTATATGTATAATTCTTATGGGCAATGCTTTGTCAAGATTGAGCCTTTTTCTGTTCTTTGTAAATCTTGAAGCTCAATTCTGAATTCTGATTATAGATTGACCCAAAACTATGTTGTTTAGTAAATGGGTCTTGAATTGATCTCATAATAATATACGTTTGATTCTGGGTATGCAGTGAAGAAGGGTAACTTTTTATTTGATATTAATTGGGTTTTGCATTCTTTATGAGTTTGGAAATTTGTGTATGAAGAACTTGGGTTTTGGGTATTCACTATACAGAGCTTTGATTATGTATACTTATATGCCTCAAGGAAATTCACTTTAAATGTAATTGTAAATTGGAATTTTCTGCTGCTATATTGATAAGTTAACTGGTTCTACTTGGTGTGACTATTCTATGTTTGTGAATATGCTTGTTTGACTTTCAATAATTATAAGAATTTTAACGTTGTAACCGTTTGTGGGAGATAGATCAGTTCTTTTGTGTCTACGGTTCAGAATTCAAATTCCACCTGAAAAATATTTCCTTGCTAATAATGTCTTTTAAGTGCTTCATATCAGGACATAGTTGGTTAGACAAATTTTTACGATGTTAGCTGTTGCATTGATTTTGTTGCTGATAGAAGAATCTAAATAATCAATCTAATTTGCTCGTATTGCATTTGATCCACCACAATGTCGAATACCTTTTAGATATGCTTTTAGGGGAATGAACTAGAAATGTTTAGGTTGCTTTCTGATTGTCTTTAGTTTTGTTCTTGTACATGAATACAGGAGAAAATCTCGAACTGTAGTGAAGGCAACTTCTAGGGTTGATAAGTTCTCGAAAAGCGACATCATTGTCTCTCCATCTATTCTTTCTGCTAATTTTTCCAAGTTGGGTGAACAGGTAGATTTTTCTTTATCTATCCTTTGCTTTCATAAGCTCTTGATAGATCTTGTAAGCAAAAGTGTATCATATTGCATATGCTTTCTATTTTGTACTAGCGCAAGTGCTTTTTTCGGGGGCGGTTGACTTTCATGCTTAATGAGCCTGACCTTTTCACATGTTATATGATTAGGTCAAAGCAGTAGAGTTGGCAGGTTGTGATTGGATTCATGTTGATGTGATGGATGGTCGTTTCGTTCCAAATATTACAATCGGTCCCCTTGTAGTCGATGCTTTGCGTCCCGTCACGGATCTTCCATTGGATGTGCATTTGGTAGCCTCATTCTTCAGTTTCTTTAGTTGTTGGTTTCAGAATGACCTTTTCTCAAAAATGCTTTAGTTAACATAGAATTAAAGCTTGGCAGATGATTGTGGAACCTGACCAGCGAGTCCCGGATTTTATAAAGGCTGGAGCTGACATAGTTAGTGTTCACTGTGAACAATCTTCAACCATCCATTTGCATCGCACCGTGAATCAAGTAAGATTTTGAGCTAGTGATGCCATATTCAATGCAACTCGGTTAAAGTTTTGTTTACAATTGTTCAATTTTTTTAGTTCAATTTGTGACTTGTTCCTTTTGACTGACAATTTCAAGCATCACTTTTCATAAGATATTGGCCAGTTTGCCCCTGTAATGAGAATGTTAAGTAAAGCCTTCTACAGTTCTATCTCTTCCTGTCTTAAACTTGTCAGGGCGTGGGCAAATGGGGTGGGGCCCGCAAGAGAGACTCCATGACAATGGGCTCCGTTAGCAACTACTTTGCATTAGTTCTCGTTTTGCAAAGATGACTAACCTAAGTTGTTAGATGAGTCCATTACAACCATTTAATCATATAATCAAGTTGGCTTTTTTAGGCCGGGTAAACAGTAGTTATGATGTTTTACTTTCTAAGTTATATCCCTTTCAATTGAATAATATTTGAAAATTCACGGCCGGTGATTTGCATGTTACTGAGGGGGATTAGCACCCAGCTATATCTTATAATATTTGGAGTACCTGAGATGTTAAATCGATTTTAGTTAGCAATGTGTTTTGCGGGATTTGTTTGATTTGATTAACCACATTGACATTCTCCTTTGGTGGCTTTCTTTTAGATTAAGAGTCTTGGTGCTAAAGCTGGAGTCGTCCTAAACCCTGGAACTCCATTGAGTGCCATAGAGTTTGTTCTTGATGGTAAGATTAACTATGTCTTGACTCATCCAATTCTATATTTGCTTTCTTTCTTTTTTCTTTTGTTTTTGTTTTCCGGGGTTTGAAGTGTGCTCCTCATAGTTGACGATGCGCCACTTGAGATCATCATGGAATGAGTGTTAACTTAGAGTTGTGGAAATGAATGTTCTAATGAGTAGCATGATAATTGTATTGCAAATCAGATAATTATGACCTAGACAAGCCAAAAGAATTATAGAATTAGTGAAGGAAAGCGAGTTCCAAATTGCATTAAACAGACTTCTAAAGTATTTTTCCTAATGTAATCACAATTAAATTCAATCAAACTTGTAAGTATGGATGAATTCACTTTTGCAGCACAGCTGTCACTTAACTTTGCTTCTTTTCTTTTGTTGTTTATTTGAAGAGATCTAAATTTCGCTATGGCCTTTATGTGCCTTTTGAATGCATATATTTTACTTCATGGGAAGAAAAATAATATTCTTCTTTGTAACAGTGGTTGATCTGGTATTGATTATGTCTGTGAACCCTGGGTTTGGTGGGCAAAGCTTCATAGAAAGCCAAGTTAAGAAAATCTCAGACTTGAGAAGAATGTGTGCAGAGAAGGTATTAAATATTTTTCTGTTTGCTCTCTTATCGGTAACATCAGAAGCATTCTCATTCTTATGTTTGCTTTGCAGGGAGTGAATCCATGGATTGAGGTTGACGGAGGAGTTGGTCCTAAAAACGCGTATAAGGTCAGGCATCTCTCTCTCCCACTTAACAATACAATAGTTGCCTGAAAGAGATGTACTGTTACATAACAACGACAATCCACCTCCCAAACAATACTTAAGAAGGAAAAGAAAGAATCACTTTAAAATAGAAGTACTTCTACTGCCATTATATTAACAAGAAGGTGAAATGGGCATGACAAAGTGGTGTGGAAGCATCAAAGGGATAGATTCCTCTGGACTGTGGTATCGGGCTGTTATGGAGCGTTTAACTACTGGAACCTCATGGAAACATTTCGGTAACACCATGGAAAAAGTAGTACAATAAAATAAACGTGTATAAAAAATTCATGAAAAAGACAAAAACTGGAATTGCTTATTCAATTTGGACAAGTTATCGGCCAAAAGATCTCTTTTGTGCTCGTCTCTTTTCCTTTCTACCCCTGATTTCGTCTATCTTCTTAATATTGTGTAACACAAACTAGTAGGAACTAGAGGGCTATGTTTTAATTTGATCATATGGACAGGTTATTGAAGCCGGGGCCAATGCATTAGTTGCCGGTTCTGCTGTTTTTGGAGCTCCAGATTACGCTGAAGGCAAGCCTAAAACACGACCTAATGAATTTTATTGAGAAGCATTTGGAATTCGATGGTATGTCTTGACATTTTCATTTGCATTATATTCTTGTTTCTACAGCTATTAAAGGAATCAAGACCAGCAAAAGGCCTGCCGCGGTTGCAGTATAAATATCCCATTGAAGAGCTTCTTTTAAAAGTCTACCTTTGGCTTCGGGCCCTTGATTCAAAGGTAATCCCCGTATCAATTTCAATGTTCTTTTACACGTTTATTGGTCTTGTGTTTCGCTTATTTTGCTTTTAAGTGAATGCTTCGTATCATATTAGGAATATATGTAAAAAGTTTAAGTGATAATATGTGAATGCGTTTTCAACAATTAGAACACTAGTCAGCATAGCACACACATTGATCCGAATTTTTTTCGAATAAAATCAATTTAATAAAAGGAGAAAGAAGAGATAGATAGATAGATAGATAAAAATAAAATGTGATTAAAAAGAAAAAGATATTAAAGGAAGAACGATAGAGACTATCTTCACATTTAACGTTGTTTCAAAGGGTCTGTTTGTGGTGCAGATTGGATGCAGAACAAGTTGGAGCGCGATATTGAATGTTGTTATCAGGTACACCAATATAGAATTTGATTTGCTTGGTCAAAAATAAGGACAATAAGAAGACGAGCTTAGATATCGTAAGATAAATGTCTGTAGCATATTCCTCATAGAAGCTGTTTAATAAGGATCCTTATTTTCTTCTATTTTTTGTACATTTTTCCAACACGTTTTTGTGTAAAAATGTACAATTTTTTTATGCATTAATTGAGGTGTATTTTTATGAGAGTAATTTATATGGAAAGGAGTTTTGTTGTGAACTAAAATCAGTACGGCTGAAAATCAAATCAAACTACTGTATCATAATTGAGATTAGTTGGCCAAAAGCTTGTTTAATGTCATGACTCATGACCCTAGAACTCCAGAAGGGCATATTTGAAATTCAATGAAGAAAGCAGGGGCAAGGCTGGAAATGCAGAAATGCAAATATCTGGTTGAAGTCGCATATGTTGCCTCATGTTCTGGGTCACGTTTTCCCTATTAGCCCTATATAATTTTTTTTTTGGTTACCTAGGGATGTACATAAACCCGCCCGACCCGAACCGCCCGAAAGTCGTCGGTTTGAAATTATTAAAAAATTGTGATGGGTTGAAAAAATTGCAACCCGTCATTTTCGGGTCGGGTGGTGGGTTTAATAATTGTAACCCGCCACCCGAACGCTAATTGTATATGTCATAATTAAGTGTGTGTGTATATATGCACACACTAATAAGATTAACTCTAAACTCTTAAAAATGTATATGCATATATATAAACTCTAATCAGAGTAGGTTTATTCATATTTATGTAAAACACTTTATTTTTAATTTGAGTAAACAAGAACAATTGTTTTTACTTCATTTAAAAGAAGATGTAGAGGTATATTTTGATGATAAACTTATAAAATAATTTAATTTTATTAATATTTTAGAGTTTGCAATTCATGATAAATATGATTTTTATTTAATAACACCACTTATTTTTGTATTTCTCACTAACTCAATTATTTTTAATTAAATGTTCAAGTATGTTATTTAGTTTCTTACTTACTAGTTGAAACTAAAAGTAACATAATTATAATTCGATAACCCGCCAAACCGCCTGCTAAATACATTAAACCCGACCGACCCAAATCGCTCGGTTTGAAAAGATAATTATGCGGTTTCGGTTTGATATTTTGTCAACTCGTATATATCGGGTCGGGTTGAATATTTTCCATAAAATCGCCTGAATCCGACCGCGTACACCCCTATGGTTGCTCACCCGGTTCACCGAAGCTTTGTCCCGACTACATCCGGATCCGACCTGCGTTGCACACCTGGCAGTGGCGGGTGACTCTCCCAGCGGAGGTTTTCTGCATTCACAAGGTCTCGAACCCGAGACCTTGCTTAAGTGGAACCAAACTGCTTATCACTTGGACCAACCCCGTTAGTATTAGCCCTATATAATTACATGTAATATTTATTTGCAATACAAGAAATGAATTGACTATACTTTCTCTCATCATCTTTGCTTTGCAGTGTTCTTCATCTCATCCCTAATTTCTCAAATTTCTCTTCTCAATCTTCTCTAAAATTCTCCATTATATTATAGTTTACTGTATAATGTGAATATCATGGAATATTAAACGCTAACTACCCTTACCGTAAGGAACGAGCTAGGACATGACATTGAAGTTCTGTTCATTGAGCATAACAAACATATAGTTGAGACACTTTTTCGTTGTTAAGTATGACATCGAATTCAATTCAAGTTTGACCGTTAGTTAAAAATAATGAGTTATGAGTAAAGACATTAAATTATTCGAGCCCTATTATTCATATCAATTAAAGCGTGTCCAAACTAATGTTCTTTTATGTTTTTGAAGGATTTTTTTTGTCATCTGAATCAAATTGAAGTTAGTAGTAAGCATAAACGCACCCAAATATACCTGTAAAGTGCATGTTTTCGCTTCTACATAGTAAAGCGGAGCCATTTATATTAGGTTTTTTATCCCATCACAAGATTTAATCCCGTTACATAAATGATTATAATTATCGAAGGCTCTTAACAATAACTATTGATCGAAGCATCGGCTTTCCCTCGGAAAAGGGTAACAATTAGAATACTTCATTCAAAAGTATAATCATTTGCAAAGAAAGAAAAACCACATTTGAGTCGTTCCAAAACCTTCTTGCAACTCAGCTAATACATCCAAATTTGAAATTTCATTTTGATATAGTGTTGTGAGAATATCTATATATCTATATATATATCTATATATCTATATATATATATATACGTACTCTTAGAATCAAATTCCCAATTGTGAAGCTGACATATATATGAATCTAAAGCAGTACCCAACCCCAAATTGATTGCATGTTAGTCGACCAAGACGCTCCCGCCTATTCCAGGTCTCTGCAACAACATTTCTTCTTCCTTCTACACAACCGCTGCAAAACGATCAGACACCTCTCTGAGATCCACGCCCGTATAATCACGAATGGATTTATCAACAAAAGCTTCATCCTTGTCAAGTTACTGTCGCTATACGCTGTTTTCAACAATCTACCGCATGCCCGCCAAGTGTTTGATCAAGTGCGTAACCCGAGTACCATGCTCTGGAACCAAATCATCAGAGGCTATTCCGTCAACGACAACTCGCGCAGATCAATTGAGTTGTTTAATCAAATGGGACGTTCGCCAGCGCTGCCTGATGGGCACACGTATACGTTTGTTATTAATGGTTGTGCCAAAGGAGGGTTGTGGGGTGAGGGCGAGCAGGTTCATGGACAGGTTTTGAAGAGTGGGATTTGTTCGAATGTTTATGTTCGTACTAGTTTGGTTGATTTTTATGTGAAGAGTGGAGGGGAAGGTGGACTTATGAAAGCAAGGGACGTGTTCGATGAAATGTCCGAGAGAAATGTAGTCTCTTGGAATACATTGCTTTTGGGGTGTTTTCGATGTGGAGATGTCGATGGGGCGCGGAGAGTCTTCGATGAGATTCCTGGGAGGAATGTCGTGTCGTGGACCACCATGATTGCTGGATGCGCGCAAAACGGGAGGTGTAAGGAAGCACTGGCCTTATTTCGTGAAATGCAGCACGAAGATATCGAGATTGATCAGGTAACGTTGGTGGCGGTTCTGTCAGCATGTGCTGAATTGGGTGATCTTAACCTCGGGAAATGGATCCATTCATATATTTTCGAGTTATTGGCTTACCGAAAGTATCCAGTGCTTGTATCACTGAACAATGCACTAATACATATGTATGCAAGCTGCGGTGAAATTGACTCGGCATTTGCAATATTTAGAGGGATGGAGCATAAGACTGTCGTTTCTTGGACTAGTATGATAACGGGTTTTGCTAAACACGGTTATGGTGTCAGGGCTCTCTGTGTGTTTCAATGGATGGAAACCACAAACAATGTTAGACCCGATGAGATCACATACTTGGGTGTTTTAAGTGCCTGCAGTCATTGCGGCTATGTCAATGAGGGGCGTCGTTACTTTAACCATATGGTTGAGGCTCGAGGAATTGAACCTAGAATAGAGCATTTCGGGTGCATGGTTGATTTGTTGAGTCGGGCCGGGTTATTAGACGAAGCCCATGAGTTAGTGAAATGTATGCCTATGAAGCCGAACGATGCGGTTTGGGGTGCCCTTCTTGGTGGATGTAGGATTTACAAAAGGGTCGAGCTTGCTGCTGATGTGGCAGATTGGTTGACCGAGGAACTTGACCCGGGTCGAGGTGCTGGATACTTTGTGCTATTGTCTAATGTATATGCTGCTGCTAAGAAGTGGCGGGATGTGGTGGCTGTGAGGCAAAAGATGCTCGATGTGAAAATGAGGAAGCCACCGGGTAGGAGTTGGATTCAGATTGATGGAAGAATATTTGAATTTCTAGCGGGTGATAGGTCCCACGAGATTTCGGGTCGGATTCATGTAGTTCTTGGTGCGATCATGACAGAAGCCACGTTGCAAGACGACGTTGCGTATTTTATGGATGCTTGAAATGTAAGTCGTGTTGGAGTTGAAGGTAGCTACTTGAATTTACATCTTGACTTAAATTGAACTTAAAGTTGTTATATATATTTTAATATTATTCATCACTTGTTCAGTATAATAATATTATAAAAGATGAAATTCACTTGGAAGTGGAATAGCGCCAAATTTTCACATTTGCAATGTTAGGATTTAAGGACAATATAAAGAAGGTTCAATTGAAAAGGAAGAAAATAAAAAAGCAATACATTTCCAAAGAATAGGAATTGACATTTGTTAAAGGCACTCCAATTTATGTTATTCGGACTTCAACTTCTTTTTATTTTCATCAAATAGACCAAAATGTCTATCCTTGAAGATAAATACATTAAGGGTTTTAATGAAGCATTACTACAATATCTTACCTTTTTTTTTTGTTGTTCTTTTTTGTGTTTTTGGTCTTTAGTAGATGACATACGTAAAATGTGGGGATAAAGAATATATAATCAATTAGCAACATTATCAATATAATCAAATTTTGGCAATATTTTAAAATACTATAAAACTAAATAACAAATCAAACAACACATTGAACAAACCCTAAATTTCGTTTTTAAGAGTCTTAACAAAATTTAATGAGAAGAGGAAAAGAAAAGAGTTAAAAATACGAAGAAATAAAATTACCAATTGCATTATCATTGGTACAGGTGCAACTAAAGTCCAGACGGCTCGAGCTCGAGTTCTTTGTCGAGTTGAGTTCGAGCTTAATAAATTTCAAAATATTTCAGATTTTAATTATATTAGTATTTTTTGTTGATCGAGCTCAAGTCTTTAAAACTAGCTAGGCTCATCGAGATCGAACTCGAGCTCGAGTCTTTAAAACTAGCTAGGCTTGTCGAGATCGAACTCGAGCTCGAGTCTTTAAAACTAGCTAGGCACGTCGAGATCAAGCTCGAGCCAATAAATTTTATCCAAACTCAATTTGATTCGAATCATTTACACCCTCTTTAACCAACCCATAGTTCAATGGCTTGATTGGATCATTGATAATACTCTGAAATTTTCTCAAAGTTTTAAGTATTTACGAGCTTCAATGTCTTATCCAACTTCACTGAATCATTTAATTGCTTATTTGATCATTGTTAAAAGCTACAAAGAACCAATGCAGCAATTGATGGATGATTCTTTTATTTAAAATTTTAGAGAATTGAATAAATTTTATTTCGTCCTAACTTTCTTTGGAACGAAGTTTGAATTATTTTTTGTATAGTAAAATGCTCACAATACACAAGTGTACATGACGGAGGAATAATTGTTTCTTGCAATTTTCTTATTTTTTTTGTATTTAGTTTATTTTTGTTGCGTGATTTGGTTTTATAATAATTTAACATCATGTACTAAAAAATAAAAATTGAAAAAGAACTTGAAAAAAAGAGAGAGAAGTTGCATTAATGCTTTGTTAAAATCATTAATAAAAAGAATATATTCATCTTCAGGAATTTTAAATTTCACAATAAAGGGCATTTTCATCTGTTTTATGAAATAAATGAGAGTTAGAGTGTCAATAATAAAAGCTGGAGTGCCTCTAACAACTCCCTCTATATATTTTTAATTATATATTTCTTTCATTTGAGGTTAGAGTCCTCTTATTGTTTGATTGTTCGCTGTTATCTCATTTTCAAACCGAAGCTAGTTAATTATATTTTTAAGTAACAATTTTTTATTTATGAACACCTTAATATAATTGTTCATTGTAGTTGTCAATTGAAATCTACACGATAGTTAGAATAGTTTTAAATGATGACTATATAAATTCTTTCAATCTCAAACAACATAATGACCTGAAACTCTTATTTTCAAACAACATAATGACCTGAAACTCTTATTTAGTTTCAAACCAAGCTCGAGTCTTGTGGAAATACGAGTCTAAATAAATTCTATCTTGGCAGTAAAAGTTTGTATAATACTAAGGGATAATTACACTCACACCCCCTCAATAATGGAATAGTTACATAAATCTCCCCTCACTAATTGATAATTACAAACACCCCCTTATATTAAAAATTTCTTACAATTGCATCCCCTGTAATTGTAAGAAATTTTTAACATAAGGGGGTGTTTATAATTATCAATTAGTGAGGAGAGGTTTGTATAGTTATCTCATTATTGAGGGGATGTGAGTATAATTATCCCTAATACTAAATGGTGCATGAGCAAAAGCAAGTTCGGCCCGCTGTACTTGATATTTTCTCTAAGCAGCAAGATTTGATGAGCATCGGGCTGAAAAATAGTATTGGATGATTAATATTTTTTTTATTTTTTGGGGTAAATGGATGATTAATAATTGAATTTAACCAACCTCACGAGGAAATATTCCCTTTGGTAGGTTTTGCTGCGAGGGTTGGGAACGGTGCGGTAGATATCGTTTTCGACTTTTAGGATTGAGTAATTTATTTTTGTGTTTGAGTTACAGAATTAGTTGTGGATATAGTCCTGATTTGGTATTCCATTTTATATATGATCATACTAGATTAACGCTACCTGCATATAACTATATAAAGTATATACTTACAAAAGCATTTTATATACTTTGCTTCTGGGACTTAATTAGAAAGCTAAGACACTTTCCGGTAAATTGGAGGGCACACACTATAATTACAAAAAGTAATATTAGTGACAATATTAAAATTATCACTAAATATATGATGAGTGACAATATGTCAATAATTTTTATTTTGCTACAGTAATAATTTTTAGTGACAATAGTTTTTTAAAGTTGTCACTAAAAAACTATTATTAGTAACAATTTTGATATTATCACTTAACCACTAATATCTTAAGTTTTATTTGTAGTGTTATTAGATAACATAAGTATGTGGCATGTTGCAAACCAAGGCAATTCTAGTGTAAATTTTCCACGGAAAAAAGCACTTTCCGGTAAATTGGAAGGAATATTTGATGCAACGTAATGTGTTTAATTTTGACTTGCGAGGGTGCAATCTGTTGAAAGAATTATTTTAGTGGGTTGGAAGTGTCAATTGACCGTAGTTGAGCACACAAAAAATAAGTGTAGTTGATAGTGCAAAACCACAAGTAACGCAAACTCATCACAAAATGAGTTTAGTTGATATGCTGTCACACCCTATTTATCTGAAAATTTCACGCTACCTACTCGAATATTCACTACAACAAAAAGTAATATTTGTGACAAAATTCGAAGTGACAATGTTAAAATTGTTACTAGATGTACATAATGAGTGACAACAATTTTTGTTTTATCACAATAAGAATTTTTAGTGACAAGAGTTTTTTTTAAATTGTCACTCTTGACAATTAGTGACACATGTATAGTGACAACTTAGTGACAATATAAATAGAATGACAACTATAATTGTTGTCACTAAATTGTCACAAAAGGTGTGTCACTAATTGTCCATAGTGACAACAATTTCCTTGTCACTAATTATCAAAAGTGACAACTTTTATACAAATTTTGTCACTATTAAACATGTGGAACATATTTTAGTGACAAGACAAAAGTTCTTGTCACTAAAAATTGATAATTAGTGACAACTTTGACATTGTCACTTGACAGTTTTGTCACTAATGTCATATTTTTTTGTAGTGATTGTCACATTGAATTTATGGATTGTTGGATTTATATATGCTAATGTCATAAAATAGAATATCTACGTCGACAGAAGTTCATAAATAAGATAATTTGCAGCCTCATTGAGATATTCGAGTTGATAGATATCATGTACCTCTTTTCCCTTACCTTCATTCTAAAAGAAGACGAGAAGTAAAAGTTAGGATGATATTTTGCTGGAAATATAAATGAAGACGAGTCAGCAAGAAAGCAACGGGGGAATCAATGGTAGCGTTCTCAAGCATGTGATAAAGTATCTTTTCTTTTTGTGGTAAATAACATGTGATTAAATATATGGTGATGATCGTAAAGGTCTTTAATATTGGTGCATGGGGTGGGGGCAGGACAGTTCGCATACTATGTTTTGAAACGATGTTTCATTGCATATTTCATTTCACTTAATTTTCGATAAGATGTGTATAAGAATATTTTAAAAATATATAATTTATATAGATTATGCGCACTTGTCGTGCATTGGTAAAATAAAATACAAAATAATATGCCATTTAGGAATAGAAGATATGAAATGGGATGCAGGACAATAATATTGGAGTAAATAGATCTCGCTATAGCTTGCTGACTCCAATTACACCCATATATATATATTAGGTTACGAGTCTTCCGATTTTGTGGTGGAATAATACTCTTTTCGTGATAAGTTAATAAATACATCAAATTAATTATCATGAGAATAAACATATCTTAGATTAGGTTAGTTTGATTTTTTGAAAAAAAATATTGTAAAATTACTAGAAAGGTAAGTTTGGGTGTTTGTCAAACCTACTACAGGCTTGTTTACAAAAACATATACTTTTAAAAAAGTGCTGAATTTTAGAAAAAATTGTATATGTGGTTGAAAAGTTAAAGTTGGGTTTATTTGCAAAACTTGCTAAAAAACTTTAGAAGAAACTAATAGAAGTACTTAAAGATATATTTTTAGTTTCGGCTTATTTTTAGCTTTTTTTCTTGAGAAGCAGAATGAGAAGCAGTGAAATCAAATAACAAAAAGCTGCTTAAATTCAACAAAAAACTCTAAAATGTTTTTTTTTTTTTTATCAATTTTTGCAAATAGGTCTTACATATTAAAAAAAGCAAAAACAAAAAAAAGATGGCTTCTAGACTTCTCCTATTTTTTCTCTAAAGAAATAAAAGTACAATTCGTGCAACTAAATAAACAAAAAAACTTCTCTCTCTTTCTTTTTTTTTTCTTTAACACAAAAAACAAATTTTATTGAATAAAAGGCTCAAATGGTTTTTTTAGGCTTTGCAAATATGGCTACTGTGGAAAACAACAATCATTTATCTCCCATGAACTTTTTCTCTTAAAATTCTGCTCTTCTTTTTCTATTTTTACGTTTCTTTCTCGAAACATCGTCAAATCTCCAAGAGTTTAAGGTGTATAATCATGTAAGATAACTCTAATATAGCAATCATCAAATGCTAACAAAAGGGCTTCTTCATTATACAATATCTAGCTAATTGAGCAAAAGCATGTCCGTGGTTCATCGAAGTGAATCATTCAATTAAGAGACTTATGGAAGAATTTTAATCCGAACGTGGTTAAATAAAAAGAAGCATGAACATGTGCAGCCTTAACTTATCCTGTCGTCTTCAATTCTATCATACCACCAATGGTTTGGGTATGACTTGTCAACTTCAACTTTAATAATCTATCTTGTGTTCAAGTACAAATTGATTAGAGCATATGTTTTGCATTTAACATGCATGGTTGAATTAGATGTACCACAACAGAACAATCTAGAAATACTGCATTACACTCCCTCTATCCGAAATTGATGACCTTTCTTTTTTTTTGGGACATCTCGCAGCACAGTCTGGATTTCTTTTTTTTTTTTTTGTGGTTTCTTAAGGTATCCCGCAGTTGATCGTCGTGAGACCAATCTCTCGCCCCAACTGTCAGCGCACTAAGCGGTAGGAGGCTGGCCAAGGAGTTTTTTCCATTCACAAGAGTTGGGATTCGAACTCCCAACTACTTGTTTAAAAGACGAAGCGCTGAACCACCACGCCAACCCACTTGGTTCTCTGGATCTTTTATTGCAAATAGTACTGCATCTCTTATTCCATTTACTTTTATGCGTGAATTCAAATCTCTTATATATTCCAAAAAAAAAAAAATTATTCATTTGTCATGCATAACAGTAAGTGGAATAGAAGATACAATATCATTTACAAAATAAGATCTCGTGTTCCCATAACAAATTTCTACTTCCTAAAATGTAATTAAATTTCCTTTCCCAAAGTATCCTCACATTTGAATTAATGTTGTAATATCACTAATTATCAACTACTTTTTCAACCACAATCTAATGTTGTGTGTAGAGTTAGATATAGAAGCTATACTATTGAGTCAAACGTAGTATGTTTTTGGGTAGGGCTTGACATGATTTTTGGTAAACCACCGGCTCTATAAATTAAATGCCTTTCTTTTCAATTTATTTACACGAATTGTTCTTAATAATTAAGTGAAAATTATACCACTTTGGTGGTTTTGTGTAAATCTTAGTATTAATCTTTTGATGTTTTTAAGTAATAGCAATTCAAGGAGTTTCAATGGAAAAAAATGTTTATATTCGTAGAATGTTTAGAATGACCAAAATATCAAACTAGTCGCTGATATTTGTAACACCTAGTGTGATGATCAACCATTCTATCGAGCTTCAAATTTTTCTACATTTTTTTCCCCGCAAATCCTAATATACAAATTTTAACTAATAAAGAAAGTGTTATTCTATTAGTTTATCAACAAATCTCTCGTTCTACTTTACTAAAGAGGAATATCACATTTTCTTATACACATTTATACTTGTATTTGTTCAATAGTATGGGATAAAATATGTACATATTATATATCATGCACACATATATAGATATATGAAAATATTATTATTTTATCCATACTCAATGTCAAATATGGTACCTACCTCTGATAATTGCTAGTATTTTTCTATGGTTCTAAAGGTATCGAATATGGTGATACTATCTAACATTATTTAATGCTGGTGTATTCTTTTATGGTTCATTTTGGTTTTAATACTTTAGGTTAACAAATATGCCCTTGACTAGTATTTGTTCAGTCACGTTATTATGGTAATTAATTAATTTTTTGATTTATTTAGCAGAAAAGACCTTGCTCGTTATTGAAGTTCTATAAAATAAATTAAAAAAACCTTAAATAGTAGAAAACTTCACAATCGGTCTTAATTTACCCGAAATTTCAAATTGCTATTTCAAACACTATACTAATTGGCAATTTGTTCGAGATTGTATAGGAAAAGAAATACCAAAATGTGCGCCGTGAACACCCATAATTTTGTTGTTGTTAACTTTTGTTGAAGAATAACGTATAATTTAAGTAATTTCTTGTTAATCTAATAGGATCATTTATAAATGTTACAAAAAGATATCTAAGATATTTATGCCAACCCTTAGAATTTGGTAGGCCAAACCATGTGTCTAGTGCTGCAAAATTGAACTGTATGAGCTGACTTATCATAACTAGCCCTATTTTGCAAAAGCTAGTGAATATGGCCTGCACCCATATAAAATTATTTTTAGAAGCTCCTGGAATTCTGATATTTCAGAATTAGTAATCATTAATTGTTATGCCAGAAGATCCATAGAGTCCACCATATACAAATAATTATAATTATTTCAAAATTAAGGGTTACAAGAACTTTTAAGAATCACTCACGTTATTACTATTGCTTGTATAAACCCCTGTGGAGTTAGTTCCAAACTTTAACAGGTTGTTTGGGATGTTTTAATAAGAATGCACTTGCATGCATGAAAAAGGGCAATAGTTATATATCATTGTGGTTTTTATTGCAGAAAAGTCATGAGAGTTCTTTCTTTTTCTTGTCATGTCACTATTCAGAGTTGTTTAAAAGTGCTTAGCCTACTTCATGTGTGTATAGTTGCGTAAAAAATTAGATCGAGTTGAACGAAATATTGTATACATTTGACACTTTGAAATTAGTTATTCGTTAAATGAGTCTAGTTTGAATAAATTCAAGTATGGTGAGTATGTATAAAACTTGAGTAACTTAATACACTTTTATCATTTTTTCAATGTTGAATGGAATTCACACAGCTTCAAATCTGATCAAGTGAAAGAAAGAACATTAAAGGAAGTGTTTGTTTCTTCATGTTTGACGAGCGAGAGTATAAATGATTGATTTTGAGTCCGAATATCCAGTGATTTTGTTTGATTTTTCTATAGTACTGAGAATTACTTATCTGAAAAACATAATAGTTTCACAAATTTCTATTTACCATTTCTGGATCAATCTTGATAATTCCAAATATCGTTAATTAGCCCTGGATTAAAGAAATGTGGAAATTTGTTTATAAAGTATAATAAATCATCATGCTTGATTTCAATTGAATTTTTTTTTGCCCTTTTAAAGGCCTTTTTAAGATTCATTTCTTGTTAGTTGTATTTCTTTCCTTTTAAAGATTTTTTTTCTTCAGTTTTTAGTAATCAGTTTAATACCACTTGCTATGTCACAAAGCAACTATATATAATCAGACATGGTTATACTATATTAGGAAGAAGCATAATTTTGAATTAACGCCTAATCATTTTTTTATTTCTTGTAATTCTTTTGGAAAGTTTCAACCAAAGAATTAATGTCACACATCAGCAACCCTAAATTAGGGACAACCTTTCGGATCACTAGTTGCAGTTTTGTGTTGCCAAATTCAGATGATGGGAAGCTTTTATGCAAAAGGCTATTCTTCTTAATTCTAAAACTAAAAATAGATTTATAATTGGTTATTTTCTTTGTTAGTGTAGCTTCATTTATCTCTACTAGAATGATGGACCCACTTTCTTCCTTTTTTTTTTTTTTTTTTTAAGGAACGATTATAATATCATAATACATCGGTTGTAAGAGAATCTATTACAAGTAAACATCATTAACAATAGCAAATACAATCATAAGCTACAAACTAATACAAACAAACTACTATTACAAATGAAAGTAGAGAGAAACCCCACATGCATCCAGTGGGAGTCGAAACCATAACCTCTTGGTTATGGGGCCTCAACCTTAACCAATTAGACTAGTCATCATTGGCCCACTTTCTTCCTTTCAAGTTTGCTTTTTTCTTTTCTTTATTATGGGCCGAATTGCTTACATTTTAATTGAAAAAATATAAAAATATTTTCATTTCTTGCACTATCATTTTTCTTTTCATTTTGCTACGACATCTTTCTATTGCGTGAGGAACTTACTATTTGTTCTTAATTTTTAACGAAACATTTATTTGTAGTTACTTACATATATGAGAACTGATAATGTTGCTACAAGATTTAGGGAAAAATTATTAAAACTCCCTTAAAATAAAATTTTATATGCAAAAAATACATGAAAATATTTTTTCATATCAAAAATCCATTCTACAAACTTTTCATTCCAAAAAACTCAAAAATTGAGACTTGAGATTAGCAATTTGCAGGACTAAATTACCCTTTATTTCTTAAGCAAAAATTTGTTCAATTGACTTTTTTCTTATCAAAATCTGTTTGTTTTGGATTTTCAAGCACAAAA
The DNA here is from genome assembly GCA_019426215.1 of Buddleja alternifolia. Lineage (NCBI taxonomy): Eukaryota > Viridiplantae > Streptophyta > Magnoliopsida > Lamiales > Scrophulariaceae > Buddleja > Buddleja alternifolia. The sequence continues at coordinate 48,355,182 of CM033391.1, forward strand.
TTGCATTCTATGAATTTTATTTTTAATATTAAATATTTAAAATATTTTAATATTCTTTACTTCTGATTTTAAATATGTTAATTATCAAAAATATGTTTCTAAAATTTTTAAGAAGGTTTTCCATCAAAAATTTAAAATTTAAATCATAATTAATAACAATTATCAATATAGAAAATCAAAATTAGTTCTTAATGTAGAAGGGTAGGGCCAATTAAGTCCATAAATTTACTTACCCTAAATAATGGTTGTTTTTTTTAATGAAAAGTTGGTGGATGATTTTTTTGGATTTAAAACTATTATTAGATTTTTTTGGATATAATTGCTTCTTTAGACAATTTTTAAAATTTTTAATTTTCCTAAAATTCAAGTGTACCATACGCATCTGTTTGTTTAAGGTATTATGCCTATGTACACTGCAACATTGATTAGCATGGTTGCCTTAAAAAATCTCAAAGTTGTGATGAATATTCTCAAATTACATAATATATTATTGCACGTGTCTTTAATTTTATAGGTTTCCATGACTATATATAGAGCACCTAGGTCTAATGCAAAATATAATGTCATCTACGCACCTGGCACCTGCCCAACATTTGAGATATCTATTTCAAAATATTATTTCCTCTCGTATAGTGTTTTAAAACACAACAAACGTATATTCACTGCAAAAAAATATAATATTGCCGATAAAAATATCAAGAGACAATGTTAAAATTATCACTACAATTATATATATATATATATATATATATATTAAGTGAAGAATTTATTGTTTCGAAACAAAAATAATTTCCAAAAGTAAGTTTAATACTGACAAAAATTGTATACAAGCACTAATTATATATATTAGGTGAAGGGAAAATCACATTTTTCATATCGTAATTGACCACCTGTACAGTTTATAGATACCAAACATTCTTGAAATCTCACTTTTGATACAAACTTGACCATTTTTTCTCATTTTTCATACTACCAGTAGTTTTCTTCACAAAAAAATTGAGAGATTTGGTGCGATTTCTTCACAAATTGGTAAGAAGTGGCCGATTTCTTCACAAAATGGTAAGTAGTGGTCCGATTTCTTCACAAAATGGTAAGAAGTGGCCGATTTTTTGTGAAGAAAACTAATGGTTGTATGAAAAATGAGAAAAAATGGCCAAGTTTGTATGAGAATTGAGATTTTTAAAATGTTTGGTATCAAAAGTGTACAGGTGGTCAATTACGGTATGAAAAATGTGATTTTCCCATTAGGTGACAAAAACTTTTGTTTTGACACAAATATAATTTTCGCAAGTTTAATAGTGACGAGAATTGTATACAAGTAATCGGATTGGATGGATTTGAAGCTAGGGATTTCCCGCTTTATTAAAACCAATGGCGGCACAAGTAGGATTGGGAAACAGTGGTTTAATTTTGTACTACAATATATACAATCATATTTTTACTATTATTAGTCATTGTTTTCTCTCCTTTTTATCCATGATGAAATTGCAACAATCAATATGAAGCATGAAAACCAGATTGAAGTGAGCCAGTTGTATAACTAACAATTAGGCAAGCTCTTCAAGTTTGGCAAGGCCAACCTCTTTGTTGGATGCACTACTCAAAAATCGACAATAAAAGAGATCGAAAAACAACAACGTCTTTTATCAACACAACTCGAGTGGTTGTTGGGAACGAAAACAAAGAAAAACGCTATAAGTACGACAGTTCCCCACCTCGTAGCAGCTCGTTACTTGCATGCATTATATGTCCAAAAGTAATGGACAAGGGCAAAAACGTTCAACGTGATCAAACCGATCGTAGCAAAATTAGGATTTTGCTATGTGATATCAATGCAGAAAGTTGCCAAGAAATACTTGCTCTTCTTAGCAATTGCTCTTATCAGGGTAATTAATATTTCTCTTTATCATAAATTATTATGATAGAGATAAAAAAATTTAATGTTTTTTTCAAATGAACAATTTATTTTCCGACATTTCAGTAGCTGCAGTATGGTCAGCAAGAGAGTTATTTGATACTTTGAGTACTGAGGGACCTCGCGCTAATATCATCCTTGCTGAAGTCGGTCTTTTAATGGCAAACGACGCGCGTATATTGAAACACATTATGCGTGAAAAAGAACTGCGCGAAATTCCTGTGATCAGTAAGTAATTAATATTTATTCATTTTCTTCTATTGTTTCCCATAATTATATATAAGTATTTTGAAATTATCCGAAAACTTTGATTACTGTTTTCGTGTTCATTTGATTAGTCTTAACAACAAAAGATCAGGTGTCTATAACAATAAAGGGGCTGAAACTTGGAGCAGCTGACTATCTTGTGAAGCCTCTTCATGTTGAGGAGCTATTGAACTTGTGGGAGCACTCCCAAAAGTAGCATTTTGTTTGGTCAAAAACAAACTTCAAATGTTATATTTATTTTCTATCATTTTATTATCCCTTGTAGGGATATGATTAAGGTGTATAATATGAACACTGCAGGATGTTCTTTTTTGTTGGATCATTTTCGGAATTTATATATGCAATTTATAATAAAATATTATCATTGTAATGCGACTTGTGCACCACTTAAGTTCGAAAGTGTTGCACTTGCATTTCCATGTCTCGCAAGCCCCTAGCTAGGACGGGTGTTTCAGCCATTTCCGAGCATGTTCGTGCGCTTATCCATTTTTGGTACTTTAAAGGCTCGAGAAGGGCATCGTTCCATTTTCTTACATGTTTGAGTTCAAGCAAGGTATTTTGGTAATTTCCACACATTGTCGTCTCCGGAGGGCACTCTTGTCATTTTACACTTGTTTTTGTAGTAAAGGGTACTTAAAGCCAATATACTCATGTTTCACAAATCCATACTCATATACTCCAACCATTAATTAGTCATTTTCAAGCACTTACAAGTGTTATGTTACTCACTTGAGCATCTTCACAAACGCATGTGCTTATAACACCAATATACTTATCATGCATCGACATTTGCGTGCTTGTATGACTCCTCTATACGGGAAATTCTAACTCGCACCCGGCTCGGTCAAACCTATGTGTATATTTTGAAATAATTTACCAATTATATGGCAAGTGTAACACCCTCTCCTTGTAAAATACACTTGGGTGCACTACAAGAAATTTAACTTCTAGTAAGGAAAAAATTCATTACAAAACATGATATATTCGTCACTAAAACTTTTTGTAACGACAATTTTGTTACGCATTTTTGTCCTGTAAAGCCCGTCGCTAGAAGTTTTTGCGACAAATGCTTAATGTCGTTACTAATTTATTCGTAACAAAGGTTGTTTCCTCACAATATCTTTAGTTCTAGTAACAATTATGTCGTCACAAAAACTAGTCTATCACGTTACTAAAGATGAATTTCGTTACTAAAAGTGAAATTTATAATTTTCTTTAAATAATTTTTGTAATAGTTGTTTCGTTACAAATAGTTATTGTAACAAGATAGAGTCCTTACCAAAAGTCAAAATTATTACTATTATTAATATATATTGTAACAATATTTTGTCGCAAAAAATAAATATGAAAATCACAATTTTCTCACAGGAAATCTCATACTAAATATCTAAAGCCACGATAACAATTTGAGTACATTTATAAGCACAACCCTAATTAAGGGATTATTCTAGCTGTTCAAAATAATATTCGGTATATATAATTTCTAATACAATAGCTCCAATGAGACAAAAACTAAAAAGACAAAAGATAGTAGTACGCTTCAAAAGAGTAACCGAACGACCAAAATACACGTGAATTTTTGAACTTTGAAGTACATGCTCGATGATTGGGCCATTTACTCTAAAGACCTGCAAATAAAATGAGATCATTTAGAGGTGTCGGAATGGTCCAGGAAATGTATTGATTTACTTATTCAAAATTCACTAGCTAAAAAATTGAAAGATAATCTAATTCTGATACTATTCACTAAAAATCTTTGATGAATATTTGGAGTAAAAATCACTCTACCCTAGACACTAAACACAATAGAAATTGACAATGCGTCTTCAGAAGTACAAATTCACCAAAACTTTATTCCTAATAAATTATAAGAACCAAGTCAAAGTTTAACTAAATATTGAACCAAAAAACATAAATACAAATAATTTCAATAACTTGTCTCACTAATCCATAACCATGAAAGATGATGAGAAGGATATGAACTTAAGGAACAAGGAAAGAGAAAGGAAATGAACTTGATAAAAATTGATAGAACTTACCTATTTACATAACAAGATTTTCTACCCATTTTCTCATATTATTGATAAAAATGAACTTTAGCACTGCTTCTTTAGGTGGAATTTCACTGCACATTTCAATAGAATTTAGAGTTTAACGCATTGAATAATTTGCAAAAGAATCACAATGTAATTATTATTTCACATAAAAATATTAAAATCAAATTGGCCACCATTGTCACAAAAAGATAATCAATTTCATGCCAAAAGTAACACATATTGTCTTAATATACATATTTTCAGTATGTAAATATATTTCACCGAAACTATGACTTAAAAAAAATCAGAGTTGCAATTTCAGTTTGAACTTTAAAACCCTTATTTAAATTAGTGCAATTTGATTCTTTAAATGCTATTGCCTTAGCATTCTATGGAATTAGGTGATAAAACAGGGGCAGGAAATTACATGAGGATGATGTAACGGAGTAAGGGTTCTTGATACATTGTGATGGGAATGGCGAAAATGGATTCTGAAGATGTTGAGGGGAAAATATTGAAGAGACTTAATTCAGGGGTCTTGTCTTTTGTATGCTTAGAAAAAAAATGTCCATCATATGTTAAACCAAAACATTGATACAAAAATAAAATAGAGACTCAATTTTCCAGAAGTTCTTCAGACAAGAACGAAAAGGGAAAAATCAAAATACGAAGGCCCACAGACTTTGTCCATCAACACCATACATAAACCATGAGAAGACTGTATTGCCAACTACAAGTACTGTTATTGCATCTATCAATAATTTACTTCTCAATTGTAACCTATATATAACACAAAATTATAAAAAGGGCTAATGGAGAGAAAATATGCTTCACGATTATAATGTTCAATGCATCATTAATTTCACATCTCCATAACATTTCTTTTATACAAGTCACAAAATATATTACAATCTGCTCCATAACATTTCATTAATTTATGATTGTCTCATATGGATCTTAATCTAAGATATATAATGATGTAGCTTCTATTATTTTGAAGAATAAAGCAAACTTACAATCACATGAGCCCTGCTTTCTACACAAACTTTGTGATAATCTTTAGTACAATATAGCTTGGAACCGTGAGCCAAATCAGCCAAATCAAGTACTTATATTTTGAATACTTATATTTTCATAATAGAGCTTCTAATGTAAAGTCAATTTGCTTACTTATATTATGAAATGTGTTCCATTTATTAATTTAAGATATTTGAACTTCTTATAATCAAAGATTGTGTTTATACCCTGTTCTACCTTTTTTGTTCTTCTTTCTTTTTAAACATTTCCACAATATAGATACTAGCATTTGAAAGGCTTAAATTGGGATGTTGATACTAAACCATAACAAGGAATTCCAACTTGTACTTTCAATTTGATCAAAAATGCAATTCTGCATCAAGTTTACTTCATTAATCGAGTTTCTCTTTGATCTCATAAAACTATTAAGAAGAACTAACTGAAGTTACAAATTTTCAAGGTTTCAAAGTTCAGATTAAAGAGTTAAAACTTTACAGTTAAAGGATGAAGAGTTCAGGAAAAGTTTTTCACAATCACATTGTGCAAAAACGGACTAATGTATTATTTAGCAGAGTTAGGAAGATGCTAGAAGCCAAGCCAAGTTAACTAAGACAAATCAATCAAAAAACTCGTGAGAAATCGAGAACGAATATATATGGCTTAATCACTTCAATGGTATCTAGTTTTCATCCCACTTTAGTCTCTCATCTCTCAAATGTGCCAACTTAATCTTTCATCTCTCAAGATCATCTCCTCATCGTCTTTTACTCCTATCTTCCTTTAGCGTTTGACAATATTTCCCACAAAGTAGATGGAATGTTTCCCTAAACAAGGACAAAAATGATAAAATACTATAGTCTGCCTAATTCACCTTCCTCATTCAGTTGAGAGGAAAACTCCAAATTTTGAAATTATCAACCTATAATCTCCATAGTACCTATTTACTTGAGAGAACAAAATGGGCATTTTTTAAAAGAGGAAACTCTATGGTACCTGCTTACTCAACTTAATTCTTAATCACTTAACGCAATTGAAAGTAAAAGTATGGAAAATTCATAGGTAACTAATATTATTTTTTAGCTGAAGCACAACATAGATAAATAAAAATGTTTAACTAAAAGCTCGCTCTTAAGATAAATGTTACTAATGTTTGCATATCTTCTTTTTTTATCTGTATAAGCTTAATCAATTTTTGATTTGGGGATGAGAATTTATCCAAAATTTAGCTATTTACTACCACCATAATCGAAGTTCTTCAAGTAAGATCATATCATTTATCACATTCCGCTGAAGAGTAAGCTCATAAGCACTAAAATCAGTAGTAGAACTCAATTAGAAATCCAAACTTTGATTGTTGAGCGCTTGTTATAGAAATCAAACCTGTTGTATTATGCTATCAAATAATCCCACGCATAACACCTGTCCATCACCATAGGAGAAAAGAAGGATAAATAGTGCTTGAGCTATTTGTTTAAAAGAATACATGTTAATGGAGATATACTAAATTCATGTTCCAAAACTCCATTACAGCTTTCCTCTTACGGACCGACTCAATCGGTTCATAACCGAACCGAAATTTCGGTTCGACAAAATCCGTAATCGAAACCAACCGTAAGGGCCTGATTCGGTTCGGTTTTAACAGATTGAATCTCGTCTTTTTTTTCGGTTAACCGAATTTTGGCCAAAAAAATCAACAAACCCACAACAAATATATAGGCAATGTTTGGTTATGTTTCCATACCATGTTTGGTCCAAAATTCTCACCAAACCATGTTTGGTTCACAAAATATTTGGTAAAAAATACACTACTTTTTTGGTCCAAAAAAAACATAATAATTATTTTCCATCTTTCTACACCTACTTTGTCCCTACACTCCTCTCTATGTGCTCTCTCTCTTCTCTCTCCTCTCTAACAGACAAAAGTTTCATGATTTAATTGTTACAGTAACTTTTGTTCCCTCTGGAAACAAAACCAAACATTATCTCACCAAAAAAACACACCAAAAAACCAACTCCCAAAATAAAACCAAACACAATCTCATCAAAAACACACGTGTCCCAATAAATTTCTCACCAATAATTCTCACCAAAATACCATCCCAAAACATAACCAAACATAGCCATAGTTTTTCACCAGGCAAAAAAAAAAAAGCATAAATTGCAAGCCCAATGTGCCATGCAACCAAATTAATTAGTAATTTGTAAATCAAAAAAGACAAAATCAACAAAATCATGCAGAAAATTAACCCAATTGATTTGAAAAATTAAGAAATTGAATAACCTAATTTTAATTTCTTACCTAGGGTTTGAAAAATGAAAAGGGAGAGGAGAGCCGATGAGAGAAGGAGGAGGATTGAAGGCGACGACGACGGCGTGACGACAGCGATGGCATGGAGACGACGGAGTTGAAGTGAGGAGCTTAAGGTGGAAGCTTAAATTGCATTTGCAGAGAGTAGAGATTTTGAGGGAGAGGAGCGTGAGTGAGAGTGATTGGGTGGGTGGGGTAATTAATTGGGTTGGGTTTTAAAATTTCTTATTTTAACCCCTAAAGTTTATAAAAATCTCACAATAACCCCCTAGATAAATATAAAATTATATATAATTTATATACATTTCAATTTTTGGTTCAGTTTGGTTAACTTACCATGAAAGCCGAAACCGAACCAAAAATCAAAATTTTCAAAAATTAAAAGCCGAAAACTGAACCGAAAATTTTGGTTCGGTTTCAGTTCGAACCGAAAATCTCGATTTCAGTTCGATTCAGTTCGGTCGGTTAACCAAACTGTTTGCAGCCCTATATGAGCATTCTACATTGATGGGTTAATATTTTAATTTTTCTTTATTAAATAGAGAAATACAAAAAGAAGGGTTTTATTTACCTATCGAGGCCAAAGTTTACCAGAAATCAGCAAAATTGAAACCAAAATTAAGGTCAAAGATTCTTGAATAGCGTAGGAATGGGGGAGGGGAGGTGGGGTGGGAGTCGTGGGATGGGTTGGAGAAGAGAAATCACCTTCACGGCCTGAAAAAAAGGGAAACGAGAGAATGATGGAAACTCAAAAGACCCAGCAAAAATGTTGTCTCTGAAAAGCAACTTCAATTAATAATACTAAATATCTTTTAATATGTCAAAAGTTCCAAAAACTAGTTATCTATTATGCATTTAGAGTTTAGGGTATAGAGTTTAGGGTTTTGAGCGTAGGGTTTAGGGCCTACGCGTGAAGAATTAATATTACTTCAATAATAATACAATATACTTGTTATTTGATATATTTATATATATATATATATATATATATAATCCTACATTACTTTAATCCTAATCTCAAATGAGAATAATTAGCTATAATAAGGAAAATTATTCTAATGATCAATGTCAATAATAAAATTTATGTAATAATCAGGTAGGAATGCTACAACATATTATTTGGTGGGAAAAACCCCTTCGTAATATAAAATTAAGTACAAGTTGTATATCTTACAAAATAATATAAAAATCAGACATATTTTTACTCCTGAATAATACATTTTTATTCGTATGTTACTCGTACAAGTACTAATTCGTTTATTTCCGTTTCCGTACTATCAGCCGATTATTCCACCATAACTTTCAATAAAAATTTATAAAATACTCGTACGTATTAAATACCAAAATTTTATTGTCACATATTTAAGTAACTATGCAAGAGGCACCTATAAACCAAGAGTTATTAGTTAGAAAAATAAAATAAAAAGATAAGGAAATAGAAAAATTGGGCACCCATTTTACCGCCAAAAGATAAATGAATTGCTCAAAGAATTCAAATTTCTTGTAAGGAACTAAAGTCGATACAAATGAACTTAGTGTAACAATATCAATATTTGTTACGAGAAGGTGAACAAGTTGTTACAAAATACTTTACTTGGAATCAGTTTTTTACTTTGCGTAACGATAACTTATGTTTCGTGACGAATTAAATTAATTGTTACTAAAAATAAGTTCTTTTGTGACAAGATTTTATTTTTGTAACGAATGAACACGTTTGTTATGAAAAAATGACTTTTTGGTAACAATTAATGTACTTTGTTACGAAAAAGCTAGTTCTTGTGACAAAAAATGACTTCGTTACCATATCTTTTGTCATAAGAAATACATTTTTTTGTAGTGGTGCGGTCAAGCCGAATTTGGGCTAGAATTTTCCCCTCTATACCTATACACCTAAATTGTCATACTGCATTCGAATATTACATTAATCATGCATCATTTGTATGACTTGCATGCATGCATCCCCGGTTTTGGGAACCTTTCCATATTGATGTCTATTCCAATTCTAGTAATTCGCACACGAAAGAGGCTAATTACTTTCAAAACATTTTTGAACGCACAAAATTGTTTTTCACAATGTTTTCATAGTCTTCCTGAAAAAAGAAGCCCATCAATATGTGCACTCATTTCCAATTGAAATCTTGTTAGAGTGTCGTCAAACTAGCTCTTTGATTTCTCGTGATTTTTAACATGCTTCCCTACATTAAAAGACGAATAATCACCCAAATTGGGATAATCAACTTAATCCATTCCACATTTGATTATCCCGAATCAATAAGATTGGATCCCAAAGCTGGAGAACTCAAACTACGAGGTTCTGATTCCTTGAAATAGGATACGTAGGCGCTCCTCATGGAACTCAAACTCAACTGCTGCATTTCTCATACATACGTATTTTGCATGTTTTTCGTGTTTTCTTGTTTCTTCCTATTTCAGGTGCCAATGAATGATGGTAATAAATGGTGTGGTTGTAGAGCTGGAATTGAACTCCTATCACCACCGGCCCCTCATCGTAACTTGGCTTTCAGACTTAGACGTTACCCTTCGACCTTTATGTAAGGCCCTATGTGTCGAGTTTAGGGCTTTGTGCTCCCATTATTTTGCACACGAGATCTTCTATTGCAAAATGGTGTTGTATCTTGTATTGTATATTATTGCATATTAAGGAAATATTTTATACACCTGGGGTTCATGTGTGAAGTGCAATAAGAGATTGCAATGCTGTTTGCAATATGAAATTCAAACCGATTATTTTGGAGTTATTGTTCTTTCATGTCCTAGATCCCAAGCAACAGGATGTTCTCCTTCTACTTTTCGCTTTTCCAAGGTCACATGTCGTAGGACATTTTACGGAAAAATTGCAACATTCATACACTATGTTGGCGTGTACGTTTTTTTAGTAAACTATGTTGGCCTACTGGCAATTCGGGTACATTAAGTTCAAAAAATTGGCAATTTTGGTACAAATTGCACCGGAAAATCTGAATTTCGCCGGAAAAAGTCACGTGGTCAGCACGTGACTCGTGAAATTGGGGATTTTGACCAAATGGAGGGAAAATTGACTGACTTGACCCAATTTTGGTGGGACACAAGATGTTTATTTACCAAATTACCCACAATCTCCAATTTTACCCAATTTAACCAAAAAATTAGGGATTTACCCCCAATTCTTCATCTTCAACACCGAAACATTACACCTCAACTCACTCCATTCTCTCGCTTTCTTCGCCCCTCCCAACAACCACCTTAATGTCAAGCTCCTCCTCCACCTCATCTTCCCCTGGATTGCGCTTGTGCTACTGCAAGAAAACGCCATGCCTCCAAACGAGTTGGACAGATGACAATCCTGGCAGACGATTCAAAGGGTGCGAAAATTGGAAGGTAAATTTGCTGCTTTTCGTAACTTGAGGGCGATTTTTCGGTAAATTTCGTAATCAATTTTAAGGGTTTAATCAATTTTTAAGGCCGATTTTTTGGTAAATTTCGTAATCACGTAATGAACCCTCGTCATTAGGGTTTAATCAATTTTATTAATTTTTTAATTTCATATATTTTTTATTGTTTTGGGTATTGAATGTTGCATTTTTTTTGTTGTTTCATCAGAATGGTGGGTGCAATTTTTTTCGTTGGTTTGATCCTCCAATGTGCCCGAGGTCTATGGTAGTTATACCTGAATTACGTCGCGAGAAAATCAGGGTGGCGAGTGAAAATGACCAATTGAGACAGAAGATATCCAGTTTATTGGATGAAAAGATGAACCTGGAGAGAACAATTGCAAACATGGGATTTGAAAACTCAAATATGGCAAGAAGGTTGTGCAGTCTGCAAGGTGAAAACAGCAACCAACGAAGAACAATTTGTTATTTGGAAGATGAAAATGTGAAGTTGCTTACGAATATATCCCATCTAGAGGATAGTATTGCAAGACTAACTACAAAGAACAAAATGATGCAGCTTGTTATTGTAGTGTCTTGGATGTTTTTCTTAGTGATTTGGTTTGCTTAGAACTTAGTGATTTGGTTTGTTTTGTTTAGGTCATGTGAATGAATGAATGAAGTGCACTGTAATTTAGTGTCCTTTTTGAATAGATTTTTCCTATGTATATTAATGCTCTGTTGTTCATTTTGTTCATTTCATTAGTACATTCCAATTCCAAAATAAAACTATCACAACTCCTTGTAAACAAGCACTCAATCCAACTATTTAAAAATAACAAATCCTTATCAAAACCATCACAAAACCATCAAAATTCCATATCATTCAACCAAACCATCACAATTCCTTATCACAACCATCACACATCCATATATATCCTTACAAATTGACCAAAAGTTCATAATTTTTCAAAACATTCACACAAAAGCACAAAACACAATACCAACTAAAAACCATCATGTTTTTTTCTTTCCTTTGTCCTTGGACTGAGATGGTGCTCTTATATTAACTCCTGGTGTCCTTTGTGCTGGGGTTGTAGTTTGGGCTTGCTGCAATTGGGAAAACATAGAAGGGCCTTGTACAGTTGGCCTTTGTACACCTGAAGAAGTCCTTGAAGTAGTTGCAGCAGTTTTGCTTAGAACAACAGCAGCAGGCCTTGGTGGAATTCCAGTAGTAGCACCAGATAATGGATATGGTGGATTTGGTTCCAAAGGCAAAGGATATGGTGGATTTGGTGGGGGGGGGGTGTCACCATCTTCATCTTCATCAATAAGTTGGCAAATCCTGTGTGTAGGCTTCCTCAAGTTCTTCTTGGTTGGTTTTTTCTTTGTAGTTGGCTCCTGTAAACATTTAAATATAACACAATAAACACTGGAGTTTAAACACATTAAACACTGGAAAAAAAAATAACACACTACACTTACAATGCTTGGTACATTTACTGAAGAAGCAAACTTGTTGGCATTTTTTGAAATTGTTTTACCAGCACAATCCTGTATCACAATGAAAGTATAAGATTTAAAAAACAAGAAACATCATTTTAATTGAAAACAATGAAATGCACTTACACTTGGTTGCATCACTGAGGTCACTTCAGGGATTGATAGTGATGAAGATGCTTCCTTTGGAGGTTTTGTGCTTTGCTTAGATGTCTTGCCCTGCTTAAATGAAAGCATGTTAATTACAGTACACTTAAAACCATGCTAATTTAATGAAGAGCAATACACTTACAGTCATTGGAATTACCACTTCAGCTGAAGATGTGACTTTCTGCCTCTTCATACTTACTGTAGTAGATCTCAAAAATGCAACTTTCTTCTTACACTTACCATCAGCATTAGCCTTCAAACTTGTCACTTTTCTTTTCCTCACCTAAGACATGAATACCAATAAATAAATACCACTTCACTTACACTCCTAGAATAATGCATTTAACAATAAACAAACACAATTATTGGTTACCTTTGATTTCATTTTGGATTAGAAGAAGTGGATGGACCACTAAATACCTCAGTACTATTGTCCAACTCAACAGCTATCTCACTGAATGCATCATTTTGGGTTGTATTATTTGTGTTGACTTTGAAAGGACACAAAGGATTTTTCTTATTGTGACCCTCACCACCACATTTTCCACATTTAACAGTTGTTTGTTGCCTTTTTAGTTTATTCGCATCCTTTGATTTCTTCTTTGGCTTGCCCCTACTTCTTTTTTTAGTGGTCTGCTTCACTTCACCAGATTCAAACCTTCTTGTTACACAAGGTCTGCCAACAACCCTTCCACCATTGGGTGGTAGTGGAGGGATAAAATTTGTCTTTTTCCACTCAATTCTGCCATTTAAAGGTAGTATAGCTGTCTCATATACTTGATTGTAGGTCTCAATACTGTAACATCTATCCACAAAGTCTTCAATTTGCAAACCTTGGCAATTTATTGCTCTACATGCATGTTTGCAAGGGATTCCACTTAGATCCCATTTTCTACACCCACATGTTTTGTTCTCCAAGTCTACACTATATTGTTGTGCCTCATCATCCATGCATCTAACCAGGTAATGCATATCGTCAGACTTGATGGGCATACAAGATCCCATCTTCTCAACTCTTTTACTGATTATCTTTTTTATTCTTGGACATATCTCACCTTTCCACTTGTGTTTTGCTCTATCTCTGTTCTCTTGCAATCTCTTCATCAAGTACTCCATGATCCATTCCAGCATAGAAAGAATGGGCAACTCCCTGGCACGTAATATGTTGCCATTGAATGTTTCACAAACATTGTTCAACAACATATGCCTTGCACCACTCTTGTGGTGGTTTGTCATTGAACCACTCAAATGCTTCTGTATTCAATGCTTTCATCTCTTCCATTCTATTAGAAAACTCATTCTCTGTTGTGGCATTAGCAGCTCTCCACAATGCATTTTTAAAAGCTTGACCTCTGAAACCAGCCTTCACAAAGTTACCATTCAAATGCCTCACACAGAATCTATGAGGAGAGTTGGGAAAGACTTCACTAAATGCTTTGATAAGCCCCTTCTGCTTATCAAACATGAAAGTATACTTCTGCTCATCCTGAATGTTTAAATCCACTTTCAAAAGGGTTAAAAACCAGTCCTAAGTGTCCCCAGACTCTTTCATTACCATAGCATAAGAAATAGGGTATATGTTATTATTAGGGTCAACAGCTACAGCTGTTAACAAAACACCCTGATGAGGCCCTTTCAGATGACACCCATCTATCCCAATCAAAGGCCTGCACCCTTTAGAAAAGCCCACCTTCAAGGACAACCCCACATAGAACCTGTCAAATAAAAGCTCACCACTTGTCCCATCTGTTCCAACTATCACTGTAGAACCAGGGTTAGTTCTTTTGATTTCATTTGCATAATCCCACAACCAAGAAAATTGTTCATCTGGATCCCCTTCTATTATCTTTATGGCTCTTCTATTTGCCCTGTATGCCTGATCTTCTGAAATGTGGCATTGGACCTCATCCATGGTATCCATCCTAAAGCCTTTAACATTTCTTTTTGGGTCAGACTTGAACTTCTTTAGATACTTTTGGGCTATCCATTTTGATTTCATATTCTTCATTTTGAAGCTCACATCACATGTGTGATCAGGATTATAAGACCTTATTTGAAAAGTGGCAGCATCTGTGATCTTATTAGCATGAGCTTTCCACTTACAAGTCTTGTCAGCGCACTTAGCATAAATTCTTGTTTTGTCATTTGAAGTAATGTTGATGGGCCTCTTTGTCATTATGGCATGTGAGTGAATGGCTTCTCTAAAATCATTTTTGTTCTTAAACTCTAATCCTAGTTTAAGTGTTTGGTCAAACATCTGAACAGTCTTGAAAACTGGGTATTTCTCCTCTTCATTATCTTCATCCGACCCCTTCCTACTATCCAACTCATCAGCACTTTCATTAATGTCCTCTTCTCCTGAAGATTGTAATAACTGAGCATCTGCATTCTCATGTTCAATTTCAGCTTCTGTATCCACATGTTTTTCCCACAGATTTTCAAAATTCTTAATATCAGCTGCTTCATTATGAACTCCTCTATCAGCCTCAGCTTCTTTGTGAGCTTCATCCTCAGACTCATTCATATCATAATCACTCTCTTGAAAATCATCCACTAACCTATGTACACCATCATCATCATCTTCTGTTATGTCATCGTCCAATTCTGCCCCATCATCTCCCTCTCTTTCCCTATCATCCAATTCTGCCCCATCATCACCCTCTCTTTCCCTATCACCCTCCTTTTCAACATCTGAACCCCTATCTTCTTCTTTCCCATAATCATCTTCATAGTTTAAGTACACATCTATTTCCCTAGTTTTATCTAAGTTATTTAAACAAAACTCATGCAGCTCCACATCATCCTTGAGTTCCTTAAACTTGTTATCAACCTTTACATAACATGAAATGAAATACGGTAACCCCATTTTCTCACAAAAAATTTTGAAACCTATAATGCTGATTTTATCAACTTCAAAGTGGTCAAACTTGTAAACATGTCCTGCTTCATATATGGATGGCCCATTACTATGCTCAAACAACAAACCCCCATAGTTCAAAGCTACAGTCATAAGGGGTTTATTCGGATCTGCAACAAGGGAACAAAAAGGATTACAACTTGAACCCAATAAACAAAACCAGGGGACCACCAATAAACGGAAAAATTGCAACATTCAGTTAACAAAACACAACATTCTTGTATAATTACAGGGGACCACAAATAAACAATACTAAACCCACAATAAACAATTGGGCAAAATCAGAAAATTATATAAAATACATTAAACAATAAGCCTAACCCTAAAAATTGAATAAAAAACTGCATTACACAATACTATGTCGGGATAAACCCTAATTTTTTGGGGATTCTAACTAAAAACAACATAAAATAGTTAAAAATGTATTAAAAACAACAAATTTATCATAAAAAATTGTAAAACTTCAGAAAGTTCGACAAAAATTGCGTACCGTAACTTGGGGTGGCCATATAGTTCAAGTCTGGATGTCTAAGATTCACCATTTGCACAAAGTCGCGTGTGGGCACTGATCGCGTTGTGGATTCCTCGTAATTTCTTGCTTGAAATTTGGGAAGTTTGGAATATTAGGGTTTAATTTGTGAAAGTGTTCGAGTGATGAGTGAAGTTTTGATTTCTACAATTTTACCCCCTGATATTAAATTAAGAAACGTGTTTTGACCCCTTACGTTTTCTTCAAACCAGCTGCGTTTTTCTTTTTTTATTTTATTTTTTAATGACGTCATCTTGTTTCCCACCAAAATTGGGTCAAGTCAGTCAATTTTCCCTCCATTTGGTCAAAATCCCCAATTTCACGAGTCACGTGCTGACCACGTGACTTTTTCCGGCGAAATTCAAATTTTCCAGTGCAATTTGTACCAAAATTGCCAATTTTTTGAACTTAATGTACCCGAATTGCCAGTAGGCCAACATAGTGTACTAAAAAAACGTACACGCCAACATAGTGTATGAATGTTGCAATTTTTCCGACATTTTACTATGTATTTCCACTCCTTCATCTTTTAGTAGATGTAGTGAGATTATAATGTAACATTTTAAAGATCACAGAGATTTGGTTTGGTTATTGGATTTTGATAAGGAAAAAGGAATAAAGTATATTCTATACTCCCTTCAACTTATAGTATTTTATGCTTTATTTTTTTATTATTTTCATTTTTCATTTCCTGTTCCTCGCCAAAATCCAAGAATCGGACATAGCCTAAACGGTGGCCGAAGAAAAGTAGGTATCCCCCAAACCAGGTATTATTTGAATAGATGGTAAAAATAAGATTACTATATCAATATTCTTGCATAAGAAAGTAAGAATAAAACTCAAATTCAATAATGAGCAAAAACAAAAGGTTTGAATAAAAGAGACCAAAACCTGTTGCAAACAAACCGCTACACAATTGTTACTAACACGACTAAACACGTAATACAAACGGATTCCAGACAACAGAAGATTACAATTACGAATTCCTCACAAAAAATCTCGAAAACATTCACACTCATAAAAAGAAAAAAGATAAAAAGGGGTAGAAATATCAAGCCTGACAAGTCAATGGGTCAGCTTGAAGTAAAGAATCACAACTATTGCTATAACTAAGACGGTGATGATACTACCGATGATCCATTTGTTCCTGTTCATTCTTCTGGACAAACTAGTCAGAATTTTTTTGCTCCTACTTACGTTGTCATCCACCCCATGAAGCTGCAAATGAAAACATGTTCAATCGTTTTAATTTTATAAACTAAACAGTGTTAAAGCTCAAGTTCAATTACTAAGATATCTGATGGTAACTATTTATTATGGAACATATAAATAGCTAGTTTTTCAACCTAGTCAAAAAAAATGAAAACTTGAGCAAAAGTGAAACCAAAATATGGAAAATTACAGAAGAGGATGAGACATACTGTGCTATGTGCATGCAGGAGGGATTGGCGTTGCTGGTGCAAATCATGAAGAATCGAGACTCCAAGCTCTTCAGTTTCCAGCATTGTTTTACGACTTTCTCTGATCCTATCACCGGACTTATTTAGTCTCTCAGTTGACATCATCAACCTTCCTCTTTGATCTGCTGATGCCTGTACCATCGAATATCAGTTGACATTCAATAACCCTATGGAAAGCAAATATCTTACATTCACTAACATCGGGATAGTCTGTAGAAAAGCAAGAAAATATGCAAGTATAAAAAATCATAATCAACTCCCTTAATAGACCAGTTTCATAAAGCATAAGATAAAAGCACAAAATTAACAGCAGTATCAACTAACAAGCAAACCAGATATGAACTCAAGCACCAAGAAAAGTACACTTCTCCTTCGTCTGGGAGTGGCACTTAATCATATATGTGACCTTTCAACGCCAAAGCTTCTTCATCCAAAGATGCATTTATCATTCTTTGTCAAGGAATATTATGCTTGAAGCCGAATGCATTACTCCTATTTCAGAGAAAAAGTCATCTAACAGTGATAATACAGAAAAAGACCACTGGAAATCTTTCTTGTTTTGAACAGGACAGTGATGAAGCTTGTTTTACTCAGGAACGAACGGCGCACAGCATATCAGTAAGCAGTATACTACAGACCTAGTCATGCAGATGTAGACATAATGTGAAAATCATAGTAGATTAATATAACAAGGTGCGCTATCAAACATTTTTGGACAAAGTTTGAGCAGAGAAGAAAGGTAGATGCAAGATTAGTCATCAAGTTCCCACACAAGACAACTGAAGCAATGACAACACTTAAACGTTCCACGAGAAGAGGGGACTGGGCTTAAGGTATTCACTAGTCATTCTTTTAAGTAACCCCAGTTTCTCAAGCACTAAGAATAACTCATGACAACAATCATGATAGTTGCAAGAAACCGTAAAATTAATTACCATCACTGTATCCGCCATTCCTGATTCCAACAAATCATTGCGTGCCGCTTGATTGGCATTTGCTGATGTGATTCTCTTCACTTCTGTCTTCAAATTGTTCAAATCCGTTTTATATTCTCTCAACTTGGCAAGAAGTGTAGCCTTCACACTTGGGGCCAAGCTTCTAGCCTCTAGATCCATTTTACGTATCTAGAATGTGAAGTCAAAACTCATATTTCAGGTAGAGTCTCAAAAGTACATATATTACATATTATATGTCAGTGGGTCAAATTACCAGTGCTTCAGCATCTTCTAATCCTCCTTTAATTTCAGATACTTTCTGTTTCTTCTGTTCTGCAATAGTGAAAGATGGTAACATCACCAATATTGCCAACAAATTGAAGAAAATTTCATACAAACATACTTGCAAAAGTATTAAACATAAAAGAACATTTTGCATGAGCTGATGAACTGATTATGCTGTTACATCTTCCAAATGTAAAAGCTTAAGAGTGTGATTTAGCATATCAGGGAGGAATTGGCAAGATATACAAAATATTCTTTACTCCCTCCTTTCCAAACACTCATATTACCTAGTACGAATTTTAAATGAGAGTTACAAAAGTAATATATCTTTATCTATTGCTCTCGATCGCAAGAAGTGGTTGAGAATTATTCGTGTAACATTATTATTTTCATTGCACATGCATATCATCAAAATTAAGTACATTTACCATCAGAATTGTGCTTTCACTTAATCTCGATTTTCCAAAGAATTCGAATATCTTTCCAACGGGAAAGGAGATTCTCATTCCGACATTTTGTGTCAAACAATCGTACTGCAATTTAAGATAACAGTACCTCTTCATACAAACAAATGCATGAACAACAACGAGATAAAGTATGATATTAGTTCTTATATAACAGGCTATAAGCAAATGTAAGTAAATAAGTATTCGAAGAAGGAATTCATGTCTTACCGCCATCAAGGAGGTTAGCTGAAGTAATCTTTTTCGACAAATTAGCAGAAAGCTCACAGTATTGGCGTTCGTAACCTTCGAATACTTGACTCATCCTTTGCGCTCGAAAATCTCAAAAATGTTCCTTCAATCCACCATAACAATGATAAATATAAATGATCCTCTCCCAAATTCACTTATTCAAACACTGAATTCTATCAATTAAATAGAGGAAATTTGATAAATTGAAAATGAGGAATGCGAATAGTTAGTGATGGTCCAGATCGGCGGTGGCGTACCTTAAATTGATCGGATCGGTGCCGGAAAAAGTAGCCGGAGATTGATCGGAGAAGGTGGGAATGAATAAACAGAGAATTTGATCGAACAACCTGGAATGCTTTAAAGGTAAAAAAGGCCTTTGTTTGAAAGATGAGTCAAGTTTCAATTACCACAACAATAATGCTTAAGTTGTGGCTCCACGTTGTAAACCAAAAGCCTACAATTGTCGGAAACCAAAGCAACTTAATAATATTTCTTCTACTATTATATTTTATATATACACTTTTACAAAATTCACGTTACTTGTATATATTTTAAAAAAATATTTCATATACATATAATATGCATCTATTAAGAATTAAAATACGAAATAAAACATATTATAAGCCATTTTTGGTCCGTGAAGTTTTGCTTGTTTATTTTAGTCCCTCGAAATAGGCTGAGAAGAGGTTGTATTTATTTTGGACAAAAAGTAGAAATTAAAATTTCCGAAGCGTAAATATACCTATTATTTCATGTATTAAAGCATTGACTAATTAATTATGTATAAATTAACTTTTTATTTATTTTTTATAAATTAGTTGTGTGAATACTTATTCATAATATTTTTTACAAATAAAACCAAAGTTTGGCAAGTGATCCTTAAACATTCATCATTAATCGCCAATATGTGGATGATTAATTGATTATGTTAATGTACTTAGATCACAATCCAAACCATCTCCAGGGTAAAAATTGTTGTTGGCATATTGTTGAATTATGTAACATTTATTGCTAAAATTTAACAATTATCTCCTTGTTCGAGCTTGCTTGTAATATTAAAAATGATAGGATTGTTTATCAGGTGCAATTCTATGTTTATAATACCATAATAAAACACTTCAAAACCTTTAATTCACTCACACCCCCTCTATTTATTGTGGAAACAATGTCTCTTATCTAAGTTTATGACTTGAAAATCAAAGAGTTGTTTTGAGTTTCCTACATACTTCATTAATTTCTTCGTGTACATAACTTGCAAAACCTTTCGTTTAGAATCAACTAGGTAACACCGTAACAATTTTACTTTTTTGGGCTAGTTGCACTTTATACATGCGAAAGAATCAAATGCAAAAGGAAAAAAAAAGACTCGTGAAAAATAAAAGGGCACCTTTCTGGAAAAATATTGAAACAAATTGCCTCCCTTATTTAATCTAAATCTATCAATATAAAGACCAAAATATCCTTATTTTCTAAGATATTTAAACTATATTTTTCTATTCCTCTTACCATTTTTTTTATAAAAAAAAATCTAAACGAATGGGATACCCTGACCCGATAATCCCGAACTAATAGTTTTTAGGAAAAATTACTAAAACCCCCCATAAATAAATTTTTATTTCCAAAAGATCCATGAAAATATTTTTCAATATCAAAAACCCACTCTACAAATTTTTCATTCAAAAAAATCCAAAAGTTAAAATTAAGAATGTTTTGGACTAAACTATCAGTCATTTATTAACTTAAGAATTGATAAATTGATTTTTTATAATTTTTGTTTTAAAATTTTCAAAGTGATAAGTTGATTACTACAAAATTTTATTTTAGTATTAAATATTTTTATATAATTTATTTTTTATTTTACTATGGTAATTATCTAAAAAATTATATTTTTTAAATTTTTTAAGAAGATTAAAAATCTAAAAAAAAATTAAAAAATTGAATCTATTCAATTATCAATATAAAATTTCTAAATAAATAAATCTCTATACAAAATTGCAATTGATTAAATTTTTAGTCTAGAAGGCTAAGAGCAATTAAGTAGATAAATTTATTAACCCTAAATCTTGGGCTTTTTGGAATAAAAAGTTAGTGGAATGGGATTTTTTGATTGAAAAAATTTATTAAGGAGTTTTTGGATATAAAAATTTATTTTTAGGGGGCTTTAAGTAATTTTCCCTAGTTTTTAATTATGAGTCACATGGACCCTATAAGACTCCAAACATAGAAAGAAAAGTCACAACTTGTAACAATCTGGAATTGAACTCAGGACTCCTACATGAAAGTGAAAGCTAATACTACTAGGCTAAAAAACCTTGGGTTATTCCTTCTATCTTTTTTATTAGTATTTCTTTCATCGTCTTCCCCAATTCAATTCTTTCCCCAATTCATCTCCTTCTCAAACCCTATTTTTCTCACCTCCACCGCTGAGGACACTGTCACCGTAACTGGCTTGCCTTTCGCTGTCACTGCCTTCTGTTTGCCGCCCAACACCACCGTATGTACGTACACATACATAATTTTTTATTTATATATACACATATATGGTGTATATAAAATAAGTTTAATTACAAATTTATTAATATAAAAATATAAATTAAAAAATTTTAAATTATAAATATAAATATATAAGATGATAAATTTGGACCATTGATTTTTATTAAAGTCTATGGCTGGTATAAATTTGATTAAGTGAATATATATGATGTAGGTGAAAATTGGACATTGGGTTAGAGGTGTGCAACGAGCCAAGCCGGCTCGAAAAAGATCGACTGGAGCTCAAGCTGAGCTTTTCTGTCAGCCGAGCTCGAGTCCGATTATGCCTATTCAAAGGCTCGCGAGCCTGAATAAAAAAATAATTTTTTTTAAAATTTTTTTAATATATATATATATAATATAATATTTTATTTATTTTTTAATATATACATACATGTAATATAATATTTTGTAATATTATATATGTATTAATTATTAATTATTAAATATTTATGATGATAATATTTAATTATATATATATATATTAATACAAAATTAATAATATAATATATATTAATTAAAGAAAATTAATAATATAATATATATTAATTAAAAAAATTATTTTTTTATTTTTTTCTGAGCTAGAGCTCGAGCTCGGCTCGGCTCAGCTCGACCCAGGATCGAGTTCGAACGAGCTCGAGCTCGTGCTCATATTTCTGAGGCTCGTCGAGCTCGAGCTCGAAATTCTTGGCTCGAGCCCACAATTTTTGCCAGGCTTGGCACGAGCTCGGCTCGTGGGCACCCCTACATTGGGTCAAGCTGAGAAAATCAATACTTAATGGGCTTAATCCCAACAATAATACGGACTTGGGCTCCTCTAGAAGGTAATCAGCCCAACCCAGAAAACCTAGAAGATCTGCTAACCTGGACCTGTGTAGGTGGAGCAGATCTATATATGGCAATGCTGGAGACAAGATCCAATTACATAGAAGACTTTCCATAGCCAGATGGAGAAATCAAGCCTTATATTGCTAATTGATTATGTCTGAAATATGATTAGATATACCAAAAAATAGAGAGATCTTTATTTATTCTAGTTACTATATGTATTTTTAGTATAAATACCACTATGAAGATGAATAACACATCTACAAACTTTATACCCGCAGACGTAGGTCTTATTCGGACCGAACTACGTAAACCTTGTGTTCATTTACTTACATTTTTGTGCTTTATATTATTATTAATAATAATATATCACATTATTCTTATTGATGTGAATTGGACATACATCAATATATGAAGGAGAGAAAGAAATCTCCCTCCCAAACGCCGCAACGTTGGATCTGATCTTGGGTAAGATACAAGGGATTGTAGACAAAGTCGTCATGGTTGCGTTTCAATCCAAAAGTGCAGGTTTACAGGATTTCTAGGTGAACCAGGGAATAGTGCCCCCGCCTTTGCAGGGACACCAAACGCTGGAAATAAGGAGATTGGAGGTAATTATGATATTTTCCCCGATGGAGATTATGGAAGAAGACCGGATCTGCATGATATGCAGAAAGGTCAGGATGGAATATCCCCACCTCTACTGGGAACTCCAAACGCTATAAATCGGGAGATCAGGGGTAATTACGATATTTCCCCTGACGGAAACTCTGGAAAAAGGCCTGGAGGGCCAGGATTCTTGGAACATATAGAGGCCAAGGATGAAAATAAACTGCGAAATAAATACCTAGCTTCGGAAGGACGCCAAATGCGCCAGATGGATCTAGGGCAGAAAGAAGAACAGGCAGGTTGGATAGCTCAACCTAGAGTGCAGAAGGAACAGGTTTGTGAAAATGAACCTCAGTTCCAGATACACCAGGAGCGTAATGGAATACCTGGAAAAGAAGGGCCCCAGGTGCGTCAGCCGTAGGGCTCAGTAGGGAAGGGAAAGGATCTGGAAGATAAAGCTAGTAACTGCAAATCTGCCCAATCTCTTTAGGAAGATCATGATATAAAGCAAAAGGTGAAGGAAAAACTGAACCAACTGGAGCTTATGGCTAAAAGAATGGAGGAAATGGATAAAAGAATGGCAGGAGGGAAGATCCAATTGGATCGAGGAATTCCATTCACAGACTCTATCATGAGAGAAGAATTGCGGGATTTTAAAGTCCACTCTATCGCATTATATGATGGCACCACGAATCCCGAAGAGCATCTTTATACGTTTTGAAATTATGCCTTGCTGCATAGTTATTCGGATGCAATCAAGTGCAGGGTGTTTCTGACCACGTTGGCCAGATCAGCAGCAATGGTTCAATCAATTACCGGAAGGAGTCATTGGATCTTTCGCGAACTTTAGCTTGAAATTCCTTCATCAATTGCTAGTAGCAAAAACCATGGAAAGACCCCATTGAGTTTATTTAACATAAAACAAAGGGGAGACGAAACTTTGCAGATGTATGTTAGGCGCTTTAACGCTGCTACCCTGGAGGTGTCTAGTGCTTTTATGCAAGGATTAAGGGATGGGGATTTGTTCAAATCCTTGACTAAAACACCAGCTTTAAATATTGATGAATTACTTAACCGAGCTGAAAAATATGTTAATATGGAGGATGCTCAACTGATGAGGAAGGCAGAGCAGAACCAGTAAAGGAAGGACAAGCTCGAGGAGGATAATCGCAATGAGGCTAATAAGGACGGCGGAACTAGATGGGCCTCGGGACCATCTCCTATGCTAAGCATACGAGCCGGATCTGGATTTATACCTTTAAGAGGTACGAAAAATGAGCAATTAATGGCTGTGAAAGAGAATAACATAGTACAATAGCCAGAAGGAGCTGACAAGGGACCTCAAAATCCAGCTTGTCATATTTACTGTCGCTATCATAGAGAATATGGGCATGATACGGATGCTTGTCCAGCCCTGGAGGAAGAGATTCAACGCCTGGCCAAGCTGGGATATATGAAGGAGTTTGTTATACAAAATAATAATCAGTTCGGTAGGGGAAACTCAACCCCATTCCGAGGAGGAAGAACCTGAGGAAGGAGAAGAGGTGGGCCCAAAAAGTGGCAAGGAAGAGGAGCTAGAAGAGCTGGTCCTATTGGACGAGGAAACTTTCCTCAACAAATTAACAAGCAACCGGAGGTGTGGGAAAATCAAGGACAACCTTCTGGAGAGGTGAACAACGTGGATCGAGCCACCAGATATATGATCTCGAGAGGGATGGCATAGGATGATTCGAAAAGATCTCTGCGAAAATAGGTGAGGATGGTAAAAGCGGCACCTGCATTTTTTATGAATGTTAGCCAAACTCGACCAGGAAAGGAGATTAAATTCGGACTGGAGGATGCTAAAACAGTTCATACACCACATAATGATGCTTTGGTTATTACAACTATGATAGCTAATTATGATGTTCAACGAATATTCATTGATAGCGGGAGCTTGGTGGATATCCTGTTCTATCAGGCATATCAATAAATGAACTTGGGAAATACCAAGCTGGAAGCAGTAATGACATCATTGTTTGGCTTTACAGGTGAGGTAGTTTAGCTAGTAGGGCAGATCACTCTACCTGTATCTCTTGGAGTCGGATCCAACAAACAAACAAAGTTAACTAAATTCTTAGTCGTGGATACGCCATCAGCGTATAATGTGATACTTGGATGACCTGCATTAGTTCTATTTGAGGCTGTAATCTCAATCCCTCACATGAAGATAAAGTTCCCAACGGTCAGTGGAGTAGGAGAAGTATCTGGTGATCAATGTCAATCCAAGAAATGTTATGTGGCCTCTTTAAAACACGAACATAAGCTAATGGAGGATAAAAAACACAAACCTGATAAAGCTGGACTCGAGGGTGGCGAAACTGAAAAGAGAGTTGTTTCAACTCATGTTGAACCTGTAGGTGAGCTTATGAGTATAGAACTCATACCTGGAGATGTAGAGAAAACATTTCGGATAGGCTCACATTTGAGTCCCAAGCTACAGGAAGAGCTAGTGGCTATGCTAAGAAATCATGTGGATGTATTTTCTTGGTCAGAAAATGACTTAGTAGGGATTGATCCAATAGTTATACAACATCACCTCAATGTATACTCGGATGTGAAGCCAGTTATCCAAAAGAAGAGGCATTTCGGACCTGAAAAAGGATGCTATCGTCAAGGCTGTGCTAGACAAGCTTCTTAAAGCCAAGCATATAGCAGAAATCTAATTTCTTGAATGTGTGTCTAATGTGGTTCTTGTACCTAAAGGAGGATCAAAGTGGAGAATGTGCATTGACTTTCGCGCTTTAAACAACGCCTATCTTAAGGATCACTATCCATTACCACGGATAGACCAGCTACTGGACTCCACAACTGGGTTTGAGCTACTCAGCACCATGGATGCACAGAGTGGTTATCATCAGATACCCCTGGACGAGGAGGATCAGAGGAAGGTTAGCTTTATAACCTCCTTTGGCACATATTGCTATGTGGTCATGCCCTTTGGCCTAAAAAACGCTGGAGCTACTTATCAAAGGCTAGTGGATATGATGTTCCGAGATCAGATTGGAAAAAAATATCAAGGTATACGTGGATGACATGGTGGTAAAAAGTCACACTACCAATGCGCATGTGCATGATCTGCAACAAACTTTTGACACACTAAGAAAATATAGGATGAAGCTGAATCCAGCTAAGTGCGCGTTTGGAATCAAGGTAGGAAAATTCTTAGGTTACATGGTCACCGAAAAGGGGATTGAAGTTAATCCCGAAAAAATCAAGGCTATCCAAAATATGGCGGAGCCTCGAAATGTCAATGAGGTACAACAACTGACGTGATGAATTACGGCTCTAAGTCGTTTCATTTCTAGGTCTACGGAAAGGAGCCTACCATTTTTCAAAATTTTGCGTAAGGCAGAGAGTTTTAATTGGACACAAGAGTGTCAACAAACTTTTGCGGAGCTAAAGGAATAGTTGAATCAAATTTCTCTACTCACTAAACCCGTACTAGGAGAACCCTTGATATTATACATATATGTGGTTGATCGAGCTGTTAGCACGGTGCTTGTATGCGAGGAAGGAAAAGTTGAAAAACTTATGTATTACATTAGCAAAATACTAAGTGACACAGAATCCAGGTATCTAGAGATTGAGATAATGGCATTTGCGCTGGTTATCACAGCTAGGAGGCTCAAACCATACTTTCTGACATGCAAGATCATTGTTAAGACTAATCAACCACTCAACACTGTCTTGGGAAAATCTGGAACATCTGGAAGGCTGGTCAAATGGACAATGGAGCTGGGAGAATTCGAGATAGAATATGCAACCAGAACTGCTATTAAAGCACAGGTCTTAGCAGACTTCATCACGAAAATGACGAAGCCTGAGGATATGGAGGAAGAAAAAGAAAGAGTATGGCTACTGCATGTAGATGGATCAGCTACAATGAATGGAAGTGGAGCAGGGATAGTACTAACAACACCTAAAAGTGATCAATTAGAGTACGCTATCAAATTTGAATTTAAGGTGAGTAATAATGAAGCAGAATATGAGGCATTCATCATAGGACTTAAAATGGCACTTAAAAGATGAGCTAAGAATCTGATAGTATATTCAGATTCTCAGCTCGTCATAAAGCAAGTGGAAGGTACTTACGAGGTTAAGGAGGAAAGAATGGCGAAGTATTTAAAAACTAAAGAAATCTACGCAAAAATTTTGACAAACTGGAGGTGCGTCAGATACCTCAGACTGAAAATGCAAAGGCAGATTACCTGTCAAAGCTGGGTAGCTTAGTCACTGACTGTAAAACCCGGCAAATCACCATTCAATCTATAGCTGGATCAAGTAATAATAAGAAAATCATGAACGTAGATGAAAGAGAAGACTGGAGGACCGAAATAATCCAATATCTTACAAAGGGAATATTTCTGAAGATCGGAAAGCTAAGCAAAGACTATTGACCAGGCCACTAGGTTTACAATGATTGATGATGTCTTATACAAAAAGGCATTTGTGTAACCACATTTAAGATGCATATCTGTGGAGGAAGGCAATTATGTACTCAGAAAAACACATGAAGGATGTTGTGGCAGCCATATAGGAGGAGCTGCTATCGCTGGAAAGACGCTTAGGGTTGGATACTTCTGGCCATCCTTAAAGAAAGACTCGGCGGTGCAAGCAATGCCAGGTGCATGCCGGTCTCATGCATCAACCTGCAGAAGCAATGTGATCCATGAGTGTTCCATGTCCTTTTGCTAGGTAGGGTATGGATATAGTGGGACCTTTCCCCATAGCAGAAGCCTAAAAGAAGTTCATATTAGTATTGGTGGATTATTTCAGCAAATGGGTAGAGGTGGAAGCCTTAGCTCGAATCACGGAGGCCGAAGTCATTCGATTTCTGTGGAAGAACATAGTATGCCGATTCGGCATACCTAGGGAGATTGTAGCTGACAATGGAAGACAATTTAGTGAAGCTAAGCTGAGGAATTGATGCGAGGAGATGGGGATCCAACAACGCTTTAGCTCGATAGTGCATCCTCAAACGAATGGACAAGTGGAGGTTACTAATAGAATCATAGTGCAAGGTTTAAAATCCAGGCTAGATGGAGCAGGTGGAGATTGGGTAGAGGAGCTGCAATCAGTACTATGGTCATATCGAACTACTCCTAAGTCTACTACAGGGGAAAGTCCTTTCAGCTTCCTGAAGCTGTCATTCCTGCTGAGATAAGGTGCAGACCCATCGGGTCAGGTATTTTAATCCAGAATAGAATGAGGAAAGGGTAAGGGAGGAGCTAGACCTGATCGAGGAGAATAGGGAAAAGGCATACCTGAGGATTGAGCAATATAAGCAAAGGATACAAAAGGCACAAGAAGCAAAGTGAAGGCTAGAGCTATGCAGGTGGGCGACCTGGTACTAAGAAGGGTGGACGCAGTACGTACAATGAAGAAGCTGGATCCCAATTGGGAAAGACCATACAAAGTGGTTAAAGTATTGGCAGGAGGAGCTTATGAGCTGGAGGATAGCAAGGGAAAACAACTCCCTCGCCCATGGAACATCCGAAATCTGAAAAAAAAAATTGTTTAATCTCTTTTATTTGTTATTTGCAGGGACTCATAATATTGTACTAATGTTTTTTTGGAGATTTTAGTTTCTTTGTCCTTTCAGGAATAAGTTAAGAATTGTAATACCTTCTTTGCAAGGTCAGATGCAAAGCCCCGAAATTCTAGTAAGAAAGTATTTCCTTATTTTGAGATTGGTTCTTTTAAATCATGTATATATGTATATTTGCTTGGCTGAAATTGAGGAGAAATGGGGAGTTGGTGGAACGGGAGGTAGTCGGAGTTAGGATGCACCACCTGGGTGGGTAGCCGGGATTCGTCAAGTTAGGCGGCCTGCGGCTCCGATTCCGATGGCCCCAAACCAAGAGGATATAAAGGTGGGTCGGTGTGGAATTATTCCAGGAATAATTTTGGGACCAACTCACATTGAAAAACCGGGGTTAAGGGAGATACAAGGCTGTTTGGAGCAAAAAGGTTGGAGGAGGGGACTAATTCTCCCACTCCTGGCTGAAATAAGGAGGGAAAATCGAGAAAAGAGGGAATAAGAAAGGATGCCAACGGTAGCAGGCTGGCCAATTGTGAGCCCGTCTAGGAAAATACGTGGGAACGGAGAGGAGAAAAGGGGGAAAAAGGAAGGTGAAATATTATGAAAGGCAAGTCTCCACGATTGCTAGAAAGTGAAAGACAAGTCCCCACGATTGCTAGAAAATGAAAGGCAAGTCTCCACGATTTCTAGAAAGTCAAAGGCAAGTCCCCACGATTGCTAGAGAATGAAAGGCAAGTCTCTACGATTGCTAGAAAGTGAGATGCAAGTCTCCACGATCGCAAAAGAAAGTGAAGTGCAAGTCCCCATGATTGTATGTCTGGATCATTTGGCAAAGCTGTAGGCTGCGGCTCAGCTCATTCTGGATGAAGTTCTTTGATAACTAACGAGTTTGTGTATTTTTGAAAGGAACATTTGGAATTTTATTCACAGGAAAATCCTTAAGTCATATGTATGGATTAAGCCTCAAATGTATGACTATTAGTTTCATCAATTTTGGTACCATTTTTTATCATGTATCGAGTATTCGCTAGGGAATTATTATCAAAACGTTAACCTGCTCTCCCTGGGGAGAGAAGTTATTATTATTTGTTTTTAGTTTGTAACTATGCAGGAATGATATAAAGACTAATCCTAGTATTCAAAGTATGAAAAAATAAGTACGATCATGTTATAGCCAACAAGCGTTATGATGAACATATGTAAAGATACATAAAAAGGGAGATAAAATACTTAAAAACATTTCATAAAACTACGAAATGCTAGGCATACATCTGCCCTAACTTGGGAAGATGGTGGAAATGAAACTATGAGTGTTCCTGCCCTAACTTGGGCAGGACAGGAAAAGAAAATCAAGTTGTTTAAAAGGGGGCTATATATGCCCATTCTGAAAATAAAGCAGGAATATAAAATTGTCAAAAGGGGCTACATATGCCTAGCAAAAACATCAAAATTCTTAGAAGATTATAAACTATGTTGAGGGGTCTAGCCCAACAGCAGGGGAGGAACAGCAACAGCTTGAGCACCATCAACATTTTCAGGTTGATCAATTGATGCAATAGCAGGCTGATCAACCACTGGAGGGACGACTGGATCAACCACTGGAGGGACGACTGGATCATTCACTGGATGAACCACTGGATCTACTGGAGGAGCATTCTCTGGTAGACTTGAGGGAGCTATATCAGCAATCGCAGTTACAAAGGCTGCGTCGGGATCTAGAAACGAAGTTGTGCTATAGACAGGAGGATAATTCTGAACCTTGAACTGGGAGGTGCAAGCATCAAACCCTTTATAGAAGTAGTCTAGTGCCTTGTCATCCACCATATCTACAAATTCAGTGGAGGCCAGGAACATGGCCCTAACCTGCCTAGCAAAAGCTTCGCCTTCAGCTGAAGTATAGAAGAAAGCTGCCCATTCTTGGTGTGCTTTGTCCAAAGCCTCTTGTGGGTCCGCAACTTGGCGAGCAAGGAAATCTTGTAGATCTGCCTTCACCAACTTCTTCTCAGCATCTAGCTTCTGGTAGCTGGATTCCCAGGATCGGGCCTTTTGCAACAATTTCTTCTCCTTGGCTTCCCATGAGTCTTGAGCCTTTTTAGTTGCTCCTGGACTTTGCCGAGTTTCCTCTGCAGCTCTCTCACCTAGTTAGACCTACTCAGGTTTACCAGGGCCCTACACACAACAGGAAAAACTGCAGGCATACAAGACAAATAAGAATATCATAAATCTTTGGATAGAATTGCACACTATAATAGCATTATAACAAATTTACCTTGAGCGCTAAGGCCATAGCAGCATCTATGATCTCGGATGGCTGGAGGTGATTCAGGTGGTGGCGGTCAACAGAATTGGCCATGTTCCTTAGAAAATCCAACATCACAAATTGTTCCTTGCTTTTTAAGGCTAATTGGGAAGGAACATCCTGGGCCCGAGAATGGATGGGCAAGGCAGGAGGGTCAGGAGTGGAGAATTGGAGCTGGGAGAGAACATCTCCTAGGTGAGCACTTGTGTGGCTACGTTTGGCCGAGGCATGTCTAGCAAAGCTTTATGGCTATCCACTCTTTTTCCAATGGCTATTTCTCTGGCCAGAGCTAGGTCTTGGAAGGAACGAGCCGACTCAACTTGGCCAGAAAGAGGAGAGGATTTGGTTGCAGGAGCAGCTACTGAGATAGGCACTGCTAGTAAGGGTCCACCAGAAGGAGGAGGAGGCAAAGGCGGCTGTTCAGTAGGAACAGGTTTCTTCCTGCGGCGGATGGCCTCCTTCTCTCACGAAGCTTCCATTAAAATTTCTACCAAAAGAAAACAAAAATACATAAGTAGGAGATATATCATACTATGGATGTACAAAAACAGCAGGCAAACTAAGGAATGCTCTACCTATAGTTTCACCAAGCAAATTTGACCCAACAGAACTCAAAACAAAATGGTGTAAAAGGCAAGTGTAAGTCAACTTGCCTAAATCACAATTTTGCCAATTCAAATACGCAAGGAGTTGTTTGTACATATCAAGCATATTTTTTGGAGGATAGGCATTGGACCCCTCAACCTTTTCTAGGAATTCACGACGGAAATTCCATTCTACACCTACGAGAGGTGCAATGAAAAAGTAATCCCTTTTGATTTGTTTCTCCGCGGTGGGATAAATGGAGAAAAAAGTGGCTTCACCTCGGGAAGTTTAATAAAATACACCCCCATCACAAGAAAAGGACCGAGGTCAGGGAATAAAAGAATTTGGAAGAAGGTGAGTGGCCACAATGGCTAAACAACACAGCAAACCCAGCCACCATTCTAATGGCATTGGAAGCAAACTGATTCAGGGAAAGTCTATATTTCTGGGCTATGGAAATATAGAGTGGTGGAATAGGAAAGCGCAAACATGCGAGTAAGTGTGCTACATAAAAAACAAGTGAATCTGGTAGGAGGACGGTGAGGTCTATCCTCCGCCGTAGGGACCAAAATACGATAAGAGGCTGGAATACCATGATTCCGGTGAATTATCTGCTCTTGCTGTAAGGTGGACCTAGACCTAATAATTTTCCAAAAATGGTCACTTTTTGCTAAAAGGGCTTTTTCTTTTTTATCTAAAGCAGTTCGTTCTATGGGACCTAGTGCGTCTGGGTCAGGATGATCTGGGTTCTCACTGTCAGAGCCCGACCCAGCCTGACTCCTTTCTGGATTTACTATGTGATTGGGCGAAGGAGGGTCGGAAGCTTGGCCATCAGATTGAGTTTCAGAGGAAACGTTGACATACTCTCTACCCCCAACCACTTGGGTGGTACTATACAAATCCTTTACAAAGGAGGAGGCCATAGCATCGAAAGACCTAGGCTCTAACAGATTGACTCGTCCTTCCCAATTTTGAGAATCGGATCATAAACTATTTGACATATTGACGAAAAGAAAAGGAAAAACAGAGCAACAAAACGCAAGCAACTAAAGCAGAGAAAAACAAAGGAAAAACAAAGAGATTAAAAAGAAGATGAAATACCTAGAGGGCAACGATTGTGGAGTAACTGCCGGAGGAAGAAAAATCGCAAGGAAGAAGAAGGGAGAGGAAGTATTCTATTAAAAGGATCAAAGGAAGTTGAAGAAGGTAATAAAATTTTGAAATTTTTGGCAATAAAATCCGAGAGATATTTTGAAAAAATGGTAACTGCTCGACCTGGGGAAGCGCGGGAGTAGTTGTGGGCCATACAAGTGTCCCCACTCAGCAACCTCCAAGGTATAGTTATGACGGCTCAAACTGACGGAGTAATGATGGCGGCCCAGCTTTTCAAGGCATGACGTGATAACTGCAGGAATGTGGGGAAGCTCAATCGTCAAGGACTTTTCAGTCAAATCAAAGATTAGGGTTTCTAGAGTCTACCCGTGTAGGGTGTTTAGTCCTACAATTCACATAACTCTATTGATACGACAGGTCTGCAGCTTTGCAGTTATGCCAGCTTGACCCACATGATATTTTCTTTACAACTCTCACAATTTGACAAGTCAAATTGTAGAGTTGGGGGGACTATTAATGTGGGTGAAAAATAGATATTGGGCCAAGCTAGGGAGCCTAAGGCTTAATGGGCCGAAATGCATTACAAACATGGACTTGGACTCTTCTCGAAGGAAGTAAGCCCAACCCGGTGTATTTGAACGATCCGCCAACCTGGACCTGCAAAGAAGGATATTTCTATAAAAGACAATGCTTGGGACAAGAATCAATTAAGTTAAATACTTTCCTAAATGAAGACCTGAGGCAATCAAGCTCAAGATATGGAGCAAATCAGCATTTATGCCGCCAAGATTAGAAGATTATGTTTTCTATTTATTAGTATTATGTATTTTAGGCTTAGTTGACTTACCATATTTTGTCATGACCATCAAAAACTTGTATATAAGCACACGATGGAAACATAATAAAAGGACACACTCATTTCTCCCATGGACATAGGTCTAATTTTTGGACCGAACCACGTTAAATCTCTTGTTATTTACATTATTGCTCTTATATTATATGTTAAATCTCACTATAATACTCATATTATCCCATATATTAATATAAATATTATTGGTGTGAAACCCACACACATCAATATATATATATATATAGGGTATGGATCAAATACATCCCTATACTTTAGGTAAGATATAAGACCCAATCTAGACCATTTAAACCATTTGATCCCAAGGTCCATAGTTAAAGCCATTATTTCGGTTTTAATCTTTAATTTAATGATGATAGGGGCATTTTAGTCAATAGGTCTAACAAATCCATGCAAATAACCTGCAGGATCAAAATCAAATCTCTTATTATACGCAATAACAGATTCCTATTCCCTTTTTAATTATTCTTTCCAATTTCAGCTCCCAGAAAGGTACGATTGATACAGAAAACCTTAAATTCATATTCAATTCATATATCATCAATTAATCATTGGCAATTTCAGCTCAGAATCATCAACAATTCAACATCAATATAAGATATATTCATCGTCAATTCATTACTGTCATCAATTGGGCATTTTTTCAAACATTAGCATAGTTTTTTATTATGTTTTCATGGTTGAGATCGACACAGATATGTGTAATTATCATCATATCTTCTGAGTTTTACAAAAAATGTATGTTTATGCTGTACATCGGCTTAGACATCAATATACAGTATATATAAGTGTGATATACAACAGCGTATACCTGAAATTGCAGTTGGTTTAATTGACCATGCAACCAGTTTTTGTGTATATATTATACAGTAACTTAATCACCATTATACAGTATATTATATTGCATTATACAATTCATATAATGAGTTTATACAGTGTGGAATTAAATACAATCCTGAGTCAATTGAATACTATATACAGTAGAATGTACACAGGTATCCAGTTAATACAATAGTGAGATACAGTGCATGTTAACACATTATACTTTTATGATACATTAACTAATTACACAGTGTACAGAAAATTTATTGATTTTGTACAGCCGGTTATTCAATATTATACAGTAAGAAGTCTCGTTAATTATTCTATGCTATATGTTAACACATACTGTTTGTTACATATTAACATACTGTATATCACATGTATATTTACTATATAATATTATACAAGTTACTGGATATTGTTTGTTTACACAGTGTATAATAGTAATACACATAATTCATGTTATGATGTGCTATACTGTATATTCTTAACAGGTTCAGTAGTGGTTAGCAATAATGATGTTGAGAATCAATGTGTTGGATCTTCATTGTCATCCAATTCGATCACATCACCTGTAGGTTCCAAATATTGGGTCCAGTGTGTGCCCCAGAGGTTATACCTTGCATTGGTAAGGCATTTGAAAGCTTGAAGATTGCATTTGAATTTTACAAAAACTATGCTCGTTTATGTGGTTTTGATGTCCTTATGGGCTCACAAAAAACACATAAGGATGGTTCGGTCTTATCAAAACACTATGTATGCAGTCGTTCCGGTATTTACAAGAAGAAGTTTATGATTGGTCGATGTGATTTTAACGCTAAGATTGTAATGAGGATTAGTGCTCTAGAGGGATATGTTATAAAGAATTTTGTTGAGCGGCACAATCACGAACTTGCAATAGATGAGGGTAAACAGTTTCTGAAAATCAATCGGAATATTGATTTGTCACAGATAGTGTTGTACCTAAATGCATCAAAGGTGAACGTTGGTGCGGTTAGATCACATTCATTTCTAAAGGAAATTGCGGGTGGGTTTAATAACGTTGGGTCGACGTCTACAGATTTTAAAAATGCAAAAAGAGATGTAAAGCAATACGTCGGTGAGAATGACGAGGAGATGATTGTTAGGAAATTTATGAATATGAAAAAAGCGTGTGAAGGTATTTTATTTGATTATGTCACAGATGCCGACGGGTGTATGAGTAGGTTTTTTTGGGCCGATCCTATTGCCATACGGAATTTTGAACTTTTTGGTGATGTTTGCTCGGTCGATGCAACATTTTGATCCAACAAGTAAACACATTTACTTCATAATAAGATATGATAATGTATATTCTTTTCAATAGCTAATGAATATGCACTACATAACACATTTTAAGTTACTGTATAATGTAGATATATTGACTGTATAATGATAAGGTACATTTTTTATTTTAGGCAGTGTATATGTAATGTATAACTCCTTGTTAGTCACTGTATAATGTATATACAATTATTGTATAATACCTTATTAGTTACTGTTTTTTTGTATTTTTTTTACATATTGTTCTATACTACATTTTCAGGTATCAAATGAAGTT
The DNA here is from genome assembly GCA_019426215.1 of Buddleja alternifolia. Lineage (NCBI taxonomy): Eukaryota > Viridiplantae > Streptophyta > Magnoliopsida > Lamiales > Scrophulariaceae > Buddleja > Buddleja alternifolia. Next base: position 48,391,386 of record CM033391.1, read on the forward strand.
TGTTCCTTTTACCGGTATAGAAAAACACAAGAAAATAGTCAAATTTGGTGCTTCTCTAATCGCAAAAGAAGACATTGAGTCGTACACATGGGTTTTCAAAGTTTTTACCCGTGCGATGGTACGGGAACCAAACTATATTGTATCTGATCAATGTCCGGCCATGAAGCAGGCTATTCCTAGTGTGTTTAAAACTGCTAGGCATCGTCTGGGCGCGTGGCATATTATGAAGAAGTTTCCTACCAAGGTTTGTGTCATACCGTATAATTAAGCTGTAGACAGTGTATATTGTATATAGAACTTGCTATTTTCGATGTATATTATGTTTTCATCAACTTTATGATGATATTTGTTTGAGTTTTACGTTTACAGATTTCACCCCACACAGGTAAATATGCTGAAGTGGTGAGAAAGGTTAATAATTTTGTGTATAACGACGACATCACTCCAATTGAGTTTGAAGAGGGATGGAATGCTCTCATTTCAAAGTACGGACTAAGCCATATTGATTGGCTTTCTGAAATTTACTAGAACAGACATTCATGGGTATCCGCATACTATCGAGATGTTTTGATGGGTGGGATATAGAGGACTACTTCAATTTCAGAGTCTGTTAACTCATTCTTTAACCAGTTTTATGTGAAGGGTGATACAATCATTGAGTTTTATAGTAGATTTGAAAGTGCTATGGACAGACAAAGGAATAATAATGCAAGATTAAATCACGAGTCTTTGGTCTCTAAGCCATCAACCGACACCTCTATGCGGATAGAGGAGGATGCTTCAGAGGTATACACCCGCGCTGTTTTCTACAATGTTCAAGTGGAGATCAAAGATTCTGCATATCAAGTGGTACTTCAAAGTCTAAACGTTGTTGATAGTGTGAAATTATTTGTCGTATGCGACTCCGACAACGAATCAAAGATATACGAGGTATCTCATTCTTTTCAAATTGTATGACAATGTTATACATACTGTATATGCACATTATAGAGTTTGTATGATACAGTTTTGTTTACTATTTTGTTATGTTTTGTAGGTGAAACATGTTGCATCGAACAATCATGTTGATTGTTCTTGCAGATTGTTTTTGAGGAGGGGTATTTTGTGTAGACACATTTCGTTGCATTCAACCATGGCCGAATACACAAACTGTCCACCGAGTATATTCTAAAGAGGTAGAGGAAAAATGCAGAAATTATGGCGTCCGATACAATCAACAACCACGTCACACAATATCGCTCGATGATTCAAAAGACTACAAATGATGTGAGTCAAATTTGGATCGACTTTCAAGCATGTTTAAATATTGCGGGTTTTAACAAAGAAAAACTTGAATACATAAAAAATCAATTGGTGGATATAAAGTCTCATTTGAGTGTCGGTGCGGACAACAACAATAAAAACAACAAGAATGCTTTTGTAGAGACACTAGTGGGACCCCAAATCGAGAACGAGCTCGGGATCAGAAATCCTCAAATGAGCCGAACTAAAGGGTGTGGTAAAAGAATTAAGAGCAGTGTGGAGATATCCAAGCATGTTCCTAAGAGGAGAAAATGTGATGTATGCGGAAAAGTTGATGGGCATAATGCAAGAACTTGTCCATCAAAGGAAAAATAGAAGTGTTTTCTTTATATTTGTTACTGTATAATGAAGTATTATTCACTGTATAATATAGTCTTATACACTGTATACTGAAGTGTTATTCAATGTATAATGAATCCAGTTTTCAATGTATACTGAAACATTATTGACTGTACAATGAGGTGTTATTCAATGTATGTAAAAAATGTCATAATGTCCATTGTATAATTGAGTGTTTATTGTATTATATAGTTTAATTCTATACTACAATTGAGTATTTTTTATACTGGATAATGAATATGTTGTTTTTTTATACTGCATACATGTGTACTATATAATGTAATTTTATTAACTGTATAGTGAACCTTTAATTACTGCATAACATGCATATTATGTACTGTATATGTTATGAACACTTTAATGACACACTCAATGAATAGAACAATAATAGGTTATGTGCAGTGAACAAACTTTATAGATTTAAACAACCCAAATTAAAGTTATATTGCAACAAAAACTAATAAATACTAAAAAAACTGTACAATGAAATTTAAAAATCCAGTATATTAACACCAAATCAACTTGTTGTATCCATTACATGTTGATTACATCTACCCCTTCTTCCCCTTTTTCTGTTCGGCTTGTTCCTGTTCCACCTCATTTAACTGTCTGAGGATTTCGTCTTTGAGTGTGTTCAGCTCGGAAGTGAAGATCTTTTCCAGATAAAGCCCCCTCAATCTATCGAGTTTTGTAACTTGTGATTTCTGCATTGTATAAATATTAAAGTTAGATAGATAGGAAATAAATATTTTCACAAATTTTCATACATATAAATAAAAAAAGTGTAAAACATTACGTTTTCTCCAATTCCGGATCCCAATTCTTCAGTCCTCCACCGAGGTAAGTCTCCATGTGACGCATTACAAAAACACCACAATCCGATTTGTTTCTGTGTGTACGCCATGGCATTGGAAGCCTTACAATTTCTACCGTTGACAACGCACTTCCAGCTGGATGGTGGATATCCATCAGGAACTTGACAAACATGTCTCTCTGTTTGAAACAACTAAAAATGTAAGATACAGTGTATAAATATATTAATATACAGTATATTAATATATAATTATACAGTAGAGTATTATTTTCATTATACAGTGAATAATAAATGAGTATGCAATCCAATATTACACCATTATACAGTACGTTAATATATCAGTACACAGTAACTGACTACATCATTATATAGTGATTTACTATATAATTATACGGTGCATTACTGTATAATTTAAAGTTAATTGAGGCTATACATTGTGTTATAATGTAGATTTAACAATGATATTTGACATCAAAAAATATATTAGTGTTTGAAGGATAGGTACCAAAGTGAATGGCACATGTTGATATTTGTCTTCGATCGACACATCCGTCACGTTGTTGTCAAGGATCTCAATAGCTGGTTGCTTGAAATTAAAGCATATCACGTAGTAGTCTCCAGCGTGAAGAATTGGAAAGACGGCCTATATATTGATGGATGAAAGTGGTGTTAATAAAGTTAAATAAAATAAGATAATTATAACAAACGAATGGTTTTAACTTACCAACGTAACATCAGTTATGTTGACTCTTGGAAACATGCTCATACGTGTTTAATATTATCCTCGAATTTTTGCAACATCGCATCAGTACTTTTGTCTCATTTGTTTGACGCGAAAAAAATCTGTTATCCATTTTTAAAAAAAAATTAGTTAGCTTGTAGAACATTATAATGTATGTATTAACAAAAGATAAGAAATATATTTTACCGTGTCAGTCAGGTGAAAATAAAATCTGAGCGGCGATGTTGGTGATCTCGTCGCCTCGGTGTTGTTCAACAGGAATGACCAAGTATCAATCACACCAAATAAAAGCTCAGTGCATTGATCCAAGGACTTTACATCCCATAGTGCACATTATATCACCACTCTGAAAAACAATAGTCCTGAAAAACCAGTATACAGTTTGTAATGAGTTAGTACACAAAAGGTTAATGTGAATTATACAGTATGTAATGAGACAATATACAGTAAAGATTATACAGTTTGTAATGATATATTATATAGTAAGCAGCGTTACATTATACAGTGTACATTGAGTTACTATACAGTATACATATAGCATTAACAGGAAACTCAATAAAACAAATGTATTTAAAAATAATATGTACTCACATGTCGTCGTAATCAACATGCTTCATCCAATCCCAGAGTCTTTTTTCATTTGCGCCCTGCTTTGAGCTTATCTGCACAACCCGTTTAATGTACGGAGAACACGTGTCTGGCGCTGGTTTTAACGGTCTCCTTTGTTCACCAATGATCGCCACGGTAGCCGGTTTAACGGTAACAAGTAAAGATGATGGAGGCTCTTGTTCTGTGACATTGAGGCATCATCAGCGTATTGTCTAGCAATTGACACCACCCCAGCCATTACACTATCACCCGCTTCAGCCCGTTGCGTTTTATCCGGCGGTGTTTGCTGTGACAACAAGTTAAAACTAGGCATTGAGAGGATCATTGGTTCCCGTGTTGTAACTTCTTCTGCTTGTTGTACTTTCGGTGGCGTTTGTTGTGACAACAAGTCAAAAGTTGGTCGTGACTTCATTGGCGTACTCATCGTTGTTTCGGGTGCGACTTCTTCGGGTTGGATAGGCTGATCAACTTCGGCTGCACGTTGTTCAGGGGATGGAGGTTTTTTTTGTTGCTCGGTAGGCTCCGCGTTGTGAGGAACAACCAGTGTTTCGTCTTTCGTCACCGGTTGTATTCTGTACAGTCTTCCAACAGTAGTGAACACAATTTGTTCAATTTCTTTCAATCGTGGATTTGATCGGTTTAGGGAATCACACGACTGCATGTATCCATTGTACATGATAATATTGTCCACCAGGTTCAATGCAGCCCGTTCCAAATTGGCCAGCATCCCCTGTGTATATTTTAAAAACAATTAATGTACAATATTATTGATTACTGTATGGGTTATTTATAGCCACTGTATAACATTTTAGTAGTTAATGTATGTTGTTTATCATGACTGTATACTAAATTATTAGCCACTGTATATTGTTAGTATAAGTTACTGTATAATGGCTGTGTAGTTAATGTAAACCCCACAAAGGTCATATATTAGTTAATGTATAATTATTTAATACATACTATATAATAAAATTTTAGTTACTGTACACTGTTTTATTTGTAATTGTATGTTAATGATTTCAAACCATTAAACAATGGCTTACAAAAAATTATACAGTAGATAACAAATAAATATAGAGTATATAAAATTCAAGTATACATTATGTGGCTACACACCATACAGTTAAAATAGAGCAATTAATTAAACAATATACAGTATCTATTTTACAGAAATATGCATACCTCTTCAACTGAAATATGCACTTGTTGTGACAGAGTTTCCAGCGAGGAAGGGGGTTGTTTTGGATCTTCAATGTGTTTAACAACATGTTTACCTTTGTCATCTGTTAGGAAATTTCATGTTAGATGTTTTGATGATGACAAGATAGGATTTTATGTTAGACCCCAAATACAATGTAAGTTTCTGCTTTGATAGATCTTTGTATAAGCGTTTGAAAGTATGTAATTTTTTATTAGGCTTGTAATTTTTATCTTTATAGATTTTAGACTAAGTATTAGATACTGAATCGCTAATAGAATTCTAGGTGAGTCTATTAGAGAAAAAGTTGAAGATCAGCGTCTGAAGTCAGCCGAAGATAAAGATTTGTTCTTAGCGCCCGTCAAACTCTAAAGGACTATTTCAGGATTTTTTGAATCAAGCGCTCAAATCATTCTAGCGATCCGATGTCAGATTCACCTGAATTAAATCCTCAAGTCATGAAGGACTTAAATGCAATCGTGCAACGGACATTTATTTTCAACGGGAAATAAATTCAAATGCATTAAATGCCTGATAAGAGCATTAAATGTGATAAGCCACTATGACTTGTGGACAAGCCACCTTTTTTACTAGACTGTCAGAACTTCAGAGTTTATAGCTGCTCTCATCCAATCGGTGCCAGCAGATTTTCAGGAATGTCAGGTTTTAGGTAAAATCACGCGCTGCGTGATAGGCACGCTCTCACATGTGTCTAACGGACAGATCCCAAGAATTGCCTATAAGTACCTTACCTTCAGCAATCCCTAATATAGATTGTACATAATATTACAAGAGAAATTTACGTACCTGCACAAGAGAAAGCTTAGAAACTCCATAGCTAAAAATCCTTCAAGCTTTTTATCTACATTCCAGATAGTCACAAATATCTCAAACCTCTTCCAAAGAAGAAATCTAAACTCCTATTGAGATATTCCAAGTTGTTTGTTCTTCCTAAAAACAAACAAAAAACCTTGTGATAAACCTTCAACCTTTCATCTGAGTGAGAAAGAAGTTAAAAACCCCTTACAGGCAGTATTTCTGAGTGAGAGAAGCTTGTAGAAGACGATCTTCATTGGTGCTGAAATCTGTGTGATCAAGGAGCCCGAGATCTTTTTCATTCTTTACTATCTTGTAGAAGATTCTGTGTGATTCTTCGAAAATCATCCTAGTAAATTTCCTCCAGGTGAAAAAGGAGAAGAAGGACGTAGCTGGGATTACATCACCCAGTGAACCTTACAATCTCTTGTGTTCTTTACTTTAATTATTGTTTTGATTTTACATTATATTATATTCTTTGAAAAAGACAAGCTAATTGCAAAGCGATTAATTAACCAACTAAACGCTAAAAATCATTTCCGCTGTGCTAACCCTGATTAAGCGATCTAGGCATTACCCTACTTTGGTAAATTGCTAAAATCACTAAGTCTAAGTTATCTCTATTGAAGCGCCTGACCCAAGTGTTCAGCCTCTAAGCATTCAAATTTATAAAAGTGATACGAAATTTTTGAAGTCGAAAAAGACTTCAGGGTCTATTCAACTCCCCTCCCTTTCTAGACCCTTTCGTATGCCACTTGGGACCACCCCTTCACCTTCCATTGTGCCTTTGATATTACCTCCGTCCCGAAAAGTCCTTGTTGAAGTTCTACAGTACTCTTTTCCCGTAGAGCGGCGTCGGTCCAAGTAACCCATGTTGGGATTGATCGTTGGACTGTCACATGGCCCTTGTAGTTCACTCTGGCAGCATACAATATCTGCATTAATAGAAAACAAAAAAAGTTAAAAAAAATTAGTATACAGTAGATTACAACACATTAGACAGTAACTTATTAATCATTATACAGTGTATTACAACACATTATACAGTATATTATAAACAATTATATAATAGATGATATACAATAAAATACAGTATATAGTGTGGGTGTATACATCACACAGTTAAAATACAGTAACAAATTAAATATACAGCATCTATTACCAATAAGGCATACTTAATCAACAAAACCACATTTTTTGAACACAAATAAAATTAGAATAGGTAATGTACACTTACAATCAGAAAAAGAAGAGGACCCGTATACATACGAGACGCCGGATCCGCTTCCCATGATTTTTTCGTGTCGGCCAAACTGTCCATAACAAGTCTGGGCCATTTGTAACTTGCCAACTCATCAAGATCACCTTTGAAATTCAGCATCTTCTTGTTGACAAATGTTGTACTAGGCGATTCTATCAAGCAATTGTAGAGAATCATCATGAAATTCAGCTTGAACTATATTGCTCCGTTGCTTCATGCTCAGACCTCAGTTCAGTCAATATCATCTGAGTCGTAACTTTAAATTTTTTGGACTTATCAAGCCCAAATTGGACTGTCCATAGGTCCACCCTCTCTTGATTCTTGACCGTTAGGTCTATACGCTGCTCACCGTGCGGAAAACCTAGAACCTCCGCCACATCTTCTTCCTTAATACTAATCTTGCCTCCGGGCAGAAAGTTTCCTGGATTTAAAGCCTTTACAATTTTAAAATCGAGCTTGTGAGGCAGCTCCTTTATTTTGAATTCTAAAAACGTTCTGAAACCAGACTGTTTAACCCATTCCCGTTGCGGTTCTGTCAGGGTTGAAACAGCGTCCACCAACACCTTCATATAAACTCGTGTTTGTGTATAATCAACCAACTTTTTCTTCCCCTTTGGTTGATGTTTCTGTACAGTATCTATTTTTGTTCTTTTCGACTGTGTTTTCGCAGCAGGTAGTTTCGCACGTCTCTTCCTAGTTGTGCGTTGTGGTTCTGATTCTGTTTCTTCGTCTGATTCTATGTATTCGTCATCCGAATTACGTTCAACGACATTTAGAGGCTCCATAACGTCTACAGGCACAATCTGATACCTATCTTCCGAAGCAGACTCGGATGATTCTTCTCCAAAAACTGTATTATACATATTTTAGTATTGATTAACGCATTATACAGTAACAATCAAGATATTATACATCAAATATAAACTTATTATACATTAATTAATGTATCATACAGTATGTGTTAATGCATCATACAGTATTCATAAAAGAACATTTCATTATACAGTAAAAATAATATGGATATACAGTATCTTATAAACCAATATACAGTATCATACATTCCATTTATACAGTATGTGTATATACACCATACAATCATAATCTTATAAACTATTATTCAGTATCTGACAACTCAGAATACAATATCATATATACCAATATACATTACCATATAACCCACTATACAGTTAAACATTCCACAATAGCTAATTATTCCATTGTACAATAGTTCATACACAAATATACAGGAAATACAATGATGATATACATTGTGTGATTATTGATAGAACAATCAGTGATTTCAAACTATTATACAGTGCCATTTAAAACATTATATAATTTATTATAACACATTATACAGTATCATATAACTTAATATACAGCGTGTGTTTATACACCATACAATTACAATATAATAAACAATTAAATTGTATATTCTAAGACATTATACAGTAACGTGTAAGGCAATATATAGTGTGTGCACACACATAATACAGTAGCATTACACTCACTAATTTAAAAATAAACAACATGTTTTACACAAATATGCACACAAAATCAATAAAAACACATTGTTTGTCCCCAATAAACAGCTTATAGTTACAACAAATTAAACAAAAACGTATTTTTTAACAACAAAATCAACAAAATACATCAATTTATCCTCTATATGTTCGAACAACTGAAAATGGACTGTTTCATTGGTACCTGTGACTCTCAATGGGTTTTTCGGCCTCATTTTCTGCTGAAAAAAGTTGGATTGGGTGAGATTTTAGGGTTCTTGGGGTGCGAAATCCGATTATACAGTTAGATTTGGAAAGATATGGCTTTAATACGGATTCAAATCTTGATTTACAGTTGATTATGCGTGGGTTTAAATGTGAGAGATTTTAGGGAGATTGTGGAGTTAATTTAGGGACGTGCTTGCTGTATCATGGTGTGTATTTTACTATTATACCCCTTAGCCAATTACAATTGGGGTTTCCCGCCTGTTTCTAGTGTTATTTTGGACTGTTTGATTTAATTGATCCAATGTTGTATATTGGGTCTTATAATCTTATCTAATATAGGATATGTATTAGATCTTGACCCTATATATATATATAATCTCAATTGTTGATATTTATCAATTAAATCCAATAATTGTAAGATATATAGGGGTTTAATGGTCTAATTAAGGCAAAAATATATACCATAACCACTTGCAAAATGCACGAGTGATGCTTGAAGAGAGCAAAATTGTTTTATTATTTTTTTGATGGGGTGAATTGTCTTTTTACTTTTTACGGTCGGGGGCTTTTTGGCATCTCGGATACTTCTCAAGGCTTAAAATTGCAACTAACCCTTTCTTAGTACAATTTGTGATCTACACAGTTTAAATTGTAGTTTTTATCATCAACTTTTAGCATTGGTAACAACAAAAATTGCGTGTAACATATGTATCTTTTGCAATTTTTTTATATAAATATGTAAATAATTCATTTATTTATTCTATATTGCTAAAAAAAATAGGAAAATTTGACAAAAAAATTTAACATGAAAAATTTTCAATATCAAAAACCCTTTTTACAAATTTTTCATTCAAAAAAACCCAAAGTGAAGATTAAAAATTATTTGGACTAAATTACCCTTAATGTAAATTAAGTATTGATCAATAGATTATTTTTTTTCAAACTTTTTCATTTTGAAATCTGCAGATTGATAAATCGTATAATGATGAATTTTAATATTAATATTAAATATTTTATATAATCTTATGTAATTTATTTTTGACTTTAACATGGTAAATATTTGAAAATACCTTTTCTAGTTTTTTTTTTAAAATATTAAAAAAAATTGAAAAATTTAAAATTAAAATCATAAGTAATATTGACTATCAATACATAAGTTCAAAATAAAGAAATTTCTCTACAGAAGTACCATCGTTAAATTCTTAATTTAGAGTTTTAATAAAAAAAAATTCTTCATTTAGAATGTTAAGGGCAATTAAATTCATAATTTTATTAATCCTAAATGTTGTGCTTTTTGGAATGAAAAGTTGGCAATGGATTTTTTGAATTAAATAATATTATTATAAATTTTTTTGATATAAAAAATTATTTTAATTAATGAGTTTTTAGTAATTTTCCCAAAAATTTATTATATACCAACGTCATGCATCACGCATATATGTATGAGTATGGTCTACTTTGGGAAATTTACATGCATAGCATCTATATTCCCGTCAATATGGTCGTCTTAATATAATGATTTCTGTCGTGTAAAAATTTGACTTACATTCTAAACATCTTCTCAAATAAGAAGTTTAATCACGCGAGTCAACAGTCATTCTTTCACAGACGTACCTACTTCTATTCCTCGTACCATCTAATTGTTGACCATCACTTTCCTAATTCAGTGAAATTACGAGGGTGAAAAATTAATTAAATTATTCGATACTCGACTCGACCTCGATTACTAAAAGCTCGTTTGAGCTCGATTCGTTAACATATTAAACCAAATTTGAACAATTTTTTTTGTTTGATAAGTTTTGAATCTCGGATCGAGCTCAACTCGATTAGTAAAAAAATAATAAAAACATGCATAAGAAAATCAAACTACTCAACTCGTGTTCGGCTTGATAAAATTTCGTTTGAGCTCGGCTCGATTAATAATCAAACAAGCTCAAATACAAAGTTTGAAGATCGATTGTATTCGAAATAAGCTTGAACAACATCTCGTTCGGCTCGACGGCTCTTTTACACCCCTAGTAACCAAGGTCTTAAATTTCGGTTTCGGGTTAGATATTGGTGTAGTAAATTTACGGAAATTTCGATGGAAATTTCGGTGATATTCAAAATTTCGGTTTCGATTTTAAAAAAATCATGGAAATTTATAAAAATATTTGGAAATTTACAATAAAATTTTGAGTAACTTTAATTATCATACTTATACATCTTTTACATCAATAATATTCTATATATAATATATAGATAATAAATTTGTTAAATAATATCACTAAAAACTGTTGCGAAAAATATGAAATAAATATAATGTGATAATAAGATAATAACTAAATCTTATGAGAATTTCATTAAAATAAAATGTATCAAGATTTAAGTAAAAGTTACTACTCAATACCATATCGAGTTTCTAGGAGGATCGAAATCGTTTTCACTAGTATCTGTCCTACCTCTACTTTCATATTGCAAGTAAAAATTATTAGTTACATGTTGACAATATTGCGCCCATGACATGGAATGTTGGTAGTACTACATATAATGAATCAATGATGATATTTTTATGGTGTTGAATCTTGAAGAACCCCAAGGAATAGTACAATTACTTCAATCATATTCATTTTTAATTTTTTGCTTTACTGCTTCTTATGGTTGGGGGATAAGTGGTAGGTGTGGTCCTTACCAACTATAAATATAATTTTCTAATTATATAACATTTAAAAATTAAAAAATTAAAAATATAAAAATTAAAAATTTGGCCGAAATTTCGGTTTCGATTTCGGTGAATGTTTCGTGAAATATCGGGTTTCGGCCGAAATTTTAGATGGATATTTGACAAAAAATATTTTAAATTTGGGGAAATTTCGGGTTTCGACAAAAAATTTGGGAAATTTCGGGTTTCGGTCGAAATTTCGGAAGAAATTCTGCAAAATTGGATCGAAAGTTCAATTTCGCTTCGGGACCCCCCCAAAATCCGAAATTTCAACCGAAATTTAAGACCATGCCAGTAACACACTCTACTTAATTCTTGATCGTCATTTTCTTACTTCTCATCACTTTCCTTCTCTACACTAGTCCAATATTCCATCTGAAAACAAAAACACCAATTATTAGATTTCCAATGTCTGAAACAGACGGACATGTGCAAAAGCAACTTGAGGCACCTATGCCATGGATAGGCATCTATATAGCTGCAGCATCTCTACTCTGCACACTTGCTATGGCTGCTGATGCCTTCAATGGCTTCCGAACCAAGAAATTTTGGTTCCCCTCTAAGTTTTTCTCTCTCAGCGCTGCTTCCTTGACGTTTTTAGCAATCGCGATGAAGCTACCAGTTGATCTTACTACTCAGATGTGTGACGTAACTGATCGTCTCGCAAAGTTAAGCAGCCTTGTCTTTCTTTCAACTTCCATGGCTAATTTCATGACATCTTTAGGGTCCATGGCCAATAAGGACATTCTTATGAATGTCGTTGCTTTAGGCGTTCTCGTGATCACAGTCACTGTGAACGTAAGCATCCAGGTTTTCCAACTACAGTTTTATCTCCATTCCAGGCTAGTTTTTTGTGAAGAAATCTTGGTTATATGTAGTATGCTCCTTTTGCTTGTTATGTTCTGTTCGTCGGCTCTGATGATCTCATCCGCTAAACCGTATATGGAAACAAAATACAAAGAACTGCATAAAGATCTGTTGAACAAATTTAACGAACAATTTGAAAAAATGCAAGAAAAGGATGAGAGTGTTTCGAGGCGAGAATTAACTCTATCCTTAACACGAAATTGCCCCCGCTATAGGTGGTACCGGCTTTGACAAAACGTGTCCCAAGATACAACGAAACCTTTTCTGAAGATTGAACCACTTCAATTTCAGAAAAAATCGAACTTTACTAAACTGCTGAAAAACTCAAGAAATGTTTGATGATGATATGATGAATTCAAGAACACTAGAGAGAATGTGTTTGAGTTGGTGTGAATTTCAGAATGCTGGAGGACCCCTTTATATAGGTGAAAAATCTGATAGAATTAAATCAGAAATTTAATTATGCCATTAACCATTTTTGTAACAGCACAAATAAATCAGATGTTATGGCTGTTATGAAATAGTCTTCTAGAATGCTGAATTTAAATTTAATTCGAATTAAAAAAATGTGGCCAGCATTTTATTAATTCAAATTGATTTAATAAAATCAAATTTAGCTTTGTTGGATTTTCTGGAAAGCCCAATTAAACTTTTGTCCAAAAAGAATAATAGAGAGGTTATGGCTGTTATGAAATAGTCTTCTAGAAGGCTGAATTTAAATTTAATTCGAATTAAAAAAATGTGGCCAGCATTTTATTAATTCAAATTGATTTAATAAAATCAAATTTAGTTTTGTTGGATTTTCTGGAAAACCCAATTAAACTTTTGTCCAAAAAGAATAATAGAGAGGCCCAAGCCCACACCAAACACCTCAAAGCCACAAGACCAAGGCCAACCCAGGACCACGGCCTGAGTGAGGAGCTAAGAAATTGGGCCTAGACACAAGCCCACACTAAACACCTCAAGCCACAAGACCAAGGCCAACCCAGGACCACAGCCTGAGCCCGAGCCCGGTCCACCGGATCGCCTGAGTGAGGAGCTAAGAAATTGGGCCTAGACACAATTGCATAGCTCTTCTCCCTTTCACACAAAGGCCCAAAGTGGATGACCCAAGGGCCAAACCCTTGTCTTGAAGTAAGGAATTATAAACCCACTTGAATAGTGATTTATATCCTATGTGGGATACACAAGTTCAAACACCTCACTTTAACACTTAATTTCTCATTCGTTACAAGTCCGAATTGAGAAATTCGAAATGCTAATCTCATCTACTCGGAACGTAGATTAAGATTATCCAATAATCTTTTGTATCCCGGATATGTACGATGTTCGAATTTCGTACACAAAAGTGGTGGAACACACACTTTGTAAAACTCTTAAAATTCATTTTTTTCCAACAAGATCATATAGACAGGAGTAAAGTTGTAACTAGTGATGAACTGAGGGTACTAGTTGAAAAATATTGGGTGATGGCAGAAACTAGTAGCCCTCAGTTCGTGATAGCCCGTTTCGTGACCTGCATCGCTACGGGTGTCGTCAGCTTGTTGAATGCCATCCTTTTGGTGGAAGCTCAGATTCGGATGGCTATGCAGTACATGATACTATACCGGTCAGATTCCAATTACGGGTGGTCGACAAAATAGATTCTGGTCACTCAGACTATTGGAGTAATAGTTGGGACGATTGCCCCGGTTTCCAGATGGTTCATTGTCATAAGCAGCTCGAGCAAACACATCGGAAGTGTGTTCACGGTCGAGGCATACTGGACTCAGAAGATGGTGGAGTGGAAACGAAGCTCGTTGTGTTACAATATTGGACATCTCAAGAGCAGAAAAGTTGTTCATGATCTAAAAGGACTAATTCTTCAACTCTGTATTATGGGTCAGTTTCTAATTGTTCTGGCTAGCAAATTAGTCCTTCGCGTCTCCGTGCGTATAACAGGTCCAACAGTTTCATGCTTTGACTATGTTAAACGGTCGAAGATGATGAGGAGCTCCTCTGGCAATCACAAAGTCGTCTCAGAAGCAATTACGGGTAATTCGAAGGCAGACATTACACATTATGTTATATTGCTTGACTGGGAGGCAGATATTCCAACGGGAACTCTAAGGAATATCTGCAAACACGTAGATGAAGTTGTGTAAAGAGGTAAAACCCAGCAACCAGAAGACTTACTCCAACTTCTACGTAGATCTTGCAACTTTAGTGGGGTGAAAGAATTTGACAGTCATCAAATTCTAAGCCTGCATTCTCAAGACCTTCCTTACTGCTGGTCTCTACCCGTCGCCACACTGACAAGCATTGCACTTGCACTTCCCAACGTCGACAAGCAAAAATCAGAGAGCCTAAAGAAGAGTGTAGCTGAAGGGCTCCGCTATGTGAAGCTTGTAGATAAATATTTGGAAAAGAAAGAGGGTCTTGTAGACATCAGAAATGCAGCAGAAGTAGTTTGGATAGACGTTGAACTGTATCAGAAGTGGCAAGATAATGATCTTCTTGAAATATCTCTCAAAGGCAAAAGTTCCATGGAGATACTACAAAAACTCGGAGATAAAGCTGAAAAGACCGTTTTGGAGTTCACGAGAAATGTGGGGGACTGCCTCATGAAAAATCCTCTCAATTGGCCCACAAATGTTATTGCTGCCTACTCAATGTACATGATCAGCAGAACAATCTTGCCAATGGCCCCCCATGAAGAAAATGATAAAACAGGAGAGAAATTATTTGAGCAATTATCGATCATGATTGCAGATATACTGGCAGCTTGTCTTACCAATTTAGCACATGTAACTACCGTAAAGTGTCATCGGATTGCCATTGAAAAATAGGATAAAAGTGTTCATCAAGCGGCTCTTCTTCTGGGCCAGACTGAAGAAATTATTGGACTTCTCCAGCAAGTTGAGTTGCCAATACTCATGAACCCTGATCAACAAGCTTATATTGAAGAGTGGCGAGTTGTAATTGTTAGGTCTCATATTTTACATATTTTCATTATAATTTACCTCACATTTATCTTTATTTTATGCCTTGTTGTTAGTCTTTTCCTTTATTTTTAGCCTAATTTATGTATTTTGATTTCTAAGTCGTTTCAATGCTTTTATAGGCATAAAAGCGATGATTTTGATGAGTTGAAGGGGTATTTATTACAAGAATAATGAAGGCTATCCAAGAGGATGTGAAGAAATGCATTTGAAAGGCCAAACGAGAATGTTTCGCTGAAGAAAAATGAAGAGGAAGATTTCTGCATAGGCAACTGCACAACTGTGCAGATATTCAGCACAGGCAACTGCACAACTGTGCAGATATTCTGCACAGCTGTGCAGCTGCGAATTTTTGTGGGCCGATTTTATGACTTGGATGGGCATAATTTATGTATCTAAGACTCTTTTTTAGTTAAATAAAGTGGCAAAAACATTTATATAGGCTAGAGTGAGGTGGAAGATGAATAATTCATTCATTCTAGAGAAAAAAAGTAGATCTTGGAGAGAAAAGAAGACTTCTAGAGAGAGAAAGGAGATCTTGAAGAGTTCTTGGAGAAAAGCTTCATCTTCTCAAGTTGTATTCTTCAAATCCTCCATTGTTGAACATGAGTAACTTTATGTTTATGCAATTTATTTCTTGTTTTTCTTTAATTATGTATAGCTAAATTATTTTCTAGGGTTTAAGATGTAGTCTTGTGTATTGATTTGGATTATTGATGATTGATGGATGTGATTTCTTGTTTGGTTTATCTATTAATGAGTGTTTAATGCTTGTAATTGATTGATCACCAATTGCATGATTTAAGATAAATTAAGAAGTACCGGGAGGTGAATTAGTTTATTGGTTCGGATTTAATAGACATGTGTAAATTGCTTAATAGGGATATTGGTAATTTTGCATGAGACTAGTTAAACAATATTCATAGAACTTAATGGATTCATCTAAATTAGTTTTTGATCATGGGAGTGACGTTAATTAATTTAGGTGGGTACTCATGAAGATCTCGGGAGAGTATTCGTGTATTTAAGGAAATTGGGTCGTTAATTTAAACAAGAATGATAATCCATTGAAAGTCAATAATCCATAGAAATACCTTGATGAAATCTTAATCCCTAGGCTTTTCGTTAATTGATTATTTTTTTTAATTATATTTGTGTTTATTATTTATAATTAATTCTGTTTTTATAAATTTCTGCTTTTAATTAGTTAAAATCTCAAATCTTTGATAATCGATAGTCTAAATAATAAGATAAACTTTGTTTGGTACTTGATAACCTTCCCTGTGGAGACGATCTTACTTTCACTATATTATTTGTTCGATTCCGTGTTGTTACGGACGGTTAACAAATTGGCGCCGTTGCCGGGGAAGGCAACAAAAAGTCAATATCAATAAAAAGTTAATTCTTATTAGTTTAGACATTTATTTTTATTTTATTTTCGAAATTTTTTTATTATCTGTCTCGCTCTGATCTTAATTTCTGTTTTAGGTTGAATATTGGTAGATGCACAGGCGTTCTTTGAGTGCACCTGCTCTTGAAATCGATCCAGAACCAGAACGAACTTTTCGAAGAGGCAGACGTCAACAAAGAGAGCATCGTAGAATGGAAGAAGACATACAAAGGATTGAACCTGCTGCGCAGAGAACTCTCCGGGATTATGCTACACCAACATATCAGAATTTAATCTCCAGCATAGCGGTACCAACTGTTCAAGCCAATACCTTTGAGTTGAAACCGGCTATTATTCAAATGCTCCAACACACTGCATTTGAGGGAGATATTGAGATGGAGGATCATCATTCCCATCTGGGGAATTTCTTGGAAATCTGTAGTACTTTCAAGATGAATGGCGTTACTGAAGATGCCATAAGATTGCGACTCTTCCCATTCTCCCTGTCTAAAAGAGCTAAGGAGTGGCTGAAAAATCAGCCGGTAAATAAGTTCACCACTTGGGCTGATTTGTCGACTGCATTCCTCACCAAGTATTTTCCCCCAGCTAAGACTGCTCAGTTAAGGAATGCAATCACAGGATTTATGCAAACTGACAGTGAAACCCTCTATCAAGCATGGGAAAGGTACAAAGAACTACTAAGAAAGTGCCCACATCACGGTATTCCTAGTTGGATGCATGTGCAAACCTTCTACAATGGTCTGTCACATAGTATCCGGATGAATATCGATGCAGCTGCAGGAGGGAGTTTTATGGCAAAGAATCCGGATGATGCATTGGCTCTTATGGACGAGATGGCATCCAATACATATCAGTGGACGAGTGATAGTCGGGCTACCAAGAAAACACCGGGCATTCACAATGTAGATAACATTACATTGCTCAATGCTAACATTGAAGCACTCGTTAAGCATATGGAGGGACTAAAAGGAAATGTCAGTGCAGTATCTCAGCCTACTTTAGCTTGTGATGTTTGTGGGGCACCTCATATGGCTACTGATTGCCCACTCGTCGAGCAAGCTAACTATTTATCCAATCAGAATAAGCAGCAAGGAAATCCATTTTCGAACACATACAATTCGGGTTGGCGAAATCACCCTAACTTTTCTTGGGGAGGCCAAGGGAACCAAGGAGCTCAAGCAAATCCTCTTAGACAACAATTTCCTCCAGGGTTCCAACAACATGGTCCTCAGAATTTTCAACAACCAAATCAGCAGGGACCACCACCTCGAGAACCACAAGCTTGGGAATTAGCCATTGAAAAACTAGCTAACGGAACTGCAAACCGTATTGAGAAGCTTGAGGCAAAGATGGATCAGATGATAGGTGCAACCAAGAATCTTGAAGCACAAATGGGGCAGTTGGCTAGTACTATTAGCTCAAGACCAAAAGGTACATTGCCAAGTCAAACTGAGCAGAATCCTAAGGGGCAGTGTAATGCAGTAACTTTGAGAAATGGAAGAACCGTAGGAGAATCTGAACAACCGGGGGAACCTAATGAGGAACAAGGAATAACTGAGGATCCAGTTTCTGAGCCTTCAGAAGAGGTTACACCAGAGATAGTTCAACCTAAACCATATGTGAAGCCGTATGTTCCTCCAATCCCATTCCCTCAAAGATTGCAGCAAAAGAGATTAGACAAGCAGTACGAGAAATTTCTTCAAGTTTTTCGACAGTTACGTATTAATATACCATTCGCGGATGCTTTGGCTCAGATGCCAATTTATGTGAAATTTCTGAAGGAATTGTTGAGCAACAAAAGAAAATTGGAAGACGTGGAAACAATATCTTTAAATGAAGAGTGCAGTGCTATAATCCAAAGGAGTATTCCTCCTAAACTCAAAGATCCAGGGAGTTTTTCTCTTCCTTGAACCATTGGTCAAGTTCAATTTGTTAAGGCATTGTGTGATTTAGGAGCGAGTGTGAGTCTAATGCCTTTTTCTATTTGCAGGAAATTGGGTTTTCAAGAACTCAAACACACAAGGATGTCCTTACAGTTGGCAGACCGGAGTGTCAAACATCCTCTGGGCATAATCGAGGATGTGTTGGTCAAAGTGGATAAATTTTACATTCCGTGTGATTTTGTGGTGTTAGAAATGGATGAGGATTCAGAGGTCCCGATTATACTTGGGAGACCATTCCTTGCTACTGCTGGAACCAACATTGATGTACGGGCAGGCAAGCTTACCTTGAACATTGGAGATGAGAAAGTGGAATTTGATTTGAACAAGGTAATGAAGTCGCCTGCCTTAGAAGAGAGTTGTTGTTCGGTGGATGTGATTGATGAGATAGCCCAGATTGAATTCGAGGGGGAGTTTCTTGAGGATCCGTTGGAGAAGTTGGAAACTAGAGATGATGAGAATCCAGCGATTGAAACAGTGACTCTAGCTCTAGACAACGATGATGACTTGCATAAAGAAGATCTTCTTCACGGTAAAAGAGATCCACTAGAGTCGTATCCCGACATCTCCTCTAAACCAAAGGTAGTACTTAAACCTCTTCCACCACACCTCAGGTATGTCTTTCTTGGTGACAATGAATCTTTACCTGTTATTGTTAGTGGTACTCTGTCTGAACTTGAATTGAAAAAACTATTAGAGGAGTTGAGGTTGAGAAAGAGAGCCATAGGATGGACTATTTCTGATATAAAGGGAATTAGCCCTACTTTATGCATGCATAGGATTCTCATGGAAGAAAATCATAAGACATCAATAGAACCTCAACGTAGATTGAATCCCAAGTTGAAAGAAGTTGTTAAGTATGAAATTATGAAATTGTTAGATGCTGGCATAATATACCCTATCTCGGATAGTCCTTGGGTTAGTCTTATACATGTAGTGCCTAAAAAGGAGGAATGACTGTGATTTATAATGAAAAAAAATGAATTAATTCCCACTAGAACAGTAACAGGGTGGCGGGTTTGTATTGATTATAGGAAGTTAAACAATGCTACTCGAAAAGATCACTTTCCCTTGCCTTTCATTGATCAAATGTTGGAAAGACTTTCGGGTAATAAGTATTATTGCTTTCTAGATGGTTACTCTGGATATTTTCAAATTCCAATTGCACCTGAGGACCAAGAAAAGACCACCTTTTGCTTGTTCATATGGTACTTTTGCGTATCGACGCATGCCTTTTGGACTTTCTAATGCACCTGCTACTTTTCAGAGATGTATGATGGCTATTTTTTCTGAGTTTATTGAGAAATCCATGGAAGTGTTTATGGATGATTTTACTGTGTATGGCTCGTCATTTGATCACTGCTTAGCTAATCTTTCTCAAGTCTTGCAGAGGTGTGAGGAAACTAATTTAGTTTTGAACTGGGAAAAATGTCACTTCATGGTGACTGAGGGAATTGTTTTGGGGCATAAAATTTCAGACAAAGGAATAGAGGTGGATAAGGCAAAGGTGGAAGTGATTGAGAAATTACCCCCACCCACATCAGTAAAGGGCATACGAAGTTTCCTTGGTCATGCTGGCTTTTATCGTCGGTTTATCAAGGACTTCTCAAAAATTTCTAAACCCTTATGTAATTTACTTGAAAAAGATGTGGTGTTTAATTTTACTAATGAATGTTTACTTGCGTTCAACAGGTTAAAACAAGCATTGATATCTGCCCCAATAATCTCTTCACCAGACTGGGAATTGCCTTTCGAGTTGATGTGCGATGCCAGTGACTTTGCAGTAGGAGCTGTTCTCGGGCAAAGGAAGAATAAACGGGTTCATGTCATTGCCTATGCAAGCAAAACGTTAGATAGTGCTCAGGTCAATTATGTCACTACTGAAAAAGAGTTGCTCTTGCAGTGGTTTTTGCGTTTGACAAGTTCAGATCTTATCTTGTGGGGTCGAAGGTGATAGTGTATACGGATCATGCTGCAATCCGATACTTAATGACAAAGAAGGATGCAAAACCACGTTTACTCCGTTGGATTCTATTGTTACAGGAGTTTGATTTGGAAATTTGTGATAAGAAGGGTACTGACAACGTGGTCGCGGATCATCTTTCGAGGCTTGAACAAGGAAATGACACAGTTGTTGAGGACATACCAATTGATGAGACATTTCCAGAAGAACGGTTGATGGGGATAAAACACGTTATACCATGGTATGCTAATTACGTGAATTACCTGGTGAGTGACATTCTTCCTCCCGGTTTAAGTTATCACCAAAAGAAGAAGTTCTTGGCAGAAGTAAAACATTATTACTGGGAAGAGCCTCTTCTTTACAAAGAGTGTGGGGATGGTGTCATTCGTCGTTGTGTGCCATCTGACGAGTTTAAGAGTATCTTGGAGCATTGTCATTCCTTGGAATGTGGGGGTCATAACAGTACTTCAAAGACGGTTGCTAAGATTTGGCAATCAGGATTTTATTGGCCCACCATGTATCAAGACGCAAGGGTTTTTGTCATAGAATGCGATCGTTGTCAAAAGACAGGGAACATTTCTCGCTGTAATGAGATGCCTTTACAACCTATATTGGTTGTGGAATTATTTGATGTATGGGGGATGGACTTCATGGGACCATTCTCATCTTCCTATGGCAATAAGTACATCTTGGTTGGAGTCGACTATGTATCGAAATGGGTTGAAGCCATAGCGACGCCGACTAATGATGCTCGTGTGGTGACAAAATTCTTAAAAAAATATGTTTTCTCAAGATTTGGGGTACCACGAGCTATTATCAATGATGGAGGAGCTCACTTTTGCAACCGACAAGTGGAAAATCTCTTGAAAAAGTATGGGGTTACTCAAAAGGTGGCGACTCCATATCACCCTCAGACGAGTGGTCAGGTTGAAATTTCTAATCGTGAACTCAAGCATATCTTGGAGAAAACCGTTGATAATTCACGTAAGGATTGGGCCAACAGGCTAGATGATGCACTATGGGCATACAGAACCGCTTACAAGACTCCCATTGGTATGTCTCCGTATCGGTTGGTTTATGGTAAGGCTTGTCATCTTCCCGTGGAACTCGAACATAAAGCATATTGGGCAACTAAAGCACTAAATTTGGACTTAAAAGAAGCGGGATTGAGTAGATTGATGCAATTGAGTGAACTTGATGAATTCCGGTTGAATGCTTATGAAAGTGTAGGAATTTATAAGGAAAAAACTAAAAGATGGCATGATAAGCACATTCAACCAAAAGAATTTCAAGTGGGTCAAAAAGTTTTACTCTTTAATTCCCGTCTTCGACTTTTTCCGGGAAAACTTAAGTCCAGATGGTCCGGTCCGTTTGAAGTTGTCAAAGTTCATTCCCATGGAGCGGTTGATATTGTACGAGAAGGTTCCGGTGTATTTAAAGTGAATGGGCAACGGTTAAAGCTATACTTTGAAGGAGACAATGTTCCTCGAGGGGAATCAATTTCCCTCGTCGACCATCAACAATGATTTTCCTCTAAGTCGAGCTAATGACTTTAAACAAGCGCAGCTTGGGAGGCAACCCAAGAGTTTTCGATTCTTTTTGTCGTTTCGTTTTTCTTCTTTTTTTTTTTTTTTGCTTTATTTGTTTTCCATATTTTATGTTTGAATTTTATTTTATTTTCGGTGCTCAAGTGATTTACTAATGCAAGATATTCTTGTTGCAGGTCAAAAACACGAAAAACGAGGTGCATGGGTTCTTATACAATGTAAATCAGGTGCACAATTGTGCCAATTTTAGCACCACTGTGCAAAATTTTCGCACTTATAAGATTTTTAGGTGCACAATTGTGCAATTTTTCAGCACAGTTGTGCAAAATTTTCGCTCAAGATCCAAACTCGCCATGCACAACTGTGCAATTTTCATGCACAATTGTGCACAATTTTCGCACTTTTGCACCCTCAGGTAAAAAAAAAAAAAATTAAAAAATGGGTCAAAATCCCCAATTTGGTCAACACTACTTCATCTCCCTCTATTTCATCACCCCACATTTCAGCCACAAAGCTCCATCTCTCTCTCTCATTCTCACGCTCCGATCAGCCATCATCACCACCAAGACCCAAATCTGCCGCCGACCGCCGCGCCGCTGCCGTCATCTTCCACCATCGCTGCACACCACGCAGCCGCCGTTCAACACCCTTCCACCGGACTCGCAACCACCGCCGTCGAGCTTCTCCGCCGAAACCAACTCGACCGAGCTCAGCTCCAATATCCAGTCGACGCCGTCAACCACGCCGTCGCCGCCTCTCGACCAGCGAGCCCAAAGGATCCATTTCTCTCTCTCATTCTCACGCGCGACCGAGCGCACCTAAAGACCCAGATCCGTCGCCGACCGATGCGCCGCTGCTCGTCGTCTCAGCCACGTTTCCGCCGCCGTCGAGCTCACAAGCAACCGAGCACGCTCAAACCATCCTCGCCGTCGTCTTCCACCATCGCCTCAACCGTCGCCTCCCGTGTTCGACCACAGCCACCACACCATCGTCTCACAACCGCCGCTGCTCGACTCCAGCCACTCGAAACCACCAACACTCCAATTCCGACAATTCCGACAAACACCCCACAAACAAACACCACCGCGTCAATTCAGTTTCTCTCTCCCGTTTCTCAAACAACCACCGCGACACCATACCCCAGCCCGAATCGCCGCACTACCTCCGCCACAAATTTTCTCCGCCGTCTAATTCAGCCGCCGTTGTCGTCTACCAGCGCCACGCCGCCATCGACCGACATCCCACACCACAGATGAGCAAAAAAAAACGAACAGGTACGGGATCTTCCACAAATCGGGCTCTACAATTGGTTCTGACGAATATTACCGAGAGAGAAAGATTAATCAACAAAGGTTTGACCAAATATCCAAAAATCTCAAACCCTTCACCGGCTTATGTGATTCTCAGTGAGTTAGATTGTTCCCCATCCCGTTATTTAGACAAAGCTGCTATGTTGTCTCTGTTTATTGATGATGATTTGACTGAAAAATTAATTGTTCTGGGTTGGGGTGATTTGATTAATATGAATGAACCGAGTTATCGATTACTTACGTTGGAATTTTTGGGTACCGTGGAGTATGTTGATGAGTTGTTGAAGTTTTGTATTGCCAATGTTCCGTATACGCTCACGAAATCGGAATTAGCTCATATCTTTAAATGGCCAACTAGTGGACTGACAGAATTGACCAAGGACCAACAAACTGAATTTTGGCGAGAGATTACTCGATTGCCAAATACGATATACTCTGGTCATTGTTCTAATGCCTCGGATATTGTCGATTACACTCTTCGGTATTTTCATAGAATTTTAGCATTTACTATCTTTGGGAGAGGAGCATGTGGGAAAGTGTCTTCGAAGGAGCTCTGTGTCCTTTATTGTCTCCACCGTGGTGAACAGTGTGACTTGACAAATTTCTTCCTTGGACATATGGTTCAAGTCTCCAAGAAGCATAAGGGTCAAATTCTCCTCGGTGGGTTAATTACACGCATTGCAGAAAGTATAGGAGCTTTTGATCGACATCAGACAAATCTCGAGCCCATTCCGGGACCATTGACCATTGACTATCAATATCTCTATGACATGAAGCTTCTGAGACTTGACAGACGAGGAGGGTATATTTTCAAGAGACACCCGAGAGATCCGATTCACCTGGCAGCAGAGGGTAATAATCAAGGGCATTCATCTAATGATCATTCCACTAGCAGTACCTCGGTTCCCATTTCTGCTTTCGCCAACCTTGAGTCTACTGTGGCAGAAATTCAACGAACTCAGACAGAAATGATGAGGCAGTTGTCAGCCTACTTCCAGTTCGTGAATTTCCATCCTCCACCACAGTGAGATCCACCCTACCGACTCCCGGGCCATCACGCACATATATAGGGGAGTATTTCTTTCACAGTTCTTTTAATTACATGTTGTTTTCATTCTTGCATATCGGTCTCACTTAATTACATTGAGGACAATGTGTGATTTTAAGTGTGGGGTGAAATTTGCAAATTGTGATTAGAGTTTATTGAATTGCTCAAGTGTGGGGTAATGTGGTTAAGTGGTGAAAGAATTGGGCATACGGCATTTTCTGTTGAGTTGTTGCTGAAATTTGGTTAACTTGTTCACAATATTTGTGTTCCCATATTTGAGCTCTTGACTATATAAACATATGAATCTGATTTCTGTACATGGATACTCTTTTTATTGAGTTTGATCGCTGAGCCTGAAATTTGTAAAATTTTTATGCATCTTTACACACTACACACGAGTTTTAGTAAAGGGAATTGATCGGGGAGATAAAAGCAATTATATATTTCATTGATATTGGAGGAAAGTTTATGATTTTTTTTTTCGAGAAAATAGAAAAAGAAAAAAAAATAAGGAAAGAAAAGGTTGATCCAGTGGCTATTGAATGCTAAAATCACCCAGTTTCGTTTCTAGCCTTTGTCACTCGAGTGATTAAGTCCGTTGGGGTGTTTTGACACCTAGTGCCTTAAAACCGACTGGTTTGAGAGTCATTGACCCAAAACTCGTTACAAGGGTGACATAGAAAGCTTGACTAGCGAAACATTGCACGGGTTGATAAATTTTGAATGAAAAAAAGAATAAAGATGAAATAAGATCGATGTTGTGTTCTTGCTTGACATATCCGAAATGTTCCCTTGCTAGAACTCATAAATCAAGCACGAATGGATGTATATGAAATTGAACTTGTTTGGGACTAGTGTGATGACTTGAGAGTAAAGATGTTCATATGTGGAAAAATAATGATTCTATGTGTTTATTGGTTTATGTGTAATGATTGTGGGGAGTCATAAATGTTGTGACTAGTTGCTGATTTGATGCACGGTGAGACAGATAGACGATTGTCATGAATTTTGTGGGTATATTCTCTGCAAACCCTCACGAGACAAAACTCGTCCACTAGGGGTAACTTAGGGGTTTAACGGCTTGTTGCACATGCTAAGTGCAATCGTGTTCCCTACGAAAGTGGTGTTATCTTTATTTTTGTTTTTGTTTTGTTTGGATTTACTCGAGGACGAGTAAAGGTTAAGTGTGGGGTGTTTGTTAGGTCTCATATTTTACATATTTTCATTATGATTTACCTCACATTTATCTTTATTTTATGCCTTGTTGTTAGTCTTTTTCTTTATTTTTAGCCTAATTTATATATTTTGATTTCTAAGTCGTTTCAATGCTTTTATAGGCATAAAAGCGATGATTTTGATGAGTTGAAGGAGTATTTATTACAAGAATAATGAAGGCTATCCAAGAGGATGTGAAGAAATGCATTTGAAAGGCCAAACGAGAATGTTTCGTTGAAGAAAAATGAAGAGGAAGATTTCTGCACAGGCAACTGCACAACTGTGCAGCTGCGAATTTTTGTGGGCCGATTTTATGACTTGGATGGGCATAATTTATGTATCTAAGACTCCTTTTTAGTTAAATAAAGTGGCAAAAACATTTATATAGGCTAGAGTGAGGTGGAAGATGAATAATTCATTCATTCTAGAGAAAAAAAGTAGATCTTGGAGAGAAAAGAAGACTTCTAGAGAGAGAAAGGAGATCTTGAAGAGTTCTTGGAGAAAAGCTTCATCTTCTCAAGTTGTATTCTTCAAATCCTCCATTGTTAAACATGAGTAACTTTATGTTTATGCAATTTATTTCTTGTTTTTCTTTAATTATGTATAGCTAAATTATTTTCTAGGGTTTAAGATGTAGTCTTGTGTATTGATTTGGATTATTGATGATTGATGGATGTGATTTCTTGTTTGGTTTATCTATTAATGAGTGTTTAATGCTTGTAATTGATTGATCACCAATTGCATGATTTAAGATAAATTAAGAAGTACCGGGAGGTGAATTAGTTTATTGGTTCGGATTTAATAGACATGTGTAAATTGCTTAATAGGTATATTGGTAATTTTGCATGAGACTAGTTAAACAATATTCATAGAACTTAATGGATTCATCTAAATTAGTTTTTGATCATGGGAGTGACGTTAATTAATTTAGGTGGGTACTCATGAAGATCTCGGGAGAGTATTCGTGTATTTAAGAAAATTGGGTCTTTAATTTAAACAAGAATGATAATCCATTGAAAGTCAATAATACATAGAAATACCTTGATGAAATCTTAATCCCTAGGCTTTTCGTTAATTGATTATTTGTTTTAATTATATTTGTGTTTATTATTTATAATTAATTCTGTTTTTATAAATTTCTGCTTTTAATTAGTTAAAATCTCAAATCTTTGATAATCGATAGTCTAAATAATAAGATAAACTTTGTTTGGTACTTGATAACCTTCCCTGTGGAGACGATCTTACTTTCACTATATTATTTGTTCGATTCCGTGTTGTTACGGACGGTTAGCAGTAATCGAGCAAAGTACGCGTAAGAAGAATCATGAATGTGTTTCTAGGCCTCCGAAACCCAAAACCGATCACGTAGCTATTGAAGTGGATGGATGATCTCGATAATGATTCAGGCACGCACGCTAGCAGGGATTTTCATGATACCTTTTGAGTTATTCTTCTTGTCCCTGGTTTTACCTACTACTGTATCATCTATTATGATCATCCATGTATGTTATACTAAATAAATCTATGCTTTATAGTGCTTGAATACTATCCATATCCAATCTCCAATATTCTTAATGTGTACCTAATTAATATGGGTAAAAATTACCCACGCCTAAAATTTAATCAAGGCCCACATGATAACATACTTTGTTGGCTCGAACAGGGGTGCATGTTTTATGTACTGAGATTTTTTTTTTTAATTTGAAGCCCATAAGATATAGGCCCGGATATAAGTATTACAAGTCCATAAATCCAAGCCCGGCCTAGTCAAAGAGGAGAAAAGTGGAACCAAGTCAAAGGTGTTCAACCCGAGTGTAAGGTCGAACACTTTGAATATGCAATTTTTTTTCAGTAATGAGCAACATAAAATTTTGCAATGGGACTTTAAATAAATTATATCATATGTTAAAAAAATTTGATGCATATTCCATATGAATTCCAGCACATGAGAAAATTTGAGGGGGAGAATGTTGGGTTGTTGGTGACATGTCTCATTTTACATGCTTTACTTACGTTGACACTTAAACTTTCAATTAAAAAACTTAATTGAAAAGATAAGAACACAAATTATAAATATGAAAATATATTCCCAACATTATGAGAGTTCACAAGAAACACGTAATTGGAATAGAAAAAGAATTGTGTTATATGAGGAGAAAGAAATTTTATTACTCCATATAACATCTCACAAAAATAAACAAATAAGAATTATGTTTATAATTTACCTATTCCTATTTGATTTTTTTTTAATTTAACAACAAATTAAAGAGTCATGGAATAACTATTTTTATTTACATATATCGATAAATTCACCTTTTCTATACTCTCTGGCATTTTAATAACAATAAAATCATTGACGAGCAAATGAGAAATTATTTTAAAAAATCTACAAAGATACATAAGAATTATCTTTACATGAATTTGGGTTATCTTTTTTCACATTATTGTACATGGTCCTTGAAGATTCACATAATCAATGAGATTTAAAAATAAATCAAACGAACATTAGATTGGATTACCTTAGGTACTTGACATTTTCACAGTTAAAAAAATTACATTTGAGTTCAAAGGGCAATGCTCTCAATCCCCATATCTGTCACATATAATATTATGATAGTCCTTGATAATTTCATATTTACTAAAGATATCACATAATATAATCCATATGAACTATTTGTGAAATCATAGACTAATATATAGATATTCTTTTATTAAATTAGATGTATCCAATACCATACTTCATATACACATATATACATATATATATATATAAGAAAAATATGTATAGAAGTAAATGAAAAGCCTCATAAATCTAAATAATGCAGTACTATATCAATACTCTTATATAAAGTATGAGTAGTTTTTAGCGTTCTACATTTTCAACATTTTTGTGAAGATTAAAACGATCTTATTCAAAATAGATAAGAAATACTATTTTACATGGCAATAAACAGTTTCTTATATTCCACCACAAGGTTTCCTAAATAACATATTCTGAAATGTTTATTTATGAATAGTAACATCTTAATCGAACTACAAGTGATATAAATGATTACTCAATAACTTCTACTATTATTCAACCTCAATTTCATAAACATTTTTCTACAAACTTTAGGAGACTGACATCTCAAAACACGCATGTTGTGTCCGTTATTTTGTCATGTACAAATGAATTGAATCATTAAATACTCATAGTTAAGTAGTAGATTAAATGGGCACTATCATTTATTTTAAAAAAATTTTAAAAAAGGGCAACATTGCAAGTTATTTGTAGTATTCATATATATGATATTTAGTAATTTCATAGTAACCTAATTACAAAAATTAGTGTTTATTAAAAGTAAATGTGCCAGATAATTTAACTCACTTATACTCTTTTAAAAATTATAGACCTATAGGGAAGTTCATTCACAAATCGAAAGCAACTAACGGCCCACGTGAATATACATATACGCGGGGGGGGGGGGGGGGGGGGGGGATCCCAAAACTTCTATATTCATGAAAACGATAGGATTGCCATAATCCAATTTATATGACAAAACTTCAACTTACAATTGAGTTAATGAGATGATAAAATAATTTATGAAAGCAGAAAAATGAACTTATAAATAAATTCAATAATTTAGCATTTAAATTTCAAAATCAATATTAATAAATATATATGAAGAAAATCAATTCAGAATGGAATGTGATTAGCTATTGAAAGGATTAAAAAGAGTAAATGGTAAATTAAGCATTTCTTTTTTTTTCCCCTCATTTGAATCTTTTTGTCACGCGACATGTAAGGCGGATGATATTAGCACTCCAGTAAATATTATAGGGGCTACAATCTTAATTTTTCTATTAAAATATGACATCAATACTCATAGACTCACAAACACTATAAACTTTAAAATTGAATTCCAAAATTATCTTTATGCAATCTAACAAGTTACTATCACATAATAGATATTATCTTCACTACTTTATTTCATATCAAATAATAAATGCATAAATTAAAAATTGAATAGTTCTACGATTTTTATATAAAAACCTAAAACGTAAGCCATGATGATTTTTTTTTTTAGCATAATCACAAAATAATATGCGTGTATACATATCATTTGCACTGCTTGTACGTACATGCATATAGGTATGTCTATTACAGTATTATGCATTTATAAACTAATTGTTGACGGAATTATTAAGACGGTGAAAAGTTTGAAAATATTATAAGAAGACAAATTTTATCTTCTAAAAGTCTTGAATAATAAACTTTTTACTAATGAATGGGTGTGCTTGTCAATTGTTTAGAGAGATAAATAAAAGTGGAACTCCTATAATAATATATGAAACTTCAATATCTATTCTTGATAGATCATTGATCTACAAAAGTTTTCAAGCATAATATGTCCTTTATATTTTTTCAATAATACAAACATAAAATAAAAGTTAAGTAATGTTACTGAATAAACTAAAACAAATAACAATATTAATTGATCAAACTAGATTTAGTATATATACTAGGATAGTGCATACTTTAGTATTATATTGAGTTGTGGATTACCATCAAGTAAATATTTTATTAACATAATAAAATGTATATATCACAATTTTTTATCTTATAACTATCAAGTTTTTTTATTTATATATATATATATATATATATATCTACGATGTACTGCTATATGATACAAAATTTAATTTTCATACTAAAAATGAGCAAAAAATGCACTTTGGACATGAAAGACAGGGGTACACACTCAATGACAATCATTATAGACTCAAACATATAATCTCATATAATAAATTCTTAAGCACTGTGAGTTCTTTCCACTAAAAAATGGGACCAAAGTAATTGGTCGACTTCTGAAACTTGCTTAAACCCCTTGAATTATGTAAAACCAACAAATATTTTATTATTTTAAAAATATGTATATATAAGATTGGAGGAGTTCTGTGTTACATAAATTTAAAAATTGAGTCAGATGGAAGAGGCAGTGTCAGATATGGTGGGGGCAACGCAGTTGGGGAGAGAAGGAAGGGAGGGCAAGTAGTGATGGTGTTGGATATGGTAGTTGCAGTGCAAGTGTGGAGTGATGAAGTTACATGTGGAGATTGATGGGCGGGGAACTAGGTCAGGGAAGAAGGCGGGTAGGGCAAAGCTAGTGAGACAAGGTGAGGTTGGGGTTATTATTTTTAACAAGTTTTACATAATTCAGGAAGGGTTATATCAATATGCAACTTTAAGAATTTAACTAACGGCTTTTGTAATGAAAGAATTCAATGTGCTCCAAAATTTCATCCCTTGATATTAGATGTGAAAGTCCTTTAAAGATTAGGACTAAAGGTACACAACTCCCTATCTTAAAGGAACAAAAATACAATTTTGCCTAAGAATTAAGTTAAATATATTCAGTAAACCACGTGCAACGCGCATGAATTTTACTAGTATTTATAAGAGTGAGGAAATAAAAAATATAGGCTATGTTTGGTTATGTTTTGGGATGACATTTTGGTGAGAATTATTGGTGAGAAATTTATGGGGACACATGTGTGTTTGATGAGATTGTGTTTGGTTTTATTTTGGGAGTTGGTTTTTGAGTGTGTTTTTTTTGTGAGATAATGTTTGGTTTTATTTTCAGAGGGAACAAAAGTTACTGTAGCAGTCAAATCATGAAACTTTTGTCTGTTAGAAAGGAGAGAGAAGAGAGAGAACATATAAAGAGGAGTGTAGGGACAAAATAGGTGTAAAAAGATGAAAAATTATTATTATGTTTTTTTTGGACCAAAAAAGTAGTGTATTTTTTATCAAATATTTTGTGAACCAAACATGATTGGTGAGAATTTTGGACCAAACATTGGACCAAACATGGTATGAAAACATAACCAAACATTGCCATAGCTTCCCATCGTTAATAATGTGAATTTTTTTTTATTTTTTTTTAAATAACAATGTGAGTATTATTTCCCTGCGCTTGCAATTTCTTCTCCTATAGCCTTCTGTTTATGTCAACCTTCCTGATCCTTCGATTTTTCGTCAGTCTATGGATTAAATTAACGTTCTCTATGGAAAATGGCAATACTATAAGCAAACAAATCAAATTTTCAAAACAATTCCTACTTTTTGGAGGATAATTAAGATGATACAAATAGAAGGTGAATTAATATTGAGCGCTAATTAACATTATATTATATTTATGAATTTGATTCAGATTATTAAAGAAAGTATTGACCAAAACTGTTAAGGTAACTTGTGTTTATCACCTCAATGATCGACGTAATTATGTATCATCTTCGTATTTTGGAAAATTACTATAACAAATGAATGTTTTATTATTATAAGGACATACTTGGTTAGTTAAAAATGGGACCGCAAAGTACGTGTGCTAAATATTTCAATTTAATAGTACGAATATTATTTGTCATGTCAGGATGCATAAAAAAGCAAACAAGTATTTTTTAATTATATGGATTCACGTGTATTATACGACTATAGTATGATTGTAAACTAACAAAGAGTGGACAAATAAAAAAAAAATTACCTGATAATATATGGCATTTAATGTGAGTGGAAATTGACTATTGAGTCGAGCCACTGAGCTCACAAGCCCAAGGCTTAATAGGTTGAAACCTAAAGATAAGTTGGGCTAGACCGCAAGCAAGCATTTTTGCCCAGACCTGCAAATAAGGATTCACCTCCCACTTTATGTGAGAGGTTTTGGGTTCGAATCCAGACTGTCACAAGTTGTGGTTCTCCTCTTTTTTATGAAGCTAGATAAAGTTTTTATGGCTCAAGATTATAACTATCAATCCGATTTTGTCGTGCTAGATATGTAGAATATCTCCCTTCCTCTTGAATTAAAAAAAAAAAAAAAAAAACACCAATGAAGCTACCATATTAAGCCGAGAAGAAGCCCCAAATCAGTAGATTGATTGGACCAAATCTCTCTTAATTAGACCTAGATAATTACATGATGTGTAATCTTTTATCATTAGCAGCTACCACCGTCTGCCGTTAGCGCTGCTGAGTGAAAAGTTGAAAACACCCCTCGCGACGAAGTGAAACTACCCCAAATGAATCGCAAGACGCCAATGACCTTGGAATCGAGTATCTCCATCAACGTTTCCAATATCCATTAACTAATTAATAAATTTTTTTATTTATTTTATAAGTCGTTTTATGTGAATATTTATTCATTATATTTCTAACAAATGAAACCAACGCTAGCTTTTCATATGATCATTAAACATTCATCATGCCAACACATGTTGGCTCAGTTGGTAACAGGCCGCTTCCCCTCAAAAAGTTGTGTGTTCGATTCCCTCTGCCGATGTGAGGGTTGTGTTGGTGGGTAATCTGTAAGTACATCTATAAGTGACTAATGATCCCGAAGGCATGCCCTTTCCATGATAGGTGACCAGAGCCGACCCTACCTAAACTTTTTACTACCAAAAAAAATAAAAAATTAAACATTCATCATTAATCACCCATATGTGGATGATTATGTTAGCAGCTAAATCACAATTCAAAAGCATCTCGATCCTGGGAAAATAATTATTGTTGGTGTATTTTTTTTTTTACTTTTTTTATTAGATTTTTGGCTAAAAGATTGGAGTCAAAATATTGTTGGTGTATAATGTTGTATATAGTTCGGCCCATTTATTGCCCGGGGCCTCGTTTATAATTATTACGTTGTGATTATCTTTGTATTTGTAATATTTAAATTAAAAAAATTATAAATACAAGATCATATACACTTTTCTCCCTAATAAGTAATATCCCAACATGTAATATGTTGAGGTTTCGGTTTTGTTAAGAGTCTCCACTTTCCGGATTTTGTCGTTTTCTCCTTTGATGTTGATTTAGCATCGTCTTAATATATCACCATGTCGTTTTAAGAAAATATTGAATCTCTACTTGTCACTTCATATATTCAAATATAAAGCTAGGCCAAAGCCAAACCGAAGGCAATAAAATCAAAATTTCAGCAATGTTTAGATGCATAGGTGCCGATGAATATGCCGATGCAACCTCAAACATATCAAATCGGAAGGCAACGAATGTACCGATGCCTCGGGCAAACTTGGGCAGTGTATACAATATTCATTTCTGGGATCACCCCCTACAATGTCTTGCGACTTGATTTCTTTTGAAGGATAGAGCTATCATCCTCAGTATTGTGAGTTGTAACCAAAAAAGAAAGAAAAAAGGTTTGGATGCAAATTGCAAATATGCAATGGTGCCCACAGCAAGAAAAGACAACAGAAGAATGAAATATAAAAGAGCTCCCAAGTTTAGAGACCATGTAATGTAGTACTTGCAAGTTGCAAGTTCCAATACGAGGACAAATAAAATATTACTTACATGGAGGAGTAATTAAAATATAAATTGTTCATCACTTAATATATATATATATATATATATATATATATATATATATAATATAATCAGGAACTCACCCACTGATTATGAAAAGAAAATAGCTCGGGCAAGCATAACCCGGTAAGTAGAAGAAAAAGGATTCTGAAAATTCCAGGAAACGCAGTAATATTCCCTTTGGCTGTGTTTGGATTGATGGATTTGAATTTGGCGAGAGATTTGAAATGAATGGATTTCAAACCCCTTGGATTTGAAATCCACACCATTAGAAATACCTTGTTTGGCTATATATGGTTTTATAAAAGGATTTCCAAATTCATGGACTTCAAATTCATTGTTTGGCTTTAAATCCT
This sequence comes from Buddleja alternifolia, assembly GCA_019426215.1. Taxonomy (NCBI): domain Eukaryota; kingdom Viridiplantae; phylum Streptophyta; class Magnoliopsida; order Lamiales; family Scrophulariaceae; genus Buddleja; species Buddleja alternifolia. The sequence continues at coordinate 48,425,895 of CM033391.1, forward strand.
ATAGCATTTGAAATTCCTCAATATTTTATTTAATTTTTACATTATACTACACACAATTACACATATTTTACACATTACACACTTTTTACACACACAACACACTTTTACACACACTGCACACATTTACACACACTGCACATTTCTTACACGCACAACACATTTTTTACACACACTGCACACCTTTTACACATATTTTACACACATTTACACACACTGCACGCTTCTTATATGCACAACACACTTTTTACACACACTGCATATTTTTTTCATATATTTCACACACACTACACACATTTACACATACTGCACACTTCTTACATGCACAACACACTTTTTACATACACTACACATTTTTTACACACACTGCACACTTTTTGCACATATTTTACATTCAATATACACATTTACACACACTGCACACTTCTTTTACGCACAACACAATTTTTATACTCACTGTATATTTTTTACATATATTTTACACACACTACATACATTTACACACACTGCACACTTCTTATACACACACTACATATTTTTTACATATATTTTACACACACTACACACATTTATAAACACTGCACACTTCTTATACACACACTACACACATTTACATATATGTTACACACACATTACACATTGTTTACACTCACTGCACACTTTTTGCACATATTTTACACACATTGCACACTTCTTATATGCACAACACATTTTGTACACACACTGCATATTTTTTACATATATTTTACGCACGCTACACATATTTACACACATTGGACACTTCTTACACGCACAACACACTTTCTACACACACATTACACATTTTTTACACATATTTTACACACGCTACACACAGTTACACACACTGCACACTTCTTATACACACAACACATTGCATATTTTTTACATACATTTTACACACACTACGCACTGCATATTTTTTACATACATTTTACACACACTACGCACTGCATATTTTTTACATACATTTTACACACACTACGCACTGCATATTTTTTACATACATTTTACACACACTACGCACATTTACACACACTGCACACTTCTTACATGCACAACACACTTTTTACACACATACTACATATTTTTTACACACACTGTACACTTTTCACACAAAACACTTCACACACACTACACACATTTACACACACTGCACACGTCTTATATGCACAACACACTTTTTACACACACTGTATATTTTTTACATACATTTTACACACACTACACATATTTATACACACTACACATTTCTTTCACGTATAACACACTTTTTACACACACACTACATATATTTTACATACACTGCACACTTTTTACACATATTTTACACACATTTACACAAACTGCACACTTCTTTACGCACAACACACTTTTTACACACACTACATATTTTTTACATATATTTTACACACAATACACACATTTACACACAGTGCACACTTCTTACACACACAACACACTTTTTACACACACTACATATTTTTTACACACACTACACATATTTTACACACATTACACTTCTTACACACACTACACTTCTTAAACGCACAACACATTTTTTACGTACAGTGCACATTTTTTACACACCCTGCACACTTTTTACGCACACAACACATTTTTTACACGCATTACACATTGTCAACGCAAGCTATCGTTACAAAAAGTAAAAAACGGATTCCAATTAAAAAAATTCGTAACAACTTGTTCATCTTTTCATAACTAATTTTAATATTGTTACACTAAGTTCATTTGTAACAACTAGGGCTGTAAACGAACCAAGCTCGAGCCGAGCCTGATGAAATTTTCAGGCTCGAGCTCGAGCTCGATTATACTTTTTTGAGCTCGAGCTCGAGCTCAAACTCGACGAGCCTCATTTTATAGGGCTCGAGTTCAAGCTCGAAGTAGATGAGCCGAGCTCGAGCTTGAAGTAAAAAATAATTTAATTTTTTTTTGGAAAATGAAATAAAATAAATTCTGCTTTTTAGCTTATAACAATAAATTTAATAATGTATAGTATACATTATTCACATATACAATAAGTATTATTAAGATAAATAATAATTAAATATCTAATATTCAATAAGTATTTATAAAATAGAGGAGAGTGTCGTGAAAACATGATTTCATTAAATTAGAAAAGTATATCATATCAACTAAAATATGTAATCTTATAATTGTTGTTGTTATTGTTTTGCACGATTTAAACAAAATAGAAAAAAAAAACTTAAATATTATTAAACTATGTTGTATATAAAATTGCAAGTATTATTTTTATGAAATACGAGTATTTTTAGACATATATTAAAAATTAATTAATAAAAAATAATAATAAAAGCTCACGAGCCTGCTCATGAGCATATGAACAACTATAAGTGAAGCTCGACTCGAGCTCGAAATAGCTCCAGCTCGAGTCGAGCTGAGCTCCAGTCGAGCCGGCTCACCATGCTCATGAGCCGGCTCGGCTCACCTTACACCCCTAGTAACAACTTCAGTTCCTTACAAGATATTTAGATTGTTTGAGCAATTTATTTATACCTTTGGCGGTAAAATGGGCGCCAAATTTTTCTATTTCCTTATCTTTTTCTTTTATTTTTCTAACTAATATCTCTTGGTGTATATGTGTTGCTTGCCTAGTTACTTAAATATGGAACGGATAAATTTTGGTATTTAATACGTACGAGTATTTTGTGAATTTTTATTGAAAGTTATGGTCAAATAATCGACTAAAAAATACAAAAATGGAAAATAAATGAATTAATACTTGTATGAGTAAAATACAAATAAAAATGAAATATTTGGGAGTAAAAATACGATTGATTTTTATATTATTTTGTAAGATATACAACTTGTACTTACTTTTATATTATGAAGGGAGTTTTCTTGCCAAATAATTAGTTGTAGCATTCCTACCTGATTATTACATAAATTTCATTATTGACATTGATCATTAGATTAATTTTTCATTATTATAGTTAATTAATCATTTGAGATTAGGATTAATGTAATGCTGGATCAAATAACAAGTATATTATATGATTATTGAAGTAATTTTAATTCTTCATACATGGGTACCTAGGCCCTAAACTCTATGCTCAAAACCCTAAACCCTAAACCCTAAATGCAAGATAGATAAATAGTTTTTGGAACTTTAGACATATTAAAAGATATTTAACATTGTTAATTGAATTAATTTTTGAATCTTGTGGTTTGGATGATATAGATATTCTAAACTTTAATTTGATATATATTATCCAATAACTTATAATGTACGTATAACACATATTTTGTCTCAACCTTTTAAATTTGAGATGAGTTAGACGAAAATAATAAATTAATTTAAATTTCATCTCGGAGATGGGATATAAAATTAATTTTTATATTAATTTTGAATAAAAATTATAGATGAAAAGGAAATTAGATTAAAATTTTTATTTCATAGTCATCTTAATTAGATTTAATTAACAATGACTAATATTCAAATCAAAAATAAAATGTGTGCAGTGTGTGTAAAAAGTATGCACGATGTGTTAAAGATATGTAGTGTGTGTAAAAAAATTGCAGTGTGTGTAAATAGTGTGTGTAAAAAGTGTGTAGTGTGTGTGAAAATGTGGCAGCGTGTGTAAAAAGTGTGCATTGTGTGTAAAATGTGTGCAGTGTGTGTAAAAAGTTTACAATGTGTGTAAAAAAATATGTTGTATGTGTAAAAAGTGTGTTGTGTGTGTAAAAAGTATGGAGTATGTGTGAAAATGTGGAGTGTGTGTAAAAAGTGTGCATTATGTGTAAAAAAATATGTAGTGTGTGTAAAAAGTTTGCAGTGTGTGCTAATAGTATGCATTGTGTGTAAAAAATGTGCAGTGTGTGAAAATGTGTGTAGTGTGTGTGAAAATGTGGGCAGTGTGTGTAAAAAGTGTGCATTGTATGTAAAAAATATGCAGTGTGTGTAAAAAGTGTGTAGTGTATGTGAAATTGTGTGCAGTGTGTGTAAAAAGCGTGCATTGTGTGTAAAATGTGTGCAGTGTGTGTAAAAAATATGCAGTGTGTGTAAAAAGTGTGTAGTGTGTTTGAAAATATGTGCAGTGTGTATAAAAAGAGTGTAGTGTGTGTGAATATGTGTGTAAAAAGTTCGATGTGTGTGCGTAAATGTGTGTAAAAAGTGTGTTGATTTTAATTGGAGTGGATTTCAAATGACAGGGTATGGGAGTTGATTTGAAATCCATTAGAAAGTGGGCTTCAAATCCACTCAGCCCTAAAGTGCATTTGAAATCCATTTATTTAGAATTGGGGTCAAACAGCAAAGAATGAATTTGAGCAGGGGATTTGAAATTCTCAAGTTCAAATCCATCAATCCAAACACAGTCTTAGAGAAATGTCCCAAATCGAAAAAGGACAAACAAATAGCAATAGTACACCAAAGAATATAAAGGATAAAAGAATTCGAGAGTTGTTTGAAAGCATCTAAAGGGTTGACTTATCCATCTATACTATTATTAGCTATATTGCACAGACACGGATACGTAGATAAGGACACTGTACGATACGGACACGGGACACGTCAATTCTTAAAAAATTAGGACACGGACACGGCTCGGACACGTCTGCCCATTATATATATATGAGTAATTGAACACCTATTAGACAATAATCAACAATTCAACAACTTATTAATAACAACCTATATATATATATATATATTCACTATTTGTATATGAGCAACCTATTTTTACACAAAATAACAACTTATTAGTGACAATGCTTCTGTAAACTATAAAACTTCATTTATATATAATTACATATATATATATATAAATACATTTATATTAAAAATATAAAACAAATGCAAAAAATCAGCCCGAAGTGTCCTGACCGTGTCCGTGCCGTGCCCGAGCCGTGTTCATGTCGTATCCTAGTTTTATTTAATTATTTTTAATTCTGGACACACCATTGCCGTGTCCAACACGTCCCGGTGCCGTGTCCGACACGTCCCGGTGCCGTGTCCGACACGTCCCGGTGCCGTGTCCGTGTCCGACGTGTATCGGACACTGCACGGGGTGATTTTTACGCGTGTCCGTGCATCATAGATTATTAGTAATGGATAATTTCGCTGCTACTTTTAAAGGATTGCTTAGTCACAATTTTTTTTTCTTATTTAATAAATTACATCTAACATCCTCTAGTTTCATTTAATGAAGTAGGATTGGACGAAAATTGTAAAATGATGTTCATGCCCCTAACAGAATTATCTTTTTTAAAAAAAGGAAAAATACACAATTTTTTTTTTAAAAAAGTTAAAATAGAAATGATATTTTTGCCCTTTCACCTCTAACTGACAGAAAATGGAAATCGAGAGATTGGAAACCGGGGAGTGGCGATTGGAAATTGGGGTCGTGGTGGTGGTTCGCGAAAGCGGTGGTGGGATACCGACAGCGGGGGTGGGAGTTCGTGGAGGCTTCGCAAAGGGGACGCAGGCGATGGCAGTTCATGAAGGGTTCACGAAGGTGATGCAGGCGGTGATGGGATGCGGACCACGATGGTGGTTCGCGAAGGATATCTACGGCGGTGGTTAACAAATGGAAGACTTTTGTTTTCTTTTTTCGGTTTATTCTTATTTATTTATTTTTAAGAATTACAAAAATAATTTATAATCTTTTTTTTTAAGATAATTTACATAGATCAAATAAAATGACTTAAATAATATCTTGGAAATACAAATACAAATTTTTAATATAACTCCAATTTTCATTTAAAAATGATTGAAATATTTTTAGATAGTATTGAAATTATAATTAAAATATTTTCACTATGTTTTTTTTAATTTATTTTATTTTTCCAGAGATATATATCAACTTTAATATAAGAAATATATTATTTTCTTTTTATTTACTATAAATAAGAATTTATATTCTAAATTATTTTAAATAAGTCCAAAATATTTTGCTTATATACCTTTGATTTGAAAAACATTAAAAATACACCCAAAGGGTACAGCCATCCCGGAAATTATGGTTTACATAATTAGCAGTAGTTTCGATAGTTCACAATTTTTTTTAAGGGCACCGTAGCGAAACTTACGGAAGGTGCTGGTTGTTGGACGGAATGAAAGTAGAGGATGTTAGATGTAATTTATTAAAGTATGAATTTTTTTTATAATTAAACAATACCTTGGAGATACCCAATATAATTATCCCTTGTTGATAAAACATCTAAAGGGTTTACAGACAAACAGTTAACATCGCAAAAGAAAAAATTCTATGTAAGATTGGCGTACACCCAAGGCTATTTTAAATTCATCACATGTATTTTGATGATATGGCACAATGATGGCTGTATAGTTCATAAAACTCAAGGAAGATAAATATAATAGTTATCCATGATAGAGTAATTGTCTTATCTTAATTTTTCCAAGTTCTCTCTTTTCCCATGTATTGAACTTCCGTCTCCTTAATTCACTCCCTATTTTTGCTCTTTTAATCAATTTTACTTTTATTTTAACTCTATCTCTTGTTCTTTTTCCACCCCTGTCCTGACTTAACTTTAGAAAATTTCTAACTAATTTTTATTCTCGATGCTACTTCAGAAAATCTCTAACTAATTTTTGTTTTCCTGCACATGCATCGAGTGTGTCATATCGTGATTAATGTTTACCTTCATTTAAAATCAACTAATTCAGTAAAAATTTTGCTTTTCCTACGTAATACAATTTGTGATCTACACCGTATTTTTCTAGCATCAAATGTAGCATTTGTAACAACAAAAATGATATGTCCTTGCAACGCAGTTACTTTTACTCATTTTCTATATAATTAACATAATGCATAAGTCACCTCAATTGTTAATTTTTATTTTTATTTTTTTATGTCAATGTCATACCGCTGCATGATTCACTTAGAAAATTTTCCATATATTCCCGTCAATATGGTCGTCTTAATATAATAATTTCCTTGATATTTGCGAATAATTTCTGTCGTGTAAATGTTTTGTCTTACATTCTAAGTTCTAACCATCCTCTGAATTACAAAGTCATACCAATCAACCCTCATTCTTTGACACACGACTGATGAATGTTCCTAGCTCACACCCTCAACAATATCCAATTGCAACGACGGTACTGGGTGGTGGTGCTGTGGAGATTTGCAGAAAGTAGATATATACTTTGTATATATATTGTAACTACAAATATATTTTAATATACTCTTTATCAATTTAAATATTTAGGTATTTAATGTGGACCGTTGATTTTATTACATTTGATCCAGTGGTTGTTAGATTAAGGACAAAATTATCCAAAAAGGTCAAAAAAAGGAATTAACACTCGCACAACACGTGAGTATGGCGCGTAGAGGGCTTAATTGTTTCTTTATTTTTCTAGGCTCATTTGTTTATATATTTTTTTCTCAAGGAATAAGTGCGTAATTTGATATTATATCAGAAGGGTAATGTGTATTTTTTTATTTTTTTTTGAATAAATGATGGGGGTTACCCAAGTACAAATGTCTTAGCCCGACAAAGGGTGATGTGTATTTAAACCGTATGTAAAGTGCCTATATTACCATCTTTGTTTGTTCATCAAAATAAATTTTTGCAGTACTAGTGGCATGAAATAAGCAAATGACATTTACGGTCAGTGAAGTTTTGCTTCTATATCTCTTTAGTCCTTACTCCTTAATGTTAATATTTTTTACCTTATCGTCCCCAAAATTTAATTGTGGTTCCGGTTTGGTTCCTCTTATCAAATCCAGTTACTTTCTTGTCCAAACACGTCTTGTATACTGCAAATGCTATTTTTTTTTCAGGATAAATTTGTCGATACATGGTTTTTTTTTTTTTTTTTTTTGCTTTTTTTGACTAAATGTTGATACATAGTTATTTGACTTTACTTTAGTTCCAAATTTATTTTAGCCCCTCGAAATAGACGGAAAAGATAGGTAGACTTTATGGTAAATTATATGCACATCAACAAAAGTCTAAATTACAGATTCACTCTAGTCCGGAAAATTAGATGCACCCCTGTATTACAAAAATTTACACGATAGAAAAAATTCTAATGAAATTGTCAAAAATTTTAAATCACTCTCAACTACATGTTAGTGTAAAGTGTCCGACTAGCCATTAAGTGGCGTTGCTAAACCTATAAACACTTGTAAACAATCTTATTTTTATATATCAATAATACTTGGCATTTTCTTTATCTATAATTCTACGTCTTAGTTGATAGATTCCCTTGAATCATTGCATGACTATGGGAATGGTCGCCCACATGAGGTGGCGATTATGGAACGTTCTCCAAGGCTGTGATCCTAAACTTAGTTTCAAGCCATAGAGACATGAGAAAATGGGAAATCATAGTCTCGTCAAGGCTTGCTCATGCAGACATTCTCGTAGAGAGAGTGCCTTGTTCTATGGGCATTGATCGAGGATCAGTATATGCATAGAAGGTCTGTACTTTGCGGTACATGACTAAACCCTGCAGGATTTCATGTTGGTTTCATGTCGAACTTGGAATTCTAAGAGTTACATAATTTGAGATCATCCGTGTGACCTGAGATGTTGTGGCTACAACTTATGCAACACATTACACTTTGACTTATTCCCGATTCAAATAGAATCACGAGACAGAATAATGTTGGGTGTAATCTTGTTGTATGACGAAACATACGACGTCAACAAGGATCCATCCATGGTAGGATACCAAGATATTTTCTATGTTGTTGTTAAACATAGATGACCAATTAAAAATCTCTGGACAGGGTATCAAAGTGATTAAGAAGGATAATTGATCCTAGCTTAGATAACGAAGGTCACTATCGTCACAACACAGTCATAGTTTATCTGCATTTATAGAGTTTCGATGAACCCAAACTCTAGACTTGGATCGAAAAAATGATAGAAAGAGTTGTCTCACGTGAAGATTGTAATATGGATAGGTCCATCACACAATCACTAGCATCTAGTTTTTCATGACGATGTTGCTAATAATCGAATCACGATCGATGAGAGTCTTGAAGTGACTTTGGTGATATATCTAAAACCTTGATTAATTATTTAAGTAATAATTAATCAAGCCTTAGGGAAGGATCTCGTTGCTAGCTTAATAGTGAACCTAAGGGGACACATAATACTTGAGTAAGATTCTCACTTATGAAAATTAATTCTTTAGTGAAATTAATTAAAATAAAAATTAATTAAAATAAAATTAATTAATTAGTTTAATAAATTTTATGGAGAAAAATATTAGGATAGTTCTAATTAATTAAATTTCCTAAGTGGAGTTAACTAATTAGATAAGAAATAATAAATTAATTATCTCAGGAAGATATATTAATTATTAGCTAAGTTCTAATTATTTAATTAAACCTTGGTGGAATAAATTAATAGTACGGAAGTCCAAATTAATTAATTACTTGTGTAGGAATTAATTGGATTTGGATTAGGAAAGGAAATAGAAGAAGGAAAGGATTTGACTGAGGAGTCCAATCCTAATACAGAAGTAAGGATGTGTGCGCCTTCTATAACTACAACAGTGGTGGACGCCTCCCTTAGTATTGCATCAAACTTTGTTTTGTTTTTCCTTCTCTCTTCTCTGTCTCAGTATTAGAGCCTATATATTTTTCTCCTACCTATTTCGCCATAAGCCAAAATTACTTTGATTAAGTAAGCACAAGAATCTAAGTAAGAGAATCTGAATATTCAAGGTGTGGATACTACGCTTAGAGGTACGACGTTTAGAGCATTGTGATTTATCCATAGAAAAATCAAGAGCAGAGAGGGTGATGGATTTGTTGAGGAAAAAAGGACAACGGTTGCTTATAGCTGATCCACCATCTATTCGCGTTCATCAGCTAGCCTGATTCGACCGATGTTATAGAATTATTACGAAATAATTCTGCTAAGATATAATGACTTGAAAACCCCCTATGGATGTTTAGAATTCGATGGTACCATGCAGCCTGTTCATCATGCTCCGTGTTTAAATATTTTTATTATGTGCTTTCGCTGCGTCGGCACAGTTGAGCGAGATACCTTAGCATTTTCACTAAAACCTATAAGAAAACAAGAAATAGAAAAGAAAAAATAGAAAAAAGTTTAATCAAAAGGAAAGTAATCTCCAAAGTCGTTGACCGCTACAAAGTTAGCCAATACCACCACCAAACACCTTAACATCGCAAAGCCTCCTTTCGCCTGCCATGACCCTGCTATTCGCATCAATTTGTTGCTAATGATCTGGATAAATCTCCTGTTAATCGATATAAGGTTGCAGGGGAGATGGGGTGGCGGTGGGAGAAGTGGAGGTAATGGTGGCCGGGAGCGTACTATCGGCCTCGTACTTCTAATCCATAGTTTTTAAATACTTTAAATAAAAATTATAAACTAGAGTGCTAACTGTCGGGAAAATTGTAATTTTCGTCCCATAAGTTATGTTTATTTCAATTTTGGTCTCATTGATTATGGATGTACCAAATTTAGTCCCATAAATCTCAAAAAATCTCAATGTTAATCTCACGTGAAATTTTCGTCAAAAAATCGACGGATTAAGCATGTGCCAGGCACGCTCCCGGTAGTAAACAGTGAAATTCATTCCAATTATCTGAGAACTTCCATCAAACACTCGGAACTTATTGAAATTCTTTAAATTGGAGCTCAAAATGATTTCAAATATTAAACCTAATAGAATTATCCATGATGAGAACAACCTTCACTCATTATCACCAATCAACTTAGTTACAAGTTCACAACGATTTCCTATGGAGAATAGACACTTTGAAATAATTATACAAACGTGACTATACTTCAACCACCAGTACTCAGCTCGTTCAACTCCTCAAAATGTACTGATAATTTGCTTAGTGTGTTATTTGTATCTCATTAGGCCGTCGAAAATAATTCTTGTGACTTGAGGTACAGAAAACTTCCCCTCGAGTTTTGAGTCAATAAATTCTTCCAATTCGCATGACTCAGCTGCCATTCTATGGAGCTTGAGAGCTTTCGCTTGCCAGAAAGTAGTTAGTGGCAGGGACGGAGCCGGGGGGGGGGTGCTGGAGGGTGCGGGCCCCCCCCCCCAATTTTGAAAAATCATTTTTTTACCTTACAAAATTTTTGATATTTGTATTTCCCCCCCCCCCCCTCAAAATCGAAAAATATCATGTTTTTTTCCTTTATTTTGAGTTCGCCCCCCCTCCAAACCCAAAATCTTGGCTATAATGAAAGAGATATAAGAGTATAAAGTATGTTAAAAGTTGTAATTGAACCTAGTTTCTTATTATATTTTTCTTCACAAATATAGTGTACCGTACCGCGGGGGGCTAGCCCCCCGCACCCCCTTTAACTCCTTCGACTATTTGCCAAAAAAAAATGTATATCTATATCACAACAATCTCGCCCCCCCTTATTCACATTCCTGGCTCCGTCCCTGGTTAGTGGATGATAACTTCATGTGATAACATCTTATTCAAGTCAATTTTATCTTTTAAATGATATTGTTGAGCTCCAATTTAAAGAATTTGAGTGGCCTCTAAGTGTTGGATGAAAGTTCGCAAAAAATTATGTTAAAAGTCACTGTTCACTAACAAAGGTGTGCCTTACACGTGCTTATTCCGTCAATTTTTGGATGGTAATTTCACGTGGGACTGACATTGAAATTTTTTAGAATATGAGACTAAACGTGATACACTCAATAATAATGGGACCAAAATTAAAATTGACCTAGCTTATGAGACGAAAACTGCAATTTTGCCGCTAACTCTCTGAACAATCAACTAGAAAGCACAAAATAAAAACAAGGAGAATTAGTTCCTCACAAATAAAACCTAGTTGATTATGAAAAAAAGAAAAACGATGTCACCATGTGAAAAAAAACTCTCAACCATCGTGGATATTGTAATAAATATGCCTCGCATGGAGGAGCAATTTGGTAAAATTAAGAATGGCAAAATTTTAAATTTAAACTCAGGACTTAGGAAAAATCAGATAGATTCACCCGACAATATGGGGTAAAAAAGTCAAAATAAGTGACTTTAGCACTTTAAAAAACAGTTGATTCTTAAAACCCCTTTCACTCGTGTCAAGTTGATCGAGGTACTGTAAACGAAGAAAAAAATAACAACATCCTATTCAAATTTATCTTAATTAATTAGTTAACAATGTTGGTTAATTGTATTCTGAAACACAAAAAAAAAAAAAAATCATTAACTTATTAAATTTTCAATCGACCCATGAAAAAAATTCAACAAAAGATACGCTATCTGTTTTTACGTCAAAGATATATGTGGATACAACTTCCTCTTCAATGCCCAGGAATAAACAATTGATTCGAATAAAGAGATGCAACCACCAAATAAAAGATGCAAAATAAGGAATTCAAGAAATTCCAAAAGTATTAAAAAATTATAACACCCCCCCCCCCCGTTTTTTTTATCAGTTTGACCCATTTTTGAGTCAAACTTATCAAAATGACCGGTTTTATGTGGAGTTTAGCAAAATGACTTGAAATGACGCCTTCAATTTTTCAATTTTTCAGTAATTAAATTGAAGGCGCCATTTCAAATGGCGCCTTCAATTTTTCATTTTTCCAGTATTTAAATTGAAAATTTATATATTTTTTTTATTTATTTTGAAGGCGCCATTTCAAATTGTTTTTTTAAAAAAATTAAATATCCCATTGTAGCAGTCAAGTTGACTGCTACAGTAATGAAGGCGTCATTTGAAATGGCGCCTTCATTTTTTTTATTTAATTTTTAATATTATTTTTAAAATTTGTTGAATTTATATGAGGATTTAGGTAAAAAAAACAATTTCTTTTTCCTTAGTTCGGACTCATTTTCTGTCATTTTCTCTACATTTTTAGATTTTGACATGAACACATAAATTGTAGATTGATTAACAAATTTTTTAACGGTGCAAGAATTGGCTTATTTTGATACCCAAGTGAAGAAATACATGTTAAAAAAGAGACATTAGAGTAGATTCTTTTGCAAAAAAAGTTTATTCCTCAGTTTGGGATGATTTTTCGACGTTTTCTGCACATTTTCGGGCTTTGACTTGAACATATAAATTGTAGATTGACTCACAAAGTTTCTAATGATGTGAGAATTAGTTTATTTCGATATTCGGGTGAAGAAATATGACATGTTAAAAAAGAGACATTCGAGCAATTTTTTGCAAAAAAAATATTTTTTCTCTCAGTTCAAGATGATTTTTTGACGTTTTCTTTACATTTTCATGCTTCGAATTGAACACATAAATTATAGATTGACTCATAAAGTTTCTAACGGTGTGCTGATTGATTGTGACGACAATTGAGTGAAGAAATATGACAAAGTAAGAAAAAAAATAGTAATAAATATAAACTACAAAACACTATCTATGTAGACAAGACGAACGTCCAAGACACACAAAATAAACGTTGAAGACATACAAAACGATGATATAAACTACAAACGAATGTCCAAGACATACAAAATAAGAAAAACTACATATGCGAGTTACAAACCCCTAAAAATGACCCTCCGTGCCACAAGTGCGTCTTTGACGCTGTCTCCTTGGTCGACCTTGTCGTCCCTCACCAACCGTATGATCAATTTGTGTTTGATCATCCTCATAACCAGTCAAATTCAAATCCATATTTTGTGGACTAGGTAAATTCATTGAACTCGACTCTCCACGCTATTGTATAGCTGTCATATACGAGTGAAATGCAACAAGTGATGCATGAAACTCCGGACGTGTTGATATCTGTCCAGGTAAGAGATCTACGCTCATATCCTCGGAATAAGACTGTGCAAATGTAGACATATAAGGAGTGGAAGGAGACTCCATGTGTGGTTGTGGTGGATCAGGCACATAACACCCAACCCCCTCATTGTCCATATTATGGAAGTTGCCATGTGATGCTGAAGCACCACTAGTGAATGTAGATGGACCCGATTGTTCAAACGTTGACCTAAATGAAGTGGGATAAGGCCCTTCAAATGGAGGAACGTCATGTGGTGGATCTTCTCGTTGTTGGGCATCTCTGTGTTGTCGCCTATTGTCTTCGTGTACAACTTGACGAGCTATGGTCGTGTAACGATGCCTAAATGCCATCAATGAATCAAAGGTTTCATCTTCTTCAGGCATCGAGTCCGCACGAGCCACAATTTGTGCCATTTGCTCCGCCTATAAATCATGTAAAATTATAAAATTTAATTTTTTATTACAAACAAAATTAAAAGTTTTAAGAAATCAAAATTTAATTTGATTTACATACCAAATGTGACTGCAAAGGTGCATCTCCATATTGATACCCCGTCTCCACATTCACGCCACCACGCCCTATGAATCGACGTGTAATTGCATTATACCAATTTTTATATCCAACAATGGTAGCGGGTGCACCCTCACTGATCAATGGTCCATGCATAATTTTGGAGCGTCTGTTTGTCCATAAGCTTACATATATATTATGGTGCATGCTCCAATTCTTACCAACATAACCTGTGCGACTTTCATTGTGCAATGTATCCTGATCCCGTATTGGATTTGGAGGAATATCCTATTGTATTCCAAATTGGCGCAGAACACGCTCAGAGCGATGCATTTCCACAATGTCATAAAAGATTAATGGACAATGTGATCTCCAATGTGCATATCCGTCTTCTGGTTGCAACCATGTAAGCTCGTCTGGATCATAAGGCTGCCAGATAAACTGCTTTTAGGAAAACAAATATTATGAACAATATATCAATTATCAACAACTATGTAAGAATATAAAAATAACATCATCAGTTTTCTTACATCAGTCCATGACATTTTATCCAAAATATCTCTAATAACTCGTAGTTCCCTATGCGTCGTATGCATGTGACTGAGATGTTTTGACCACCTATATTTGATAGTTTATATCATTAGTGAACATATACATTGATTATTAATACAATAAAAAACTATATAAAATATTTTACCGTGCACCATACGGGTACGTTGGAAGTGGCTCATTTTCATCAAGGCGCATCGGCACCCATCGATCCTTTTCAGCTAACTGGACAGGCATTAATCTCGGTAACCGTGACCATGCCCAAATCTGTGAGATAATATAATTAATACAACTTTAAATATGAAAGATGATTTCAATTAAGTATATACAAATTTAATTTTTACCTGCAAAAGTTGTATACCGCCACAAATATTTTTTGCATAATCTTTTGATGAATTGCACAATCCACGATATAGACACGCTAACACAGCACTACCCCAACTAAAGTACCGAACTCGACCAATGTCACACATATGATGGAGAAATAACAAATTCACAGAGTTGCCCCAGGTATCCGGGCACATGACTCCCCCTAGGAGATATAGTGCACATGCGCGAGCATATTGCACTACGCTTTCATCAGTTGTTCGATCAGTGATGTTCATATTTCCAACATATGTATCCAGGGCACTAAGTTTCAGTCGCCCGCCCTTGAACGCAGACTGATCTGGACGAAATCCTAGTAAGTTCTCACAGAAATTTTGTCGTGCAACAGGACTCATGCTAAAATCTGTGCCTGTTAAAAACTGAAATTGTAAGCTTTACCAAGCACCCCTTTTATTCCACCACCACTACTACAGCTACGGATCTTCTATTTGGTACTCTCTCTCTCTCTTTTACTCGCTCTCTCTCTCTTTCTCTCTCTCTCTCTCTCTTCATGCATGTGTTAATTAGTGTTCAATATTGCCTAGAAAATTGCTAATGATCAACATTTTTCAAAACCCTAAAAATAAAATTGAAAAGATTATAGTTTTTAATTTATCTTGAGTTGGGGCTGGTTTATATATAATTTCTTTTACATTTTAGGAAAAGAGTGAAACTTAAAAAAGAATACATATATATATATATATATATATATATGTATATATAGTGAAGAGATCTTGTGTAAGTAAATGAAAATTTGGAAGAACAATGTTGAAACTTTCCCTTTGTTGTGTTTCAGTTCAGTTGCAGTTTTGTTGTTAGTTCTCAGTTTCAATATATATTGATATATAATATATTATATCCAGACTTGTAAGCTAGACAAAGCTAAAAAAATTCGAAACTTTCGAGCCTTGAACAGTAGACTTGCAGAGTGAAGAAAAAAAATAAAAAATTTCAAGTGTTTAACTGTAGACTTGCAGAGTGAAAATACCTAGCACTGAGGAAGAAGAAAATCAAGACTTCCGGCGAAAATTAAACAAAGTCCGGTGGAAACCAAAAGCTACAATTGAAGGCTGAAGTAGAAATTCTGATTTTCACTTATCATGGGTCAATTGTAACATTCATGATAATATGCAATGTGGTCTTTTGTACATTCATAATAATATGCAATTAACTTAAAATAAAAGAAAAAAATTCAGTTAATGAAAATTTAAGTGTGATATTTACTCTTGATGAATGAGATGACAAAATATGAATTGCCTTTTTCGTCGTGATGTAAAATTTTCTGTAAATTAATATAAATAATCAGTGTAATAAAATCTAAGCTGACTAAAATTAAAATTTCAAAAATAAGTTTCTTACAAAAAAAATTCGAAATTTGTTATACTGAATTGGTTGATGAAGATTGATATATATATATATATATAGTGAAAATATGAAATGAATACTCTCAATGACCCCTACCATCAACCTGCAGCTACATGCATGCCTACACCAACCTAACTTACCCTAAGACTGCAAATTTATGGAAGATACTACACGCAAAATGCAAAATCCATGCAAGATGAAAAGTACGCTGCAGAAGCACTATTCATCACTGTAGCAGTCATCTTTTGTTGACTGCTACAGTGACATATTTTTTGAAAAAAAATTTTATTAATTGAAGGCGCCATTTTCAGGTCATTTTACTAAACTCCACATCAAATCGGTCATTTTGATAAGTTTGACCCAAAAATGGGTCAAACTGATCTATTTTTATTTGTACTTATACATTCCTAATAAATTTTAATTATTTTTTAGAATTACATTTCACATTATTTTTCTCACTTCATTTTTATCACTGTTCTCTCTCCTCTTCTAATATCATCTTTCTTTAACTCTTCTCTCTCATCTTCAATTATTTAATCATTAATTTTCAATCATTACACGCATTACCAATCATCAATTCCAACAATTTTTAAAAACACATTACCAATCATCAATTCCAACAATTTTTAAAAACACAACCGAACATACCTATTTTTTTACTTTTCTCAAAAAATATTTCTCCCATGTATTTTTTTTAAATGATGGTTGAAAATAAATTAGAAACACATCCGAACATAGCTTGAAAATTCTAGGCAATGTGCTAATATTCACTTAAGTGAAAGTCCCAAATAGAAAGGACAAACAAAGAACAATATACACCAAACAATATAATATATATAGAAGATTAAAAAGTAGGAGAAGCAAATTCTCTTTCATCAAAAATAATTTATTCTTAAGGAGCATTTATTCCATTTAATTTTTCTTACGTGAGAAACAATTTATGTTTCTTTTTTTTTTTTTTTGTGTTTATTACTTGGAATTTGGAAATCAAAAAGTTGTCTGAACTTCTTACATACAATTTTACCTTCACTGAGAATCAACTAACAAATTTAGTTTTCTTACATAGTTTTTTTCTTTTTTTTTCAAGGGAAAGCGGCATTTCATTTCATCCAATAAAAAGTTTACAACGTCAAGAATAATACAACTGAGACTGTGTCTAACGATGTAGTAAAGAACAATTGAAGCACCAAATATTGAGATTCTTCAAGATAATAAATTTTAAGAATTAAAAAACTAGCTCAAGAAAATTCTTGTGCAACTCATATTTAAGGAGAAACGAAACTCTCATTTGAGAGAGAAAACAAACTTTCATACCAGAGATAAAATAAAATATTAAATAAAATATTTAAAATGCTATATAAAAACTTATGTATCACCCGTCTTCATCTCGTCAGATTTGTCATTGTCTTGTTAAATTCATATTCATCTCGTCAAATTTGAAGATGTGATGTATAACTTGAAGAAGGGTGCTCCAACCCAACCCACCGACGATGGTGGTGGTAATAGTGGTGAAGTAGACGACTGCTTCACCAAGCCATCACCGACGGAGGAAAATAGAAAAAAAAAGATGGTTAGAGTTCAGAGAGAGATGCAATTAGAAAAAATAGTTTTCTTACATAGTTTTCAATTGTAATTCTTTTTAGCATCAAATTATAGCATTTTCAGATTTTGATTACATGACATATCCAATCTTAAAAAAAAAAAAAAAAGGTCTTAGATTCTTTTGGTCAAAATCACATTTATTTAGTACCCTTAAAAATATATTTCCCAAAACAGTGCTACAATAAATATTTTTAAAACATCTTAGGTTTCCCCTGTAACTGAATTTGGTTCTATAGAAAATCAAAATTTTCAATATTCATGATTAATTAGATAATTCGCTCAATAATTAAAAAATATTTATCCGTCAATATCTCAGCATTAGATGTCAAAATAATCGCATATCGTTGTTTGAAATTATACAAGATGTGAAATAATATCTACTTATGATTTTAATTTGATAAGTCCACATTTTGCTATAAAATATGAACTCAACTATACAAATTTCTTTCCAAAAAATTATTTTTCTTACGAAGAAAACACATCACATAAAAATTATCAATACGGTCATTTTTCTCTAGAAGAACTCATTCAAATACATATTTAACATTATCTCTCTACGGTCTCAAGAAATAATTTCCTATCCAATCAGGGCGAGCTAGTGCTTTTAAATCTCATGCACGTACGTTTTGCATATATAGTATCTATATATATATTCCCGTCAATACGGTCGTCTTAATATAATAATTTCCTTTTCTCTCAAAAAATAATAATAATAATAATAATTTCCTTGATATTTGCGAATAATTTCTGTCGTGTAAATGTTTTTTCTTACATTCAAAGTTCTAACCACCACCTTATCTCATCATCATCTTAAAGATAAAAATAAAAATAAAAAGTTCTAACCACCTTATGACTTACAAGTCATACCAGTCAACCCTCAATCTTTCGTACTCGTCTGTTGAATATTACTTATTAAAATTCAAACACGCTAATTCTTGATCATCACTTTTCCTAATCCAATGAACTAGAGGGTATCATCACTTTTCCCAAATGAATAAGAGGGTATCATCGTTTTCCAAATATATATATATATATATATACATACAAACAATTATTGATCATCATTTCTTACTTCTTATCACTTTACTTTCTCTTTTCCTCACACTTGTGCAATATTTTCATCTGAAAACACAAACACTAATCATTAGATTTTCAATGTCGGAAACGCACAGCGCACACGTCCAAAGGCAACTTGAGGCACCTATGCCATGGATAGGCATCTATATAGCTGCAGCATCTCTACTCTGCACACTTGCTATGGCTGCTGATGCCTTCAATGGCTTCCGAACCAAGAAATTTTGGTTCCCCTCTAAGTTTTTCTCACTCAACGCTGCTTCCCTGACGTTTTTAGCAATCGCGATGAAGCTACCAATTGATCTTACTACTCAGATGTGTGATGTCACTGATCGTCTCGCAAAGTTAAGCAGCATCGTCTTTCTCTCAACTTCCATGTTAAATTTCATGACATCTTTAGGGTCCATGACCAATAAGGACATTCTTATGAACGTCGTCGCTTTAGGTGTTCTCGTGATCACAGTCACTGCAAACGTAAGCATCCAGGTTTTCCAATTGCATGTTTATCTTCATTCCAGACTGGTTTTTTATGAAGAAATCTTGGCTATATGTTGTATGCTCCTTTTGCTTGTTATGTTCTGTTCGTCGGCTCTGATGATCTCGTCCGCTAAGCGGTATATGGAAACGAAATACAAAGAACTGCATAAAGATCATATAGAGAGGAGTAAAGTTGTAACTAGTGATGAACTGAGGGTATTAGTTGAAAAATATTGGGTGATGGCGGAAACTAGTAGCCCTCAGTTCATCATAGCCCGTTCCATGACGTGCACTGCGTCAGGTGTCGTGGGGCTGCTGAATGCCATCATTTTGGCGGAAGCTCAGATTCGGATGGCTACAGAGTACATGATACTCTATCGGTCAGATTCCAATTACGGGTGGTCAACAAAATGGATTTTGGTCACTCAGTCTATTGGAGTAATAGTGGGTTCCATTGCCCCGGTTTCCAGATGGTTCATTGCCATAAGCAGCTCGAGCAAACGCATCGGAAGTGTGTTCACAGTCGAGGCATATTGGACTCAGAAGATGGTGGAGTGGAGACGAAGCTCGTTTTGTTTCAATATTCGACATCTCAAGAGCAGAAAAGTTGTTCATCATTTAAAAGGACTAATTCTTCAACTCTTTATTTTGGCTCAGTTTCTAATTGTTCTTGCTAGCAAACTAGTCCTTCTAGTCTCTGTGTGTATAGCAAGTCCAACCGTCTTGTGCTTTGACTATGTTGGACGGTCGAAGATGAAGAGGAGTATCTCCGACATTGGCTCCACTGACAATCACAGAGTCGTCTCAAAAGCAATTACGATTAATTCGAAGGCGGACATTTCACATTATATTATGTTGCTTGACGGGGAGGTGGAGCTTCCAACGGGAACTCTAAGGAATATCTGCAAAGACGTAGATGAAGTCATACAAAGAGGTAATACCGAGAAACCAAAAGACTTGTTAAAACTTCTACATAAATCTACCAACTTTAGCGGGGTGAAAGAATTTGACAATCATCAAGTTCCTAGTCTACACTCTCACGACCTTCCTAACTGCTGGTCTTTACCCATCGTCACACTAACAAGTATCGCACTTGCACTTCCCAATGTCGAGAAGCAAAAATCAGACAGCCTAATGAAGAGTGTAGCCGAAGGGCTCTGCTATGTGAAGCTTGTAGATAAATATCTCGACAACAAAGGCGGTTTAGCAAACATCAGAAGTGCAGCAGACGTCGTTTGGCTAGACGTTGAAATGTCCCAGAAGTGGCAAGGTAATGATCTTCTTGAAATATCTCTCAAAGGGAAAAGCTCCATGGAGATACTACAAGGGCTTGGGGATAAAGCTGAGGCGACAGTTTTGGAGTTCACGAGAGATGCTAGGGATTGCCTCATGAAAAATCCTCTCAATTGGCCCGCGAATGTTATTGCTGCCAACTCAATGTATAGAATCAGCAGAACAATCTTGCCAATGGCCCCCCATGAAGAAAGCAATAAAACGGGTGAGGAATTGTTTGAGCAATTATCGATCATGATTGCGGATATACTGGCAGCTTGCCTTACCAATTTAGCTCGTGTCATACCCGTAAAGTGTCACCGAATTGCCATTGAGAAAAGGGAGAAAAGTGTGCGTCGAGCAGCTCTTCTCCTGGGCGAGATTGAAGAAATTCTCGAACTTCTCCAGCAACTTGAGTTGCCAAAACTCTTGAATCCTGATCAAGCAGCTTATATTGAAGAGTGGCGAGCCGTAATCAAGCAAAACATATACAAGAACAATCATGAATCTATTTCTACGCCTCCTGAACCCAAAAACGATCACGTAGCTATTGAAGTTGAGGAATGATCTCGATAACGATCAAGGCACACCAGTATGACTTTTCATGGTTTTACTTACCTAGTACTGTATCATCTAATATAATCATCCACCCGTTCGTCGTAAACTAATAAATCTATGGTTTAGAGTGCTTGAATGTTATCCATATCCAATCTTCTTAATGTGCACAATCAAATATGACTTTTTCAGCTAAACTTGCTTGTTCAAAAAATAATAATTCGCGCGAAAATGTGGCTTAAGTAGTTGAAACTCTAACAAGTGTGAGCAACACCTGATTCATCTGCGATAATTGATCCAACAATTGTTTGATTATCTGCACACACAAAAAAATAAAAAATAAATGCAAACAAATCATATCATCACCAACATT
Organism: Buddleja alternifolia; assembly: GCA_019426215.1. Classification (NCBI taxonomy): domain Eukaryota; kingdom Viridiplantae; phylum Streptophyta; class Magnoliopsida; order Lamiales; family Scrophulariaceae; genus Buddleja; species Buddleja alternifolia. The sequence goes on from CM033391.1 coordinate 48,447,782, forward strand.
ATACCGAAATCAACAACTGATCAAACTTAACCTACCTCATCTCTCTCTTTGATGATGCCAATAAGCCGATTCCTCCGCCGTTCTCCCGCAGCCGGAAATACAGAAACACTACCGCCGCCGCCGCCGCTGCTGAGTGAAAAGTCAAAAACACCCCTCGCGATGATGCGAAACTACTACAGAGGAAGCGCACGACTAACGGCCTTGGAATTGAGCATCTCCATCCACGGCGGCGCGTCTGCTTCCGACCTCGAACAGAGCGGCGGAGAATGCGCAGCTACGATCGAATCCGACGGAGAGAATGTGGACGGTGAATCTGACATTGTGAATGAATCTGAAACTGAATTTTCTGTTGGTGATGTGATTGACGGGTTATCCGCGTGAATTTGAGGTGATTTTGAGAAAACATGGGGATGTTGGTGGTTGATGGGAGAGAAAATGATTGGGGGATTGTTATTGATGTGTTCTTTATCGGTTCTGATGGCGACCACTAAGCCTACGGGTGAGTTAAGTGGTGGCGCCGCCGGTTTTCCTTCGTCGTCCGCCGCGGCTGCATCCATTTCCACCACCATTTCGCGAAATAATGGGAGTGTATCTAAGTTTTTTATTATATATTATAGACAAAAGGGGAAAATTATTATATGTATCTAAGTTTTTTATTATATATTATAGACAAAAGGGGAAAATTATTATCTTGGCCTTATTTGCATGGATATGATTAGGACTGTGAATGAGCTCAAACCGACTCGAAGTTCGGCTTGATAATTTTTAAATTGAGCTTTATACAAGCCGAGCCCAAGTCGAGCTAGAGCCCAAGGATAAAGCTTGAATTTGAATTCAAGCCGAGCGTGAGCGAGAGTAGGCTCGGCTTGAATTGGGCTCGGACTCGTAAAAAAAATATATACATATATATATATATATATGTTTTATACATTATATACAAAAATGAGCATAATACTTTTTTTTTATAAATAATTCAAGATTGCATAAAAAATATCAAAATTTAAAATTAAGAATAGAATCCTTAAAATCAGTCAACATTCAATTCTAAAATTTCCTAATATAAAACACTATACTCAAGAAATTAAAAAAGTAAAAAATTATCAATTTAAACGTACCAGACCGCATCCACTACAAATATATGACAATTCCCATAAATTAACATTGAGGGCTGCTAATTTTTGTTTTCAAAAATTGTTCATTTATTTCTTCTCATGACTCACGACAAAAGCAATATTTTTTTGTAAGTAACTCTATTATATATTTAGTTATAATATTTTTCAATCTTAAATAATGCATGGAGCATATATTTTAATGAAATGAGATCTTTCAATGTACATTTTAGTTATGATTTGTCATTAGAACATAAATGATGTTATTTTTGTATGTTTTTAAGATTGTTATTTTTTTAATTTATATATTAGATTACTTTATTACTTAAAGTTTTTCAAAAGAGAACAATTCGGGCCGGCTCGGCCTCGGCTCGAAGCTCATACTAATTTTCAAGTCGAGCCCGAGCTTTGAAATAAAAAGCTCGTGCAAATTCAAGCCTTGGTGATAAAAGCTCGCATAATATCAAGCCGAGCGTGAGCGTGACCAGGTTCGGCTCGCTCGGCTTGATTGACAGGCCTAGATGTGATTAATACAAATATTTTTTTAATTTTTAAAAAATAAAATAAGTGATGTTTATTAGATCTACAAGGTGTACAAGTAGAATTCAAGATTCAGTGTATATAAGTATTTTCTGACAAAAGGGATATCCTGATGAATTTGTATCCACAGGTTTTTTAATCATGTGTCGCGACAATGTAAGACTGCAAAGAAGAAGATAAAAGTAAGAACAAGATAGTCCGGAAGTGAAATTAGGACCTCCCTAGAAACCGATGCTAATAGGACCAATACTAGATCAACAAATTTTGGATACCTAATTTTTTTAAACAAGGTTTATATTATATTTTTTCCAAATTAAATGGTGAAGGGCTTGGTGGATTTATCTTTGGGCTTGATCTAATATAATTGGGCTTGAATATAGTAATTGTGGGCCTAATTTGTCTGTGTACTGAGAAAGCTTGCAACTACCCATTAGAATGTTGTGTGATTGACTTTTAGGGTGTCTTTATTTTTAAAATGCTAATCGCGTGGACACATTCGACTTGTGATTAATCAATCAAAAACTGTATTTGGATTCTTTAATGTTATAATTTTATATGAGATATAGGAATTTATAAGTAGGAATAATTACATTGGGACTCCTGAAGTATTGTCTAATTACAAAAAATACCCTTTAATTTAATAAATTATGTCTAATCTGTAGTTTCATTTAATGATGTAACATTGTATGGAAAACATAAATTGGCCGAAATGCCCCTAATAGAATTATTTTTAAAAAAAAAACAATTTTTATTTAAAAGCTAAAAAATAAATGACTTTTGTGTCTCTTTAACTATTTTGCTTCACCCAGATTATTGCCGGCCCAAGCCACGAAATGAGACTAGCCATAAAAAGTTCGATTAAAGTGGCCTGGGCCCGGCCCAAGACTAGACGGCATTTGACCCGACCCAGGACCAAAAATGCTTATAAATTTTTTGCTGCAACTTTAAACAAAAACTAAGGTTGGTCAAGTGTGTAAAGATCCATTAACCACTTGAGGCCAGTGTCCGAACCCCCTAGCCCTCATTTAATTTAATTTTGTAAATTCAAAAATTTATAAACTTACATTTACACATTTATACTTTACAAAACATTACAAATAAAACAAAAAGGTATACCTGTCTGAGAAAATACGGTTTCCAGTCTCAAAAAAAATTCCCGCCAAAATAGGGGTATTTTCGGTAGTTCATAAAATTTTCTAATGGCACCATACAGAAATTCTAACGGAAGGTGATAAATGTTGGACAAAATGAAACTACAGGTGTTAAATGTAATTTATTAAACTATACGATGTTTTTTTTTAGTTATGCAATACTTCAGAGGTACCCAATATAATTATCTTTTATAAGTAATTAGAAATGAATTGGAGAGAGAAGGTGAGAATAGAGTGAAAAAAAAAAGAAAGAGAAAAGAAAAAAAAAATTGACATGCAAATTTTTTGATGGTAGTTGTCGTCACAATAAATTTACCATCCAATCCACAATTTCACGCTAAAATATTATTCATTTTGAATTTTTAAAAGAACACCAATAGTCATTTGAGGGTACGATGTCAATACGGCTAATGTGACAATGCCACTTATGAAGTTTACAGTTAAGGAAAATAATATATATATATATATATATGTATATATATACACATATATATATGACACACTTTTTATGAAAATATTCCAAATTCCGATTCGGCATTTTGTTGTTACAAGAAATTCAAATGCTTTTATCCAATTTATTTAAAGGGGTAACCATAACACGTTAAGTCAACAGCCTGTTTTTTATTATTTAAACCAATTGAACTATAGGTTCTACTAAAGAAGAAATAAATTAATTATTAAGTTCCCTATCAAAAGGATATCAAAACTTTAATCTTCTTAATGCCGAAGATTAAGATTTGTCGTGGCACAAATGACCGTCTACGCATCTAAATTTTGATATACGGCTATGATATTCTCAAAATTCGGCTATAGATTGTCAAACTTGGAAGAACCAAGATTGTGCTCATTTTTTTTAAACCAAGATTGTGACCATTATGAACTAATCAAGTAACAAAAAGATGCTGAAACTAAAATTAAGTATAAAAATATTAAATGTAAAATCAAGCACACAATAAGATAGAATTTACATAATTCAATGCATGATGTCAGAAACTTTTTGTCTTGATAGGGCTCAATCGATCTCAAGTGTAATTCACAACATGATCAATCACATGATACATGCAATTCACTCACTTTGTTAATTACATTTCAAAATGACCGAGCCCCGTTCGAGACAAAATGTAAAAGAAATACAACGTGAATTAGGTAATAACTTTTTATACAACATGCATATGTAAAGGGAATTACGAGGAGGTCAAAATTTTGCAACAGCGTAATTCGGACTGTAAACACACGATCGACTTGCATAAATCATCATCACCAAATCAATTTCCAAAAGATCTACACTAATCAAATATATATATATATATATATATATATATATATATATAGGGTCAAGATCTAATATATACCCTCTATTAGATAAGATATAAGACCCAATATACACCATTGGATACATTAAATCCTTTCAAAAAATAATCAAGAAACAGGCGGGATATTAGGCTTCAAATCAGAGGGTACAATAGTCAATGGCATCTTTATACAGCATCAAACTACCAAAAATAACGGCACAAAATCTTTTCTAAAATCTCTCCATTTGAAACTACCAAAATCTCCCCTACAATCTCTCGATTTGTTGCCAAAATTAAATCACCGAAAATTATGAAATATCAATCTGAAATTTTGGTTTCACTAGAATCAGTTTTGATTGAATTAAAATTCTGAAATTTCTAGAAAATCGAGATTGAAAAAACCAAAATCTGAAATATTGAATTTCTGGAATTTGTGTTAACTTGTCGACTTCAATGATCTTCCGAGAAAGGCGGCGAGACGCGCCGCTGTGGGAGGTGCGACGAGCGGCGATGTTCGCTGATATGGGATGGCGGTGATGTCGCTGCTCGAGTTACTGGGGAAGACGAACGAAAAATAGCCATGAAGATGACAGATTTTCGCAAACTGAAAAGTCGATCGCGAAATATCAATCTTCCTTATTGTATATTTGTTTATTAGCTATTGTATAATGTATGAATTAGCTATTGTATAATGTTTATTAGCTATTGTATTCACTGTATAATGGGATATATGATTCTGTATATTGGCTTATATGTTACTGTATATTGTGTTATAAGATACTGTATAATGGTTTATAAGATTGTAATTGTATGATGTATAAACACACACTATATAATGGGTTGTAAGATACTGTATAATGTGTTATAACATACTGTATAGTTGTTTATAAGATACTATATAATAGTTTGAAATCACTAATTGTATGTCACTCATCACACACTGTATATCACCGTTGTATTTGCTGTATAATGGTTTATAAGCTACTGTACAATGGTTTATAAGCTACTGTATGATGGTTTAAAAAATCACTAGTTGTGATGTCACTAAATACCACATTGTATATCACCACTCATGTACTGTATTTTGCTTTAAAAAAATAATAAAAAAATATATATTTTAAACTTCCGAAAGGCAAAAACTGTTTTTGGAATTTGGCCCCAAGCTCTACTTCAATCTTGAAGGAAACGTCGTTTTAAAAACAACTCAGCATACTTATCATAAGTATGCTGAGCACCACTCTCTCGGGCCCAAATTCCATCGTTTTACTAGGGGTTTTTTTTGTGTTTTCAGTTGGATTTTTATTTTTATTTATTTCCATTATTTTCGTACTTTACCTTGTTTGTATTTACTGTATATTTGTTTATTAACTATTGTATAATGGATTAATTAGTTATTGTATTCACTGTATAATGGGTTATATGATACTGTATATTGATTTATATGATATTGTATACTGGGTTATAAGATACTGTATAATGGTTTGAAATCACTAATTGTATGTCACTAATCACACACTGTATATCACCGTTGTATTTACTGTATAATGGTTTATAAGCTACTGTATAATGGTGTATTTGTGATTTACAAGCTAATGTATACTGAGTTTTTAGTGTATAATACACTAATATTTGCTGTATAACAGGTGGTCCATGAGGCCATAACAGGGCCTCTCTGTACAACAATTTTTTCAGGATGTTTGTGTGAATGTATAGCTCCCATGTTCTGCGGAGGTCACCAACATTGAACCTTACTCTATCTTTCTAAATTGCCATTACTACTGAATTTAATAGCAAAAAAAATAAAATGATTTGAAATTGGGATGCCTGTGAAAAAACAGAGGAATCACATAACAAAGTTGAAATCTTTTGCATAAGATTTTGTATTCACTATTGATGATGATGAATTGACGATGATGATGAATCAAGCTTGATGATTACTTGAGTTTGATGATAAATAACGTAAATAAGGGGGATTTGATTTCTGTACATACAATTAGTGATTTCAAACTATTATACTGTATAATATAAACCAATATACAGTATATTATAAGACAATATACAGTGTCTTATAACCAATTATACAGTGTGTGTTTGCATATCATACAGTTACATTACACCAACTAATTTAACAATATACAACATGTGTATTGTTAAGATATTATGTTCTGGAGAATACAACATTATTGTTTAAGATATTATGTTCTGGAGGACAAAATGCGAATTTCCGGAAATGATGAATCGAGCTTGTATGGATGATGAATTGACTATGATGTTGAATCGATCTCGATGATTACTTGAGTTCTGTGCATCAATCTTTAACTTCTGTGTATCAATTTTATGTTATTTGCATTCTTTGCGTCAATACGCATCAATACTTCTGTAAAAAATTGACATTATTTAATTGGGAAGAAGAGAATTAATTGGGGAAAAAAATCTGTTATGGGCGGATATAGTGGGATTTGATTTGATCTTGCATGTTATTTGCATGAGTTTGTTAGACCTATTGACCAAAATGCCCCCATCATCATTAAATTAAATATAAAATCCGAAATAATGGCTTTAAATATGGACTTTGGGATCAAATGGTTTAAATGACCTAGATTGAGTCTTATATCTTACCTAAACTATAGGGATGTATTTGATCCATACCTTATATATATATATATATATATATATATATATATATAAAAGTATATTATACTATCGTAGGACGATACACATTTTCTTCATCGAAAAAAATCTTAAACTTAAGTCAAAATGAAGAGTTGATGAGCTTTAAACTCTACTTGAGCAAGGGCCCTAAATTAAAGTATATGCAACCCTGTTTTTGCAGGGTTGGCTAGTAATAGACAAGGATTTGCCCACAGTGGGACAGTATGTTGGGGGTTCTTGTTGGCAAATGCGTATTCCATCTTAAGTTCATTGTTGTTTATAGGGTGCTTTGATATATAATAACTGTTTCATTGTTTTATTTTATATCTGTATAATTACCTAATTTCTTTATTTGTTATTGGGTGCTTTGATGCATGATAAGTGTTTTTTTACTTTGTTTTATATCCTTATAATGATTACTTATTTTGATTCACTCATCAAGTGTTTTGACAAAATGATAAGTCTCTGTCTTGTTTTACATCTAGATAATTGCCTACTTTTAGAAAAATCAAAATGTCACATGCATTATATTGAGGGGTCATTCTAGTTCAAACCTGATTTAGTAAATTACAAAAGTAATTCACTTGTCTTGTAACTAATCACATAATAATTAAAAAGTGTAATTCATTCACTTTATAAATTATATATGTGTTAGAACTAAAGCCGAAACGATCTGAAGTTAACTCGGTAGTTTTCACCTAGTATAACATCTAATTGATTATAACCGTTTGACTTGTAATCCATTTTGAGCCAAGCAATCTACCAATACAACCATTTGGCACAATCCCGATTTGGTCCTTGCCCACCACAAATTTTGATGTGATAAAAGCTAGTACACAAATGGCATGATTCTAAATTTGTGGACAAAATTTTGGATTGCATGCTCAAGAGTCAATATACCAATCCTATATAGAAATTAATACTACGGTTCACTTTATTCTTTTCATGGTTATTTTATTTCATTCAAAAAAGTTTATAACGCCAAAAACAATACAATTAATTTAGATTGTATGTAGCGATGTAAGTAAGTGTCCTATAACCTAAATTACAATCACTTTTAGAATGTCCAAAAGCAATAGTAAGTGTCATATAACCTAAATTACAATCACTTTGAGATTGTCCAAAAGCAATAATCTCTTTATTACCATATTTCTGAAAAAAGTATAAAATAGAGTGTTAATCATTTTCAATTTTATAAATGAACTCATATAAAATTAGTTTTATAATATCCAATTATTTTAAAATCTTTCTTAGTAAACAAATTGTAATTGGATCAATTTTCCAAAAGTTAGTCAAAACCACTCTTAGTGGAGTTTGTTACTTTAATATTTTCTTTAGTTTATGTCGCAAATATTTCCTTCACTTTGAATTCAAGTTCTTGTATGTGGGACTGAAAAATAAATTTAACAATTTGATTCGCATTCTAAATAAATCATCAAATATTTATCGGAGCTCCACTTTATTAACATATTCTTTTTTTTCATAATTTTTAATTTAATAAATAAAAAGACAATAATATATGTGTAAAAAGACCACATTGTCCAATCAATAAAATTCAAACAAACTTGAATAATATTGGCCCGATTCAATTCATTTATGTTCTTAATTGTATGACAGTATTGTCACGCAAAACAAGTATATAATGTTAGTGGTGCCTAATTCTTAGGTCCAGAAATTCTTTTCATCATTGAAATGAAAATATTAATGTTGTTTTGAAGTATTTGTTGGTTTATGCAAATCCTAAGTTATGACGAAATCCAGTTTCACAAGGAATAAGTCTGGTCGGCTTAATGATATTCACCAAATATGTTACTACCAACTGGATCCAACCCACTGTCGCCAACTGGATCAAATCTTGGAGTCCATATCTGTCGCCAAAAACCATATATACACTTTTCGTTTTAAATAGTTTAAGATACAGGTTGGGTGGTACACGTAAATATTGCACTTAAATTTATTTATATCGGAGTATTATTTTTTCAAAGTTATATTATCCGATTTGATGACTGCATTCTCACCAACGCTTCAGGGAATAAGCCATAATTCTTATTGGATAATTAACGACTAAATTCAAATTAACAAAACTAAAATATATAGAATATATATACGTAAATACTACTATATGAATATTACGTAAATATTGATAATTTAACTAATTAGTATACATATGCTAACTTCCGGTTTAATGAGGGATTTAATATATGTTCATCACATATAACTTATTTTTTTTGCTAAGAACATCAAGTATCATAGTTTTTACATAGTTTCTTACACTAGTAGCACTAGTATATTCTTATTTGATAGTTAAATTATATAATTTTACTATTAAATTTTGAACATAAATATAAATTATTAAATTATCATTTTTCATAACATATTATAAACACGTCTTGTACTATATTTTTTTTTCTAAATGTCGTAAATTCAATGTTCATATAACACAAGTGTTTGTTTCCATGCATCCAATTGAGAATGATCGTAATAATGGTGATAATTCTCATTTGAGCACCTATTATAGCAGTGAGTGTTGGTGGAATTTTCCCTTATATATGCACATTCCATATATAATTTATTTTAGGATATACAAATGACATAAACAGCCCACACCACGTACTTTGAGGCGTAAAATGCATGATATCTCATCTGTGTCAGTGGAAATTATTGAACCGTTACCTAAACGGTCCAATGTCACTATTTCAGAAATTACCGAATCTCCGGCGGAGGCTGTTGTGCAGCCCCGCCAGTCCCCATGAATATCTTAAGCTGGAACTGCCGGGGCTTAGGAGGGGTCCGGGTAGTTCAAGAGTTGACGGACCTTATCCGTCGTCATCGTCCTTTTTAAATTTTTCTGTCTGAAACTAAATTTGATTCTTCGTCTTTTGATTCGCTTAAGTCTAAATTGGGTCTTTTTGGTATTTGTGTTGCCTCTTCGGGTCTTTCAGGAGGTCTTGGCCTTCTCTGGGTCAAAGGTTTTGATGTTATTTTACAATCGTTTTCCCGCTCGCATATTGATGTTTCTGTTTATTCTTCTCTGAACTCGTCGGCCTGGCGATTCACGGGGTTTTATGGTAATCCTAAAACTTCTTTACGTAAAGAAAGTCGGAACCTTCTTAGAAAGCTTAGTTCTGGTCTTTTTTCTGCTTGGTTGGTCTGTGGTGATTTTAATGAAATTCTTACACTTAGTGAACAAGAGAGTCGTAATAATCGGCCCCTTTGGCAAATGAGGGACTTTCGAGAGGCCCTTTCTGATTCTGGCCTTCATGATTTAGGCTTCTTGGGTGATACCTTTACTTGGTCTAATAACCATGAATTTCCCTACACGGTGCGAGCTCGTCTAGATAAGGGTTGTGCAAATTCGAAGTGGAGTGAACTTTTCCCTAAAGTTATAGTTTCGCATCTTGAAGTTCTCCATTCGGATCACAACCCTATCTTGATTTGCACGTCTCCAACTTCTATATCTCAAGATTTGAAAAAGAAAAAAAAGTTTCGATTTGAATCCGCCTGGCTTCGTAAGAGTGATTGTGCGGATGTCATTAAAAAAGCTTGGGACCCCAGTCTGCATGATTCTATTGGGGAGAAGGTCAGGGTTAATATAAAAATTGTCGAATTGGGTTATTAAATTGGGATCACGGCTCCTTGTCTCATAATAAAAAAAGAATAAAAGAGCTTGAAAAATCTATCATTTCTTTAAAAAAGGGGGCGGTCACGACTGCCTCTAAACATGAGGAGTTCCAAGCCCGACGAGAGCTCGAAGAGCTTAAATCGTGTGAAGAAACCATGTGGAAACAGAGAAGTCGGGGTACTATGGATGAAAGAAGGAGATCGTAATACTGATTATTTTCATGCACATGCATCTAAAATGTAATAGTATTGGAAAAATTAAGGATGCACAGGGTAATTGGCGAAATAAAGAGGAAGAGATCCAGTCTGTAATATCCTCATATTTCCAACAGATTTTTTCCTCTATAGAGCCGGCTCCTTCAATTCTTGATGAAGTTTTGAACTCGGTCCAATCTCGGGTATCTAATGCGATGAATAGTTCTCTCTGTAGACCGTACACTTCTATGGAGGTGAAAATGGCTTTGAATCAAATGAATCCTCTTAAATCACCAGGCCCTGACGGTATGTCTCCTATTTTTTTCCAGCACTTTTGGCGTATTGTCGGTAAAGATATTTCTTCGTGTGCCCTAGATGCTCTCAATAATAAATTGTTTCTCCCCAAATTCAACTATACTCACATTGTTCTAATTCCAAAAGTTGACAAGCCGGAATCTGTTTCGCAATTCCGTCCTATAAGTCTATGTAATGTCGTTTACAAACTAATCTCTAAGTGTATAGCCAATCGGCTAAAACCTTTCCTAAATGATATTATTTCTGAGGCACAATCTGCTTTTGTCCCTGGTAGACTTATAACGGATAATGTCCTCATCTCCTATGAAATTAATCATTTTCTGAAAAACAAGAATTCTGGGAAAAATGGTTTTGCAGCTCTGAAACTTGACATGAGCAAAGCTTATGATAGAGTGGAATGGATTTTTCTGGAGAGGGTGTTGGTAAGGCTTGGCTTTGATAAAAAATTCATTGATCTTATTATGATGTGTGTACGATCCGTTACTTATTCCTTTATGCTAACGGGAAACCAATTTGGATATTTAGCTCCACAGCGAGGTATCCGACAGGGGGACCCGTTATCACCTTACCTTTTCCTAATATGTGCAGAGGTCTTTAGTTGTCTTTTACAGGCGGAGGAGATGAAAGGGGAAATTAAAGGGATTAGTATTTGTCGAGGAGCGCCAGTCATATCTCACCTACTTTTTGCAGATGATACTCTTATATTCACAGGGGCGGATGCACAGTCGATGTGGGCGATAAAGGAGGTTCTTCATAAGTATGCACTAGCCTCGGGTCAGGAAATAAATTTACAAAAGTCATCTATGGTAGTGAGTAAAAATGTGCCGGAGGAACTTGCAAAAGGATTGGCGACTATATTGGGGGTTAAGTTATCGGATAAGCATGAAAAATATTTGGGGCTTCCAGCCATGGTTGGTAGATCTAAAAAGGAAATATTTGCTTCACTAAGGAACCGGGTGCATGAGAAAATCGAGGGGTGGAGTTCTAAATTTCTTTCACAGGCAGGGAAAAAAATCTTAATTAAAGCTGTGATTCAATCTATCCCAACTTACACTATGGGATGTTTCCGCCTACCTAATAACTTGATAAAGGAGATTGAATCAACAATGGCGAATTTCTGGTGGAGCAATAGAGATAGTAAAAAAATTCATTGGCTCTCGTGGCAGAAATTGTGTGAAAGGAAGGATGAAGGTGGCGTTGGGTTTCGAGAGTTGAAAACCTTTAATTTAGCTATGTTAGCTAAACAAGGTTGAGATTAATTCAAAACCCCAATAGTCTTCTGAGCCGATTGATTAAAGCTCGTTATTTCCCAGAGACGGATTTTTTTTCGGCGGTTATGGGTTCGACACCATCGTATACATGGCGAAGCATGCTTGAGGCCCGAAATATTATCCAATAGGGGAGCAAATGGAGAGTGGGAGATGGAGAGAAGATTAGCATCTGGTCTGACCCGTGGCTACCTCGCAAAACGGCTTTTCGTACCATTACACCAAATAGATTTTTACAGTTGAATGCCAAAGTTAGCTCACTTATTGACCAGGATACGGGCTGGTGGAATCAGGATTTGATTGATCGAGTTTTCTGCCCGGAGGATGCAACTCTTATTAAATCTATACCACTTGGTTCGCGAAGGAATAAGGATAGGCTTATTTGGAATTTCTCGAAGTCGGGTACATTTGCTGTTCGGAGTGCATATCACATGGCTAAGGAAATGGATAGAAGGGGTGTGGCATCATCTAGCTGCACAAAACAGGTAGCTAATTCTTGGCAATTCATTTGGAGAGCCCATGTTCCACCTAAAATTAAAGTTTTTGCATGGAAAACATGCAAAAATGTTCTGCCAACTTCTTCCAATCTAATCCAACGTAAAATTGATGTGTATAGCGGTTGTCATATATGTGATGCTGAAAGTGAGGACCTCTTTCATATACTATTGCGTTGTCCCTTCGCACGGCAGATTTGGGCCCTTATGGAAGTACCGAACCACATTATTACGGGTATGTTGGAATCGATTGAAAGTTGGATACGCCATTGTCATAGAGAGCTAGACTCAAACCAATACGGATTATTCTTAACGATACTTTGGTTCCTATGGTATCATAGGAATCAAAAGGTGATGGAGAATAATCATATTCCTACTGAATCTTTGATTGGGAGGATTCGCTCCTTCCATCTAGCATTTCGTGAGTCGGAGGAGAATCGGGGATTACAGATTATTGATACGACTCTTATGCACTGGTCGACTCCGACAATGGGGTATGTGAAAATCAATTTTGATGGGGCTCAATTTCAGGAACCTATGGGTACAGGTATTGGAGTCATAGCCCGGGATTCGGATGGGGTATGCCTAGCTTGGCAACGTCGATTCTTAGCCCGTCCATCCTTGGCTGAGGAAGGGGAAGCATTGGCTTGCTTAGAAGGTATTCGTTTGGCGGCTGTACATGGATGGAGTAAAGTGATTCTTGAGGGTGATTGTCTATCCCTCGTTCAGAAAATTAATTCACCATCGGAGGATTTATCCTCTGTGGGTCCTTTGGTTTCAGACATTCGTTTATTTGCTGCTTCTTTTAATTCTGTTAGTTTTTCTTTCATTCGTAGAACTGACAATTGTGTTGCTCATTGTTTAGCTCGTGGAGCTCATTTTTCGTTTGTAGGGGATGCTTCTAATATCCCCGAGGATGTTTCGCAGTTGATTTCGGCTGATTTGGATTAATAAAATCATTTCATTACTTTTCAAAAAAAAAAAGACATAAAATTATACACATAATGCATGTACATAGAATTAAATGCAAAATAAATTATCAATTCAAAATAGATGACAATGGAGACCTATGATGCACGGATACTTCAAAAAATTACTTCGTGCATTATCAGACACACGACGGACATGACTCGGACAGATGGCAGACACGTTTAGGACACACCGACACTTAATTAGGCTATTTAATCCTTAATTTCTACAATATTATTGTAGTTTTCTTTCTTCTTTTGTATAAAATTGAATTACTTTGGTCTTGGGGCATTTAATTCTTAATTTGATATAGATTTTTAGCCTATTTTCTAATTTGCAAAAGATTAAAGAATTTATCCAATGCGAAAGATAATGTATTTTTTATTTTGAGTTAGGACATGCTTATGTTTATTGTTGAATATTAAGTCTTCTTTTATATTGTCCAATAAGTATTTATAAGTCTATAGCCGTGTTCTCGTATCATGTTCTAAAATTTTTAAGAAATGAGTGTCCCGGAGCCGTGTCGTATTGTATCTGCGTCTCCGTATCCATGTATGTGGCAATCATAGTCATAGATAGAGATTAGAGACCCATGCTCCGATATTATAGAAAAATATAAAAAAAAGACCAAAAAGTAAAAAAGTAGTGGGAAATCTAGCGAGAGAGAGAGAGAGAGTATAGAAAGGGAGAGGAGAGAGAGAAACACGTAAACGAATAGGGTCCAAGTGTGCAACGAAGGACAGAGGGAGGAACACGATGCTCTGCGACTTCACCACCACCGTGGACGACGCCGTTTCCTAATCCTCATTCACTAATTTCATCACTTATCAATCTCTTTCTACTATTAAATAAATAAATTTATGTGAGGAGGAGAGTAGTCTAATATATATAATTGGCTCATTTTTCTCTCAATTTTGTTCTTTTGTCAACTTCTCGGAATAATGTCGAGTTGTTCATCCGTTGCCCAATTCAGCTTGGAAGGAATTGATGATGTCCAAGATTTCCCTGGGGTAAGATATATAATAATATGCTAATTGAATGTATGTATATATACTACATATACGTGTGTGTAAGTATGTATGTATGTAATGGAGTGATTGGTGCATGATGGCCCCAGGCAAGTGAAGGAGGACAAGGATCATCATCAATGTCGTGGGAGAGGTACACTCATCTATGTGATCTCATGCATATGGGGAACAACGCCTTCCGTGATAACCGATTCGATCAGGTTTATTTCTTTCTCCGCCCAATCCTTTTTTTTTTTTGTGTGGTTTTTCGTGTTTGATTGATTGTTTTTTCTTCGCTCATAAATTTTCTGTTGGTTCCTTTGAATTCGAGTTCGTTGCAAAATCTTATTTTTCGTTTTAGTGTGTGTGAGTTGGAATTGAGTATCTGTACTCAAGCTTCAGCAATTTCAAGTCTTATTGTTTGTTTGGATTCTATCTTCTTCATTCAATGACATTGTAGATTATGCTTCCGCAGCTAGGCCTTAAGATGAAGTTGTTTCATCTGTAGTGTGAAGCGCAGGGTTTTGGAAATTAACCATTTTTGTTCGTTTCGTGTGTTTGGCCATTTCAATTTTGGGCGTCCTCTAAAGTTGGGTTTATGACTAAAGTGGCATTGAAATCTCAAGGATTTAAAAAAATGAATTTGTATATTGTTTCTTGGTCGAGCCTCAGTATATTGTTCTGCCCAGACAGTTTTGGAATTACATAATCTGCAAAAGCCTAACTGAGCTACGCTATGTAGAAGTAGACTGCCACTGATTATGAACTTTCACCCCCTTGGAAGAATCCATGATAGTATCTGTCAGATGACCACTGGTCTACTGGACCAAAGACCTTGTACATTTCTTTTGAATGTCAGCTGACATCAGATTAACCTTGTTCTATTATTAGGGCCGTCTTAATAGGTGACTTATTTTTGCTTGTTAGTTGTCAATCACAAACCTTGAGGGCTCCCAAATTGTAATTTAGGAAATTTTTTGGGTCAAATTCTGCTGCCTTCACAAGTGATGATTGGATCACATTGCACAAATGGATTCTATTGCTACGTTGCTGGGATTTACTTAGATATTTACCAAAGCACTTCTTTTACTCCATTAATGTTACTTTCATTTAGAAAACCTGTCCGGGTTGGGTAGGGGATGTGCTGTGTTTCACAGGAAACAGTATAATTGTGGGACTCATCTAATTGCCCCTGGCTCTATGAATTTTCATCATTTCCATGTCAAGCGCGCAGTCAGATTTGTTGTTGTTTTTCATAAAGATTTCAGTTATTAATCTAAACTTATCAATTTCTATTTCAATCCTTTCCATCGTTTTTTGGTTCTGGTCTTGTTCTGTTGATGAAAGGGATAGGAACTGGACAATGACATGCACATCTAAGTTACTAAATGTAACATCGAGTTTTATATGGCCTGGAGCCAGTGTGTCTTGTTTCACTGAGGCTTTTCTTTTTCTTATTCCTTTATCCTCATGCCCGGATGTATCACAACCTCATTAGATTAGAGGGTTCGAGTTCGATTGTGGTTCCTTACGGAACTTGAGTTTTGATGATAATTATGGATGATATTCATGATCTTTCCTTATGGAACAATCAGTACTGTAGTTCATATTTTACATTGAATTTCAAAGGTCTTAGATTTTACATATGAAATACGAACAAATGCTAGCTATTTATTTGATGAGTATTGAGCAAGTGTTATTCTTCATTTTCTATATCGAATTTATTAGTTTATGTTGTTGCAAGTAATGATAGTCAAATGACGTGACTTGATTTCTGATGATTGCATATAGTTTAAGAGACATGTTTAACCATATATCCTGTATATTTACAACATCCTGATTCCTGGGTAAATGGACTTAGTTTTTGTAAATGGCCAGTGTTTCCAGTTACTACCATTGGATGGCTCATCATGAAATATCTTGCTATATATCCATTGGAATTCCGTGGGTGTGAATAAAAGATAGGAAAGAGCTAAATTAAAGCGTGTGATAGAGTTGCTGCCATCCAACTGAAGGAAATAAGACTTTTATAAGATATTGCTCAGTTTTGTCTGACCTTAAAAGTACAATTCATGATAATAGTCTTCTGACATCCTTTTTAATCAGATAAGCGGATCCTTAATCTATCCCTGTCTGATTTCCTTATTTTTTGTAGGCCTTTGAGTTTTACTCGAGAGCTAACAACATTAAGCCGAGTGATCCTATTATTCTTAGTAATCGATGTGCTGCATATCTTCGGTAAGCATTGCCAAATTATGATTTTTTGTTCTTAGGTACTTCACTTATGATATTTGTGTCTACGCTGACTTGACTGTTATTCACGATGATTGATTTTGATTTATATTAATTCCACCAGGATTAGCCAATTTCTTAGACAGAGGCCTCCATCTGCTTCGGAATACAGGCCATTGAGTGGGCTAGATCCAACAACAAATGCTGGGGTATGAAAAGTTATTTTAG
Source organism: Buddleja alternifolia (assembly GCA_019426215.1). Classification (NCBI taxonomy): domain Eukaryota; kingdom Viridiplantae; phylum Streptophyta; class Magnoliopsida; order Lamiales; family Scrophulariaceae; genus Buddleja; species Buddleja alternifolia. Next base: position 48,464,855 of record CM033391.1, read on the forward strand.
TCTCTCCTCGACCCGATTATGGTCCATGCCTACACATTTTTTGATGGGTCGCGTACTTTAATGTTATCTGCTCGACTGTAGCTTGCCCTCAAGGATGCTGAGAAGGTGATGAGTCTGCAAAGTAATTCAGTAACATCCTACATTCTCATGGCAAATGCACTCATCCTGGTAAGAATGCCATATTACAGTACTACTTCTATATTTCATAAATGGTAGATAATATTGAATTGCATAGGCTTGGAATATAATAATCTATTTTAGGGAGAATTTGTTTTATCATTATGCTTACAATATCCTGAGCAATTCACAATGAAAAATAATACATTATCATGTATGTATTGATTAGTATCATTGCAGAGTCCATTCAATTTGCTTTCTAATATCTTTTAAGTTGTGTAATGTGCGTCTTTTATTTGATGGTGCTTGGATGTGTTGCTATGCTGTGTCATCTTTTTTTATGTTCTCTAGTCTCTTTATTTAATACCTTCATCAATGACACTCAACTTCATATTGTTGTGCAGTTGGAAAAGTATGAGCAGGCTCGGGATGTTATTTGTTCAGGCCTTCAGATTGATCCTCAAAGGTAATGCAGAATTTTGTACTTTTCAACTTATCTCTTTTATTCGTAAAAAAATGATATACTTTCTTCTCCTATCTATAATTTTTGAATAACCAACTACTATCTTCCTTGTGCAGCAATCCTCTTCTGAAGTTAGAAAGGTTAACAGCCAGTACATTCCTGAGGAGAAGCCATCTAAAACCACAGCGTACTGATGATTATGATTGCACTCTTTGCCTGAAGCTACTGTATGAACCTGTCACAACTCCGTGTGGTCATTCTTTCTGCCGCTCATGCCTATTTCAGTCTATGGACAGAGGTAGTATCTTCAGCCTATTCTGCCATTTCTTTCTCAACCTTCTACGAATTAACTTCACTGTAACCTCATCTTGTTAACTTCGTATCTTAAACTGGAAACAAATTCAGGTAACCGATGCCCATTGTGTCGCACAGTTCTTTTTATTAGTCCCAGAACATGCTCAATCAGGTTAGTCTGCGTATGAGTATGGTCATTGAGTAATTTTGGTTGTGCATTGGTACTAGTCATTTCCACAGAAAGAATTTTACATTTATATAAAGGAAGTTGTTACAGGGATTTATAAAATCTAATTTGATTTTCACCGGGAAGGATAGAGATTCATATAATGGGCTAATGGCTAACAATTAAGATCTACATATGGCCTTTCTTTAAGTTGTCTGTAGTTGCATATTCCTTGTGAAAACATGTCACAGAAATTATAATCTTATTTCTATAATATCGATAAGCAATTCGAACTGCTTTCATCTCATTCTGGAAGCTATAACTTATCATCTAATTGATTTTTTCAGTGTCACATTGAACAACATCATACAGAAAAACTTTCCAGAAGAGTATGAGGAAAGGAAAACAGAGCATGACAGTCTGACAAATCCTGGTGTTGATTTGTTGCCTCTCTTTGTCATGGATGTTATTCTACCATGCCAGAAACTTCAACTAAACATATTTGAACCTCGTTATAGACTTATGGTGAGTTTATCAAATGATTATACTTGCCATGCAAAGTTCTTTCTTAGATATATTCTTTTGCAAAGATATTAAAGAATTAATGTTTCTACTGTCTGATAGCTTAACATTTTAGATGAAGTGTTCATGTAATATGGTGTCAGAGATGGTCATAGGAACAAGAGCCTTGGTTTAAGTCTTGCTCTTGCAGCCCACCATTTAAGAAAATTTTTCATGGTTGGCCTTCATAAAAGAATTTGCCTATACATGAGAGGCTGTGTTGAAGACATTAAATAGATAAATGTTTGTGGTCTTTAAATAAATAAATAATGTTTATGCTAAAGTCGAAGGTGCAAATTGAATTCATTATAAAATCTATTACTTATTTCAGAGTGCTAGTAAAACTCGAACTGGCATTTCCTAGCACCGCATTTCAAGACCCGCATGTCTATGAATTTTAACATAGTGGTTTACCTTGAACACAATAGCTTACTCCATAGTTTCTTTGATGGTATTTCCAATTCTAGGAGATTAAAACTTTCTAAAGTGGAGTTGAGATTAAGAGTAAAGCTGGTTGTCCAATCCATTTATGGTGCATGGCCTATTTCATAGGTCAATAATTTTTATCTTTTTATCTTTTTTCCCTTTTTTGGATGGCAAAGGTAGCTAGACTTCTCAATTACTCCAAACCCCTAGTATAATATGACCCTAATACAATTCAGAGTTGAAACCAAGCATCTGATTTGACACATGTTAACCTGTAGACCTTATACCGTGGAAACGATCCATTTTTCCTTTTTTTTTTTTTTTGTATTCATACCCTGGTAACTGATTTAAAGGGATGGGACCTATAGAATGCAGTACGCACCTTAAAGCAGCGGTCAGTTGGAAGAGAATGGATGTTGTTTTCTGGTTATAAAGTTAGTTCAACACAGATTCTTATTTGGAAATGTGGCACCTCAATCATAGATATTGTTATCAAGGCTTTGGGTAGTCTTATTGTCAACTTGTTGAATATGTGCCAGTTAACAATGTTCACCATTTTCTTGCTTTCTTGCTGGCCAATTTGAAGTCTCATCTAACTGTATTGAAACAGGTGAGAAGGATAATGGAAGGAAATCGACGAATGGGAATGGTAAATTCATTTTATCAGAGTTGTTTCTTTTATTATCTACACATTATTCTTGTTATATATTTTCTGATTCTCCTGCCTGTGGTGTTTTTCTTATGATGCAGGTTGTACTTGACTCTTCTACTGGTTCAATAGCTGATTATGCATGTGAGGTGGAGATTACAGAGTAGGTGATTGGTTGATAGTTGTTCTACGCTTCTATGAGTTCTTTTCCCGGAACACAATATGTTGTTTCATGGGTTACTTTTCTGGGCACTTCAGGCAAATAAATTATAATTTCATTTCATTCTTAATGCAGTTGTGAGCCACTTCCGGATGGACGTTTCTTTTTAGAGGTATAAGTATTAGTAAGCTATCATATAATTTTTTTACATTACTTATTTTTGTTGTTCCTGTTTACTCGATCATCTTTTTTCAATACCTATTTTTGTTGTTCCTGTTTTCATAAATCTGCCTGTTTACAATAGTAGTGAAGATCTACTCATTTTTTAAGTTCTGTAGGATTTGTGATAATATCATCTCTGTTTGCTTCATGTACCTGCACGGCTGCACCACCGAATTTGCCTTCAGTGGGGGTTTTTGTTATATTCTTGCTTTCTGAAAATCTTAGACAAATAGAGACCCCGTTTTTAGTTCTATAAATTAATGGAACCATATTCATTTCCTTTCTTTAGTGTGGCCATTTCCCATGGGAGCATTTGACTTTTTATTAAATCCAAGAAGAATATCACTTTGGATCATGCACTTTTTCATGTAATCATGCTCTGTGAAAAATTAGATATGCTTATTTTTTTGAGCATTATCTAGAGATAATACCTAATGGAAACAACAAAATAAATAATAGTATCATTATTGTTGCGTTCTAATGGTATTAAGTATATGCAGGGAAGAAACTTTATTTTTTCTGTAACAGTTTTCTTTATAATCTTCTGATGGCATAGTTGTCTTTCTCGGTCTAAGCAACTACTAGATGCAGGTTGAAAGCCGCAGGAGATGTCGAATCATTCGAAATTGGGATCAAGATGGGTAAGTTTTCATTACTGTCTACTACATGCTATTCTTTCTCTAGGCATGAGCCTCTTTAATTGATTCTTCATTTCATCATTGTATATGAAGGTACCGCATTGCTGAGGTTGAATGGGTGCAAGATAGTTCTCCACCAGAGGGAACAACTGACAGAAATGATGTAAGTGCTAAATTTTAACGTTCGATATTTTAACACACTGTAAAAGTCTTCTCGCACTCATTGCAAATGACTTAAAAATTCCTCAAAGTACATTATAATAAGTGTCTAACTGTACGAGATTATCTCACAGGGTTGAGTTTTTCAAGCATACTTTTCATATTATCTAAGAAAGTCAATAGAGAGCCACAAATAGCAGGAAAGAATAAACATCAGTACCCACACCATCAAAAGATAAAAGAATGCTCCGCCGTACTTTCTGTTGGGCCACATTTTATGCCTTCTCAAGAATATCATTATAGCTTGTTTGTTTAGAAAATATATATCCATCTGTAATTTCATGTCTCATATTAAGGTCTTTGGCCTTGGATATCATTATAGCTTGTTTGCTTGGATTCATTTTTTTAATGCTTACAGTTACTGGAGATGACACATAAAGCTGCAGCATTCGCTCGCCAATGGATAAGAGAGGCACAGGATGCTGCACAAGGAAGTAATTATTCACTTCATGTTGTCGTTTTTGAATAACCACCACTTTTATGTTGACATAATTTCCATCTGATGATTCTTCCAATTCTTGCTGAATTATGATAAAGCGTTTGCTTGCAGATAGAATAAGGCTTGCAGAGCTTTTCAAAGCAGAAGGATTAATGCCCCCATCACAAGATCCTGAGCGCTTTAGTTTTTGGGTATATTTTTTATAGCTTACATTTTAGTAAATAACGACATAGAAGTTATTGTTTGTTTGTTAATGATGCATTTTGTAACTGCAGCTGACGACATTAACAAATCGAAGGCCATCCGAAAGATTAGATCTGCTTCGCATAAGAGACACAAAGGAGGTAATGCTCCTAAACTTTTCGCCTATAGCATGGCATCCATCCTATTTTGCTGATGGAAACTGTGTTGGGACCCACAGTTCCACAACTCGTTGACTTACACCTGCTCATTAACTTTATTATATCAGCAAGTTAATAGTATTGATTTTGTGTCCATATCAGTCGTAAAAGGAAATTTGAACTGGTTTATAAAAAGGGTTGATTACATCTACCTCCCTCGAAATAGCGTAATTACCACCTTGATCTTTGAAAATTACAGAAACATCCCACCCATAAATGCACTGCTAAGACCTGAATGTAAGTGGTTAAATGTCAATTTGTCTTCCAATTATACATATTGAGAATAGTTTTTAAAGGAACAACTTTAAGACCTGAATGTAAGTGGTTAAATGTCAATTTGTCTTCCAATTATACATATTGAGAATAGTTTTTAAAGGAACAACTTTAAGACAGGCAAATTTCAAGTTTAATGAGAACTTCATTACATTTTGCACCTTATGGTTCACTTTATTATAAGGTGGTAATTACACTTCCGGAGGGGTAGTAGATGTTACTAACTCTTACAAAATTGTAATGTGCTTTTTCTTGAATCTTGGGTTGACAATCCCTGCATAGCAAGGACGGGAGCGAATCAGTTGCCAAACATAGATTTAGGCATCCAAGATGCAAATGTTCAAATTATGGAACCTGGAAATGTGGTACTAGATTTTCCTGTGTTCGTACATATAAGCAGGAAAACTTTGTGACAAGCTTATCTAAGCTTAGTATAATGAAGTTTCTATGATAATTTATGTAAGTTTGACATGAAGAGTACATATTTCAACAGTTAAAAAAAAGTTACATGATAGAAGACACATCTTGTTACTTTCTTTGTTTTAATTTTTTGGCCTGTAGCAAGATTCGGAAGAGTTTTACACCCCTCTGTTTTACCTTTTATGTCCCATTATTTAAATTCATTATCAATTTTTTTCGGAATTTGTTTTGCAGAGGATCAGGCGAGGACTTCTTTATATGAAAGCGGAAGAACAAGGATGTAGAATGCAATAGAAACATTATATATTGATTTGTTGTTAATATACATTTGTTTCAATTACAGGCTAGTCATATTCTTTGATCCACGTATAGAAGTGGATTTTCGAGATCATTCTATTGTGGATCGAGTACAACAGAGTCGGTTCATTTTTCACCATTAGATTATTGTAGGGCGTGTAATTATCATCATTCAGTCCCTATTCACATCAATGGTTATGATTGGACCAGCGATGTTTTAACTGATCCAACATAGGATTTTATCGTGGATCACCATCAAATTTTGGGGAAAACAAAAAAGGAAAAGAGGAAGAAATGTAACCATGTCGCTTTTGTGGAGAAGCTAAATTTTTTGTTGTAAACAGAGGTTCACTAATATATAGTGCACATTGTGAAAGAAATTCTGTATTCAGATTTCTCTCATTTTTTACTACTTCGTTGCATGATTGTTTTAATTTTTTGTACTTTGTGGTATCTAGTTTCTGGCAGGTTTTTTTAACGTTCTTTGAAAAAGTAATTGATTGTTCGTAAGGGAAATTTTAGCTCAAATATGATTTGGTCAAGCTCAAGTGAAATTTGCAAGGTGAATGACAATTCACGTGACAAATGCTATTGACCCACCTTGTGAATTGCAAATGAGTTCAGCTAGGTTGGGTTTGTACTTGAATTTTTCTTCCGATGAAGTATTAGTATAGTGTTGACGCTTGGCACTGTCTTGAGATGGGACAGTCTCTTGAATCAAGCTAGCGTTGGGGTGGGGTGGGGGGCACCCTGTTTGGTGGGCGTCACACTTACTCTCAAATGAGTAGTAATTGAGGGTCAAATTCATGCAAGAGCAGTTCGTTTTGCCAACGTAGGGTTTAGTCACGTCCAATCAATTGCATGACTAAAACAATATCACTTATTTTCTGATGGATCACTTTCACATCTATCTATATATAAGTCAACTAACAATTATAATTCATTTACCACATAATTGGTTCAAGCTTGATCAAATTTAATTCCGATTAAAATTTGTAGTACCTCGAATATTTGTCATTCAGAATATCATAATACTTACCATTGAGAATATCCCATGCTATATTACAGTATTATCTAAGTGTATTATGAGCCGTCTAAAATATATATTACAATGTCCTAAAATAAAACGATAATATTCTCGCGACTAATTCAATAACTCACAACCCTACAATGATTGGAGGCAAATCTTTCAGCAGGAATTCATACTAAATTCCCGGCACTAAACGTGGCTCCTCCTACTCAATCATAACCCCAAAAACATGATTCTTAATTGCAAATTATCATATCCTAAATCACTAAATGAGATGTAGCCCAATCCTCCTCAAATTGTCAAATCATAAACTAACTTCTCTTAGCTATTCCTAGCTGGATAAAACGCGGTTTGAAAAAGTAATAGTAAATTCGCGAGATATACAAAAACTGTCTTTTGGCGCCTAATAATTAATCATCTCAACACAAAAAGTCTTCTCATTCAACTTATTATATATCAACAATTACAAGATTGCACGTTCTCTACAACATGCTTCCAACTACCTTTTATTTCTAACTTTCTCTCCTTTTCAGCCTAAAAAAGTTTTAAACTCTTTGTAATTTGTCAATACACTCATTCTTTACATGTTTTTCTCTTGTGGGTTGTCTTATATGTCCACTCCACCGAGAACCACAGCCTCCTCCACCTCCGCCGCCTTATAACCACCTCCATCGCCGCCTAAATGAAAGGAGACCGTGGCGGTCGTCTCACACTTATCATACCTCTCATTCTTGCTTTAACTCATTTCATTCATAACAATGTAGTATTAGGTGCTTCATCTTCTTCGTTTACTCCATCTGATAACTATCTGATCAACTGTGGATCACCGGATAATGCTGTTCTTGATGATGGAAGAACATTTAAGTCCGATCCTCAATCGAGTTCTTACTTATCCACAGATGAAGATATTCTAACTTCCATCAACTCTTTTCCCAACAACAATTCTTCTTCATTTCTTCCCTTACATCTCACTGCAAGAATATTTCATCATGTATCAATGTATCGATTCCTCATAAACAAACCGGGCCGACATTGGATTCGTTTATATTTCTATCCTCTCCCCCACCCCACCTATAATCTCACTTCAGCCACATTTACTGTCACAACAGATGATATAGTCCTCTTGCATGGCTTCTCTGTTAAAGACAGCTCTAAAATAGTATTCAAAGAGTACTTAATCAATATCACTTCTGATAAAATCACCCTCAAATTCTCACCTATGAAGAATTCAGTAGCGTTCATTAACGCAATCGAGTTCGTTTCTGCCCCTGAAGACCTCATTTCTGACTCAGCCTCTGCTGTTTCCCCTGTTGGAGAGTTTAACGGGTTGAACGGGTACGCTTTAGAGGTCTCTTACCGACTAAACATTGGCGGGCCCGCTATAACTCCCAAGAATGATACATTATCGAGGACTTGGCAGCCCGACGACCCGTTTATGAAATTCCCTGAAGGGGCTAAAAATGTTACGGTCCCAACAGATCTGATAACCTATCCAAAAGGAGGGGCGACGCCTTTGATCGCTCCGTATTGGGTTTACGCAACAGTTGATCAGATGGCTGATTCCGGGACGAGCGATCCGAATTTCAATCTAACTTGGATGATGAATGTTGATCCTAGCTTTTCATACTTAATAAGGCTGCATTTTTGTGATATTGTGAGTAAAGGGCTTAATGAGCTGTACTTCAATGTGTACGTTAACGGGATTATTGGCGTCTCAGGCCTTGATCTCTCGTCGATCACATCGGGCCTGGCTATCCCGTATTACCAAGACTTTGTGCTCAATGCCTCGGCAATTTTGAATGGTAGTGTCGTAATTCAGGTCGGCCCCACTTCTAATTTACATTCGAGTATGCCGAATGCTATCCTAAATGGCTTGGAGGTGATGAAGATGAGCAACTCAGCTGGTAGCTTGGATGGTTTGTTTTCATCTGATGGGAGCTATAAAGGTATTAATCACGGGCCTAATGTTACGACGAAAGTTGCGGCCGGGGTCGGGCTGGCGTTGGGGGCGACGGCATTGTTGGTGCTCTTGATAGGAATACTAAGAAGGCAAAAGAGGCCTAATGGTTATCAAAAGCAAAAGACCTTTTCATCTTGGCTTCTTCCTCTTAATTCAACCCAGTGTAGCTTCTTGTCTAGCAAGAGTAAGAGCACTACTTTCTCGAGTATTATCAATCCTGGGCTTAATCTCGGGAGGTGTTTCACGCTCAACGAACTATGCAACGCAACAAAAAATTTCGACGAAAAGGCCGTTGTTGGTGTTGGGGGATTTGGAAAAGTGTATCTTGGTGAACTCGAAGACGGGACGACGGTCGCCATAAAACGAGGCAATCCATCATCGTCACAAGGGATTAATGAGTTCCAAACTGAAATCCACCTCCTCTCCAAGCTAAGACATAGGCACCTCGTTTCCCTTATCGGATATTGTGACGAACAATCCGAAATGATCCTAGTCTATGAGTACATGGCCAACGGACCGCTCCGGGACCACCTCTACGGGTCGACCCTACCCACCTTATCGTGGAGGCAAAGGCTCGAGATTTGCATAGGCTCTGCCCGAGGGTTGCACTACCTCCACACGGGGTCCACGCAGGGGATCATCCACCGGGACGTGAAAACGACCAACATTTTGTTGGATGAGAATTTCGTGGCCAAGGTATCGGACTTTGGTTTGTCGAAAGCGGGCCCCGCCTCTTTGGACCAAACCCATGTCAGCACGGCGGTTAAGGGCAGTTTCGGGTATCTCGACCCCGAGTACTTCAGAAGACAGCAGTTGACAGAGAAATCTGATGTGTACTCATTTGGAGTGGTACTTTTCGAGGTTTTATGCGCTAGGCCGGCCCTTGACCCTGCATTGCCGAGGGAGCAGGTTAACTTAGCTGAGTGGGCGAAGCAGCAGAATGCAAAAGGCGCGATTCATAAGATCATTGATCATAATATAGATGGAACTATAAGTCAAGAGTCATTGATGAAGTATGTTGAGGCTGCTGAGAAATGCTTGGCTGAGTATGGTGTAGATAGGCCTTCCATGGGAGATGTTTTGTGGAATTTGGAGTATGCTTTGCAGCTGCAGGGTAACAGTTCGGCTTCTTCGTCTGATGATCATCGTTCCGATGGAGATGAGAATGATGAAAATAACACGAAAATCGAACGGCCCGGAGAGAGTCACAGTAAGGATACAAAAGATGATCATACGAGTGATGATTCAGGGGTGGTTTTGGGGAATCCTATGTTTCTTGAGAATTTTCAAGGAAGATAAAATAAGAGATTGAATCTGCATGCTGCAAGGAATTAGTACATTGGCTTCATTTGTATTAAAATTTTTTGATGTGTTTTCTTTAAGCTTCAAATATGTCTGAAAATTCTTTTCTGAAGATTGTTTGAAGCCGCTTAATGTGATTAAGTTCTTTGTTCACAATGTGAATTAAACTGCTTTTAGATTGTATTGTGGAGACTAATATTTAAGTTGTTAATTTTGTTTTTGACAATTTGAAATAGAAGAATATGTTATGATTATTGGAACCAACTCCAGTAATATGTTTTGTCCGCCACATTGAAATTTAATGTCTTAACACTGTATAGTTTATCGTTTTTCCGTTAAAAAAAAAAAAAAACATTGTATAGTTTATGTTTCATATATTACATTAAGGCTCATTGTAACTGTATGGTTCGGGTAAAATAAAAAGGGCCGAGCGGGATAATTACATTTTTCGTCCATGAAGTTGTTCACTAAAACACATTTGGTCCCTCAATTTGTCAATCTCATACACATTTAGTCCCTATCGTTAACTTTTCGTCTAAATTAACGGAATCCCCCCAAAAATTCAAAATTAGGGTTTTGTTAGATTTTTCAATTTTGGAATTTTCAAATTTCAAGTCAATTGTGCCTGGATGGTCAAATCCCAATTCGCCATGTGGAGATTGGATAAAAACATAAAAATAATATGAAAAAGTTAATTAAAATTTAATATAAAATAAAAAATAATTAAAAATTTAATAAAAATAAAGAATAATTTTTTTAATAACAATAAAAAATTATTTAAAATAAAGAAGTTAAATATTATATTAAATAATAAAATTAACTAAAAAATAAAAAATATATAAAAAAATAAAAATAAAATAAAAACTAATTAAAATATTAATATAAAAATATTTCAAAAATAAAAATGTAATATGTTAAACAACAAAATTAACTAAAAAAATTAATATAAATTATAAAATAATAAAAAATGAAATAATAAAACTAAAAGTAAAAATAAAATAAAAACTAATTAAAATAATAAAATCTTAAGTATCTTTCTAATTTTAGATATTTTTTTATGTTTTTTATATTTTCAATTTTTTTAATTTTTTTTCTATTTGTTTAAATTATTTTTATCCATGTCAGAATTTAAAATTAAATAAAAACTTTAAAAAATGCCACCTAAGACATTACCGTTAGGTTTAATAACGATAGGTACTAAATGTGTCCAGAATTGTTAAGTTGAGGGACCAAATGTCGCGATGCTGGAACTTGAGGGGCCAAATGTGTTTTAGTGATTAATTTTAATTTAGGGACGAAAAACGTAATTTTACCTGGCCGAGCAGAAACGAAAACATTTTGATGGATTTGATGGATTTGGGTTTAGGTTTATGTTTGGGTCTAGACCCAATCAAAATGCTTGGATTTGGGTTTGGGTCTAGACCCAAACCTTTAGGTCCGAGTCTGAGTAAGACCTACCCATCGTCATATTGAATATTATCCGTGTGTGACAACATTCATTTAGATTTTTGCACCTTTTGTTTTTAACATACATTAGGATCTTTGCACTGGCATCATCATCAGCCAAATTAAGTTTAATGCTTTATTACTATAGGATTGTTTAAATCATCACAAAAAAGTTAATAAATATTATATTGAATTATTTGTGCTTCTTCACTAAATTATAGAAAAAACTCCTAAAATCTTTCTAAAAAATAGATCTTTTATATCTAAGAAATCATGAAAAGTTTGTCAATCTCAATACCCGTTTTATAATCTTTTCATATGAAAAAAAATTCTAAAAGTGAAGTTGAACAACTTTTGGGACTAAATTACACATAATTAATTAAGTTAATAATTGATCAATTGATTTATTATTTTTTTAGATTTTAATTATATAATATAAATTTAATTTTTAATATCAGACACGAAAATATTTTAATAATTTATTTTTTATATTGACATGGTAATTATTAAAAATACCTTCTTACTAATTCTCATTATAAAATTTTTATAATAAATTTCTATACAATCATATAATTGATTAGTTCTTAGTCTGGACGGCTAAGAGTGTTAGGAATTTCATGTTAGATGTTTTGATGATGACAATTAGGACTTTTTTGTTAGACCCTAAAATATGTAAGTTTGATTTTAGTAGAAATTATGTATAAGCTTTGAAGCGTTAGACTTGTAATAGGTTTAATAGGCTTTGTTTTATTTTATTCTAGATTGTTAGGCTAAGTAGTCTGAGGCTGAGCGTCTGATAATTTCTGAGTGAGTTTATCAGTGGTAAAGTTCGAAGATTCAAACGCCTGAATTCTGAATGAAGATAAAGTCTCCAAGCGTCCAATTGACCAGCTATATCAAGCGTTACCTTATAGGACAGAAGTAATTTCACCTGAATTTATTTCTAAGTCCAGAAGGAGTTTAATGCAAATACTCTTAATGCATTAAGTACCAACGGGTATTTAATTCAAATGCATTAAATGCTGATAAGAGATTAAATGTGATAAGCACTTTCAGACGTACGGAGAAGCCACCCCATTGGACTGTCAACTTTCATAGACTGCAACACCAACTTTTGTGCAGCAGATTTTCAGGAAAAAGGACAAAAGTTGTTCACTAGCGGAAGTGAGAGACACGCGCCTGTGCATGTGTCAAACGGACACTTTCTCCAAGAATGCCTATAAATAGGACTTCAACAACAAGCCAAAAATATACAATCAATCTCGAAGCCGAATTGCTATTGCATTGAAATCTCATTCCTTAAACTCTCAAAAAGCCAGAATATTCAAGAAAATATTCTCTTTGCTTTTCTTCAATTCCTGAGACAGTCAACAAATATCTCAAACATTCTTTTCGAAGAAACCACATTATTACTGAGATATTTCCAGTTGTTTGAACTTCATCAAAATCAAACAAACCGTTTAGAAAACCCCATCCAAGCCTCGCGATCTGTGTGAAGTCGAAGTTGGATACTTTCATTATTTCTGGGTGAAAGAAGCAAGGGGATTGAAGTGATTTGGAGCAGAAATCTGTGGGATCAAGGAGCTCAAGTTATCGACATCTATCTCTCCCTAATTTGTTGAAGACTCTGTGTGATTCTTTGAGAATCATTTTAGTGGATTGCCTCCAAGTGTTCTAGGAGAAGAAGGACGTAGTTGGGATTACACCACCCAACGAACCTTACAAATATTGTGTTATTTACTTTACAGTCAATTCTCTTATCTATCATATCATTGCATAAACTGATTAAGTAAAACACAATCAAATGCTAAGCAACTAAGAAACTTCTTGTGACGCTAAAGCTTTTAAAAAGAAGACTACAAAAATTATTCCGCTGTGCTAACACTGATTAAAGAACTGAACGCTTAAGCCCACTCGGTTAAAGTATTCAAATCTTGAAGTCTAAGTTAACTATCTAAAAACAGTCTTCATCAGACGCTTAACCTAAGCGTCTATATTTCAAGTAAACGCTCAGTCAAGCGTCTACTTATCAAGCGTCCAAAACCATTTTAGTACGAAATCTTTTGAAGTCGAAAAAGACTTCAGGGTCTATTCAACCCCCCCCCTTCTAGACCCTTTCGTATGCCACTTGGGACCAACAAGTGGTATCAGAGCGGTTAAAGTTGAAATTTGAAAATTTCCAAGCATAACTGCTTGTTTAGATCCTGTTTCAAAATCTAGTTGCTTTTAAAAAATTTCGTTATGGCATTTGCTAAAGTTCCCAAACTGACTGAGTCAAATTATGACACATGGAAAGTCAAAGCATTTACATATCTTTGTTCATGTGATGATGACATGTGCGATATTATTTCAGATGGGCCAATCAAAATATATAAAGTTATCACAAGAGCGCCTGGAGCCACGGAAGAAACTCCGGATGGTTACGCTGATAAACCAAAACAAGAATGGTCTCCAGATGAGCGTCGAAGAGCAAATTTGGACAATGTCGGTCGGAATGTTCTGTATACAGCTATCGGTGATAATGATAATCTTTTCAACAAGATTAAGTCATGCAAAACAACTAAGGAAATCTGGGATAAGTTAGCCATGGTTTGTGGCGGTTCAGCTCAGATTAAAGAGAACAAGCTTTCCATTGCCAAGGTTTAATGGTTTTAAGATGTTGACCAATGAGACTTTAGAGCAACTGGACATAAGATTCACAACTCTTGTTACGGAACTCACATCTTTGGGTATGAATTTACAGAACCGAGAAATGGTAGTTAAAATCTTTAGAAGTCTACCTAGTAGATTCTTGATGAAGACAACAGCTATGAGAGAATCAAATATGTTGGATCGCCTAACTCCAGAAGATGCTTTTTCAGAGATCAAAGCATTCGAGTTTGAGTTGAATTCGGCTAGTGATGCAGTGAGCAGTCCAGTAATTGAGTCTGGAGCGCTCATAGCATCAATCAAGGGCAAATCGGGTAATAGAGGAAAGGCTTCAGATATCAGTGAGGAAGAAGAGTTGGCTTTGCTAAATAGATTCAGAAAGTTCTTGAGATATGAAAAGAAAGGAAATAGTCCTAAGCATCAAGGACAAACTTCATATCAAGCGCCCGCTCCAGTACAACAACAGTACCCAGCGCCTCAATATTCTGTTCTTTCACCCCAAGCGACTGTTCAATACCAAGCGTCTACTCAAAATCTCTCAGCGCCCGTGGTCTCAAAACCACACACTGCAAGGTTATCAAATGAATAAAAGGTGAAAACTAATCTTTGTTATAACTGCAGGAAACCAGGGCGCTATCAGGTAAATTGCCCTTATTCAAATGTATCCAAGCCCTCAAGGCAGGATTATGTGGATAGAAACCAATTCAGGAGCAACCTTCGTCAACAAGGTTTGCTAGAGGAATCAGAACCAGTATCCGCACCTGAAGATTTGGAGTCTTCAGAGGAGAGCAGTTATGATGATGAGCCAGTGGATGACTCAGCACTTATTTGTCTTATGGCCAGAGATGATGAAGCGTCCCCTGAGGTAAACACTGAATTATCTATTCCTCTTTCTTATGAAGAACTACTTGACAAAGTCAAAGAATATTATAATGAGTGTCAAGATGCCACCAAATTATACCAAAATCACTTCGATATCATTTCATCGCTCACAAGAGATAAAGTAACGCTCAAAGCAGAGTTGCAAGTTCAGCAACAATGCATTGAGAAGAACAAATCACTTGAGAATGATATAATCAATCTAAAAAGTGATCTTGATATAATAGTCAAGAGAGAAGCTGAGCTGATGGCTAGACTTGCCAAATCAGAACAGCTCGTCTCATCATTGTCCAAAGCATCAAGAAAGCTCGACAATGTGACTGAGATAACAAGGTTATTTGGAGAAAAGACCGGTTTAGGATGCAATAAATTCGATAAACAACCAAACAAACCTAATGTTACGGCAAACAACAAAGGAAAAGGTGTTTTCTTTGTTGAGAAAGGTTCACAAGGTCAAAAACAAAATGAACCAAGCGACAAAGGTACGAGGCCAAATGAGAAAGCCAAAGTTGACTCAGGCAAGGGAAAGGCGAAAGCAAATGATTCACAAAGAAAGGTTCATCCAAACGCTCAAAAGGCTAAGGATAAACCTAACCACTGTGAATCAAGCGCTAAGCGTCCAGCACCAAAAGTGCAACCCAAGCCAGCGCCAAGGAAATACAAGCGTCAATATCCACAGAGGTCTAGATCATATTATCGCTACTATGATGATTATGATTATGATTATGATTATGACTATGATTATGATTGTTATTATAATCGAGGATATTATTATACACCCAAAAAGCACACACAGCACAAGGTGAACAAAAAGCACACACAACACAATGTGAAACCCAAAAAGGCCAATATTCCTACAATGAAGACTAGGCAAATATGGGTTCCTAAAGTTCTAATTCAAATTGACAATGTTACTAATGTTAAAGGACCCAAGCAACAATGGGTACCTAAACAAAAATAGAACTTCCCTTTTTGAGTGCAGGTACCTAGAGCTAGAGCCGATACATCTGTATGGTACTTCGATAGTGGATCGTCAAGACACATGACTAGTTTTCCAAGGACCTTCTGATCAACTATCGAGCTGCCAATGGTCCTCAGGTTGTATTTGGTGACAACTCCAAAGGTAAAACCAAAGGTATAGATACTGTGCATAGGGGGAACATCATGATAAGTGATGTTTATTATGTTGAGGGTCTAAAGCACAATTTATTAAGCATAAGTCAATTTTGTGATAAAGGCTTTCAAGTCATGTTCCCAAGCGACTGTTGCTATATAAATGACGCTAAGACTAAGTCTACTAAACTAAAAGGTAAAAGAACTAACAACGTATATTTGGTAGATTGGGGTTCAACACTTGATAACAACCCAACATGTTTTGTTGCTAAAAATGAATCTAAAATGGGTTGGTTATGGCATAGAAAAATGAATCACCTCAACTTTAAGACAATCTCTCAGCTTATAAGTTAAAATCTTGTAGAGGGATTACCAAATGGACCATTTCACAAGGATCGCCTTTGTGACGCTTGTCAAATGGGTAAACAAGTTAAGTCATCGTTCAAGAGAAAACCTCATCTATCTACCTCTAGAATACTTGAACTACTTCACATGGATCTATTTGGACCTGTTCAAACGATCAGTGTAAGCGGTAAAAAGTATACTTTGGTGATAGTAGATGATTTCTCTCGATTTACTTGGGTGAAATTTCTTTCATCCAAAGATGAAACATGTGACAAGTTAACAACGCTTATTCGACAACTTCAAACATTGAAAGATCTTAAAGTTGCAAAGATAAGAAGTGATCACGGTACTGAATTTTCTAACAAGATTGTTGAGAAGTTTTGTGCAGAGAATGGAATACATCATGAGTATTCAGCTCCCATAACTCTCCAACAGAATGGTGTTGCTGAGAGCCAGAACAGAACGCTAAAGGAAGCCGCTAGGACAATGTTAGTAGAGTCCAAGCTTGCTCCTAGATTTTGGGCTGAAACAATCAACGCTGCATGTTATCCTCAAAACCGTTGCATGATCAACAAACAGCATGGAAAAACTCCATATGAACTATGGAAGGGACGTAAACCAAATGTTTCATATTTTCACGTCTTTGGTTCAAAGTGCTTTATCCATAATAATGGATCCCAAAGCCTAAAGACATTTGATCCTAAAGCAGATGAGGGAATCTTTCTAGGCTACGCCAAGAATGGAAAGAATTTTCGCATCCTAAATAAGATCAAATCGAAGGTTGAGGAATCTATTCATGTTATTTTTGATGATGCTAACCAAGAACCGAGTAAGGTTAATATAAATGATGTAGGAGTTGAAGATCTATGTCATCAAGCATCTAAAATCACCATTAATGATGACAGTGACAACGATGATGAGATCTCAGTGCCTCCTCCTAAGATTACTCGTGAGATTACTCTGGATAATCGTGTAAGAAATGCTGATGATCATGAAGAGAGTGATCATCAAGAGCAAACAAGAAATTGTGAACTTGGAGTGCCTACGCAAGAAGGTAGTCAAGCGTCTGATCCTCAAGCACCTGTTCAACCTCTTAACCCCTTCCAACCAGATAGACTATGGCTGCGTGATCATCCACCAGAGCAGATTATTGGAGATATTGGAGTGCCTGTTAGGACTAGAGCCGCTACATTCAATGAGGCTATGTTCGCAAGCTTTTTATCTCAAATGGAACCTAAGAAAGTGGATGAAGCGCTAAGTGATCCAAGTTGGATTGAAGCCATGCAAGAAGAACTTAATCAGTTTGAGCGTAGTAAGGTTTGGACGCTAGTACCAAGACCAACTCACCAAGGAGTCATTGGAACTAGATGGGTTTATAGAAACAAGATGGATGAGAATGACATTGTAATAAGAAACAAGGTCAGACTCGTAGCTCAAGGATATTGCCAAGAAGAGGGTATTGACTTTGATGAGACATATGCTCCTGTCGCCCGTCTTGAAGCAATCTGCATGTTTCTATCGTATGCATCGTTTAACAAGTTTACAGTATATCAAATAGACATGAAGAGTGCCTTCCTGAATGGTAAACTCCAAGAAGAAGTATATGTGGAGCAACCACCAGGATTCTTCAACTACCATGGTAAGGGTATGGTTTACAAGCTAGACAAAACACTTTATGGGCTTAAGCAAGCACCCCGAGCATGGTATGACACTCTCTCTATCTTTCTTATTGGTAAAGGCTTTTCAAAAGGCAGCGTTGACACAACGTTATTTAAAATTACCAATAACGAAGATATTCTCTTAGTCCAAATTTATGTTGATGATATCATATTTGGCTCTACTAACAAGCGTCTGTGTGAGAAATTTTCGAAAATGATGCAAGAACAATTTGAAATGAGCATGATGGGTGAATTAACTTTCTTCTTAGGATTACAAGTTAAACAACTCCCTAATGGAATATTTATTAACCAAGCTAAATATACAAGAGATATGATTAAGAAATTTGGTATGGAAAATGCATCATATTCAAAAATTCCAATGAGTCAAACACTTAAGTTAGATAAAGATGAAAGTGGAAAGAAAGTTGATATCATTAATTATAGAGGTATCATCGGATCACTTCTTTATCTTACTGCCAGTAGACCCGATATTATGTTTTCGGTATGCATGTGTGCACGATTTCAAGCTGATCCTAAAGAGTCACACTTAATTGCTGCCAAGAAGATCCTTAAATACCTAAAAGGCACACAAAATGTGGGCTTATGGTATCCTAGGGATTTTCCTTTTGAACTAATTGGTTACTCAGATGCAGATTTTGCAGGTTGCAAAATAGATCGTAAAAGCACTAGTGGTACTTGTCAATTTCTAGGTGATAGGTTAGTTTTATGGCATAGCAAGAAACAACAATCCATAGCTACCTCCACAGCCGAAGCTGAGTATGTAGCTGCAGGAAGTTGTTGTGCACAAGTATTATGGATGAGGCAACAACTTAGAGATTATGGAACAATCCTAGGTCTAACCCCCATTCATTGTGATAACCAAAGTGCTCTAGCCATGACTCAAAACCCTGTTCTTCATTCCAGAACCAAACACATTGACATTAGATACCATTTCCTTCGTGACCACGTTCAAAAGAAAGATATCTCCATGCACTTTATTGGAACTGACAAACAATTGGCAGATATCTTCACCAAAGCGCTCAACGAACAACGGTTTCTCACTTTGAGAAGTGAACTAGGTATGATTGATTTAAACGTTTAATCATCAAGCATCATACTTTATTAGACATATAATTTAGGGGGAATCCACTTGATTTATGTCTAAAAGGTTTTCTTTGAAACAAAACAAATGGTACAAGTTATCAAATTTAGGGAAAACCTTAAAATTGTACTTGAATATAACTGTAAGCGTCAATGATCAAAATTTTCAGATGCATGATCATCAACGCTCAGTATTATTTTTGCATAAAATATTGGACGCTCAAACATAAAAAGGACTTTGACTTTAAGCGTCTATATTACAACAGTTATAATAAATACCAAGAAGTGTTATACCAACCAATGGTATCAGTTAAGCATTGAAACCATTCCATTCAACACTTAATATAAAAATGTTTTTAAAAGTCATGCATAAATTTTACACGCTTCTTGAAGTAGTGGATAGACTCAAAAGTCTATTGTGTACTCTATTCACACGCTTCTATCACATCAAACTGGCGGGTAATCAAATTTTTTTTCAAAATGATGGTTCAAAGATAGCACGTGTTTGTGTACGTATCAGTGTACAAACAGGCGCGTGCGTTACACTCTGAAAATGCCAAACGTTTTTAAAATTTTAACTCGGATGTCAAATCTTTATATATGGGAATTACCAAATGTAACTTCTCTCTCTTACACAAAACTCGCGTCCGCAGTTAATGAATTCATGGCTGAGATTAAAACTCTTTACACGTGTTTGAATCCTACAGAGACAAGAGAACACAAGTTTCAAAAATTAACCTCTGTGTCATTTAAAACACAATTTCTGCAAAAAAATTATTTACTCTTACTCAAAAATCTCTGCAAAATTTACTCTCTCTCTCTCTCTCAAAGCAAAAGAAAATCTCAGTTCATCTCTTTCACTAAAAATGGCACCAAAGAAATCTTTGTCTACTTCTGCTGAACTTACCATCAAGGTTACTGAAGGCCTTGTTGTCGATTGAAAATTCCTTTATGAACAACCTCAGATCAATCTAACAGACATGATGGACATAGTAGTCAAAGCTGGGCTTAAACCTTTCTTGACCCAATACTCCTATCTGTTTCCGACTGAAGTTGACATCTTCTGGAAGACTGCTAAACTTTCAGAGGACAAGAAGTCTATCTCTTGTCTAATTCTTCTATCCAAGAAGGAACCTCCCAAGGAATTTATTTTGTCTGCTGCCTCCATTGCCGAGAACTTCAATCTTCCAAATGAGGGTGAGGCATTGGATTGTGTTACCTTAAAACAAATCAAGGAAGCATGGACAACCATGAGTGCGTACGACGGTGTACCCTACACTCGGTACTTTGAAAAGAAAGATCTGGTATCCAAATACCGACTGTTGGCTGATTTCTGCAGCAAGATCATAGAATGCCGAGTGGGAACCTTTGATAAGGTAAACCCAGTACAATTTCAGATGATGACTGCTATACTCCTCAACATCAAGATCAACTGGAGTGAGTATATTTTTGGACGGTTTCGGGACTGTTTAAGCGCCTCGAATAAACCGTATGGGCTTGTTCTAAGTGACCTGTTGTATAAATCACAATGTGTATACTCGTCTGGTCTACCACTGAATAAGACCAAGTTGCTGGGAAGACGGATTCTGAATAATCTCTTCAATCCTCCCAAAATTGGTGGTGCTGCTAAACCACTATCTGAACGTCTGGAAGTACGTCAAGCGTCCGATGAGGAAGCGGAGCGTCCAGTTCCAGAAAAAGCCGTGAAGCATCCGACTGCAACAAAGAAGAGGGCTCCCAGAAAGCCCAAGGCTCAATTTGTTCCTTCTCCTAAAAAAGATGATGAGGAAACTGATGAGGATGCAGAGGATAAGTTACCTCTCAAGAGGAGGAAGCTGGAAGGGATCATCAAATAGATAGACTTTGAAGAACCAGCTGTTGATCCTCCCGCTCCAACGCTTAAGCTCGTTGAAGGAGTCAACATGAAGAAAATCTTCAAGCGTTCCAGGACTAGCAAGCGTCGAGTTGTTCCTGTTCCTGAAGAGCCTGAGACTGTTGAGCCAAGCGCTCAAGTTGTTGTTGAGCCAAGCACTTAAGTTGTTGTTGAGCCAAACGCTCAAGTTGCTGTTGAGCCAAGCGCTCAAAGTATTGCTGTTGAGACAAGTTCTCAGGCTATAATTCCAGCCGCTGCTGAAGCATCAACCGATGTCCTCTTAGATGTTGAAATGACAGAAGTTGTGGCTATTGCTAAAGATGTTGCCGCAAAAGTTTCTGCAATTGAAGCTGAGGAACCTGCTCCTAAAGAGGTTCAGACATCAATCCCTGTTGAGGCTATAACAGAGGCACGCTCAGAAAGTCAGAGCGTTGCTGAAGATGTTCCAGAGCCTAGGCACTTTTTCAAACTCGACACGCTGAAGACAATTGATCATTCAATCAACTATATGCCCCCAACGCTCGAAGAAGATTTCATTCCTGCAGGATACCATGAAGAAAGATACATTGCTGCTGAGAATGACATTGCCCTGTTGATTGATATTGACCGTCAAATCAGGGATACAATGTTTAACGCTGAACTAACAGAAATAGAGAGGAAGTACTATTTGGCAACTCAACTTGGAAAAACCCCTAGTCAAATACCGTCTTCTCTTATTCTTCAACAAGACAGACAAGGAGGAAGGACTCCTATATGTGATGTGGATTTGGCATATTATCTCGATTATGGCTACAGCAAACCCACCGGTTTCGCTCTAAGAGATTACAATATTCGTGTGTATGAGCCTCTTCGTCCTAGCTTTCTCAATCCATCAGAGTCAGTCTTGAACAGAGAAGGCTACACACACTTTCCTCAGACTGCCAATAGTCTTGAAAATCTATCTTCGGTCAATCCACTTCGCCTATGGAAGAATAAAGCAGTTCATGTCGGTGAACGTCTCGAATCATTGACAGATTTGATTCAGATTGAAGCTGATGCATATTTTGACAGTGTCTGGAATGCCAACTATCAGACTGATAGATATCGCTTTGAATCTATCAGAGATATTCATCATGAAGGCAAACGTCTCGAATCATTGACATATTTGATTCAGACTGAAGCTGATGCATATTTTGACAGCGTCTGGAATGCCAACTATCAGATTGATAGATATCGCTTTGAATCTATCAGAGATATTCATCATGAAGACATTCGCGCTATGGTCAATGCTAGAACAGACTACTGCATGAACGAAGTTAACTGGGTTGAAGCATATGTGGGAAACAAATATACATTCTCAGAGTTAGTTCAAGCTCCCCATTTATTTGGCATAGGCATGCATGACAAGAAGCGTCAGTTCGCCAAGTATTGCCTAAAGCAGCGTCAACAGAGAGTTGGACATGTTCTAAAGCTCCCAATTGTTAGACATCAAATTGAGCAGTGTCTGCGTCAAGAGCTTCACAGATTGTCCATTACTCCTCTACTTTTCAACGCTCAAACATCTTCCAGTGGCACCTCTTTTGTATCGTGCATGAATTTCGCTCCGAGTCATTGTGAAGATAATTTCAATTTGATGGTGAAGATTATGACTACCTTATCTCTTTTCGATAGAATCTTCACTGCCAATCTCAGACCTTGGAACGGCTCAGTAATCAGTTCATTTAAAAGATATCCACTGTTCCCTTCTATCCGCAGCGAGGTACTCAGTCATTATGAGTTTGTCCTCTCACTGCTTGAAAGAAATCAAGAACTGGCTCAAGCGATATATCCATATTTAGAAGAGTACTATGCTGATTGTGTACCTAAAAATCAGCGTCTTAAGTCTCTTCCTTCTGACTGCTTGATTGGATTTTCCAAAAATTACTGCCCAGATTCAATCTTTTCCATTTGTCAAGCGCCGTCCAAAGTCTTTCCGAATCATGTGCTTGATATCATTGGTCCAATGCACATCAGGGCCATTGATAGTCCTCTTCGCACATTCATTTCCGGTACTTGTATTTCTAGAACCAGACTCACTGAACTGTTGGAAGCTGCGTCCACTTTTTATGCCGATTTAGCAAATTGGAACTTCCAATCCGATGACTTTCGTCAACCTGAGTCAGCGCTTGAGGAAGCGCCTGCTAAGTTAGTTGAAGCGTTCACGTCTGAAGTTACAAGTATTCCAGCGTCTGCTGAAGAACCCGTTCAAGCGTTTCAACCAGAGGATATTCCTGACGCTACTGAACCCGTTGCTGATGATATTGCTGAGGATCTTTCTCTTGACATACGAGGTACTGTCTTTGATCCCGGATATCAAGTTCCTATTGACTCTCTCAAACACTCATCCAGGTTCAAGCGACCGGCTCCTCAAGCGGTTCATCTAGATGAGAGTCATTCTTTCGGTCATTTGCTCAAATCCGTTTTGGAGAATATCAGTGCTCATGCTACTCAGAACGAAGAATCTCTCCACTGGATTAAAGACGATTTGGCAAAGATTGAGCCTCACGTTATGAGCGCTCAGATTGCTCATATGCGTAGTTCAGCTCAAGCGGCTGTTGGTGAGTGCAAACAAGAGTTTTAAGAAATGCATGATGCTACTCACGCCAACCAACTTGCCATGAAAGAAGAGCTTGCAAAGCGCCTTGAAACCCTCAAGACTTCTCTGAATGATGCTACCAGCGCCAAGCTTCTCGCACTGCAGGAACGCTTCGACAAGCATCTGGACGACATCACGGATTCTATGTCTCAGATTGCTCATCAGGTCAGTTTACTCACAGAACATTTTCTAAAGTCTGATGATGGCAATAGGAGTGAAGCCCCTCTTTAGCCTAGGATCAAATCAATAGAATCAGAAGCAGCTGGTACAGAGTCCCTTTTGGGGAAAAGAAGAAGAAATGAGAAAAGAGGAAAACGTCTAGTTCAAGAGCTCAAGAGCCTCCGTCTCCTAAGCGTCAAGTTTTACCTCCTCCTTCTGCGCTATGTCTCCCCTCATGGATAACTACTTCTGAGGTAAGTGTTTCTGCTGGAGCGCCTAGTAGAACGCTAAGAGAAACCCCATAAGCACTATATCCAAATCTACCAATACCTTCTCGGGCACTGCTTGAATAGTTTGACATCCCTCTTTAAAGAACATCTATTTCAGAACCTACAAATCCAAGAATCTTAGCTGAAGAGAGGAAGTTGACTGACTTCATCCGAACTTTCAGAATTTGCCTAAGGTATATTGGTATTGGCCCAACTGATTGGGACAATCACTTTACTGCTTTCAAGAAGAGACAGAAAGAAGAAAATAAGCTCATAATCAACAAAGATCATGAAGCGATGATGACTCTGGAAGATAACCTAACTGAAGCTATCCGAGCTGAAATGCCCAGACGATACAAAGTTAGACCAAGTCGTTAAAGCCTTTTGATCTGCATTATCTATATTCTTGTCTCTTATATTTTGTTTGTTCAGTTGTAAAAATGCTTGTAATCACTGATATATATAATGCATTTTTTTCAGCTGAAACATCTCGTTGAAGCGTAACTAACTTTAACTAACGTTATCTAATCAAAGCTAACTTTTATTTTGGCTGTCTAACTCTTGAACTATAAAAGAGTAAGTATTGCCTTCATTAAAAAGGTGGAAATTGTTAGGAATTTCATGTTAGATGTTTTGATGATGACAATTAGGACTTTTTTGTTAGACCCCAAAATATGTAAGTTTGATTTTAGTAGAAATTATGTATAAGCTTTGAAGCGTTAGACTTGTAATAGGTTTAATAGGCTTTGTTTTATTTTATTCTAGATTGTTAGGCTAAGTAGTCTTAGGCTGAGCGTCTGATAATTTCTGAGTGAGTTTATCATTGGTAAAGTTCGAAGACTCAAGCGCCTGAATTCTGAATGAAGATAAAGTCTCCAAGCGTCCAATTGACCAGCTATATCAAGCGTTACCTTATAGGACATAAGTGATTTCGCCTGAATTTATTTCTAAGTCCAGAAGGAGTTTAATGCAAATACTCTCAATGCATTAAGTACCAACGGGTATTTAATTCAAATGTATTAAATGCTGATAAAAGCATTAAATGTGATAAGCACTTTCAGACGTACGGAGAAGCCACCCCATTGGACTGTCAACTTTCATAGACTGCAGCACCAACTTTTGTGCAGCAGATTTTCAGGAAAAAAGACAAAAGTTGTTCACTTGCGGAAGTGAGAGACACGCACCTGTGCATGTGTCAAACGGACACTTTCTCCAAGAATGCCTATAAATAGGACTTCAACAACAAGCCAAAAATATACAATCAATCTCCAAGCCGAATTGTTGTTGCATTGAAGTCTCATTCCTTAAACTCTCAGAAAAGCCAGAATATTCAAGAAAACATTCTCTTTGCTTTTCTTCAATTCCTGAGACAGTCAACAAATATCTCAAACATTCTTTTCGAAGAAACCATATTATTACTGAGATATTCCCAATTGTTTGAACTTCATCAAAATCAAACAAACCGTTTAGAAAACCCCATCCAAGCCTCGCGATCTGTGTGAAGTCGAAGTTGGATACTTTCATTATTTCTGGGTGAAAGAAGCAAGGGGATTGAAGTGATTTGGAGCAGAAATCTGTGTGATCAAGGAGCTCAAGTCATCGACATCTATCTCTCCTTAATTTGTAGAAGACTCTGTGTGATTCTTTGAGAATCATTTTAGTCGATTGCCTCCAAGTGTTCTAGGAGAAGAAGGACGTAGTTGAGATTGCACCACCCAACGAACCTTACAAATATTGTGTTATTTACTTTACAGTCAATTCTCTTATCTATCATATCATTGCATAAACTGATTAAGTAAAACACAATCAAACGCTAAGCAACTAAGAAACTTCTTGTGACGCTAAAGCTTTTAAAAAGAAGATTACAAAAATCATTCCGCTGTGCTAACACTGATTAAAGAACTGAACGCTTAAGCCCACTCGGTTAAAGTATTCAAATCTTGAAGTCTAAGTTAACTATCTAAAAACAGTCTTCATCAGACGCTTAACCTAAGCGTCTATATTTCAAGTAACGCTCAGTCAAGCGTCTACTTATCAAGCGTCCAAAACCATTTTAGTACGAAATCTTTTGAAGTCGAAAAAGACTTCAGGGTCTATTCAAACCCCCCCCCCTTCTAGACCTTTTCGTATGCCACTTGGGACCAACAAAGAGCAATCAAGTCTATAAACCCTAAATACTATGTTGGGTTCTTTTATATGAAAGATTGGAGAAATGGATCTTTTGAATTGAAAATATAAGACTTCCATAACTGTTGGAAAAATTATGAAAAATAATAATACAATCAATTAGATTGACCAGCTACCATTGCATACGAAAAGGCTTGTCAAGCGAGTTGAAGAGTTGTAATTTATCATTAAGTTTGTCATTAGTTAATGAAATAATTGCTAGTATATTATGTGTTAAATTCATTGGGAGCGTTGATGTCATGATGTCATTAATCAAACTGTAACTATTATTTTAAGTTTTAATTTAATAAGGGTAAATTAGTCAAATCACAATTGGAAAAAACACATTTCAATATCCATACTTTTATAGTGATATAGGTATAGATATAGATTGGAGCCTTCCCAGAAGATTATGAAATTCCCGTTTCCAGGCTCATCAAATTGTGGATTGCTGAGGGATTCGTGAAACCAACTGAATCTTAAAACTTGGAAGAAGTGGCAGAAGAGTATTTAGAGGATCTTGTGAAAAGAAATCTTGTTTTGATCACTAAGAAGAGGTGGTGGAACGGCAAATTCAAATCTTGTAGCATCCACGATCTCTTGAGAGACTTGTGCGCGCAAATAGTTCGTGGTGAAAATTTCTTTCATTTTCCTTATGGAACGACATACAATCCAGAAGAAAGGGAGCGTGTGCGCCGCGCCTGTGTCTATTATGATCAGGCTTTTTCTTATTTGGGGATAATTATTGAGAGATCATGTTTCGCTTCACGCGTTCGTTCAATTCTTTGTTTTGACGAAATTCCCAGGAACGGTTTGATTTTGTTGGATTTTAAACTACTGAGAGTGTTGGATGCACTTCAAATACAATTTTGATGTTTCCCAGAGATGCTTGTAGAGCTGTTTCATTTAAGGCACCTTGCTTTGAATATAGTCCCCCAATAGTCTGTCGATTTTTTTTTTCTCCATCTATATCCAAGCTTCAATATCTCCAAACCTTCATTGTTACTTCAAAATCCAATGTTGACATCTTATTATCATCTCAAATCTGGAAAATGCCACAACTAAGGCATATTATGATGGACAGAGTTACTATGTTGGCCGTTCCGTTTTTCACAAGATTAATAAGGATTGGTGAGGTTCATCTCCTGGAAAGTCTGCAAACACTCTCAAACGTACTAAATTTCAGGTTCACCATCTACAGTACTGAACCTAAGAGTGGAAGCTGGGAGTGGGAATTCGACAATCTTCGCCAACTTGAGGAACTGAAAATCAGGTTTGACTTATCCTTGAAGCTGAATAATCCATTTCCGAAGAGCTTTGCCTTTCCGCTGACTCTTAAAAAGTTGTCTCTCTATGGCTGCGGTCTTCCTTGGGAAGGAATGAGCACCGCGGCGGGTTCGTTGCCGAATCTTGAAGTACTCAAAATACGAGATGGCGCCATGGTGGGAGAAGAGTGGAAACCCGTTGAAGGCGAATTCCTTCGGCTGAATTTCCTGGTAATGGAGAAGTTTAGATCTCAAGTACTGGCGAGCAGAGGATCACCACATCCCGCGCCTTGTGCACCTTAAAATCAAAAAGTGCTGGGAATTAGAGAAGATCCCCCATGAATTTGGAGATAGATCGACTCTTGAATTGATTGAGGTACACGGCAGCAGCGCATCAGCAGCCGAGTCAGCAATGTTAATTCAAGAGAGAATGGGAAAGGGCGATCGCCTTCAAGTTCGTATCTATCGTCGTCTTAGAAATTCTGTGCCTTTTAATTTGCTTTTATATAGAGTATTGATTTCTTGAAAAATAAATTCATAGGTCATATATACCACCAGTATGTTTGTCCTCGTTTTTTTATTTAGTGAAAAGCACAAGCCTTTCATTTTCATTAATGTATGTATATATATGCAGAAATGAGATGTAAATTTTAGGGAAAATACCTCCTCAATAATGGGGTAATTATACAAATCTCCCTTCACTAATTGATAATTGCAATCACACCCCCTCATGTTAAATATTTCTTACAATTGCACCCCCGTGTGTAACAATTCTTACAATCACACCCCCTGCAAACCTTACAAATAGACCCCTGAGGGGTGTGTTTGTAATTATCAATTAGTGAGGGGAGGTTTGTGTAATTACCACATATTGAGGGGGTGTGAGTGTAATTTTCCCTAAATTTTATATGTCTCCCTTTGCTGAACAAGTTGTTTTCTTTCAACTCGTTGTGATATATATTAAGAAAATTGATCAAAATGCTGCTAGAAATTGTTACTTAAGAAAATATGAATTTTACTAAAAAAAAAAAGTTTGTTTAAAAATTATCGAGTACCCAAAATGTAAATTGAGTAGGAATATTATACCCGATACCCCACCCGAATTATAGTTTCGACTTCGGGTAATACTCATTACCCAAAACCTTACCAAATTACCCATACCCTACCAGGTCACGTAGGTACCCAAAAAACCGGCCCGAATGTCCACCCCTACATAGGATAGGGGGTTGTCTGCTTTGATCTTAAATTTTCTTGCATTTATAAATTTTCATTTTTAGATTCAATATTCAATTTTTTTTACATAAAAATAAAGTTAGAGAAAGAATCAGAAAAGTATTAAAACAAATTAAAAATCAAAAAAATAAACAATTTAGAGAAAAAATTCAAATAAATTTCTGAAAAATAAACGAAAAAAAAATTAGAAGAAAAGAAATTCAAAATTTTTGAAAACATGAAAACAAATAAGAAAATCCAAAAAGCCCCAATTTTTCAATGGCCAACTCGGGTCACCCACATATCTGCTCGGTGCTCCCACGCATGAGCCATGTCACACCCTTCTGCCAAAAAAGTCGGAATCTATCTAATTGGCTTCGCATCCTACCTTCATGGCTTCTGACACTATCTCTGCCTTCCCGGCTTCGTGCCTTTGCCTCATGGTTTCTCTCGACGTGGATATGTCTCAACAACCCTGCCCTTCGGTCTCTGGACTACATGGTTCTGTCTCTCGGCTACCTATACTGTCATTTTGACCTCTGCTTTAGTGGATTTGCTTTCCGGCACCGTAACTCAGCCTGTTCGATTTCTGGCAACTTGTTCAGTCCTCTTGGCAACATGGATCTTCCCTCTAACTTGTGGTTCTACCAACCAGCCACAGGAACTAAAACTGCTTCCACTGGCTTATTGTTCTGCCAACCTGGCCTGATGTGGATCTACTGTCACTATGATGTTCCTATGTTTTCTCGTTAAATTAAACGAGATTGCTTTTTTTTTTTTTTTGATTGGAGATCTAACTGATCCCATCCTCCTCTATCATCTTATTTGGCTTCACCATGACCTCAATTTGTGCTACCTGCAATGAAATTGTCGAACTTGATTATTCCTTCATCTCCTACAGTTGCTTCCATGATGAAATCCGCAATAACCAAAGTGTTTCCCCATAGATCTAGATCTAAGTCGTCTCCTAAATATAAAACATATGACTCTTATATTAGTTGTTAGGAATGGTAGCATCAAAGTACTAAGAAAATAATCAAGAAAAATATAAAATCTAAGCATGAAAGACGAACTTAACGTAGTTCGGCAAACTCCCTACATCCACGGGCCACTAGATCAATATCTTTATTTCTGAGTGAATCGAGTGAATCAATCAATTATAAGTTGAGAACTCCTATCTATAATAGTGGATTAAGTCAAAACCCTAACAAACTCGGAAAAATAATCCTAAAAGACTAGGAAATAAATCATATCAATTAGGAAACAATTCTCAATCTAGGACTCAAAAACATGCCAAAATCTGCTAATTAAATCGCCAAAGTTCTCGTAAAATTCACGCTCCAGCCAAGAAAAGGCTTGCTGGGGCGCAAGGACTCAAACAGTTTCGATCTTCGGTCTGCTTCAGACTCTAGCCTGAAAAGTGCTGGTTGGGCCTCAAACTCAAGCTGCAACCAACAAAAGTGTTGGATGCAGCCTCAACCCTATAAAAACACCAGCGAACTTCGCATCGTGACCCTCAAGTTTTTCAAGACCCATTTCTGTTTCATCTTTGCTTCATTTTTTTGGCTCTCGATCCTATTTTCTTGTCCGACTCTACTATATCCCAACGCATATGGATTCAAGAATACTAACTTATACACCCAAATTCCACCAAAATGAAAATATTTCCTTTGTAGTGTATCATCTAAATTACAACTTTTTTCAATTTCTTTATAAAGTACTATGTTCCAAGCCTCTATCCAAAAATTCTTGTCGCATGTATGAGTCTTCGGTCTATTTGATTTTTACTATTAAAAACTACACGCGTTGCACGTAAATACCCATTTTTTTATATACAAATAATCAAGAAACATAACCAATATTTCATAAAAACAACTTTTATCCTAATTTTTTGTGATATCATTCATTTTATTCTTTTTTGTTGTTTATTTTCTCTAAGAAATTTTTGTTAATTTATCATCATGTTTATTTGGCAATTGAAATTCCATTATTTATTCTCTTTGTGGTTACTTTATGAAAACTTTTCAATTCTAGATCAAATAATAAATGCACATATAAATTTTAATTTAATTAAATTGAGCTTGGCCAACCTTTTTCCGTTCACATGACACATTAATTTATATTTGCCTATGTGTACGGCCAAATTGAGTTTATATTAAAAATATTCAAATACCTTTATTTTTTGTGTTGATTTCTTTTTTTTCCATTAAGTTTTCTATTTCATGTATAGCTAGGAATTCATTCAAATATATTGACAATCCAAGGCTTCTAGAACCCAAAGACTTGCTAAGGAATGCAATAGGATGAAGGGGAGATCTATGCTCAAAATTCTTTTTCATTCATTAAATCTTTTCAATTTTATAATACACTTTTGCAAATTATAGAACTACCTATCTTGCAATATTAAAATATTACTTAGGAATTTATCGTTAT
Source organism: Buddleja alternifolia (assembly GCA_019426215.1). Lineage (NCBI taxonomy): Eukaryota > Viridiplantae > Streptophyta > Magnoliopsida > Lamiales > Scrophulariaceae > Buddleja > Buddleja alternifolia. The sequence goes on from CM033391.1 coordinate 48,496,074, forward strand.
ATTATATTTTAGGAAAATATACTAAAAATTTGGCAAAATAATTTTTTATACATAGAAAGTCATGAAAGTATTTCTCAATCCCTTACACCAACTTTCTCAAACCAAAAATGTTTAATTTAACAAACCTGAACGGTCTTGTTAGATCTATCCATGACAGACATGCTCAACTCTTTATTCAACTAACTCTATACAATATTGAATACTAATTCTAGTCATCTTGGGTATGGCCACCATTCACACTCACCTTTGCTAAGGCAGAATGATTATGCTCTGTTTATATAGAAAGTTTAAGAAATAGAAATGATCAACCTGTTCAAAATTGATGTTAAATAATGCATGCACATCACCACGAAAACTCGATGGAAAAGAAGAAGATGAAGTTGTTGTTAATTAGAAACTCATGACTAATATCTGATTTATATTTTTAGGAAAAATATGTCGTTGCGGTTGCCTAGGCCTAATGACACCAATTTATAGTAAAACGGGTTTAGCAAATGAAGAGTCAAGTTAAACAAAGTTGATATGTGGTTTGAATAATAAACGTATATCTATGCATTTTATTGGTTAGAGATGCAATTTTGTTACGAAATATAGGCTGCTGATAACGCCAGAGCTATTCTCCTAATGCCAGAGCATTTTTTAGTAATTGGACAATATTACCCCCTTGGTCAATATCTTCTTCTCTTTCTTGTTCCCGTCTCCATTTCAGCTGCAAACACCACAGATTTCCTTCTTGTTTTTTGTGTATTGAAACTTCAAATATAAATATATAGATTTATTATTTAAAATTAAAACCAAATATCCTTCTTCTTCACATTAGCAATCAAATCCCATGATCAATAACCTATCGGGCACCAGTGATGAGATCTTTTTTCTCAAATCCTAGAACACTAAACGAGATTTCTACCAACAAAAAACATCTCATCTATCAAAAAGAACAATCTACTAGATCTATTTTTTTTTTCTTTCCTTATTCTTTTTTTGAAGTTTTGTGTTCAACAGGAGCATTATAATTTATATTTGCCCATTGTAATTTGATATGCATTTTCATGTTGCTATTTATTATAATTTTGATGGGAGTGAGTGAGATATATGTATAGATTCCGTGTAATTATTTCAGTATTCTATCTCTGAATTTTCTGCATTTTCCGGCGACGGTTTCGCAACCCCCAGAAAAAAAAGCATAAAACAAGAAAAAGAGATTAAATTTGAAATATACACAATCGTCCACTTGCCCATGGAGATTGGAGAGTTAAAGGAGGAATCGTCCACTTGCCCATCGATCGATGGGGAAGGGATGAATTATTTTTCTTTTTGATGAATTTTGATGAAGTTAATTGTGAGGGGTAATTTTGTCAATTGAAGTCCTTTTGCTCTGGCATTAGGAGAATTGTTCTGGCTTTATCAGCAGCCCGAAATATATCATGAATAAGTTAAAAGAGGATGGAAAGTTTTGAAAGTTGAAAGATGTAATTCTTGTATTAAGTGTATTATGGGAGATGTTATGAAAGAGTACGGCAATTAATTGAGTAATTTCTATTATATGTGTTAACAAAATGTAACTATTATTTTTGGTTTTAGTATTTATAATAGATTGGTAGACAACCTTTACATACGAAAGACTTGTCAGGAGAGTTGAAGAGTTGTAATTTTTTGTCATTAGTAATTTCTTGAATAATTGCTATTACATGAGTTAACATAATGTAATTATTATTTTTAGTTTTAAGAAAGGTAAAGTAGTCAAATCACAATTAGAATAAACACTTTCAAGATCCACACCTTTATAAGTAGTATAGATTAAAAGCTGTCATTTTTCATGACCCTTTCAGTCCTATAGTGTTTACACTAAAAAATAAAAATGGGTTGACGAATTAAAAGACCTCAAAAGGCCCAACAACAATTAATGGGCCCAGAAATAAAAGATTAAGCCCATTATAACAATAACAAGGCAGACCCAAAGAAGTCAGGTCCAATGCAGGGTCAAAGGGTCGGGAACTCCCTAAAAAAAGTAACCCGCCAAGACGAAAGAATTTTGAAAGAGAAGTTAGAAGCAGTTCTCGACGGTTGAAGACGTGAGACCACGAAGCAGAGATAAAAAACGAAAAAAGGAAAGAGAAAGAGGCATCATCAGAATCAACTACAACTTTTTTTCTCTTTTCCTAGGAGTAGGCGTAGGCGTAATTAGGAGTAGCTTGTAGCATAGATTAGCGATAGTTTACCAAGAATCGCTGGATCCGACTCTCGGAGTTTGTACCAGTGTTCAATCGTTTGTAACTTTCCCGAACTGAAGACTTTTATGGAGGTATAAATTATCTGTTTTCGGATTTCAGTATTTGATAGTGATTTATATCTTGACCTAAGTTTTCCGTTCATCATTATCGTATTCAAAAGAAAGATTCTCACGTAGGTATAAGATTATCTTTTTGTCAGATTTAAGTATCTGAAAGATAATTGTTATATGGACTTAAATCTTATCTTTCATTCCATTATTGCATTCGAAGACAATAATTAACACCCAAAATAATTCGATCGAGAGATTCTCACTTAGGTATAAGATTATCTTTTGTAAGATTTAAGTATCTGAGAGATAATATTTATCTGGACTTGAATTTTTCCTTCACTGTATTATTGTTTCATTCGAAAACGATAAATATTTTCATCAATTGCGGTCCGAATAATTATTTTAAACAACACGCCGAAGTGTTAAATTCTGAACCACCGTTTAGCGTATCGAACTCAAACGCGGGGATTGAAAGATAATTCTAAGTAGAGAATTATCGCGGGGCTCGGAACGCGCAGTTGGATCCACCCTAATCTAGTTTGTTTTTTTAACGAAACATATACTTAATTACTTTTATTATATGGTTGTTTATTCTTGGTATTAAGGATGCATTTTAAAAATTTAATCTGAATTTTGTGTCAGATTTTATTGAAAGGGTGGATTGGATCAGTATTGGATTGCAAAATCATGTAGAAATCAAAGTCTGATACATCGCACAACTTTTCAACTTTCAAATAAAAAATAAGATTTTATGGTGACATTAATGAAATCATATTGTTTTATTCTTTCTTATGTCAAACACCACCACCTAGTAAACAATCACAGGATGTTTGATAACCACAAAAGCGACTCCATTGTCGAATATGGAGGAGACTTAATCGAAGTACAATTTGAGAAAATAGTAGCAATTAATATTCATGATACATGGAAAAAAAAAAAAGAAAAAAACAGAGTGAACATGTCTGAAACTCAACAGCAGTTGTTTTATTGAACAATTAAAATCAGCAAACAATGACGAAGAAGGGAAGGTATACAGCAAACTTATTTCGAAGAGGTCCTCATAATTGCGCCTGACACGTTGTCTGCAGGGATCAGTCTGTTTATAAGAAACTTAATCTGATCACAAGAAGCTTAATTTGAAGGTAAAGGAAAATATTGGAAAGAACATTTAATCTCAAGAAATCAAAAACAAAAAATCTTACACGTATTTGATCGATCATTCATCTCCAGGAGCAATTATGAGCTTGAATCCACCCCTTTTGTTTACTTGTTGTCCTGGCATCTCCTTCTTCTTCTTCTCCTCGATTTCCCTTGCAGAAGCAACTGCGGATTTCGTTACACGTTCCATGTCCAACTTCTTAAGGCTTTTGGCAAGACCAAGCGGCACCTGATCGAGTTTCTTGCACTTTTTGAGCACAAGACATCCCAGTTTAGGAAATCCTTTTTCCGACACTTTCCAAAACTGTAGATCCACGCGTTCAATGTGCAAGAATTGAAGAGAACGAAATCCGTCGCCATCAGCATCCCAAAAGCTTCCCGTGAATGCATTGTCTTTCAGTTTCAGCACTTCCAGCGTATGAACCCCTTCTAACGTCGACATATTCTTCCATTCCAAATAAGTACCTGATAACGTCAGGATCCTCAGTTTTGGCGGGAATTTGTGCGGTTGGGGAAGCCCCTTCAACGGGTTTTCTTTTGCTGGAAGGGGAAATACGTCGTTCACTAGCTTCAACTTTTCAAGACGCACCAATTTTTCCAAGCTCTTGGAATCGGCCAAAAGTGCCTCCAATTTCCCACGAATCCCCAAAATCTTTAGGTTTTTGGCTCTCTCAAGCACTTCTTCTGTGCAACTATCGGGTGATAACCTACCTAGAGTTTGAAGGTACTCCGCAGGATCACCTTTCCCGTTCTTGTTCAGAATAATGGATGCTTTAGTCTTGAAGTGTCGTAGCTGCTTCATATTCAATATATCTGCATCGATTTTCAACGTACGTGAGGATGACGTGTCGACTGTAATAGTCTGTACGTTCCAGAGCTTGGAGATGGCATCCGGAATAATGTTGAAATCGTCACCGTACAACGCAATGTACCTCAAATGAAAAAGAAGGGTAATCTTAGCAGGAAATCTCGAGAATCTTATAGGAACTGCATCTAAAACCCTAAGAAGATTGAATGCCACCGGGATTGTGTGAATGTGTTCTTTTGGCAACTGAATTGGTTCTTTTGAGAAACACAAAAGAGAACGAACGTGTGGGCCTTTCGGTTTTTTCTGGAGGAAGTCCCAAACATAGGAGTGGATACAAAGGCGACGATACCGTCCAATTTCTGAAACCTGAGGCACGAAAACGCCCGAATCCTTGGACATTCTTATCTCTTGGAACAAATTTTGTTCCTTAAACCCAGCCTCGTTTCTGCAGAACTCACGTATCATGTCGTGTACACGACATGTTTTGACTTCACCATCCGGCTTCATTTTATCAACCATCAATAAGTTCCTATTTATAAGCTCTTCCAAGTTTTCCTCTGCGATCTCCTCCAAGCACTGTTCGTGCTTTCTTGGATCTTCTTGTACAAATCCTTCTGCAATCCACAGACGAATCAATTTCCACGCTGGGATCTCATAGTCTTCTGGAAACATCCCCAAATACAGAAAGCAATCTCTCAAGTTGTACGGCAACTTGTTGTAACTCAAAGATATAATATTCTCCATGCGATCCTCATTAAGATATGAACCCACGCTCTCGGCTACCTTCTCCCATTCCCTTTTTGTCGCGATATCTTCTCCCTTGGTCGCATATTTTTTCTGGAGAATTCCTCCTATGACCACTATTGCAAGTGGCACCCCTTTACATTTATAGGCTATGTCTTTCCCAAGCCATTCTAAGATTTCAGGGCAAGTGCCGTCTTTACCAAATACTTCTAACTGGAGGAGTTCCCAACTTTCTTTCTGAGTTAGGAAACGCAACTGGTGGGGGTTTCTTTCGAGATTTGCATGCGAACCCACTTCTTTGTGACGACTTGTTATCAGGACTTTACTCGATCCGTTGCCTTTAGGCAGTATAGGTTTGATAAGATCCCAAGCATCAGTAGTCCACACGTCGTCCATGAATAATAAGAACTTTCCCGCCTCGAGATATCCTCTAAGTATTTCGATCAATTCTTGCTCATCCTTTCTAGACATGTCTTGCTTGGTAAATTTTTTCATGATGTTGAGAAAGAGTTCCTTTCTGTTGAACTCTTGTGATACGTAAACCCAAATTAGAGTGGGGAATTCATATCGAATTCTTGGATCTCGATAGATCATCCATGCTAGTGTTGTCTTGCCAAGCCCAGGCATACCGATTATGGAGATAACTTCGACTTCCTTTTTTTCTTCACTCAGGTAACCGATTATTTTGTCTGCCTCGTCGTCAAAACCTACGACATTGTCCTCCCTCAACAATGGAGCCTGTGTACAAGTGAAAATTGATACACATCAGAAACTGATGTAATTTCTTATTAATTAACAGATGATGAACAATTAAGAATTTTATAGAACAAGCTATGAACTTTTAATCCAACTCGAATTTCTAAACAGCTCTCTGAGAACCCTGCCGGCCGATAAGCTTCAAATCAACTCAAGGTTCTTAGAAACACATATACAAGGTAATTTGCACTTTTCATCCCACAAGTCTACTCCTATTCAATTTTGATACCAATACAAACTTCTCCCATTTCAGACCATAATAAGTCTCAAAAAATCTCACATGTAGTCCAAAGTAAACTTTCCATATATATACTTAATAATTTTTGTTAATGAACAATGCATGGGCTATTTTAGGAGCCGATCGATTTGAGAGCAAAAATAGTTTAATGGGGGTGGGGGGCCATCAAAACTAGGGATTTCCCTCGTGTTAGTATTTTTCTTGTTTTTGTTTTTCCTTTTCTCTTTCTTCATTAATGGGAGATTAATGAGACTGAACTGGGATGGAGTTCTAATTTCATATTGATGCAGCTCTATTCTTGTGGAGAAGAATTAATTTGCAAGGTGAAGAATCACAAATTCTGATTTCCTCAAATCAACTCTCGAACAAGTGTTCATTTACTTACAAAGACCATTAAATGTTGGATAGAAAGATTACTTGTCAACCATTATATATTGGAACGATGGATTTCTCTGGGACGAAATGTGAGACTTTTTTATATTTAATCAGACACAATGCGGACATTAATTTATAACAAAAGACGTACACCAAAATTAAATAGGGCTAAGCTTATGAGACAAAAAATGTAATTTATCCCACATATACGACTTATACCAGTCCTATAGGATGAAGTTAATTTCAAAGAACTCACGGCGTGTCAAGCCTCCAAAAGGAGAAATTACATTTTCCGTTGTGTTTTCATGTTTGGTTATCTAATACATGTGGGGCTATTACAAATACCCATCAATTTTCAAAAATTGACACATTTAGTTCAATTTTCGTCGGAGAAGCTCAATTTGGCAGGAAAATAGAGCATGTTGGTCATGTGAGGGTCCAAATTGGGGGATTTTTAATTTAGAAGAGAAATTTGATGACTTGGCATGCGACCTTGATATGCAAAAAAGTTTTATATCGAAGGGGATTCAAACCTTAGTGAAAAAGGAGGTAACATGACTCTCAAACATTAGACCAACAAGCAACTTGATATTATTATTTAGATTTAAATGTAAATATGCATTTTTCACGGATAACAACATAATTTAAAAGTATTTATATAAAGTTTATAAATAATAGCGTTGGTTAGAATACATGTCCATATTAAATAAAAGTACTTCTAGAAATAGAACAAATATAAGTAACATATACAAATTTGTTTAAAATATATTAGAATATATTTTAAAACAAAAATATATAATTGTATATTTGATTTGTAATTATAAATATAAAAATAAAAATAACATAGATCTATGTTTATATTAATTTCTTATAATTATTTCACAAAATTTATATTTACTATATCTCAAAATACTAATTTTTAAAATACAGTAAATACATTAAATTATCATATATGTAATTTTTAAAATTGAACAAATACAGTAAATTATTATGTATGGATATTTAATACAGTAAATCATATATGTAGTACAGTAAGTACAACAATCTTAAAATTAATATTTTAAAATCCAGTAAGTATTTCCAAATACAGTAATTTCTGAATTAAGTAAATACAACAATTATTGTATATGTGATTTTTTAATACAGTAAATTACACATGTAATGATGTAATACAAGAAATATAGTAATTTAAAATTAAATATTTAGATACAATAAATAGTTTAAAATACATTGATTTTTAAAATTAAACTTCAAACTATAATAATTTTTAAATTTAACGTTTTTGAGTACAATAATTTTTCTAATATTTGAGAACGTGGTAATTTTTAAAAGTTTAGTTTGAAATTAATATTTTAAAATACAGCAAATACTAATTTTCTAAAATTATTACATGTGTGATGTGGTTCGAATTTTATACCAAGGAAAACGTAGAAACCAAATGCGATTTATATACTTTTGATAACCACGAATAATTATACTAAAATATGTGAAGAACACTCAAATTCGCAAGATAAATAAAAAATGAAACTTCTATTAACTTTTCTTGAGAGAGAATACAATTACTTAGAAAATTTTGTAAAGTGTATGTGAAGAATACAAAAAACGACCAAAATCCTATATATATGACCTAATGGCCGATTTTTCCCCTTATTAGTAGGTGGTTGGGCGATTTTGGTGTAGTGGGAGATATGAGAATTGAGAATCATATCCCCATTTTAGGGGATAGTGGTTGGACTTTGATTTAGCCCACACTTATCCTCTTGCTAGTGACCTTTTTTGTGTCTCCCTTCCATCGTCTATTAGTTATCCTTTTCCCGGCTCTCCCTTTATATCATCTCTTAACTTGACGTATGAGCTTCCACCCTGCTCATGCCTTAGACTTCTTTAATGGGCTTCACCTTGGTCTTCTCTTAAATGCCCAATTAATCGTATGTCATGGGGCCCAGTTTGTGTATAAGCCCAAATTAACGATAAATACGAGAGTTATGGGCGTATCAATGTACATTATATATTATTAGTTCTTATACGTAATGAATGCAAGAATAGATCTATCGTAGTTCTATTTTTATTTTGATAATTACAACGAAAGTGTATAGTTCTATATTTTTGTATTGAAAAAGATTCTAATATATTAGTATCCCATTCTTATATGTTACATGTATTTGTTCTATTTACAGAAGTACTTTTACTTAATATTTAGATATATCTAACAAAAACAATTATAGTTTATATGTAAATACATTTAAAGTATGTTAACATTAATGTATATTTACATTTAAATTCAAAGAATAATATCATGTTGATGTTGGTTTAGTGTTTAGGAGTCATATATATTGCCTCCTTTTCCACCTAGGTTTAGAACCCCTTGGGTGCAAAAAATTTTTTACATCCAAGTGACATGTTCAAGACATCAAATTTTCCTGATAATTAGAAATACCCAATTTGAGCCCTCACATGATCGGCACACCAATTTTTTGGCCAAATTGATCTTCTCTGACGAAAACCGAACTAAAAATACCAATTATTGAAAGTTAATGAATATTTTTACCAATCGCATATATTAGAAGACAAAAAGTGAAAACAAGTATATATATAGTATGAAACATGCAATTCCCCTCCTCCAAGCAGGTAAAGGAGTGTTGTTTATGTTTTGGACGTTTTGGAGGGTGTTTTATCGATAGATTTTATTGATAACTGTGTGTTTCTTTTGAGAATGTGTTGCGTTTTATTTACTCAGTAAAAAAAAAAAGGTGTTGCATTTTATATTGAGAAATTATTATTTTGCTAACGGGGATGAACATAAATTAGAAAGTCATGTTATTAATTAGTAAATGATTTATAGATATGTTATAATATAGGTTTGAAATTCTAGCCCGGTCTTGGTTCGACAGACCCCAAGTGTATTTCACAAATAAATGAACAATTATATCGCAAGTGTAATTCACTCACCTTGTAAAATACACTTCGGTGCGAGCCTGGAGTGAACTAGAATTTTTCCATGTATATGCATAACATTATACTGTGATACATGGATACTTCTAAAAATATTGTGGTATTGTTAGAAATTCGGTTGGACTTTGGATTTTTTATCCTATTAACATCCATGTCGGGTTGGGTTTAATCCCGCATTTGATGGGATCCCATTTTCAATTAGTTTGACACTTTTTTTTCCTTGTGGAGGAAGACTGATATTTTAAAGAGAAAATTGCTTAAAACCCCCCGAAAATAATTTTTCATATCCAAAAATCCCATAAAAATATTTTTCAATTTCAAAAACTCATTTTACAAACTTTTCATTCCAAAAATCTCAAAAGTGAGGATTAACAACTTTTTCGACTAAATTACCCTTCATTTATTAAGTTAATAATTGATGGGTAGAGGGAGGAGTTTGGTGTGCGGGGAGGAGGTGGGTGTAGGGTAGGGGTTTGTGGTGTTGGGGAAGAAGATGGTGTCTTTTGTCTATGCTCTCTTTTCCTATATATTTTCTAGATGATAGCAATATTATTAAAAGTTTGTTTTTATTTTTCTTTTCCCCCATTTATAGTTTTGAGATTATATAAATATTATTCAAAGTATTTTTATATGGATGCATGTTTTATTATTTCTTTTCTAGTAAATAATAAAAAATGTATTTATTATATTATTAATTTATACAAGTAATTCAATTATTCTCTCAATAAAAATTGTTATGTACAATTTTTAAAGAGTTATATTAAAGTATAAGTAAATAAGTAGTTTATAATATTTATTGATTATTGATATATTGTCTAATATAATATCCAAATTAAGTTATACTTATTTTGTTAAAATAATAATAATAAATATGAAAATTGTTGCTTACATTCTTTTATGATAGAAGTGCAAATATTATTTTGTGGAAACATAAAACTGATATTTATAATCAAATAGAATTTAACTTCCTCAAGGTTAAATATTTTATAAATAGGTTTAAGGGTATTTTGGTCCGTACACTTTTGTAAATATTTTATAAATAGGTTCCAAGGGTATTTTGGTCCGTACACCTTTGTAAAATCTTTTCGCTTACATTAGTATTTGTATATATCGGATAATGAGGGAAGGGGTTACTTGGATGGGTGCTTTTTGTAACTAGAATTACGTTTACGTTAAGGGGTGATCAGTGTAATTTATGATGCAATTACTTTCTTGAATAAAACCCAAGCCAAGTCAACGCAACCTGACCCCCGATCTAATCCATTTATTAGGACACAAGAACATAAACCCGTCTTGAACAGGAACGGCGTGGGGGCACCCCTCAACTTTGAGGAAATCATTTTAGCCCTGTAAATATTTGGTATTCAAAATTTTGCCCTCCAAAGTTTAAAAATATCAAGATTTACCCTCTTTTTTTTGGTTATTTGTTCCCTCCGAACCTCAAATCTTGGCTCCATTCTGATCTTGAGCCCTATTCATCTTAAATCCGATCCAATGAACCTAACACAAACCCTACCTAACCATTTGCCATCTCTAAATTCAAGTAAAAAGTACTAAAGGTATTAAAAATTAAAAGGAAATTAACGTAAATAGGATCTTCTGTTTCACATAGTGTTTAATCACATGCTTCATTTATTGTTTAATCGGATCTTCACCGGCACAGACACACGAGATGTATATATAAAACAAAATACGAGACGAAACACAATATCAAAATAACGATGTATGGCCGGTTGCGAAAGGAACGAGGGTATATATTAATGAATATACCTTTGGGGCGTGGTCTTTGGTATCATGGACGCCTGAGCCTGCAGCGGGGCCAGCGATGTTCATGTTGTGGACGGCAGTCCTAGCTGCATCGACGAGAGGTTTGACCGTGCCTTCCCTGAGGGACCTAACTTCCTTGGCCAAGCTGATCTTGGTATTCAACCAGCTGATGAATTTGCTTCCTCCTACAGCTTTGGTTACGCAGCTGTCGATAGTGTCTTCCATTTCGTACACGGCCTCCCTTATCTGTTTCTCCAGTTGCTTAAAGGCTTCTCCCTTGTCGTACCTTTGGGCGGCATCCTGAAGAAACCCTTTCAGTTCTTCAAGATTCGCCTTCAGATTTTTCAGCTCACTTTCCGATTCAGAGCTCAGTTTGTAGTGGTACAGACATAGCTCCTTCACGTTTTCCAGCAGGAATCCCACCGTTGCATCTGTCATCTTGATCGATGATTACTCAGATCTCTCTCTCTCTCTCTCTCTCTCTCTCTCTCTCTCTCTCTCTCTCTCTCTCAACAATTACAAACAATGTGTAATTGTTGATCAATAGATATACTGTCTATGACCTGTATCGAAGTTTTCAACTTCTGAAGTGTGGACAGGGAAAACACAAAAATATTTAATATATACAGTGGGTTACTCACGTTTAATAATTGAAGTTGGCCTTTTTCATCTTTAAGAATATTTATATTGTGATCGATGATTTACAATTTTACATATACAGTCAACGGTACTGTTTGATGGATGCATGTTACAAATTAATATACATAATCTGCATCTACCTACGGTAGAATTCCCTTTTTTTACATATGGTAAACTTCTACTATAGCAAAAAAAAACTGCATTTATGAGGCCCATGGTCAGAGGGCAAATTAGTGTTTTCGAGAGGGATGAACGAGTTGCTAGAGATCGAGGGGGCAGAGCTACGGTACCAAAAAAGCAAATCCACCGAGCCAGAGATCAGAGTGACAGTATCGGAAGCCGAGAGGGCAGAGCCTATAGTTGAGAGACCAGAGGGCAGGGTTGTGGAGGCATGACCACATAGAGAGCAACAATGAAGGCAGGAAGCGGCGCCGGGATGGGTTGACCATGGAGTCAGAAGTCATGGAGACAGGATGCGAAACCGCTCGGATAGGTAGATTCGCATAGCAGTGGGTTTTTGGCAGAGGGATGTGACATAGCTCTTGGAGTGGGAGCTAGAGCAGATGTGTCAGTGACCCGATTTGGCCATTGAAAAACCGAGTTGGCGGATGGATCAGAAATAGCTCATGTAGGGGCACAGAACAGATATATGAGGGATCGAGATTGCCGTTGGAAAAAGTACTTGGTGGAAAGATGTCAGTGGACGGGTTGTGACATGTTCGGGTTTTTTGGAGTAACCTATATCTGAGGGTCAGTTGGACTGAGATGGATATACCACGGCATTCAGGAGTTGGCTGATCCCTAAAAGAATAAGGTTCAAAACGAGAGAACGATGTTCACAAAGAGAGTCTATCAAGTGGGTGACACTAGAGGATGGACGAGTTGATGAGATATTGGGATAACTCGTAATTTTTTTTATCTCCATAAGGTTTGGGGATATGTCGACTAGATTGAGGATCACTTAGGAAAAGTGAAGTGGTGGTTCGAGTTGAGTTCGAGTTTTTGATCAGTCTCCAAGTGGGAGATTGTTTGGATATAGTGGAGTCGGATGAAAAAGAGGATAGAGAGATGGAAACAATATGGAGTCAAAATAGAGTCAAGATGACGCCGAGATGGGTCGGGGAGACTCGGGGTCGCGAAAGGGTCGAAAAAGGACAAAAACGGGCCAAAATGGCGTCCTCGACAGAACGCCGTGGCATCGGAGGAGAGACGCCGCGGCATCTTGAGAAAATGACAGAACGCCGCGGCATCTTGAGAAAACAACAGAACGCCGCGGCATCTTGAGAAAACGACAGAACGCCGCGGCATCTTGAGAAAACGACAGAACGCAGCGGCGTTCGCGGTAGCGGTGAAAAAATGACCACCGCGGTGTTCGGGGCGAACACCGCGGCGTTGGGTACCGAGATGGCAGTTTCCTTAGCATTTTCGACTCGATTTTGGCAGTTTTTGGAGGTTTATTTGTTTTCTATTGTATCTAGACTTGTTCCCTAAGTTTATTAGGAATATGTTTTCTAATTTGATAGAGTTTTAGATGACTCCAACTATTATAAATAAGAGAACTCCTCTTGTAATTCATTGATTGACTTTGAGAAATAAAGATGTAGATCTAAGTTGGCTCGTGGATGTAGGCAATTATGCCGAACCACGTTAAAATCCTCGTGTTTTCATCTTCATGTTTAGGCTTAGTTTATTCTTGTTTCTTGATTATTTTTCGTGCTCTGATACTACCATCTCTAACATAATTCACCTATAATTAACTACTGAAAAACTACAAAAAGATATTTATCCACACCCGCTTTAATACGCTTTCATTTACATTATTTAATTTTGATTACTGACTTGTGTGTCCGAGGGGCTATACCAGAAAATCTCCTTGTGTCTTCTTAATGTGCGTTACGTCTGCAGGTCAACATGTAGTCTCAAAAAGTCCTTTAAGAAAGAGGTACGTCAAGCATCCGGAGAATTGAGGAAACCAACTGATCTCCAACGAAGTGTAGAAGAAATGAAAGGGAATATTACGCTTGATTGTGATAACGGTGATGATTCATCTCGATCGTTCAAGTGCTAGAAAAATAGACTAGAGATGTCATCTTTGGAGGTCGAAGCGTGGAGATGAATTCAGCCAACACCAGAAAAACCCTCTTTAGAACAGCCATCACAGCTAGTGTAAGGTTAGGGTTATTGTAATATTGTTATTATAGGGTTAATCCAATTTTTGGTTAATTATTTCGAATTTAAAATTATGTTGATCTAGTAAACCCAATCATACAATTTCATTGGCGACCTAGTGGGGCTTAGTTATCGGGCATGTCGTGTTGGAATCAATTTGCCATCTCCAAATAAACACAAACCCGGCCCCTTTCAGTCTAATTTTATATACGTGATAGAAAATTCTAATTTAAATTCAATTTAATCGCACCCAGCAATCATACATGTGATACCCCTACTTACTAGATTTACTTGTTGGTCTAAATTATATTTACTAGGGATAAATGCAGACACCCCAACCAATAGGGTGATGTGCACTTTGCTTCTTAACATTTTGAAAAATGCACCCAACACCCTAAGCTATCATAAATGTGCATTTAATCCCCTCGGTCAAATTTGGGCAGACACGGAGGGGGCAAAGTGCTATAAACCTCATAGGTTAGGGGGTGGTCTGCTTAGTTCTTAAATTTCTTGCAATTTTTAATATTATATTTTAATTCGAATATTCTTAATTTTCTAAAAAAAAAGGACAATTCAAAGATTCGGAAACATGGAAATAAATAAGAAAAAAATAAAAAAAAGTATAAAAATAAAAATGTTAAACATAAAAAAATTAGTAAAAACCTAAAAATTTCCTTTTTTATTGTTCTAAAATATTTATTTTCTCGATTTTTTAAATTTTTAATTTTCTCTTATTATTTTTCTATTTTTTTTATGATTTTTTTCGAAAATCTAGTTGAATTTTTTCCCCCAAAATTTTCTATTTTTTCCTTTGACTTCTTCCTAAAATTTTCAAAACTTTAAAGATTATTTCTGAATTTTTCTTTTTTTTCTGTTTTTTTTTATCAAATTTTGATATTCTGCCCTAATCTGACCGAGAGGATTAAGTGCACATTTTATGATAAGTTAGGGTGTCGGGTGCACTTTTCAAAACGTTAGGAGACAAAGTGCACATCACTAGGTTGGGAGGGTATCTGCAGTTATCTCTATTTACTAATATTTTTATTCACATTGGCAGACGTGGTCATTCACAATTTTGTACAAGGCTTTTTTTTAAAAAAAAAAATTTGGTAGGGTCGGCTCCAGTATATACCAGGCCAGGAAATCTCTCCGGAATCATAGGTAGCTTACAGAGGTACCTACGGATCGCCCAACAACACAGTTCTCCCGTCGGCAGAGAGAATCAAACACAGAACCTTCTGAAGGATAGTAGCGTCCGTCTTTACTAACCGAGTCAACATGTGTTAGACCAATTTTGTACAAGGCTTAGTTGATGCTTTTCTAACAACTTTCAGGGGACTGATTTGCAATTATCAAAAGCTTTTCAATGAATATGAAAAAAATAACATATATATGTGTGTGTGTGTGTGTATATATATATATAAAAGACAATATATCGGTCCAATGTGAACCCTAATGTTGAGTCAAGTGTGGCAACTTTCTTAAATTAAGTCTAGTGGACGTTGCGGAGCTGGTTTGGAAGTAAATGTGAATTACTTTACAATAAAACATATATATATATAATAATTATAATAATATATTTGTGAAATCATGTAATAATATGTGCATGTAGTGTACACATGAATCAAGTATTCTGATACAAAACAGAAATCATGTGTCCAGCTAGGAAACCCATGAGTCTAATTATTAACAGGGAACATGTTATGTTATGGGAGTTTTATTTAAGAGATAATATAGTAGACACCTCCCTCACCTATAAGTGGTGCAACACTTTGTCCCTTCTTCTATTGACTTGTGCGCCTGACACCCTCACTTTTGGTATTCCTCAATTTTCTGTTGCATGTGCCCACGTTAAGGTTAAAACCGTCACTCAAAGGACAAAGTGCTCTATACACCATAGGATTGGGGGTGGTGGGGGGGGGGGGGGATTCGTTAAAACTTGATGTTTGAATTTTAAATTTTATAATATTTAATTTTTTTATATATATTTTAAGTTTGAAAATATGGATCATGTCATATAAAAAAAACTTAAAAACTAATGAAAAATATTTTTTTAAAAAATAAGAACCGAAAACATGAAGGGAAATTCAGAAAATTAAGGAATTTTTTTAAAAAATGCTAAAAATCCGAAAAAGTTCATAAAATAGAGATTAATTAGAAAATAAATAGAAAAATAAGAAAAAATATAGAAAAATTCATTCAAAAAGAATTAGTGTAAAATTACGAAAAGTAGAAAAATAATAAAAAAATATATTAAAAAAATCTGAAAAAATTAGTATAAATATTTTTCATTAGTTTTCAAGTTTTTTTTTCTTTTTTTTTTGTATGGTATGATCCGTATTTTTTAACTGAAAATATAAAAAGAAACATTAAATATTATAAAGATTTTAATTCAAATTCAAACAACAAGTTTTAGCGAAAACCCCCATATCCTATAGTGTACAGAGCACTTTGCCCCCTGAGTGACGATTTTACCCTTAATGTGGCATGTGCCTTGCGCATGCGCCGAAAAATTGAGGAATATTCCATTGGAGTGGGTTAAGTGCACCCGAAACAAATGTGACGGTATCGGGTGCACAAGTCAATAAGACAGTAGGCAAAGTGCTACACCACTTATAGGTGAGGAAGGTGTCTGTATGATCTCTTATTTAATAAGAAATGTCCAAACTTTGGTAAGTTGCTAGTGTCTTATCAAAAAAAGTTGCTAGTGTTGGGATTAATTAAAGGATGCTCATGATGCCAGAGCAAAATCCCCAATGCTAGAGCAAAACTAAACCAATGTCTTTTTACCCATTGTAGTTAACAAAGCTATTAATTTCTAAATTGTGTGCAATTATAGATGGAATGGTCACGAATAATCCGCAAATATCTTTTCTATTTTATTTCTTGTGGGCCCCTAGCAAATAAATTTTGGTTTCTTTACAAATATTAGGGAAAATCACATTTTCATCCCATATGTTTGCCACGAGGTTGACTTAATTATGAGGTTGACCAACTTTGGAGCTAATCTACCCTTGAATGTGAGGGATAGAAATGTAATAAAATGAAACATAATGGATTTATTTGTAATGTGTGAAATAATAACTAACATTGGTATTAAATTAATAGTAATACAAAAAGACCTAATAATATTCAGTTAAATACGATTAGTCAAAAAAATCATACCTCAGCTCCAATACTATTTTAATTTAATTACTTAATTGGATATGTATTTTATTTTTTGAATGAAAAAAAATATTTGTCTTGTAGATTATAAACTATTAAATTTGGTTAAATACAGTACAGTAAGGATGAAACATAAGAAAATAAAGAATGGACAATGGAATTTACTATAATGTGTCATTGGAACTATAGTCTATCGGTTATAAGTGTTCTTTAAATAATTAGTTTAATCAATTTAGCTTTTTTTATGTTACATCACTTTAGATGAATTAAAAGTGTATTTATTTGCCCATGATGTCTTAGTCTAGTAGTAAGACTGAGGCCTCTTGAGTTCTGATTTCGAGGTCATGGGTTCGATCCCACCAGTTGTGCGGGTTATTTCTCTATTCTATAATAGTTCTTTGTTTCTAATTTGTACTTCGTTGTTAATAGTTTGTAATAGAAAATTGTTGACTATAATTATTAATTTGATAACCGATGTAATGACGTAACCGTTTCATTAAAAACCAAAGAAGCATATTTATTTCATATTCTCTAAGTTTGCACATAGTTGGAGTGTGCTTCAATACTTAGTATATGTAGTACATATACACATCATGTATATATGTTTATATAGTACGTATATATATATATATATATATATATATATATATATATATCATGATATAAAAAGGTACAATTATTGTTCATCATCCATCTCGACTGCAAACCCAACCCTTTTTTTTTTTTGGATAAGAACCCAACACAATTTTTTATACCTCATTTATTTTGCGAGTTGTTTGTTAGCTACCTAATGCTCAATTTAGATTCTCGTGTTGCATCTTCTATTGCATTTATTTCTATACATGATAAGTGTACAAAATTCAAATCACTTATATATTTTAAAAAATATATTTATACACTTGTCATGCATTGAATAAATGCAATAGGAGATGCAACACCATTTTGCAATCGAAAATCTTGTATGCCTAGTGTGTACCACTCACTTCCCCATAGATAATGGGATCCTCGTTGTCATTTGAAAATTGTATAAGATATCTTCTATTATGTTCTATTACTATATATATTTTAAGGGGGTCTTTTGACCAAATTGAGCAATTTTGACTCAAATACAAATTTTCTAGAGTTTTGAATTATTTTTAGGATAAATATCATTTATAATCCCTAAACTATTATATTTGTCTCACTTACATCCCTAAACTAAAGTTTGTCATGCTATCATCCCCAAAGTAATATTTTCGTCTCACTTTAGTCCTTTTCGGTGGTTTGTGAATGAATGCTACTTTTCGCTGGTCCCCAAAGTATCAATTTTGTATCACTTTGGTCCCTAAATCCAAAAAAAAAGAGAATTTTTTTTATTTTTTGCAATTTTACAATCCATCTTATTTTAATTATTATTATTTAACTAATATACATGTTGAATAGAAGGATAAAAAAATTATATATATATATATATATTAATAATTAATTCCTAAATAAAAGAATAGAAACAACTATCTTATTTTGATTGTTATTATTGAGCTAATATATACTAATGGTCAATGTTTAAATAAAATGATAATAAATAATAATTAGTTTTTACTCGTTAAATAATTAAAAAATTGCTTAATCATTCAATTAATTAATTTTAATTAATAAATAATAAAATTCACAAATTAAAAGATAATAATTGAGTTATTTAATTTCTATAATAAGATGAATATTTTAACAAGATACGTAAAAATTTATTAACTAATAACCAATTAAATATTTATTACAATAAGATATTAATTATCTATTATAGAATAATAACACTTAAATTATCTTTGTATAGGAAAAATTAAGTATAATCTCAACAAATGATATTCGTTAAGAATAGAAAGCAAAAAAACCATAAAAAAAGGTAAAAGAAAAGGAAAATATTCGTTAACCCCCATCACCATATATTCAGACATGTAGTTTGCATTATGATCTTTGGACACTTCTAAAACAATTAACCTACTAACAAATTAGTTTTTCACAATGAATGCTAGAAAATTAAATTTGGTAATTTATCCATGCTATGTTGAGAAAAGACCTTTGTTGGTCCATCACTGAGCATCTAGAAGGGGGGGGGGGGGAGTTGAATAGACGCTTAGGTCTTTTTTGACGCTTCAAAATATTTAGAATTAAAATCTCTTTGGACGCTTGAGAAAGGCAGACGCTTTACTAGACGCTTACAAGTGTAGGCTCTTGATTAAGCGTTTACTTGAGGACTGATTTGATAAAGTTAACTTAGACTTAGTGATTTCAACTATTACCAAAGTAATTAAGATAATGTTTCAATCTCTTAATCAGGGTTAGCACAGCGGGAGTATTTTAACAGTCTTCTATTTGAAAATGTTTAGCGTCACAAAGGTTTTTCTTTAGTTGCTTTCCTTTAAAACGTTTTGAACGCTTAGAGGACTTAGCGCTTGGCTAGGCACTTAAGACTGATTTGAAAGCTTAGCGTTCACTTTTGACTTAAATTAGACGCTTGACTGTTTTATATGCTTTTTAGATATGTAATATGCAAATGCAAAGTAAAGCATTAAAACAGTAAAGTGACACAATAAATTGTAAGGTTCACTGGGTGGTGTAATCCCAGCTACGTCCTTCTTCTCCTATGCACTTGGAGGCAATCCACTAAATTGATTCTCGAAGAGTCACACAGAGACTTCTACAAAGTAGGGACAAAGGAAGAGATGGATATGGATGACTTGAGCTCCTTGGTCACACAGATTTCTGCTACAAGCCACTTCAATCCTCTGCTTCTGGAAAGACGATCTCGAGCTCCTTGATCACACAGATTTTAGCTCCAATAAAGATATTCTCCAAGATGGCCTTGAGCTCCTTGATCACACAGACTTCAGCTCCAATAGCTTCTCCAAGATGGCCTTGAGCTCCTTGATCACACAGACTTCAGCTCCAATAAAGACCTTCTTCAACAAGCTTCTCTTACTCAAAAATACTGCTTGTGAAGTCAACACACTTTCTCACTCAGATGAAAGATGTTGAGGGTTTATTGTAACAGGTTTGTTTGATGTTGGGAAGTTCAAACAACTTGAGATATCTCAATAATAGTGTAGGGTTCTTCTATGAAGATGTTTGAGATATCGGGTGAGTGTCTGGAATGTATTTGAGAAGCTTGAAAGATTTTGGCTATGGGGTTTGCAAACTTTTCTCTCAAATTATTTCTCAGCTCTCTTTCACATTTTCGTCTTTCACACACACACACAGAGATAGCTGAAGGGTACTTTTATAGGGTTTCTTGGGATTTGTCCGTTGGACACATTCAGGCGCGTGTCCCTCACACAGAGCGTTAAATAGTCCCTTTTCTGACATTTCCGAAATTCTGCTAGTTCCGATTGGACAGGAGCAGACTTTGAATACTGACAGTCTAGTCATAGGTTGGCTTGTCCGCAAGTCAGAATGCCTAGTCACTTTTAATGCATTTTGAATTTATTTCCCGTTGGAAATAAATGTCCGTTGATGATTGCATGACTTGAGGATATATTCCAGGTGAATCGCTTGAGTAATTGAACGCTTGGATCAACACTCCTTGTTACAGTCCTTTAGCGTTAGTTAGGCGCTAAGACCATTCTCTTGAACGCTTGATTCATAACTCCTGAAATAGACTCTTAAGCGTTTGACAGATGCTTAAGACTAATCTTCATCTTCACTTGACTTCAGATGCTGATTTTCAACTTCATCTCTAATAGACTCACCTAGAATTCTATTAGCGACTCTGTATCTAATACTTAGTCTAAAATCTACAAAGATAAAAATTACAAGCCTAACAAACTAATACACTTTCAAACGCTTATACAGATATTCTATGAAAGTATAAACTTACATTCTTTTGGGGTCTAACATGAAATCCTATCCTGTCATCATCAAAACCACTAACATGAAATTCCTAACAACCTTTATACGTATGATTTTGTAAAGCTGCGCATGAGGTTCCTGTGTCTGATATATATAGCTTAATAATAACAATCAAAATACGGTAGTTATTTCTATTCTTTTATTTAAGAATTGATTATATATATATATATATATATATATATAATTTTTAATCCTTATATTCGACATTACCTCTAAGTATATACTAACGTATATTAGTTAAATAATAATAATTAAAATAAGGTGGATTATAAAATTGCAAAAAAAAAAATCGTTATTTTTTGGTTTAGGGACCAAAGTGATACAAATTTGATACTTCGAGGACCATCGAAAACTAACATCTGGTCACAAACCACCGGAAAGGAGTAAAGTGAGATGGAATTATTACTTTAGGGATGGTAGCGTAACAAACTTTAGTTTAGGAATGTAAGTGAGACAAACGTAATAGTTTAAGGACTATAAGTGACATTTGTTCTTATTTTTAATTCTTAATAATTTTTTTATTTTTTTTTTAGGGAATAGCGGTCATTGTATTTCATTCAATAAAAAATTTATAACGTCAACAACAATATGATGCGTGTCGAATCCACACAAAAATAATTCCTACTCCTAAATTTGCAGATAGTGATGAGCAGGGTCGAATCCACAGGGATTGGTTCAGATTTAATTCTCAATAAATGAATAAAATAAAAGAGGGGATTTTTTTTTATAATTGATTAAACTAAAAATTAAAATAACTAACAAAATTAATTAAAATCAAGAGATGCAAAATTAAACAAGTAGAAGAAACCAATATATGGTGAGATTCTAGCCTAAGGAGTTATCTCCGTTTTGATTCAAATAGTTGATCTTTGATGCAAAGATACTTCAATGTTCATGAATAAATTGGCTATAGTTATTAACAAGCTCTAACAACCTAGTTTCTCCTTAATTTATCGATAACCAAAACAAGCTTTTTGATTACTTCTCTTATTGATTAAACAACTCTAAATAAGCTCTTAGGATTTAATTTAACAATAGCATTAAGAAATAGAGAAACACCAATTCTAACCAACAAACTCGCAAGGTCGGTTCATTTAGATTAGATCACATATTCCCATAACAACAATCGAAAACTTGTCCATAATCAATATTATTAACTGCCACAAATATTAGAATTGACCAAACAATTACGGATTCGGGATTCTAAATGGCTATATACTATTCCTACAATCAAATAACGGGCCCTTATTATTCAATTAATCAAAATAATAATATCAACAAATACAGAAAATATGCAAATACTCAAGAACAAAGAAGGAATAAACACAAATTAGATCTCACAACTTTTGTAGAATCAAAACTTCAATAATCCTTGGCTAGAACTTGAGTTTTTAGCAATACATCTTGAAAGAGAGAAAAATACTTCTCCTCTCCATGAAAATAACGTGTAGTATGATAAAGTGTAGAAGAGATAGTAAAATTCCAGTAATATCTAATTATATATGCCTAGCCAAAAGATTCCTAACTAAATAAAACTCTTATTCTAATGGAAAAAGGAAATTAATTACTTACTAGAATTAATAAAATACTAATAAGACTCCTAAAAGAAATAGGAAAGCTTCTAAAAAATAGAAAGACTCCTACAAAATAGGAAAGCTCCTAAAAAATAGGATTTTCTCTTCCTCATCAAACTAAAATAACGTGCCTTCTTCTTTTTCTTCTTTTTCTCCATCTTTTTCTTCTTTTGCTTCTTTTTCTCCATCTTTTTCTTCATTTTCTTCTTTCATGAACTTTCACTTATCAAAATGGAAAATCATAATAAATATCTATAATTTAAACTTAAATAGCAATAAAAGAATAAAGAAAATATATGAAAAATATGCATAAAATGCATACTAACACAATACAATTTAGATTGTCTTTAACGATGTAGTAATAACAATTGAAGTACCTAATATCAAGCTTTTTTCACGATAACAAATCTTAAGAACTCACAAACAAGTACAAGAAAACTCTTGTGCAAAAGACCACACTCTTATTCAAGAGAGACGAAACTTTCATTCGAGAGAGAAAGTATACTCTCATTCAAGAGAGAAAATATAATACTAAACAAAAATATCTAAAAAGCTATATAAAATTGAATGTAACACCCGTCTTCATCTCGTCAGATCCATCTTTGTCTCATCAGATCCATCTCTGTCTCATCAGATCCATCTCTGTCTCGTCAAATCCATCTCTGTCTCATCAAACCTGAAGTTGGGGTACACAACTTGAAAGAGGGTGCTCCAACTCAACCCGCCGACGATGGTGGTGACATCAATAGTGATGGAGGTGATTGATTTAACAAACTAAACTATCATCGGTGAAGAAAAAAACGAAGAAATATAGTTAGGATTTCTTAGAGAGAACCCAAGACCTCCTACTCACAGGTGAAAGATGGGCAAAAGGTAGGCAAGAGTTATTTGCAAATCTTGCTAAATATTCATTTACCTTCGTATTAAATATGCTATTGAAATTTAACGGACTAATATGGGTAAAATGGAGATAAAATATGGTATTATATAAGGGCTCATTTGATAGGGGGTTTGAGGCCCGATGGTTTATGGATCAGGGTAGAGAGGCCTGGTCCACTTCCATGGTCCATGGTTCAAATTGCAAAATACTAAAATACCCCTCATATATATCATATTTTCTGTTACCTTAGGCTATATTTGGTTGTGTTTTTGTTACCATATTTTCATTTTCATTTGAAAATAAAAATACACAGTTTATACCATTTTCAACTGAAAATACACTCATTTTTATTTTCACTTACTCATTCTCCAATAACTACTTTTTACTTTACCAATTCATATTCACTTTTTCTTTCTCTCACATCTCCTTCTAAAAATTCATTTTTCGGTCAACAATTGTGGTGTTATAATGTAATAAAATACATAGTATTAATCTTCATATACTTGTGCACATTTTAAGATCCATTTTGAGTATTTTTAGTGTTTTTTTTTTGGCCAATTTTATTATTTTTACTTACAAGTAGCATTTTTGAAGAGGACGAAGGCTCTCAATTTTATTAGTATAGTGCCAAACTCATTTATTGTTTTTACTCACTCAGGAGCGTAGTGGTGAAATACACTATGTCAACCCTATTTATTATTAAACTGTTGAACTTATTATGACTTCTTCAATAGCAACCTATATAATTTTTTAATTGCTAGTTGCTTAGTAGAAAACTATACTAATTCATGTCTTCTTGAGAAGTTTGACAATATATTCAATTTTGCTATTTTTTAACATTGCTAAATTAATTCTATAAACAAATTTTGTTCATATATAATAGCATATTTGGTACACAGACCAGAAAAACAAAATTCCTTTCTAACATATACTGCAATTTTATTTTTGTGGAGAAAGATCAGATTATATGGCTTATTATGCTGCTCTTGTTCAAGTTGTGCAATTACTGGAGGATATAAGAAGGCATGATCATGATCTTAGCAGACAACAAATCACGAAATCTCTTCATAAAAAGTTCAGTCTTTGCAAAAATCACTGAAAAATTATTCATCCAACGGCGATGAAGCAGCTGATTATCTGGAAACACGAATCAGAGATGCTTCATATCAAGCATGTTGGTCCCAAGTGGTATACGAAAGGGTCTAGAAGGGGGGGGGGGGTTGAATAGACCCTGAAGTCTTTTTTGACTTCTTAAAAATTCGTATTACTTTGAAGTATTTGAACGCTTGACAAGTTTAAGCGCTAGATGTGGCGCTTGAGAAACGTTAACTTAGACTCGGTGATTTCAACGCTTACCAGAGTAGGGCAGAGTTTAATCACTGAATCAGAGTTAGCACAGCGGAAGTATTTTATAGCTTAGCGTTCAGTTAATTATTTGAAAGTAGTCGCTTAGTTGTTTTAAGACTTTATCAGAATGTATGCAGTAGGAATAGTAAAGCAGTAACACAATGAATGCTTAAAGAGGTAAATGACACAAGATATTTGTAAGGTTCACTGGGTGATGTAATCCCAGCTACGTCCTTCTTCTCCTTTTATCAGGGAGGTTTTCCACTATGATGATTATCGAAGAGCCACACAGAGACTTCTACAAGATAGAGGGAGATTGAATATGATCTTGGAACTCCTTGGTCACACAGATTTCAGCTCCACTAAAGATCTTCTATCCCCTTGCTTCTTTCACTCAGAAATGGTGCAAGTTACTCTTGATCTCGGAACTCCTTGGTCACACAGATTTCAGCTCCAATAGAGATCAACTTCAACAAGCTTCTTTTACACAAAAATATTGCTTGCAAGTCAACCAGCTTTCTCACTCAGATGAAAGGTGTTGATGGTTTTGGTCACGGGTTTGTTTGTTTTTGGAAAGTTCATACAACTTGGGGATATCTCAATGGTAGTATAGGTTCTTCTTAACAAGAGATTTGAGATATGGGTGACTGTCTCTGGAATATTTGTGAAAAGCTTATATGGATATTTTGGCTATGATTTTTAGTAAGCTTTTCTTTCAACAAGGTAGGTATTTTTTGTGTGTCACGCATGCTTTCTTGTATTTTGAAAGAGCTATTTATAAGGTATTGGTGGTTTTTGTCCGTTTGACTCGGTTGGAGTCTCGTTTCCCCAAACATTCCTTGAGTTCAGACATTTCTAACTTTGGGTATATTTAATTGGTTAGGCATGGTCTTGGTTTCATAAATCTGACAGTCTAGGTCAAAGATATGGCTTGCCAATAAGTTATAGTGCTTATATTTTAATAGTACTTATCCGACTTTTAATGCATCTTGTCTTATCGTCCGTTTGATTCATGCATTTTTTTAAGTCTTTGGATGGTTTTGGGTCTGAATTCTTTTTCAGGTTACGTTCTTTGTAGGTTGTGTTGGTTTAACCTTTTTGGACGCTTGCTGAAGAGAATAGTTATTCTCGTGTATTGGACAGACGCTTGGACTGATCCTGACTTTCTTTTCTTTATTTCAGACGCTTACTCTTCAATCTTGTCTTGATGGTCTTACTGAGAATTCCGTCATTTCACTTGATGTTGAGTATTCGGCCTGAGTTATCCATTCGTAGTTTGAGCACTGGGATAATCCCTAAAGCGTTTGACGGACGCTTCAAGATATTTTTATCCATTGTAGCTTTAGACGCTTGATCTTCACCTTCATCACTTGGTAGACTCACTCAGAATTTTCCTAAGTGTTTTAGTGTCACATACTTAGTCTAAGGAATTCTACAAAGATAAATACTATAAGCCTAAGATAAATAAGCTTTCAGGTACTTATACATAACATTCTATGAAAGCTTTTACACTTTTCGGAGTCTAACAGAAAGTCCTATTTGTCATCATCAAAACATCTAATATGAAATTCCTAACAATTTCCCCCTTTTTGATGATGGCAATACTTATTTGGTTCAAGCGTTAGATACCTGAAGGTTAGCGTAAGTTAGTAAGTTAGTTTGAGCTTTAACGAGATGTTTCAGCTGTAAAATGCATTTTATATATATATTTCACAGTACAGGCATTTTACAACTAAAAAGAGAGAGGCACAAGTAAAAGTTAAGATCGTGGCTTGATCTTGTATCTCTTAGTCATTTCAGCACGGATTGCTTCAGTTATCTGATCTTCTAACGTCATCATTGCAGCATGATCTTTACTGATTATGTGCTTGTTTTCTTGAACTTGTCGTGCCTTAAAGGCAATGAAGTGTTTATCCCATTCCTCTGGACTGATGCCTATGTATCGTAGGCAAATTCTGAAGGTTTGGTCGAAGTCAGACATTTTTCTTTCTAAGGCTAATACTGCTGGATCAGTTGGTTCTGGAATTGATGCTCTGAGAAGAGGAATGTCAAACTGTTCAAGCAGTGCTCTTGAAGGCAATGGAAGAGTTGGATAGAGCACTCTGGGAGTTTCTTTCTTATTGGACGCTTCAACCGATGTGGTTACCCAAGAGGGATAGGGATACCTTGGTTCTGCACTCAGTGTGAGAGAAGTATCAATGTGTTGACGCTTGGATGGTGGAGGAGGAACTTGATCTTTAGATGTTGACGATTTCCTCTTTTCTCCCTTCTTTTCCCCCTTATTGCCATCATCAGTCTGTATGAAATGCTGAGTAAGAAGACTGACTTGAGCAGCAATCTGAGCGACAGAGGCCTCAAGAGTGGTTAGACGCTGGTCGAAATGTTCTTTCATGACCAGGAGTTGAGCTCGATTAGCGTCTGTGAGAGAGGTCTCGAGAGCCGTGAACCGGTCTTGTAGATCATTGGTTAAAGCCACATGACTTGCCTGAGTAGCTGTAGATAGTTGTTGTATTTGAGTGAGGCATTCAGTCATGGACGGTTGAGCGTGGGGAAGTGCAGGGCGGACTTGAGGCTTAAAACGAGATGTGTGTTTGAGAGATTCAATAGGTACTTGATTAGTAGGATCAAATACTGTTCCTCGAAGCTCTGGAGCAGTGTTGGACTCGGTGGATGCAGTAGAGTCGGATTCAGTTGGACTGGGAGAATGAGGCGCTTGAGGTAACTCTAATAAGCGCTCAGGAGCAGGTAACAGTTCAGCTGGTGCTGCAGGAAATTCTGATTCTATTCGGCTAAAGTCCGTAAACCGAAAGTCCAAGCTGGCAAACGGTTCATCTGCATATGGATACGTAGCAGTCTGCAGAAGTTCATTCAAATGTAGAGTGGGGAGATAAGTACCTTGAATGAACGTTCTGATAGGACTATCCAGTGCCCTGATATACAGTGGCCCGAGGATATCCAGCACATGAGTGGGAAAGATTTT
Organism: Buddleja alternifolia; assembly: GCA_019426215.1. Classification (NCBI taxonomy): domain Eukaryota; kingdom Viridiplantae; phylum Streptophyta; class Magnoliopsida; order Lamiales; family Scrophulariaceae; genus Buddleja; species Buddleja alternifolia. Next base: position 48,523,789 of record CM033391.1, read on the forward strand.
GGAGGGCGCTTTGCAGATGGAGAATAAGGCATCTGGGCAATAGTGTTGTGAGAAGCCAATTAGCCGATCTGTTGGGAGAGTCTTCGGTTTTCGAGAGTCGGGAACGCGGAGCCGGTAATACTCTTCCAAGTATGGGTAGATGGCTGAAGCAAGCGCTTGAGATCTTTCTAGCAGCGATAAACCAAAATCATAGTGACTGGAGACTTCTTGTCGAATAGACGGAAGAAGTGGATATCCTCTGAAAGAATTGATCCGAGAGCCATCCCATTGTCGCAGATTGTCTGTGAAGATTTTGTCGAATAGAGAGACTGGAGGCATAATTGCCATCATGAGAGAAAAGTTGTCTTCACAGTGGCTAGGGGTACAGTTCAGACAGGACATGGGAGAAGAACCGCTGGTGGACGCTTGATCATCAAAGCGTAGAGAAGAGTTGGCCAGTTTGTGCAACGCTTGTCTTAAGCGGTGTTCAGGTTGATGGCGGATCAGAGGCAGCTTCAGAACGGGTCCAAGTCTATGCTGGCGCTGCGTCAGCATGTAGCGTGCAAATTTGGTCTTTTTATCATGAATCCCTATTCTGAATAGATGGGGAGCACTAACCAAGTCTTCAAATTTATACGTGTCACCCATGTAAGCTTCAGCCCATCTTATCTCAGTCATACAATACTCAGTTCCTGCATTAAGTATAGCACGAAACCCTTGGTGATGAATATCACAGATGGATTCAAAACGATACCTGTCGGGTTGGTAGTTAGCGTTCCAGACGCAGTCAAAATATGCATCGGTTTCAAGTTGAATCATCTCGGTCAGGGATGCTGGACGCTCACCGGCATGTACTCCTTTATTCTTCCACAGGAGGAGAGGATTAGCTGAGCGCTTGTTTTCCTCGCTTTTGACCAGTGTTAGAGAGTGAGAATAGCCTTCTCTGTTTAGTAGCTCTTCCGTTGGGTTCAGAAGCTGATCCTGACGCTCATAGACTCTGATGTTGTAGTCGCGGAGAGCGAAGCCAGTGGGTTTGCTTGTCCCACAGTCCAGATAATAAGCTAAGTCAACATCAGCTCTAGGAGTCGTGCCTCCTTGCCGCTGTGCTTGGAGAGTGACGGAAGCCGGGATGTGTGTGGGAGTCTTCCCGAGTTCAAGCGCTGTGTAGTAAGCTTCATCAGCTGGGGTGGAGGCTGTATTAAAGAGAGTGTTGCGTACAGCCAGATCAAACTTTATGAGCTTGGCGATATCATTTTCGGCATTGATAAGACTTTCTTCATTGTAACCTGCAGGTATGAAGTTCTCTGCGGGCGCTGGAGGCAAATAATCGACTGAGTGATCGATAGTCTTTGAGGGATCCAGCTTGAAGAAATGTCGATGGATCACAACGTCGTTAGCATCGCTCTGACCTTCTGAGCGTGCCTCTGTTGTACTAGGTAATGCAAGCAATGGTTGAGCCCTTGGGATTTCAGGTTCATCCGGCTCGAGATTTGTAGATTCGATGGCAGCTTCATGTGCGATGGCCACAATTTGGGTCATATCAACATCCAGATGGACATCAACTGGTGTTTCGAAGGATGATATCGGGACAGCAGCTATGGCTTGATCTCTTTGTGTAGCCTCAGAAGAGATGGCAGCAGTTGGACGCTTACGCCTCTTGAAGATACGCTTCACATTTATACCTTCGGCGGGGAACGCTTGAGTCTGTGGAACTGCAGGTTCTTCAAAGTCAATATTTTTGAGAACCTTTTCCAGATCTTTCCGACTAATGAGGGGTATAGAATCCTCGTCATCTTCATCGCTTTTGATAGGTTGAGCCTTGGGCTTTCGAGGAGCCCGTTTCTTTGTGACAGTGGGACGCTTCACATTATGTTTGGCTTTTGCCTGATCTGGACGCTCAGCCTCCTCATCTGACGCTGCTCGGACAACTTGGCGCTCAGAGAGAGGCTTAGCAGCACCTCCAACTTTGGGTGGATTGAAAAGATTATTGATGATTCTTGGCCCATAGAACTTATGCTTGGCCACGGTGACTCCTGCTGAAGAGGTGCATTCTGCTCGGAAAAGTAGATCACTTAAAACTAGACCATAAGGTCTGTTTGAAGTGCGTAGACTGTCTCTGAACCTGCTGAATATATAGGCGCTCCAGTTGATTTTTATCTTGAGTAGGATGGCAGTCATCATCTGGAACTGGGTTGGGTTGATTTTGTCGAAGGTTCCCACTCTGCATTCTATGTTTTTACTGCAGAAATCAGCCAAGACTCGATACCTGTTCACTATATCTTTCTTCTCAAAGTACGGTTTGTATGGAACATCATCGTAAGCGCTAATCTGAGTCCAGACTTCTTGAATTTGTTCTTCAGTGATAGTGTCTAAAGTGGCTCCAGCATTAGGTAGAGAGAAATTCTGGGCAATAGAGGCCGCAGAGAGAGTGAACGTCTTTGATTCCTTCTTGGAGACAGGAAACAAACAAGTGATGGAAGTCTCATCGTCAGACAGTCGAGCATTTCTCCAGAAAAATTCTAGTTCTTCAGGAAACATATACGAGTATTTCGTGAGAAATTTCTGAAGCCCAGCCTCTGCTACAGAATCCATTATTTCCGTTAAATCAATTTGGGGGTTTTCATAGAGAAACTTCCAATCAACTATAAGGCCTTCAGTGATCTTGACAATAACTTCAGCGGTTCCAGCAGTAGCTTTCTTGGGTGCCATTAGTGAGCAGTAGACAGAGATTACGAAGGAAGGAAAATTTTTCATTTTTGAAAAAGAGAGAGACTTGTTTTTGCACGAATGTAATAGAGTATAAGAGTGTTTGTGTTCTGCAGAAACTTCAATTTGAATGTTCGGTGTGTTTGAAGTTTGAGATGTTGACACGTGGAGGAATATAAATCTCAGCCATTAAAATATAACTGTGGACGTGAATTTAGATTAAATAGGCACGGTTTCTTTTAGTAACTGCCACATATACTATTTTGAAGTCCGATTAAAAGTTTGAAACAGAGACTGAGAGTGATACGTGTGCCCATGAGAAGCGGATACGTTCTTTATGAAAACTGTTCGGGAATCATAATTTTGAACACTATTCAAATGCCCGCCAAAAATTTGTTAAAGCGTCCGGACCTATTCAGAATGACGCTTGAAACAATTTAGTGTTATGTGGACGCTTGAGAATCTTTGAGAGTCTCTTTCAAGTAACATTTTGTGCTTTAGTGGTCATTGTAACATATAGAATTATTCCTTTCAGGGTGTATATGAGGACACAGTTTCCCAGTACTTATCATTAGGTCTTGGTAGTAGTGTTTTACTTTTGGTTTAAAATATTCAGCGCTGGTTGTATTCGTCTAAGATACATGGTAATTGTACTGACGCGTGTACATGTGCTGAACCATCTTTGAAAAACGTGATGAGTACCCATGGGTTTTTTTGAGCGAAGGGTGAGGAATGTCAAGTCAGCATTAATTGCATTGATTGACTAATCCACTTTCTCGTTTTAGCGTAGGGTAATGTACGCTTGCTTTTAAAAGGGTCTTTTTACTAACTGCTTTAGCCGGGAATAAAGCTAAGCGTTTAGTTTATTTTGAAAGAAGTGCAGACGCTAAGACAAATTTGTGTAATAAGCGTCAAAAAGGTTTTAAGTGTATGGTGCTAAGTGCGTATGACCGATGCAAGGGAAAACATTTTTGGTCATATTCACTTAGGTATAGTTAGCTCCTTTAAGGTTCCCCCTATGTAGGTTCCCAAAAATTTCATAACATACAATGAATTCCCCCTAAATTTCATGCCTAACAAAAGTATGATGTTTCGAATGATTAAGCATTTAGATCAATCATACCTAGTTCACTTCTTAAAGTGAGAAAACGTTGTTCGTTAAGCGCTTTGGTGAAGATATCTGCCAGTTGCTTTTCTGTACTAATGAAGTGCATGGAGATATCTTTCTTTTGAACGTGGTCACGTAGAAAGTGATAGCGAATGTCAATGTGTTTGGTTCTAGAGTGAAGAACTGGATTTTGAGTCATTGCTAAGGCGCTTTGATTGTCACAATGAATAGGAGTTGGATCTAGGATTATTCCATAATCTCTAAGTTGTTGCCTCATCCAAAGGATCTGTGCACAACAGCTTCCAGCGGCTACATACTCAGCCTCAGCGGTGGAAGTAGCGATGGACTGTTGCTTCTTACTATGCCATGAAATTAGTCTATCACCTAGAAATTGACATGTTCCACTAGTACTTTTTCTATCTATTTTGCATCCTGCAAAATCTGCATCTGAATAACCGATTAGTTCAAAAGGAGAATCCCTAGGATACCATAAGCCCACATTTTGTGTGCCTTTTAGGTACTTAAGGATTCTTTTAGCAGCAATTAAGTGTGATTCTCTAGGATCAGCTTGAAATCGTGCACACATGCATACTGAGAACATAATATCGGGTCTACTAGCTGTAAGATAAAGAAGTGATCCAATAATACCTCTATAGTTAGTGATATCAATTTTCTTTCCATTATCGTCTCTATCTAGCTTAAGCGTTTGGCTCATTGGAATTTTTGAAGGTGATGCATTTTCCATACCAAATTTCTTGATCATATCTCTAGGTATATTTAGTTTGGTTGATGAATATGCCATTAGGGAGTTGTTTAACTTGTAATCCTAGGAAGAAAGTTAATTCACCCATCATGCTCATTTCAAATTGATCTTGCATCATTTTCGAAAATTTCTCACATAGACGCTTATTGGTAGATCCAAATATAATATCATCAACATAAATTTGAACTAGGAGAATATCTTCATTATGGGTAATTTTGAATAACGTTGTGTCAACGCTGCCTTTTGAAAAGCCTTTACCTATAAGGAAGATAGAAAGAGTGTCATACCATGCTCGTGGTGCTTGTTTAAGACCATAGAGTGCCTTGTCCAATTTGTAAACCATGCTTTTCCCATGGTTGTTGATGAATCCTGGTGGTTGCTCCACATATACTTCTTCTTGGAGTTTACCATTCAGAAATGCACTCTTTACGTCCATTTGATACACTGTAAATTTGTTAAATGCTGCAAACGCTAGAAACATGCGGATTGCTTCAAGTCGGGCAACTGGAGCGTATGTTTCATCAAAGTCGATGCCCTCTTCTTGACAGTATCCCTGAGCTACGAGTCTGGCTTTGTTTCTAATCACAATCCCATTCTCATCCATTTTGTTTCTATAGACCCATCTAGTTCCAATGACCCCTTGGTGGGTTGGTCTTGGTACTAGCGTCCATACCTCATTTCTTTCAAATTGGTTTAGCTCTTCTTGCATGGCTTCTATCCAACTTGGATCGTTAAGCGCTTCATCCACTTTCTTTGGTTCCATTTGAGATAGAAAGCTTGCAAACATGGCCTCATTTATTGTAGCGGCTCTCGTTCTAACGGGTGCTCCAATATCTCCAATAATTAGTTCTGGTGGATGGTCTCTGAGCCATTTTCTGTCTGGTTGGAACGAGTTAAGGGATTGATCTAACGTTTGATTAAACTGTGTAGGCGCTTGACCAATTCCTTGCGTAGGCGCTTCAGTGTTTGTAGATTGAATTTGCTCTTGATGAACATTCCCTTCATGATCATCAGCGTTTCTTGCAATGTCATCGTTGATGTCTTTACGAGTAGTCTTAGGATTAGGTATAATGATTTCATTATCTTCATCAATATCACTATCATCACACAGATTGATTTGTGACGCTTGTTGAGATAAATCTTCAATTCCTGCATCATTAATATTAACCTTACTCGGTTCTTGGTTAGCATCATCAAACACAACATGAATGGATTCTTCAACCTTCGATTTGATCTTATTTAAGATGCGAAAACTCTTTCCATTTTTGGCGTAACCTAGAAAGATTCCTTCATCTGCTTTAGGATCAAATGTCTTTAGGCTTTGAGAACCATTGTTATGAATGAAACATTTTGAACCAAATACATGAAAGTATGAAACATTCGGCTTACGTCCCTTCCATAACTCATATGGAGTCTTTTCATGTTGCTTGTTGATCATACACCGGTTCTGAGTGTAGCAAGCAGTGTTAATAGCTTCGGCCCACAACCTTTGAGGCAGCTTAGACTCGGCTAACATAGTCCTAGCGGCTTCTTTAAGCGTTCTGTTCCGTCGTTCAGCAACTCCATTTTGTTGAGGTGTTCTAGGTGCTGAATACTCATGAAGTATTCCAAAGTCTTTACAAAATTTCTCAACAATATGGTTAGTAAATTCAGTTCCTCTATCACTTCTAATTCTTGTTACTTTTAGATCTTTTGAGTTTTGTAGTTGACGAATTAGAGAGGTGAGCTTGGCACTAGTTTCATCTTTAGATGCTAGAAATTCTACCTATGTATAGCGTGAAAAATCATCAACTATTACTAGTGAATACTTTTTACCACTGACGCTCATGATTTGAATAGGACCAAACAAATCTAAATGTAGTAATTCAAGTATTCGAGAGGTCGATAGATGAAGCTTCTTCTTAAAGGATGATTTAACTTGTTTACCCATTTGACAGGCATCAGATAAGCGATCTTTATTAAAGGAACCTTTAGGTAATCCCTCTACGAGATTTAGAGATATTAATTGAGAGATTGTTTTGAAATTGAGGTGATTCATTTTTCTGTGCCATAACCAACCTAATTCGTTTTGATTCTTAGCTACGAAACATGTAGAGTTGTTATCTAATGTTGAATCCCAATCTACTAAGTATACATTGTTTGTTCTTCTTCCTTTTAATTTGGTAGATCCTGTCTTAACATCGATTATCTCGCACAAGTCACTAGAAAATTTAATCTCAAAGCCTTTATCACAGAATTGACTTATGCTTAGGAGATTATGTTTAAGACCCTCAACATAGTATACATCATTGATCATGATGTTCCCCCTATGCATGATACCTATACCTTTAGTTTTACCTTTAGAATTATCACCGAATATAACTTGAGGACCATTGGTTGCACGATAGTTGATCAAGAGATCCTTTGATCCAGTCATGTGTCTCGATGATCCACTATCTATGTACCATACTGAAGCGTCGGTGTTGGCTCTAGGTACCTGCATTCAAAAGGGCAGATCTAATTTCCTTTAGGTACCCATTTTGTTTTGGGTCCTTCTTTGTTAGTGACGTGAATTAGATTTTTCGGAACCCATATTTGCCTTATCTTCACTATGGGAGAAAGATTGGCCTTCTTGGGTTTCGTTTTGAGTTGCATACCTTTTCTAGATGTATAGAAATATCCTTGATTATAGTGATAATCATAATCGTATTCACAATTATCATAGTGTTGATAATATGAACTGGATTGTTTTGGATATGGACGTTTGATTCTGTTTGGTACTGGCTTAGGATGCACTTTTGGTGCGGGACGCTTAACGTTTGATTCACTGGCAGAAAATATCTCCTTAGCTTTTTGAGCGTTTGGATATATTTTCTTTTGTGAGACATTCACTTTGGTCTTTCCTTTGCCTGAGTCAATGTTGACTTTATCATTAGCTTTTGTACCAGTATTTGTTGATTCATTCAGCGTTTGTCTGATTGAACTTTCTTCAACAAAGATTACACCTTTTCCTTTGTTGATTGTTGTAACATTGGACGCTTTGGCTTTATAACTGAATTTATCAAAACCTAGACCGGTTTTTTCACCAAATGCCTTGGTTACTTTAGTCACGTTATCTAGCGTTCTAGACGCTTTTGATAATGAAGAGATAAGCTGCTCTGATTTGGCAAGTTTAGCGACCATTTCAGCTTCTCTTTTGACTATTATATCAAGATCACCTTTTAGCTGAGTAATTTCACTCTCGAGTGATTGGTTTTTCTCAATGCACTGTTGCTGAATTTGCAACTCTGCTTTGAGCGTTAAGTTATCACTTCTGAGTGCTGAAATAATACGATGGTGATTTTGGAATAATTGGGTGGCATCTTGACAATCTGTATAATATTCCTTTACTTTGTCAAGTAATTCATCATAAGAGAGAGGATGATACAGATCAGTGGTTACCTCAGATGGTACGTCGTTAGATGCTTCATTTTCTCTTGCCATGAGACAAATGAATGCTGAGTCCTTTGATGGTTCATCATCGCTGCTTTCATCTAATGATTCCAAGTCCTCTTCAGGCGTATAGAGAGGTTCTAATTCTGCTAGCAAGCCTTGTTGTCTCAGGTTGCTCCTGAATTGGTTTCTATCCGTGTGATCTTGCTTTGTAGGTTTAGACACATTTGGATATGGGCAATTAACTTGGAAATGCCCTGGTCTCCTGCAGTTGTAACAAAGATTGGTCTTCATCTTTTGTTCGTTTGTTAATCTTGTGGATCGTTGGTTTAACGCTGCAGGCGCTGAGAGATCTTGTTGAGAAGGAGTTTGATATTGAATTGGCGCTAGGGAGGAGGACGCAGGATAGTGAGGCGCTTGATATTGTGGTTGTATTTGAGGAAGCGCTTGATATGAACTTTGTCCTGGGTGCTTAGGACTGTTTCCCTTCTTTTCATATTTCAGGAATTTCTTGAATCTATTTAGAAGCGCCAGTTCTTCTTCCTCACTTATGTCCGAACCTTTTTCTTTGATAGGTTTTCCTTTGATTGATGCCATTAGCGCTCCAGATTCGATCACTGGATTACTTACTGCATCACTGGCCGAATTCAGCTCAAACTCAAATGCTTTGAGTTCTGAAAAAAGCATCTTCTGGAGTTAGGCTGTCCAGATTGTTTGATTCTCTCATTGCAGTTGTTTTCATCAGGAATCTGCTTGGAAGACTCCTAAAGATTTTGACCACCGTTTCTCGATTTTGTAGCTCCATACCCAGAGATGTTAGTTCAGTGACAAGGGCTGTAAACCTCATGTCTAATTGCTCTAACGTCTCATTAGGTAGCATCTTGAAGCCGTTGAATTTTTCTTTGGCTATTGATAATTTGTTTTCCTTTATTTGTGCTGAGCCACCACAAATAGTAGCCAACTTATCCCAAATTTCTTTAGTTGTATTGCATGATTTGACTTTGTTGAATAAGTTGTCATTGTCACCAGTGGCTGTGTATAATGCATTCCGACCGACATTGTCCAGATTGGCTCGTCGACGCCCATCGGTGGACCATTCTTGTTTGGGCTTCTCCACATAACCGTCAGGTGTTTCTCCTGTGGCTTCGGGCGCTCTGGTGATAACTTTGTATATTTTGATTGGCCCATCTGAAATGATATCACACATTTCATCATCACATGAACACAAATAAGTAAACGCTTTGACCTTCCAAGAGTCATAATTTGACTCGGTCAACTTGGGAACTTTAGAAAATGCCATGAAGAATTTAAAGTAATTTTGAAGCGACTAAAAAAAAAAAATGGATCTGAACAAGCAGTTACGCTTGGAAATGCTTAGGTTTCAACTTCAACCGCTCTGATACCACTTGTTGGTCCCAAGTGGTATACGAAAGGGTCTAGAAGGGGGGGGGGGGGTTGAATAGACCCTGAAGTCTTTTTTGACTTCTTAAAAATTCGTATTACTTTGAAGTATTTGAACGCTTGACAAGTTTAAGCGCTAGATGTGGCGCTTGAGAAACGTTAACTTAGACTCGGTGATTTCAACGCTTACCAGAGTAGGGCAGAGTTTAATCACTGAATCAGAGTTAGCACAGCGGAAGTATTTTATAGCTTAGCGTTCAGTTAATTATTCGAAAGTAGTCGCTTAGTTGTTTTAAGACTTTATCAGAATGTATGCAGTAGGAATAGTAAAGCAGTAACACAATGAATGCTTAAAGAGGTAAATGACACAAGATATTTGTAAGGTTCACTGGGTGATGTAATCCCAGCTACGTCCTTCTTCTCCTTTTATCAAGGAGGTTTTCCACTATGATGATTATCGAAGAGTCACACAGAGACTTCTACAAGATAGAGGGAGATTGGATATGATCTTGGAACTCCTTGGTCACACAGATTTCAGCTCCACTAAAGATCTTCTATCCCCTTGCTTCTTTCACTCAGAAATGGTGCAAGTTACTCTTGATCTCGGAACTCCTTGGTCACACAGATTTCAGCTCCAATAGAGATCAACTTCAACAAGCTTCTTTTACACAAAAATATTGCTTGCAAGTCAACCAGCTTTCTCACTCAGATGAAAGTTGTTGATGGTTTTGGTCACGGGTTTGTTTGTTTTTGGAAAGTTCAAACAACTTGGGGATATCTCAATGGTAGTATAGGTTCTTCTTAACAAGAGATTTGAGATATGGGTGACTGTCTCTGGAATATTTGTGAAAAGCTTATATGGATATTTTGGCTATGATTTTTAGTAAGCTTTTCTTTCAACAAGGTAGGTATTTTTTGTGTGTCACGCACGCTTTCTTGTATTTTGAAAGAGCTATTTATAAGGTATTGGTGGTTTTTGTCCGTTTGACTCGGTTGGAGTCTCGTTTCCCCAAACATTCCTTGAGTTCAGACATTTCTAACTTTGGGTATATTTAATTGGTTAGGCATGGTCTTGGTTTCATAAATCTGACAGTCTAGGTCAAAGATATGGCTTGCCCATAAGTTATAGTGCTTATATTTTAATAGTACTTATCCGACTTTTAATGCATCTTGTCTTATTTCCGTTGGAAATAATTCGTCCGTTTGATTCATGCATTTTTTAAGTCTTTGGATGGTTTTGGGTCTGAATTCTTTTTCAGGTTACGTTCTTTGTAGGTTGTGTTGGTTTAACCTTTTTGGACGCTTGCTGAAGAGAATAGTTATTCTCGTGTATTGGACAGACGCTTGGACTGATCCTGACTTTCTTTTCTTTATCAGACGCTTACTCTTCAATCTTGTCTTGATGGTCTTACTGAGAATTCCGTCATTTCACTTGATGTTGAGTATTCGGCCTGAGTTATCCATTCGTAGTTTGAGCACTGGGATAATCCCTAAAGCGTTTGACGGACGCTTCAAGATATCTTTATCCATTGTAGCTTTAGACGCTTGATCTTCACCTTCATCACTTGGTAGACTCACTCAGAATTTTCCTAAGTGTTTTAGTGTCACATACTTAGTCTAAGGAATTCTACAAAGATAAATACTATAAGCCTAAGATAAATAAGCTTTCAGGTACTTATACATAACATTCTATGAAAGCTTTTACACTTTTCGGAGTCTAACAGAAAGTCCTATTTGTCATCATCAAAACATCTAATATGAAATTCCTAACAAAGCACAAGCATGGTTCAAAGTCGCGGTATCGGTGATAATATCGGGGGTGCTGTTCCATATCGGTCGCGGCGTATCGGGATATTATCGGCCAATACAATACAAAAGCATTATAAAATGCTCCAAAAATTCTAAAAAAATTAGTAAAATTAAAGAAAAATGTAAATAACACAAATTGCTAGTTTTTAATACATATTAAAAGTATTTACTACATCAACCATCAATGAAGCTAAATATATTGTTCTAGTCGCTCAAGAAATTAATTCATAGAAATAAGACATGAATGCACTTAGTTTGTTATAAAGTTTTACATATGAATACAAGAAAGTGCATGATGCCAATGACATGATCCTTCTAAATCCTACTCCAAGTGCCTCCAAGCTCTCCTTTGGCTATGCATGAATCATGTAGGTAACCATTTCTTAATCAACAATTTGTCAAAAGAAAATTCAAGAATACATAGATTGAACTTTATTGAGACATCAATTATGTTACTCCAAATAGTAAAGAAAATGAATAAATGTGGAAACAACATACAAGTTCTTATTGTTTGCTCTCCTCACGGTGGTAAGTGATGTTTTCTCTTCTTATTTTTTGCCACATAAACAATATACTGCACAACTATTACTTGAATCAAATTTTTTATGTTCTCTCGATTAATTATAGTTAGTTATTCCAATAATTTTATTTGGATTTCCTTTTTTTATTTAAATTGTTACGATGAGTTATTCAGGTATGCAAGTTATTATCAAACTAATTTGCCTAATCTTAAGTTTATTCTTTCTCCCCTATTTCAGTACCACATTTTCTTTCACTGTAGTTTTGTTAGGAATCAATGCGCATAAAAGAACTTAAAAGTAAAAGAAAGCAAGAAAAACGAGACAGGGATTTTTACGTGGTTCGGCAAATTGCCTACGTCCACGGACCTATGCTAGAGAGATTTTATTATTCTTGTGAGAGAGATACAATTACAATGAAGAGAATTTCACTACTTACATGTTCTATACTTGGAGGCAAAGTTACAAAGACCTAATCCAAATAGGTAACTAAAAAACATGCCAAAAAAGGAAAAACCGCATCAAAAAGACTCTCCCAGCGTCGGGCCCGCGCCCAGGCCCCGAACCAGGTGCACCTGAGCGCCGATGTGCTAGCGCCTGGGCGCCGTGTGCAGTAGCAAACTGCTCGGCTGTCCTGCGTGTTGCGCCTAGGCGCGCGTCTGGCTGCGCCTAGGCGCCGTTTCGGCTCATTTTCTTCTTCCTTTGACACTTTGATTTGTCTCCACACTCAAACCCATCAATCTCCTACTTGGAGACCAAATTCAAAGTAGAAACACAACCTCTTCACCTAACTCCACGACTCTTCACCAAACTCCACGACTCTTCATTCTCCAAGTGAATGCACTCTCTCTCTAGCATAAGTCGGTCTCCTCTTCACATAAGTTTGCGGCCAACTGAGGCCATGCAAAACCCCAGTTTCTCAGTGGTAACTCCCTTAGTTAACTTAGCCAAGCACCTTCTTCAACTCCAAAGTCCCATCATCTATCATCTCTCGGATATGATAATATTTCAATTGAATATGCTTCGTCCTTGAGTGAAACACCGGATTCTTTGCCAAACAAATGGCACTTTGACTATCACTATAAAGTGCACAATCCCGTTGCTCCTTACCAATCTCCCTCAGAAAGTTCTTCAACCAAACCATCTATTTGCCAGCTTCTGAAATGGCAATGTACTCAGCTTCGGTTGTGGAGAGTGCTACACACTTTTGTAGCCTAGAATAACTTATTACCGTGCCACCCAAAGTGTAAATGTACCCCGATGTACTCTTCCAACCATCTTGATCACCACCTAAATCCGCATCCACGAAGCCCTCCAAAGTAACACTACTGCCCGAAAAACATAAGCACATACTCGGCGTACCCCTCAAGTACCTCAGTAGCCACTTTACCGCTTCCTAATGCTTTAACCCCGGATTAGCCATATACCGGCTCACAACTCCCACTACATGGGCTATATCCGGCCTTGTACAGACCATTGCATACATCAAACTCCCAATGGCAGAGGCATAGGGAACCTTTGCCATTTGATCTCGCTCCTTCTTAATCTTAGGTGATTGTTCCTTTGTCAACTTGAAATGACTCCCCAAAGGGTACTTCTAGACTTTGCACTTGAGATTGCAAATCTAACAAGTACCTTTTCAATGTACTTCTCTTGAGTCAACTTGAGACTCCCACTCGACCTATCTAGAATGATCCTCATCCCGAGGATTGTATTTGCAGCTCCCAAGTCCTTCATCTCAAATAAAGTGGACAGTTGCTTCTTCAACTTATCAATTTCTCTCATGTTAGACCCAACCACTAACATATCATCCACATACAGTAGCAATATGATGTAGCAATCCCTAAACTTCTTGAAATAACAGCAATGATCCATTTGACACCTAGTATATCCACTACTGGCCATGAAAGTGTCAAACTTCTTATACCATTGCCTCGGAGCTTGTTTAAGTCTATACAAGCTTTTCTCTAGCTTACATACAAGGTTTTCTCGTCCATTCTCCAAAAAATCTTCCGGTTGAACCATGTAGATATCCTCCTCCAATTCCCCATGAAGGAATGCCGTTTTTACATCTAATTGCTCAAGATACAAATCCTCTGCAACAGCAACACTTAGAACCATCCTAATAGTAGTCAACTTGGCAACCGGAGAAAATATCTTTGTATAGTCAAACCCTTCCTTCTGCTGGAACCCTTTGACCACCAACCTCGCCTTGTACCTTTTACCACCATCCGGTTCATCCTTAACCCGAAATACCGACTTGTTTTGCAAAGCCTGTTTTCCCTCCGGTAACTCAGTCAACCTCTAAGTTCTATTTTTCTCAAGCGATCTCATTTCATCCTTCATGGCTAGCTCCCACTTGAGAGAATCTCCTAAACCCATCGTCTCTTTGTACGACTCGGGTTCACCCGAATCCGTCAAAAGTAAATAGTGTAAGGAAGGGGAATACCTCATGTTTGGTTTAGGAGTTCTGCTCGATCTTCTCAAAGTTGGTGGTGGAGTCTCCGGATCATCCTCGATCCTATTCTCAGTGTTATTCCCAGCAACCTCGTCTAGAGTGATTTCTTCCAATATCACCTTTGGTCTCTCGCTTTCCTCAATCTCTGCTCCAAGTCTATCCTTGTAAAGCACCTTTTCGTTGAACGTGACATCCTTATGCCTTATGATTTTGTTGTTTTGGTAATCCCAGAATCGATACCCAAAACTCTCATCCATAGCCGATAAAGATGCACTTCTGTGCCTTAGGATCCAACTTATCCCTGTCATCAGAACTTCGCAAGACATAAGATAAACAACCAAATATTTTAAATGCGATAAATTTACCTCCTTTCCAGACCAAACCTCCTCCGGTATTTTGAAGTCCAACGGTACTGAAGGTCCCCGGTTGATGAGGTAAGCAGCCGTGCTCACTGCATCAGCCCAAAATGTCTTAAGCAACCCGGAGTAAAGCCCCATGCTTCTAGCTCGTTCATTCAAGGTTCTATTCATCCGCTCTGTAATCCCATTCTGCTGCAGAGTCCCCGGAATGGTCTTGATCATCTTGATCCCATTCTCTGCATAATAGTCTTTGAACTCTTGGCTGTCATACTCCCCGCCATTATCCAACCTCAGATACTTCAATCTCAACCCCGTTTCATTCTCGACTTCTCCTTCCACTTCCTAAAGGTATTAAACACATCCTACTTATTTTTCAGAAAATAGACCCATACTTTTCGAGTGGAATCATCTATGAAGGTAAGATAATATCTCGACCCTCCAAGCGACTGTATGGGAGCAGGTCCCCATACATCAGTATGCACAAGCTCCAACTTCTCTGCCTTCGGTTCTCTACCCGTCTTGGAAAAACTCACATTTTTCTGCTTCCCAAGTACACAGTCTTTGCAAAGACCCAATTGAACCGTCTTTGAGATTGGTAGTCTCTTCTTGGATGCCATGATTCTCATTCCCTTCTCACTCATATGCCTAAGTCGCATGTGCCATAAGTGAACATCCTCTATGGCCTCGACTGCAGCAAACGAGTCCTTTTTAATTTCTGTGGTATACAAAGTCCCCGACTTCTTACCACAAGCCACCACTAGATTCCCTTTGGTGATTTTCCATACACCACCACCAAACACCGTGGTATAACCATCACTGTCAATTTGACCCATCGAGATCAAATTCTTCCTTAACCCCGGAACATGTCTCATATTTTGCAGTTTCAACTACATTCTCTGTGCCATCGTCACTGTGACCTCATCCTTACCAACAATTTTCTAGGGTTCGTCATCTGCAAGAAAAACCTTTCCAAATTTTTCCAGAAACATAATTTGTTAGATAATTCTTACATGAAGTAGCATGGAACGGCGCACCTGAGTCCAGAACCCATTGGTTGACTGGACTGTCAACACAGCAAACCAAAGCTTCTCCGACATCGTCTACTGCTGCGTTTGCTTGTTGATGTTCTCGATTTTGATTCTGACCCGCCTTTTCAGGACAATCCCTCTTGTAATGACCTTTCTTCCCGCAGCCCCAGCAATCAGCCTCCTTGCACGGTTTTGACTTCCCTCGCCCTTTTGACTTGGATCAGTCTCTATCTTTCTGACCACCCCGTTGAACACCTCTCCCTCTTCTTTCCGCACTCAATGCAGCAGACATGAGTTCTCCTGATTCCCTCGGGCGAATATCCTCGCTCAAAATCAGATCCCGAATCTCCTGAAGTTTCAACTTCCTTTGGCCAGACGAACTACTCACAGCAGTTACCGTCGTACTCTAACTCTCCGGCAATGAAGACAACAAAATTAAGGCCCTTACCTCATCCTCGAAATTAATATCAACCGAGCTCAACTGAGTGATGATCACGTTGAACTCATTGATATGGTTGGTCACCGATCCTCCCTCAGTCATCCTCAAATTGAATAAACGTCTCATCAGATAGACTTTATTCGATGTGGATGGTTTCTCATACATGTTGGATAACGCCTTCATCAAACCCGCCGTTGTAGTTTGATCTAAGATATTAAACATCACGTTTCTTGATAACGTTAATCCAATAATACCTAGGGTTTGTCTATCCAACAACTCCCAATCCTCGTATGACATCTTTTCAGGCTTCTTCCCCGACAACGGTTGATGGAGCTTTTTCTCGTACAGATAATCCTCCATCTGTGTTCTCCAGAATCCAAAGTCTTTTCCATCAAATTTGTCAATCTTCACCTTTTCCTTCTTCAGACGCCATTGATTCACACAGATCGCTTTAACCCGTGCTCTTGATACCAGTTGTTAGGAATCAATGCGCATAAAAGAACTTAAAAGTAAAAGAAAGCAAGAAAAATGAGACAACGATTTTTACGTGGTTCGGCAAATTGCCTACGTCCATGGACCTATGCTAGAGAGATTTTATTATTCTTGTGAGAGAGATACAATTACAATGAAGAGAATTTCACTACTTATATGTTCTATACTTGGAGGCAAAGTTACAAAGACCTAATCTGAATAGGTAACTCAAAAACATGCCAAAAAAGGAAAAATCGCATAAAAAAGACGCTCCCAGCGTTGGGCCCACGCCCAGGCGCTCCTGGGCGCCGTGTGCAGTAGCAAACCTCTCAGCTGTCCTACGTGTCGCACCTAGGCGCGCGTCGGGCTGCGCCTAGGCGCCGTTTTGGCTCATTTTCTTCTTCCTTTGACACTTTGATTTGTCTCCACATTCAAACCCATCAAGTTTATCTTCTACATAATTTTTCACCAGACACCTACTACCATTTTTTCAATACTTTCCACAAACTTAAGAAGCCTAAATATATATATATATATATATATGTATATACGCTCCATTTTTTTAGCAATTTAACCACAATCCAACACCCATTGCCACAACTAAGAAACCCAAAAATGTGATTGTGCCGTCGGATTCCAATCTCATAACTTGTTAATTACTTTTGTTACAACTATAGTACTTTCATCAACTAGAGTATTTAATTTGTACTGCAAATTCAATTTCACTAGTACAATTAAAGGCAAATTTCTCATTCCAAGTCTCAATATAATCCTAATGATCATCATATAGTAAATTTAATGTGAATCCAATCACATGAATAATTTTGATTGTAAAAATATCATGAATTATAATCGATGGATTTGAATAAATAAACAAACATCTCTTTTCACTATCATGTAGGTTAACCATTTGCTAATCACCAATTTGTCAAAAGAAAATTCAAGAATACAAAACTAAAGTCAACAACAAACCAAGTTACCACCAATTTCCTAACAACAACTAGATAATTTGTGTACCCCAAGGGGTTATAAACTTATAATCACTGCATAATCTTCCAACTCTTTGATTGCAACATAGATCTGGGCACTCAGAGCACAATTAACAAAGAGAAGGAACTTAGGATCCACGCTGCTCAAGTGTCTTTAATCATGGCGACAGCTAAGAGACTTAATAACCATGCGATTTTATTTCTATTCTTTTTTTCTTGTTTAATGTGTTATCATTACTAACTAGTTTCGTGTATCTTAAGTTGATGATGGGTAAGTTAAATAAAAGAAAATTTTGAGATTTGCAGATAAATATATATAGTAGTATAAGTATAATTAGCAATAGCATATGTCACAAATTATAATTTAACAAAATTTTAAAAAATAAAATAAATAAACAATTTAATAAATAAACTCTTAATTTATAAACTAGCTAATTAAATAATTACCTTTAGTAAATGACTTAAAGAAATGCTTGATATTAATATCTCTTTCTAATAATCTTCTTTTCACCATTGAATTTTATTTGAAGAAAGAGTAGAATAATGAGTAGAGAAGTATGAGTTAATAAGCAATATATACATGTTTATATACTTTCTTCAAACTATATTTACACTTCATCCCGTGAACCACTGTTGTGAATAATACAAAGAAAGACACAAAGCTGGGAAATTTTCTGAAAAAGAAAAGCAAACCTATTCGCTCCACGCCTATTCGTACCAAAGAAAAACAAACCTATTCTCTGAAAAAAGAAAAGAAAAGCAACATATTCTCTTTTGCTTTGTCTTCTTCAAGAGAATCCCAGCAAGATATCAACAGCTTTTCCTTCAAACAGCAACATATTCCACAGAAAAAAGAGAGCAGAAAATCGGCCGATATTATAGATATAATCTGACATTATCATGATATCGCCGATATTATCGGCCGATATCCGATAATATCAGCGATACCATACACAACCGGTAACAAACCATATCGCCGGAATTTATCGGATCGAAGGGGTCCGATCCGGTTATGTATCGGCCGATATCATCGGATATCGGCTGATACTTTGAACCATGAGCACAAGATGTCATCGAATCTCAAATTTCAGACGAGGAAACTCAAGTAATAATGAAGATTTTGTGTCGATTGATCTCTGCGATGTGTCCAAAACGTCGACGCAAGGTGTATCGAGGCTTAAAGAGAGCAGAGGAAGAAGTTGATTCCATTTTGGACGAGTTGCAGAGGATCAAGGAAAGTTGCAAAATTGAAGTTTTTGGTGGATCAAAATCTTCACTTGATTATGTTGATGTTGGCGGATCGGAACGAGCTCGAAGTGCTGGAAATACGATGGTGGGATTCGATGAACACCTGACGACAATAAAAGATCAGCTCTATGAAGGATCGCCTGAACTCCAAACCTTTCCAATCGTTGGAATGGGCGGAATTGGTAAGATTACATTAGCCCGAAATATCCTTGATGATAAACTAATTGTGCATCATTTTGACATTCGTGTTTGGATAACTATATCTCAAAATTATCATACCCAAAATGTTTTTCAAGTTATCCTAGATTCCATAAATTCAGCAACTCGGGAATGTCATGAATTGAGAGAGGAACAATTGGCGCTTTATATCCATCAACGTCTGAAAGGATGGAGATATCTCATTATAATGGATGATATCTGGAGTACAAACGTTTTGGATGATGTAAAGAGGATATCTCCAGATGACTGTAATGGAAGTCGTATATTGTTGAAATGTGAAAATAATGATCTTCATTAATTGCAAATGAGCTGTACATATGGTTATTTATATAATTAGGTTTAGGGTAATTAATTGCTAACTAATACGGTTGCTTTACAGCTAATCAACTAACTAACCATAATTAGAAACAAAGCTCCTAACTAACTAACTAACTAACAGAAATGGAAACACCTTTCTCAACACTCCCCCTCAAGTTTGGTTTACTTTAAAAATGTCAATAATTCTAAACTTGTCTAAAAGGTGTTTATGTTGATCTCTCCCTAATCCTTTAGTTAACAAATCTGCAGGTTGCTCTTGACTTTGAACATTTTCTGTGCAAATGACCTTTTCTTGTATCAAATTCCTTATCATGTGACAATGTACTTCTATATGTTTTGTTCTTTCATGGAAAACTGGGTTAGTAGCTATGCTCATAGCCGATTTACTGTCACTGAATACCCTTACTGGATTATTCACTTCAATTCTCAAATCCTTCAGCAGTCCAATCAACCATATAACCTCACAAGATGTGGTTGTCATTGATCTGTATTCAGCTTCACATGAAAACCTAGATATAGTCCTTTGCTTTTTGGTTTTCCAGGATATCAATGACTCTCCAAGTTTGATAAAGAATCCTGTTAGTGATCTTCTAGTCATCACACATGCAGCCCAGTCTGCATCACAAAATGCTACTAGTTCCAATTTGCGACTGCTTGACAAGAATATCCCATAACCAGGAGTTCCCTTTAGATACCTCAACACCCTTATAGTTGCTTGCATATGTGATTGTTTGGGTTTATGATGAACTGAATAAGAAGTTGGACTGCATAGCTAATGCCTGGCCTTGTCATTCCTAAGTATATTAATTTCCCCACTAATCTCTAATATTCACCAGCGTTTTCCAAGGGCTTATCATCAGAATTTTCATGAATACCTTCATCATACTCCGCACTGGTCAATTTCAAATTTTGTTCAATGTGTGTATCTGCTGGTTTGCTTCTGGTTACACCTGTTTCCTTTAACAATTCCAACACATACTTTCTCTGATTCATACAAATCCCATTCTTATTTCTTGCAATCCCAATGCCAAGGAAATGTTTCAGTTCATCAAGGTCCTTTATGTGGAAACTCTTGTGTAAATATTTTAACTCAGTAATCATCATCTTATCATCTCCTGTGATGATGATATCATCAACATATACTAGTAAAATCACAATCTTCCCTTTGGTTTGTTTTATAAACAAGGAATAATCTTGCTTGGATTGAATGTAACCTGACAGTGTCAGTACATGTGTAAACTTACAATTCCATTGCCTCGATGTGTGTTTCAATCCATATAGGGATTTTAGCAATCTACATACTCTGGACTCCCCCTGATTGCTAAAACCCTCAAGAATCTGCATATAAACCTCCTCATCTAGATCTCCTTGGAGAAAAGCATTGGTAACATCCAATTGAAACAAAGTCCAATGATGAACAATAGCAATAGCCAATACAGTTCTAACAGTGACAATTTTAACTACAGGGCTAAAAGTTTCATGGTAATCCAAGCCCTCTTTCTGATTATAGCCCTTTGCAACCAATCTAGCTTTGAATCTATCCAAGGTACCATCTGATTTAAGATTGACTTTGTACACCCATTTGCAGCCAATAGCTTGTTTTCCTAGAGGTAAATCAACAATTTTCCAAGTATTGTTAATCTCAAGTGCTTGAATCTCAGCACTCATAGCATCCCTCCACCTACTATCCTTAAATGCTTCATGATAGCAAGTTGGTTCAGTGTAAGTATCAATGGAACTAAGTAAAGCTTTATAAGAAAAAGAAAGATGAGAGTAGGATAAATGAGCAGATAAGGGATGAGATGTGGAATTAGAAGAAGAGGATTTGATAGTGGGACAAATGTAGTCTTTAGTCCAACTAGGAGTAGAAGAAGTTCTTTGAGATCTTCTGGAGCAAGTAGAAGAGTAGTGTGAGGAGTATTAGAAGATGGAGTAGTGTGAGGAGTGATGGAAGATGGAGCAGTGAGAGGAGTATTATGAGATGATGGCATATATGGAGTGATAAACTCATGATAGAAGGAGGACGAGTCTTCCTGTAAAGAATCTGGAGAACGATAAGGATAAGAAATAGCAAAGGGAAAGACATTTTCATAGAAAATTACATCTCTAGAAATGAATAATGACTTGGTAGCAAGATCAAGTAGTCTAACCCCTTTTGTGTAAGGGAATAACCCATGAAAACACATGTTTTTTACCTTGATGTAAATTTATATGGTGTGGACAGAACCTTAGCATAACTAAGGCATCCAAATACCTTAAGATGAAGAATAGAAGGTGGTTTGTGAAATAGGATATCGTATGGAGTTTTACCATTAAGAATATGAGATGGAGTTCTATTGATAAGGTAAATAGTAGTAGTAACACATTCACCCCAGAAATGAGTAGGTGTGTGAGATTGGATCATTAGGGCTCTAGCCACATTTAGAATATGCCTATGCTTTTTTTCTACAAGTCCATTTTGTTGAGGAGTGTAGGGTATGGAGCTTTCGTGAATGATTCCTTTAGAATGAAAGAATTCACAACAAGTAGCTTTGAAGAAGTCCCAAGCATTGTCTATCCTTATGATTTTGATAGGTAAGGTAAACTGCGTTTGGACATATATATATATATATATATATATATATATATATAGAATTTTTGAATGAGGGACAAAATATCAGTTTTGAATTGCATTAAGAAGATCCATGTGGCCCTGGAATAATCATCTACTATGGTTAAGGAATACCTTTTGTTATCATAAGTAGGAGTTTTAAAAGGGCCCCAAATATCCATATGCACAATTTCAAAAGGAGAGGCAGTGATGTGAGTACTAGTGGGAAATGCATTTCTGGATTGTTTAGCTTAAGGACATATAGAACAATGAGATGACTTTAACTTTAAATGTGATCCCACAGTAGGTAGAAATTGTAATCTAGTAAATGAAACATGGCCCATTCTCATATGCCAAAGGCTAGGATCCACTGATGTCAAACAGCTCACAACATCATTATTACATGAAAGAGTTGGAAATGCAAAATCATTACATGAATAGGAGGATTCATTATTCTGAATCAAAGTAGAATAACAATGAGAAGTAGGAAAAGACAAAGGACCATGGAAGTTCAGATCACTTGGTGTAGCTAGGGGTTCAAGAATGTACAGCCATTTCTGACTCTGCCAATCCCATTGATCTTGCCACTCCAAAGATCCTGAAAAATGCAGAAGTGAGGATAAAGAGCAACAAAGCAATTGTTGTCTTAGGAAAGTTTGGATACAGATAGTAAATTGAATTGAAAATTGGGAACAAAGAGGACATGATTAAGAGAAATCTCAGAGTTTAGATTTACAGTTCCAATTTTACTTACTGAAGCAATGATACCTGTAGGCATTTTAATAGAAGTAAGGAAAGGTGTAGTGTGTGCTAAGGGATCAAGCAACTCAAGGTTATAACAAATGTGCTGGTTGGCACCACTATCTATTACCTACTCAGTTTTAGAAGTATTAGCCAAGCAAGCCATTATGTCAACTACATTACCTGGCTGTGTGTTGGCAAAGTGAGGCTCTGATGATTGAGAATGTGTGATGGATGATTGATTTCCAGTAGAGTTCAGTAGGTTCAATAGTTGTTGATGGAGTAAGTGATGGAGTTTGATTCACTGGCTGAGTCATTTGTGATGTTGATGAGTGGGTACTAAACTGAGCTGAATCCACTGAAGTGCCAATAGTATTGTCATTATTTGAAGTGTCACCTTGCTCAAATAATCCAGACTGAGTTCTTACATGATTAGCATTGTAACCTCTACCATTTCCTCTATAATTTTCAGACCTCCCTCTTCCTCTATTCTGTCCAATTCCCCTTGGTGGATATCCAATTAGTTTGTAACATGTGTCTTTAGAATGACCCTGAAATCCACAATTTTCACATACTATGCTGGATCTTCTTGATTTTCCATTTCCACCAGAATGTGAAGTAAACAATCCAAGAGATGTATCATTATGAATATCAGGATTACTGATTGATCTTTGAGACTCCTCATTACATACCATTGAGTAGGCTTGTTTATGGCTTGGAGGTGGTATCATCATTAATATTTGAGACCTTAACGCAGCATATGAGTCATTCAGCCCCATTAAAAATTGCATTAACTTGTGTTCATGGTTATAATCAAAGTAAGCTTTGGAAGCCACACACTCACAATTGGGTAGGTTCAACAGTGAGTCATATTCCTCCCACATCTGCCTTAGTCTAGTATAGTAAACGGTGATCGAATTTGTACCTTGAACATGTGAATTGATTTCTCGGAACAAGGCAAAAATCCAAGCTATATTCTGCTTACTGAATTGATCGTAGAGATCACTCCACGAATCAGCGGCCGTTTCACAGTAAACTATGCTATTGTATATCTCCTTACTCACACATTTGAGTATCCATGACAAAACTAGGGCATTACATTTCTCCCATTGTTCTAATAATGGGGAATCAGATTCAGGCTTCTTACATGTGCCATTAATGAATTAAATCTTGCTTTTGCAGCTCAAAGCAAGTCTCATAGCTTTGCTCCATACTCCATAATTCTTGGAATCACAAAGCTCATGAGGCACCAAATGTAGGTTGGGAACGTCAGAAGGATGAATGTACAGCGGATTGTTGATGTCAATTGATGGATTCAGATTCATGTTTGATCAAGAAATGGATGAATATATCAATTTTGAAGAAATAACGAAGAAATGATGAAATCTGATCAATTTGAAGATGAACAGAGGCAAATCAACTCGAATTTGAAGATTGATTGAAGAATTGATGATGAATTGAGTGAAATCAGCTCGATCGACTGAAGAAATGGAAAAGTCGATTGAAGAAATGAAGAAATTAGGTTGAAGATTGAGAAATCTGGAGAGCTTTCTTCCCAGCTCTAGATACCATGTTGAAATGTGAAAATAATGATCTTCATTAATTGCAAATGAGCTGTACATATGGTTATTTATACAATTAGGTTTAGGGTAACTAATTGCTAACTAATACGGTTGCTTTACAACTAATCAACTAACTAACCATAATTAGAAACTAAGCTCCTAACTAACTAACTAACTAACAGAAATGGAAACACCTTTCTTAACATATCTTGTTAACCACTAGATTGTCAGAAGTAGCGGTTTATGACAACACCGTTGGGTCTTGTCATCAAATGCAATTCCTAAATGAAGAACAGAATTGGAATCTACTTCGGGAGAAGGTCTTTGGGCAAGCGCGTTACCCTCTTGAATTTGAAGATCTTGGAAAATCGATCGCTCATAATTGTCGAGGACTTCCACTTGCGATCGTCGCAGTTGCAGGAGTCCTCTCCAAGGTCAATAGGACTCAATATAATTGGAAAAAGATTGCAAGCAATGTGGGTTCGGTTGTGACTGAAAATGACAAGCACTTCTCAAAAATACTATATTTGAGTTATAATTACTTGCCACATCATCTAAAACCATATTTTTTATATATCGGAATTTTCCTAAAGGATCAGGAAATCTCTGTTTCGAGGCTCATCAAGTTATGGATTGCCGAGGGATTTTTGAAGTCGTCAAAAGAATTTAAAAGCTTAGAAGAAGTGGGAGAAGAGTATTTGGATGATCTCGTCAAGAGAAATCTAGCTTTGATTACTAAGAAGAGGTACAATGGGAAATCAAAATTTTGCAACATTCACGATCTCTTGAAAGACTTGTGCACACAAAGAATTCGTTCAGAGAGTTTCTTTCATGTTACTAGTGAGTATGAATGCATTTCAGAAGGCAATAAGTATATGTGTCGCGTATGTTTCAATTCTAAAAGGGGGTATGGCTTTCACCATACGGATAAAACCGTAAGTAGTTTAAACGTCTGTTCTATTCTCTGCCTTCGTGATTATTTTCCTCTTTGCGAGACTTTATCGTGCGCTAAACGATTGAGAGTACTTGATGCGCTCCAATATAAGATAAGCGATTTCCCCGATGCAATTCTTGATCTATTTCATCTAAGGTACCTCGCTTTGCATATAAACACTTTTTACGTACAAAACACTAGGTTTCCTCCATTGATATCCAAACTTCGTAATCTTGAAACCCTCATTCTTATTCCATCAAGCGAACATATCTCACTACCATCTCAAATTTGGAAAATGCCACTATTAAGGCATCTCATTGTTGGAAAGGCAACCTTGTCACTATTGCCTTTTTATACAAGAATGCTTTGCGAAGTTCATATTCTTGAAAATCTTCAAACACTCTCGGGAGTACTCGATTTTAGGTTCACCGGTAAGGCACTTGAAATGATTCCGAACCTTAACAAATTGAAAGTTAACTATATAGGACTATTTGAGAATGGAAATTGGGAGTTTTATTGCCTCAACAATCTCGTCAATGTGCACCAACTCGAGGTACTTAAAATTAACTTTTTTCCCTACACGTCTTTGTATCCCGAACATAAGAAGTTTAACTTTCCACTAAGTCCATTCCCCGAGAGCTTTGCCTTTCCGTTGAGTCTTAAAAAGTTGTCTCTAGTTGGTTGCGCAATTCCTTGGAAAGATTTGAGTGTAGTGGGTTGTTTGCCTAATCTACAAGGACTAAAACTACAAGTTAATGCCATGGTGGGAGAAGTGTGGGAACGTATAGAAGGAGAATTCCTTCGATTGAAATTCTTGCGAATGGATTACTTAGATCTCTGAGTATTGGAGAGCTGATGATACTCATTTCCCATGTCTTGAGCATCTTAAAATCAGACGATGTATGAAATTAAAAGCGATCCCTTCTGAAATCGGAGAAATTCCAACTCTTGAATTAATTGAGGTGCATGGGAGCGCAAAAGCAGCACGGTCAGCAGAGCTAATTCAAGAAGAACAAGAAAGCGCGGGAAACAACACCCTTCAAGTTCGCGTCTTTCGGGATTACCAATCCCGGTAATGTGTATATATGCGCAATGCGCGTTGACATTTTCTTTTATTTCATTTTATGGATAAAATTTGTGCTTGTGTGATTTTAATTATAGAGCTTGATGTACTAAAATGTTTTAGTTCTTGTTACAGAAGATTGTTAATATTTAATATTCTATCAAAAAAAAGATTGTTATTATATTTAATGTCTATAATAAAAGAAATTGTTAATTATATGTGATTTAATACTTCTTATACTAAGACTACTTTATTTTTGCTAGGTTTTATAATCAGCTACCCTAATCCTATGGGTCAACCTAACCAACCCAATCCATAACGTGGATATCTGTGGAAATTACTAATGGGCCTTGGGGCCTTCTAATATCAAAAAAGTTCTTTCTCATTCACAAGACTATTATAAAAGTCTTTAATATATTTTGTTTTATATCTGGGTAATATTTTTAAAATTTTATTCTACCACCCGTTCCATCAATTTTCCATAAAAAGAAAAAAATAACATAAAATAATAGACATAATAATATTTTTTTTACACTAGCATTGTTAAAACTTGGGGTATAATGATGTTTAGATTGATTGTCCGAAAATTATTTTTTTACACTAGCATTAGTTGAGCCCGAAAATTATCAATAATCACACGTTGTGGTCTAGTTGTGATAGGCGATTTCTATATTTTTTTTTTTAGCAATCTAATTTTAGGTGCAATATCGAGGAGTCGTCTCAAAGGTACAGTTGAATATTTTTTTGGGATTGTCTCAGACTCAGTTACATAAAATATGTCTAGGGTATATACATTTTCAAAGTAACAAAATAAAAGATAAATAACATTACATATTACAATAATTCATTACCTTGAATTTACAAGTCTCTCTTGCAAACTATTAATCAGTAATTGAAGAAAAATAAATTGAAGAAGGGAGATCGACAAGAAAGCAATTGTGGGATCACGGTTTAACTTATACTATCCATTATTCAATAATTATAGAAGTAGGGGATCACTTCGTACATAATTGAAATTTGATCATTTTTCAATTATTTGCATCTGATATAAAATTATCCACAATAGCTAGCAGTTCATTTCAATAGTTGGTTGGATAATCCAAATAACTATTTGTCAGTTATGTATTGACGTTTTCTGTACAAACAATATGATGAGCGGCCAATTGCAAAATCATGCATATATATATATATATATATATATATATAAAATAAAATATAGCTCCAATTAAATTCATTATATTATATTATATTTTTAATTATATTACATATATATATATTAATTATCATCTGATATAGTGTTCAATCTTAATTTCCTTCAAGCAAACTATGATAACAGTATTTACTTTAATATATATTAAATATTGCATATATATGTATGATATATATAACCCTTAAATGTAATATATATATATATATATATATCTATATATATATATAAAAGATATAAGTCTATAACTTTGCACACCTTCAAAGCAATCACTCATAATGTTGTTTAATTATGAAGCTTTTGCTGACAAGTCAAGGAATAATCAATTATTGTTTGTTAATTACTTGCAATGACAATAATAATTAATAAATATTTTTTTAACTTTTGCTTTATTTCTGTCTTATATTTTAGTGTTTTAGAGTTCTCGATCAATATATGTATTTTGTTTTGTTTCTCGTTTAAGTGATGCACTTTTAAAGTTTTGATGTTCTAATATACGATATATTTCATCGTTTCAACATATGTTTAGATTTTACTACTAATT